>CAWUFW010003203.1:1210000-1896294 GCA_963921515.1 Calotriton arnoldi | reverse complement strand
GACCAGAACTGGTTTTGACTAGGCAGAGGCCTCTCTGCCTTCAGAGAACAAAGGAAAACTGTGTATAAAAAGGGGACCCAGACCCCTAGGAAATTAGATCACTTTGGGAAAACAAGAAGAAACCTTTGCTGAGGAGCGGAACCAAGAAGAAACTGAGGAGAAGACTATCCCTAAGCTAGAGGGATCTGCCTGCAGTGGTTGCCTGACTGCCAAAGGAAGGAGAAAGGACTTTGTGTGCACTTTTATTCAACTTGTAAAGTATCTCCAAGGGCTTGAGAAAAGAGCTTGCCTCCTGCTGAAGTCTCAGGGACAACAGACTTCAACCACCAGCTCCCCAAGAATCCTTTGGAAGTGCCTGCTGCTGTTTTGGGCCTTCTGAAGGGACTGCGTGTCGCAAGGAGCTGGAAGCGCGACTCAAGAGGAAGAAGCGTGTCGCCGTCGCTGCTGCTGCCGTCGCAACTCCGAAGGAGGGTGTCGCCGCTGTAGCTGTCGTATTGCACCGCATCGAGAGAAGCGTCCCGCAACGAAGAGGAAGCGTGTCGCCGCCGCTGCTGCTGCCGCCGCAACTCCGAAGGAGGGTGTCGCCGCTGTAGCTGTCGTATTGCACCGCATCGAGAGAAGCGTCCCGCAACGAAGAGGAAGCGTGTCGCCGCCGCTGCTGCTGCCGCCGCAACTCCGAAGGAGGGTGTCGCCGCTGTAGCTGTCGCATTGCACCGCATCAAGAGAAGAGTCTCGCATCGAGGAAGAAGCGTGTCACCGTCGCAGCCGCTGCCGTCGCAACTCCGAAGGAGGGTGTCGCCGCTGTAGCTGTCGCATTGCACCGCATCAAGAGAAGCGCCTCGCATCCACGGAGAAGCGTGCCGCCGTCGGAGCTGCTGCCGTCGCATCACGAAACAAGGGTGTCGCCGCTGCAGTGGACGCATCGAATCGAGACTTCTCGCAACCTCGGAGAAGCGTGCCGCATCAGGAAGAACTTGACGTCTTTATTTCTTTGCACCAGAACTTTGTCGCATTTCCATCGCTGCAACATTGCTTGTTGTGGAAGCGTCCCGCATCGTAAGGTACATTGACTTAAAGTGTCGCATCTTAAGAACTGAACTAAGCTAAAACTACCATTTTAAGTACAGTATTGTGGATTTTTGTCGTTTATGGTCTTGTGTTAAAACTATATAAAGAATACTTATTTTTGATATAAACCTTGTGTGGTGTCCATCTGTAGTGTGTCACTAGATTACTGTATGTGTTCACAAATGCTTTACACACTGCCTCTGAGATAAGCCTGTCTGCTCGTGCCAAGCTACCAAGGGGTGAGCAGGGGTTATTTTAGGAGTGTACCCCTTTACCCTGACTAGAGGCGAGGGTCCCTATTTGTCACAAGTACCTACCTGTGCCAACTAGAGACCCCCAATTCTAACAATGAGTCACATACTTTTGGAAGATATGACCTAACATCACATGCACAAAGGTTGGACACATCATACTCACCAAAAAGCCAGGCCCTCTCTGCTAGTAGTTGTGACATCAGGTGGGGTACGGTGCCATGGGCAGATCCTGGGAATGTGGCACAGACATGTGAGATGTATAAATCTGCTGAACAAACCACTTGCACGTTGATAGAATGGAAGTGTTTCCTGTTCCTATAAACCTGTTCTCTGATTTGTGGTGGTACTAAGGCAATATGTGTGCCATCAATAGCTCCAACCACATGTGGGATGCGACCAAATCCTTAGAAGTCGCCCTTCACATTGGCCAAATCTTGTCTGGGGCACTGGATGTAGCTGTCCATGTGTCTCATCATTGCTGAAAGCACATCACGTCATATGCCACTGAACATAGGTTGTGACATTCCACCAGATATGGCCACAGTGTACTGATTGGAGCCTGTGACAAAGAAATGCAGTGCTGACATTACTTTCACCATTGGTGTCAGAGCTGTGGGAAAGGTCCTTTGAGGATGTAAGTGAGGCTCCAACTGGTCACGTAGATCTTGTCTGCCTAGTAAGATGAAACTTCCTGATGACGTCTCTTTTTTCCATAGTTAGAAGGTCAGGAAATGGCCATTATACAGGAGGCTGTCGTCTCCTCCCTCTGCCAGGGTACCGGTGTGTGGAGTGTACAGACATGTGGATATTGGTCCCAGTGTCCACACGGACATCTACCAATACACACCCAAAAGGCATGTGACCACACATACCAAAAACATGTGAGCAGTACACACCAAAGCACATCATGATTGCATAAGACACAATTGTGTACATATCATCATTTGGGATACGGAAAGTCAAATAGGTGCCGGACAACGATCTGGAGGAGAGATTACCCCCATTTGACTACTGTTGTAAGATAGGCAAATCCAAGCGGAAGACAGCCTAAAGTAAGACATTGATTGTCCTGAGCAATACGGAAGTCACCCGCATGAATCTGAAACATTGCCATAACTGACATTTTCACCTAACATTCCTATTCTAGACTCAACATGCATCTCACACAGCACTGCACACATCATACAAACTTACATTGTATGATGGACACCGTCATGTCAGGATTGTGCACATTACTACCGCTCCACCGGTGTACAGTGCACTGCGATAATCGTTTGTTCATGCACAGCAACTCACTACACTGAGGTTTTAGGATTGTGATAGGCAGAGGACATGTTCCAACATATTAGTACTGGTGGAGACACACTTAGAAGATAGTTTTCCATGTGGTATTCGACGCTGACATGGCGGATGCCAGACCTCACTTAGGGGACATCCTGAATCGCCGATCTGCGGCAGATTCACACCGTGCGTTGAAAAATGCTACCACCGCAGTCCAAGGACTGTGGCCGTATACACAGTAGACTGCCTATGTGGATGCCAGACCTCGTTTATGGGACATGCTGATTCGCCAACAGCAGGCTGATTTAAACCACGCGGTAGGCAGATTCATCCACAGCAGTCACAGTCATGGTCGTTCGTTGGAACATGCAACCGCAGCGGTCCAATGGCTGTGGCCATCTACATAGAAGACCGCCTATGTGGCTTACAAATATGTTGTAGTTTGACAATCTATTAACTTGCCTCCAGACACTGCTGCTTACAACACCTTTTCAACCTCAGTTGCTGTTTGCCATCTATGGGAGCTGTCATGGCACACTGTACAGGAACAGGGCCCCTGCCTTCACTCCAGAGGACCTGAAGACCCCGGTGAACGAGGTCCTGCCCCTGTATCGCCAGTTCTATGGCTCACCATAGGAGCAGGTGAGTACCGCTAACATATTCTGTACTCTGCAACAATAACTCCTATCCAATCCCATAGGCCAAAATGTGTCACAGAGTCCCAGACTGACATCATAGTTTTGTAAGTCAGATAGTGTTGGCCCTACATAGGACAATCAGGTAATGGGTCATGTGGCACTGTACTTTGTTGTCTTCACATCAACATATAGATGTGTAATCAGTCCCTAAATCTTACACTGTTTGCATGCACACATCCATGCATGTATTAAGACTGCGTTGCCTATGATGAATTAGATATTCAGTTCATGGCAGATGTGCTAACAGATATATAGGCCTTAAACCCTAACTTATGTATGTATCCTGTAAGTACCATGTGAGGATACTATGAGATATGTGTACAGTCTCACATATCACTCAACACACACGCGGCCTCACTAAAATGATTGGCTGGAAGATACCAACACCTCACAGACCCCTTCAGAGTGACCCACAATGCACATGTCATATATTGGATGATAAAAAAGATGTACTATTCCTTATTGAAACTGTGGGCATATGATGGTCATGTGGGAACAGTATGCTCAGCCTGCAGAGAGAAAACCCTGACAATGAGTTGTGCCCTCTTTGGGCCATAGCTGAGATTAAGTGGCTATCAATCAGGTTTCTTATACAGCACGACAACTCACCCGTAAGGGTCTTAAGGCGCTAAGTGGGGAGGGGGGTAGATCTGCGGTTCAGTCGAAGAGCCAGGTCTTGAGGTCCTTCCTGAATTACGGCAGCAATGGTGATTGCCTGAGGCACAGAAGCAAGGAGTTCCAGGTCTTCATCCTGATCTTCCTCCAGCCGTGTTCTTGAGGATCTCTGGGATAGTGGCCAGGGCCAATTGGGCGGAGCGGAGATATCTGGTGGGAATGTAGAAGGGAAGGCAGTGGTTGAGGTATGCAGGTCCAGCATTGTGGAGGACTTTTTAGGCGTGTTTGAGGAGCTTGAAGGTAATTTTTTTGTTGATAGGTAGCCAGTGAAGGTCTCAGGTGGCTGGTGTTGTGGCTGCGGCATGGGAAGTTCAGGATGAGTCTGGCAAAGGCGTTTCTTTAGGAGTTTCTGGGTGGTGCTGGCGTAGAGTGTGTTGCCATAGTCAAGTCTGCTGCTGATGAGCGCTTGGGTGACCGTTTTCCTGGACCCGGTGGGGATCCACTTGAAGATCCTACAAAGCAAGCGGAGCGTGTGGAAGCAGGAGGACCAAACGGTGTTGATTTGGCGGTTCATTGAGAGCGAGGAGGCCAGGATGATACCGAGATTTCCTGCGTGGTCCGTGGGTATGGGTGGGGTTCCGAGCGCTGCGGGCCCTCAGGAGTTATCCCAGGTGGAGGGGGTGGAGCCCAGGATGAGTACTTCGGCCTTGTCTGAGTTAATAGAAATGGAACTGATGCACAGAGTACTCTCCCTGTAGATCTGCCGATCCCCAGATGTGGCCTATATTAGTTACAGGACCATGAATTGGATTAAATGCACCTAGTACGAAGAGATCCCCTGACCCGAGACCACTGTCCATGGATCCATAATGTCACTGTGTGTCATTGCCTTATGACAGGCCCCTTACTACCACATGTCTAGAATGTTACTGTCCAGCGAGGGATGCTTGCATTGTACAGGAACATTGCTCATGTGAAACATGTACACTGCAGATAGGTGGTTACATCTGCTGTGCAGTGCTGAAGTGCATCACCAGCTGTGTAAGAATGACCACTCAGGCAGTATGTACAATGGTAAGTTGATGTCGTCCCATATACACTAATATTAATCTAGATGTTATCCTGCACTCACAAGTAATTCTATTTACAAGTTTCTCAAAACTGTATTCTAATTGTGTGTGCTGCCTTGTGACGGAGCCTGCTTGTCTCCGTTACTGTTTTCTTTTGTGGTTTCACATTATCACCGAAAACAACAGATATTTTTGTGTAAGCTGCATAACATGGTTGAAATCCCAATGAGTAACACGTGGGGAATGGGATGAGTGTTAAATAACTGTGTTTTTCCATTGAGAGTCCTGGCACTATAATCTTTTTGTTGTCACTTTTTGTTTAAAAAATTAGCATTGTTCCTTCAAAAAATGGTAACATAATCATTATTACATTTACAGCTTCCCCTGAAGAAGGGTGAAAACACCCGAAATGCATTGGGAATTACACACAAGTCGTGTTGTTCTCATTGTATAATGATGTTAATGTATTCTGTACATACAATGTGATGTAAAATTGCAGGAAGTTTATGCATGCAAAAGCATAATTAATTTATGATATAGAACCATTATGGAAAAACAAATTTGGACAGTCATTAAAAAGTATATGAATACAATAGATGGATTTGAATTATTTTGAGGAAACAAATAATTTGGTATCACAAGGCAGCCCACGGGCCAATAAAGTTGTGCGCACCGTGTACAGTGCACCGAATGGCAGTCCATTAACCTTTTAGTGGACCTGACCCTTTCACGGCGCAGCTAAAATGTAAGTAAGTAAGTCCGTTTTTATATAGCGCAGCTACTCACCCTTACGGGTCTCAAGGCGCTGGGGGCCGTCGTGGAAATTAAGTGAGCTATTGCCCAGAGTCACATGGTGCTGAGCTGAGCTGCCGCCGGAGCCGGGGATCGAACCGTGAGCCCTGTGCTCCGAAGTCAGCTGCCCTGGCCGCTGCACCACACCTCTCCACTCAGCTCAGTCTGGTAGCTGCTGCTGACCCCATGTCAGGAGTTAGAGGCCCTCCTCCACCCGCAGGCTCGCCTCATCCCTGGTGGTCTAGTGGTAGAGCGTAACTGCTCTGCTGCTTGACTACCCTTCTGTCTCTTTTTCTGCTTTTCTCTTTCTCTTTATTTTTTCCTGCCTCTCACATTTGTGCTTCTTCTTTTTTTTCCTGTTTTTCCTCCTTTGACGACCCTGCTGCTGCAATCCCCCGCGGCCCCACGCCCCTCCAGTAACCCTCCCTCTCCTGCATCACTATCGCCATCCCTGACGGCTACAAAATCACCCGCAAAGACTGTGCCGACCGACCAGTAGGAGGCATCGCCATCGTCCACAAGAACAGCCTCCTACTCACCACGCACTCAAACAACTCAATGACAACAATGGAACACCTCCAATTCCAGATCCAGACCAGCCCCAAAACCTCCCTCCACGGCACCCTCATCTACAGGCCCCACATCCCTCTCCTGCCCTTCACCGATGCCATCGTTCCCCAGGCTCTCGCATCCACTGAGTACTTCCTACTGGGAGAACTCAACTTCCACCCAGACAACCCTAGTGACCAGAACACCGCCTCCCTACTGGAGAACCTCACCAACATCGGACTCAAGCAGCTAGTGAGCGCACTGACCCACACAGCTGGACAAACGCTCGATCCCGTTTTCTCCGTTAGTAGGAACATCACCTACAGCTACATCACCGAACTCCTCTGGACCGACCACCACTACATGCATCTCGCCTTCGCCACGCCCAGCTTACACCACCGCCCTCATCACCCCACCGTCACAGCTAGAACAAGGCCACCGAAGAACGTCTCGTCGACTTCATCGGCACGACCACTCCACCAACAGATGCCAACACTGCACCTCGCAACCTTCACCGATGGAGCTCCAACTGCGCCAACACTCTGGCACCCCTCAAGAAGACAGGAGGCAAGCAACACTCCAAGAAAGCCAGCTGGTTCACTCCCGCCATCCACAAGGCCAGACGCATCTGCCGACGACTCAAGAAGAAATGGAGGAACATCAAAACCCCGGAAACCCACGCAACTTTCAAGTCCGCCGTCAACTCATACCACCTTCTCCTCAAAACCACAAAGAAAACGGTCTTCCAAGACAGAATAAACACCAATACACACAACAGCAAAGAAGTCTTCGCTATTGTCAAGGAGTTCGCCAGCCCCAACAGCAAGACCACAGACAGCCTACCCTCCCAAGACCTCTGCAACAAACTCAGCACCTTCTTCCACCAGAAGATCAGGCAAATCTACAACAGCTTCAACACCCAAGACCCCACCACCATGTCGCACCCCAGCATAACGTGCTGAACTGGACTCCACTCACCACAGATGACACACTCAAGACCATAAAGAGCATCCACTCAGGAGCCCCATCGGACCCTTGCCCATAACACATCGACCCCCAGCTTTGCCGTGCCATCAGTTGCTCCATCGAAACCTCCACCTTCCCCGATGACTGGAAACACGCTGAGATCAACCCCCTGCTGAAGAAACCGTCCACCGACCCAACAGACCTCAAGAATTTCAGACCCATCTCCCTCCTTCCCAGCCAAGGTCATCAAGAATGCCATCAATGCCCAACTCTCTGAGTTCATAGGAGAGAACCACATCCTGGACACCTCCCAATCCAGTTTCCGAAAAAACCACAGCACCGAGACCACACTCCTCGCCGCCACCGACGGCATCCTCTCCCTCCTTGACCTGGGCAAAACCACAGTCCTCATTCTACTGGACCTCTCTGCCGCCTTCAACACCGTCTCCCATCGCACCCTAATCATGAGACTCCACGACACTGACATCCGCGACAAGGCACTGGATTGGTTCCACTCCTTCCTGACCGGCTGAACACAACGAGTCAGACTACCCCCGTTCCTCTCAAAACCTACAGAGGTCAGCTAAGTAGTGCCCCAGGGCTCCTCCCTGATTCCCACACTCTTCAACATCTACATGGCTCCCCTCACAGCCATCGTCAGAAGCTACGGACTCAACATCGTCTCCTACGCCGACGACATCCAGCTGATCATCTCCCTCACCAACGAACCCACACCCGCCAGAATCAACTTTCACAACGGAATGAAGGCAGTTGCTACCTGGATGCAAGATAGCTGCCTCAAGCTCAATTCAGACAAAACCGAAGTACTCATCCTGAGACCCACCTCCGCAGCCTCGGACGACTACTGGTGGCCCGCCACACTAGGAACCCCTCCCACCCCTATGGCAGAAAGACGGTCACCCACGCACTCATCACCAGTAGACTGGACTACAGCAAGGCACTTTATGCCGGTGTCACCCTGAAACAGCTCAGAAAACTACAGAACATCCAAAACATTGCAGACAGACGGGTCCTCGACATCCCCCGCCGCAGCCACATGACACAACACCTCCGACAACTCCACTGGCCCCCTATCAACAAGAGAATCACCTTCAAGCTCCTCACACATGTCTACAAAGCTCTCCACGACGCAGGACCAGAATACCTGAACCACCGCCTCGCTTTCCACACACCCGCCAGACAACTCCGCTCCTCCCAACTCGCCCTGTCCTCCGTCCCATGGATCCACAAGACCAGAACCGGAGGAAGATCCTTCTCCTACCCTGCCACCAAGACCTGGAACACCCTGCCCCTCCACCTCAGGCTATCCGCGTCATTGACCCAGTTCAGGAAGAACCTCAACACCTGGCTCTTCGACTAAATCTCCTCACCCAGATGGATCAGCAGCCCCCGTCATACTCCCTCAGCGCCTTGAGACCCTCAAGGGTGAGTAGCCACGCTTTACAAGCCCCTGATTGATTGATTGATTGATATACGCTGTCACATATGGCATACAGTGTGTCCCGTGTTACCAGGACTTCCCACACAAACACATTCAGACGTAGTATGATGTCCATGTGAGTAAATCACATGTCCATTGATCCTCAGAGTGGGAGCTCTCAGTGGCACACATGGCAGCCCTTTCATTGCGACCCAAATCTTGGAATGCAGTCAGTGCACTGGTAGAAGTCATGTCTTTGACTGTTTGAATAAAGTCTTTTGTCCAGACTGTTCTGGTGTCTGTCCAGTGATGCACTAATACTGTACCCTTCAGGAGGACACAATAGTGTGCTGTGTCACATGATAACTCATTTCAGAGCACATGTGGTGTGGCCCATTGCTACGTGATGCCAGTGGGCTGGACTGGTCAGGGTAGTCATGATAAGGATTGACGGTAGTCCTCAGATGACTTCACAGTGTGCAGTAATGCCTTTTGTGGTGCTATGCATTTGTGCCTTATACATCTAGTTTGTGCACTATTGATTGATAGATTTTTTTAGCTGTTTGCAACCTCTGGGTCAACCTAGCATATTACCAATATCTTGCATGTCTACTCAGTCTCTTAATCTATTGCATTCATACAGGTCAACGCCAATCAGAAGGTGCCATGTGGAAGGCCATCGCCCAGAAGGTGCGGACCCTGGGGGTCGCTCTTCGGCGCAGTGTTCACTGCAGGGAAAGGTGGCGGGACCTGAGACGCTGGACCCATAAGATCATGGAGGTCCAGCTGGGGCTGTCCTACCAAGGCAGAAGGGGCACTCACGGGACCCTGACCCCTCCCCTAATGGCCCGCATACTGGTGGTGGCCTACCCGGAGCTTGATGGGCAGTTGAGAGCCCAACAACAGCTAGGAGGGGGTGAGTATTGGCCTGAGTGAAACATTATGCATGACCACCTATCTTCCATTACAGGCAGCTCTTTCCCCTTCAAGCTTGAAGGTGACTCATGTCCCACGCAATGGGAGCATTGATGCATGTGTAGGTCTGGTAGTAGATGCATGGTGTTAGCCACAGACAATTGTCCATGTGACCAGGGACTAAGCGGGTCCAGTCAAATTTGAGTTTCCAGAGTTGACCAACCACATGGCTGCCTAATGTCTCAGATAACCTACATTTTCATTTAATGTCATGTGTGACAATGGCCCCAAACAGGCCCCTTATCATCCTTGTGTCTGGAGTGATGCTCACTCACTTCTGTGTTTCATTTGATGGTGGTCCACTTACTTGTGGCATGGCAAACAATGCTCTCTGGATGCAGACCCTGTGCACTACTTCCCCTTGGCAAATGTACAGTATAATGAGGTGGCAAACACCACTGGTGCTATCTGTATTGATGCCTACATGCTGGCATGTGTACCTTTACGTGTTGTACTGTCACATGTACAGCTGTTCCATACATGATATGACGGTCTGCAAGGTATTCATTCACATGTGTATGTGTTGGCCAATGTGTACATCACAATAGTTTTCTGTGTTGGGTTTACAGAGTAGCTGTAACCACATAGAGGGGTGTGTAGACATGGGTGGGTGAGTCACACATACCAAATGACATTGATGGATGTCATTAGAAATAACTTGAGGCAATGACCTGCCTTTCTGGGAATGTGAGTTAGCATGCCATTGAAAAGGGTGTATTCAGTTAAGTGTGGTGCACATGTGCATTTGTGGAGGGTCATTCACTGGCTGGGGACAAGCATCAGGGAGTGACATGCTGACATGTTGGGGTCACATCTGTGTGTCTGCACTGAGTACCACATTGGTTTATGTGTTTGCGAGACGTGGAAGGTACTGTGATTTCCCTTCCCTTTTGGACACGAGTAAGGCCTCTTTAGGGACTGGATATTTCCTACGCCTCATTTTCTTTCAGTGTACAAATGGCACTGAGATTTGCAAGATCAAAAAGGTGTGCTCACATGAACCAGTCTTGAGTGGCGATGTTCCTAGGCAGACTCGTGTTCTGTGGGTCTTAGTGCTGGAATCTCATACCACTTGGAGCAAGATTGTCTCCATTCTACTCTTCTGTACTACATGTGCAGCTATCAACTGCGTCATTTTGCAGTGGACAGGTGTGAAAGTGTCACTTGGGAAGTGTGAACAGTGTGGAATGGGCACTTTCACATCAAAAGATTATTGGTAGTCAAATATTGCTGCTACTTCTCTGTAGCAGGTGCCCAGCAGTTCTACGTGTTGCAGGTTAGGGACACCTGACCATTTACTGATTGCAGGACCTTGTGTGGATAGGTAGTTATGCATTCTATGGGGACATCCCATTTGATGACATCAGGTAACTATGGTATGCTATAAGTGCCTAGGTTGACAGGGTGATGACATCGCCTGCTACACACATGAGGGTGGATTTGGGACAAGGTCACACATGCAGTTGGAGCAGACTGTGGTCATGACACCATTATGTGTGATTGTGCACAGGTCATGTAGCATTCATGCATGTGCTCATGCCAGTGTTGGAGCCAACGTAGTCATCCTTGTACATCTTGTGATCTGTGCTATTGTTTAATGTGTTGTGTTATGATATGTTTGCTCCGTGTGTTCACACAATTCCAATGAACCTATTTCTTCAACTCTTATTTCAGCATCAACCCAGGGTAGCAAAGGAGACAGGTCTGATACCGTGGGGAAGCAGCTGGCCACAGTGGTTCCCATCACCACAGTGACACAGAGGGAACCAGTGGCCCAGAGGATGATGGGAGTGCCATGGAGGAGCAACACGACGAGTCATCATCTTCATCATCGCAAAGTTCCCGTGGCCACTCCCTGGTGGTGGTGGACCCCCTGGACCTGCATCAGCTACATACGTATCCGCCACCCCCGTTCCATCTCCACCCGCCTTGCTGCTCCCCAACCAGCTGTCTGGGCCTACTCCCCTAATAAGGGGAGAGTCTCCTTTACGCCAGGCACCTCACACCTGCCCCTGTCTCTCCTGCTGCCCTGAGTGCAGAGGCAATTGACATCCTGAGGCAGATCTCTGTGGGTCAGGCTGCAGGGCTGAATGCCATCCAGGTGCAAAGCCCGCAGTTCACTCAGATGGTCTTGTACCTGGAAGGCATTCACGCTGACATGTCTGGTCTACAGAGATCTTTTCCGGCACTGGCTTCCATACTAACAGCAGCCTTCCAACATTTCCAGCTTTCCACCCCACCGCATGTCTCTTACCCATCCTCAATCCCTATTCCCATACCTGCCCAAAGCACACGCACACATCAGCATGCATCCACCTCAACATCCACATGCAGCACATGCAAAGACAAACATAAGAAGAAAAAGAAATCACAACCACTCACCAGGCACCCACCACCCTCACCACCATATCCAGTGATATACAGCCAGACACTACACGCTCCGACCCAGCCACAGCCACTACTGACATCACACACCCAGACACCACAGTCACCACCATACACAGCCACTACTGACATCACACATCCAGACACCACACCCACACCACCAGACACAGCCACTACTGACATCACACACCCAGACACCACACCCACACCACCAGCCACAGACACATCACACATTACCAAGCACCAGAAACATTCTACACCCAAACAAACATCTGACACACAGAGACATGCATGCACAGCACGCGTATCCACACCTCTGACCTCACATCCCTCTACCTCCAACACCCAACGCCTTGCCTTACCTTCTCCCCAGTCTTCCAAAGAACTTACCCTGTTTGCCCTTGGCTTCTTTCCTGTCAAAGCTGCCCCCCCCCCTCCCAAACCCAAAAGGTCTTCTTTCCCACCCCTACCCTACTCATCCACTTCCAGGTCCACCCCAAAAACACCTGCCTCTCCCTACTAAACCCCTTGCTACCTCACAAGGCAGTAAAAAAAGAAAACCCACCCGTACTAAAACCGACCCACCCCCTCCCTAAACCCAAAGGACCTCTTCCCCACCCCACCCCAGGACTTCTAAGCCAAAACAAAACATTTCTAAACCTGTGCCCCCCTCCTTATACCCATCACTACCCTTAAAGCCTTCAAAATACCCCCCATGATCAAACCCAGCCCTCCCAAAATCGATCCTAGCTCTCCCACAGTACAATCCAACCTTCCCAAGTCCAGCCCTCCCATAGACCAAGCTAACCCCCCAATCCCGAGCCCAACCCTCCCACAGACCAATCCAACCCTCCCAATCCCAAGTCCAGCCCTCCCATAGACCAACCTAACCCTCCCAATCCCGAGCCCAGCCCTCCCACAGACCAACCCAACCCTCCAATCCCGAGCCCAGCCCTCCCACAGACCAACCCAACCCTCCCAATCCCAAGTCCAGCCCTCCCATAGACCAACCTAACCCTCCCAATCCCGAGCCCAGCCCTCCCACAGACCAACCCAACCCTCCCAATCCCAAGTACAGCCCTCCCACAGACCAACCTAACCCCCAATCCCGAGCCCAGCTCTACCAAGAACCAACCCAGCCTCCCCAATCCAAACCCCAGCCCACAGGAATAACTTCTTAGAGGTGCCTGGACTGCCCATTAGATGCCCCTTCCTGGGGAGGTTTCCCTGGCAGTGGTCTGGTTGGCACGTTACGTGGCACCGCAGTGTCCTGGACCCCATACCCTCTTTTGGACTGGCCATTGGCCTTTGTTTTCGGACACTGATATGTTGCCTAAAATAAAAACGTTATTGTTTTTGTAGACCTTTGTCCTGCCATTGCTATTGATGCTAATTGTTGTTATTGGATATTTTGGGATGTGTGACAACAGTTGTGTTTGTTTCACCATGATTGCTGATCCTTTTGCAGTGGTAAGTATAGTCAGACCTTCGGACAAATTATGGAGTTACAGAGGCCGAGGGCCAATGTTCAATGGATGTGTAAGTGGGATGAGTTCCAATTGGGGCAGACATCGCTTTGGGTGGTATCTGCTATTGTAAGTTTAGCCCATGCAACAATGTGGCCCACTGGCAAATTATTTACAAAACAGTGTACGATATTGAATAACGTACTGTAGTCATGGCGCGAGAGAAATTAAAAGATCATACAAGGAATTCTCAATTAAATTCAATTTATATTCTTTTCTTTACATCACCCTGCACATGAGCAACTCTATGATCAGTTTCCTATGCACCTTTCAGAGCAACCGTGCTATGATTTTCTTAAACATATGTATGCATTGAAAATATTTTTCTTATGAAAGAAAAAAAGAATATAAATTGAATTTAATTGAAGATTCCTTGTATGATCGTTTTATTTCTCTTGCGCCATGACTACAATATGTTATTCAATATCGTACACTATTTTGTAAATAATTTGCCAGTGGACCACATTGTTGCATGTTCCATACCTTACCCAGGTCCTATGACTTACCTTGAGTTACCCCATTAGTTTACAATGGCATGCTAAGTATAGTAGCTTGCCTTGACCAGTGTCCACGTCTTTAGGCTTGCAGTACTACCTGAGATGTAGGGTGGATATGTTTAATGTGTGCAAAGTAGGTATTT
The DNA here is from genome assembly GCA_963921515.1 of Calotriton arnoldi. Classification (NCBI taxonomy): domain Eukaryota; kingdom Metazoa; phylum Chordata; class Amphibia; order Caudata; family Salamandridae; genus Calotriton; species Calotriton arnoldi. The sequence goes on along the minus strand of CAWUFW010003203.1, from coordinate 1,882,034 downwards.
GTTACTCTCCACATGGGGGGTGTAGTATTGTCATAGCTATTTGCTACTTTGGATGCACATGTAAGCATTTACATGTGTGTTCTTACCACATACTTTTCATAGATGTCTGACAACAGCTGTTGCTGCAGTGCTGTTTTAAGGACTTGCACTTACTCATTAGCCACGTGTGAATGCCAATTTGTGACAATATTGGTTGTCCCTGTTATACCCCATGCCACAGGTCCCGTGCACATGGAGACATTGAAGAAGCTGCAATATTGACTGTGGTCTTGGCACGTTGCCTTCCAGGAGTCCCCCTGGTTTGGCTAACCCGATTCTGCAGGGAGTCTTTACACCATTGTTTGTGGGATTCCCATTTATCCGACTTTCATTTTTCATGTGGGTGATGTGTGAAGGACCGTTATAGTGCTTTAGCCGTGGAGCTGTGTTTTATTTTCCTGAGACATCCATACTGATGTATGTTCGATGTCACAACAGGACCTAACTTATGAGCAAGAAGTTGTCACAGAAGATGATAGCTATGTTATTCGTGGGGGGCTGGTTTGTGACACTGTTTATTGCACACATCATTACACCAGTGTCTGAGATGTTCACACATGTAGAGTTTGTGAGTGTGTGCCTGTACATTGTCACTGATCTGGACATAGGGAGAATCATTCAGATGTGATGGGAACATACATTCTGTGATGTTGCATACAGAGAACCACAAGATATGTTTGGACCAGGATTACAACGCCCCTAGCCTTAGCCACAGTGTTGTGGCTCCAGGGGGGTGTATGTAGTGTCTCAACCCCATCACTGATGATTCATGTGGGACAACGTTGGCCAGGAGTGCTTTCAGTCAGGTGATGTGCAGTGTCTGTAGATTTTGACCAGGGATGTTTGACCTACCCACACTGACACAAACACACACTCTCTGTCTTCTATGTTGGGGTGGACTTTTACAGTGTTGTGAATTTTGTGTTTCATTGTGTTCTTCATGTTCTCCACAAGAGGAGTTTGAGTGGGATGACTGTAGGGGGGGGGGGGGTTTCTCACAGGGGCAAGGCTTGAAAGCATGTAAGCTGCACATCTGTGATTGGCATATAGTCCCACACAGACATACATTCCTTCTTCTGACATTGCACAACATCCAGTTATCTGATACAACAAGTTACATTGCATCTACAAGATACCAGGACTATTGGATATGCCAATGTTTGTTAGTTCCATTAGTTATTGGAGTTACAACTGTAGGAGAGTAGGATCTGCTTCACATGGGTACCCCCACTTTTTGCTGATGCTTCACTGTTTTTCGACTTTAGTCTGGCTGGGGCCCTGCTAATCAGAACCCCAGCCTAGCTGCTTCCTCTCTAAAATGGTTTCCATGTGCCTTAGGCACATCTCTGATTGGAATCTGGAGTGCCCTTATAAGTCCCTAGTATATGGTATACACATAGTATGGGCATAGGTACCTCAGAGGCCTACCAGGGGCTGCAGCATGTATTGTGCCACCCCTGGAAGGCCATCCAAAATGACTCCACAGGTCTGCTACTGCAGCCTGGGTAAGGTGGTGCATGCACCCCTTACTGTGATATAGGCTACCTATAGCACTACATACATACACACATATAAACCTATAAGTCACTCCTATGGCAGGCCTTATCAATCCTGAAGGCAGAGTGCGTGGTTCCTATGTGAGAGGGTGCCCTGCATGAGCTGCGCCCTCTGCAGCATTCGGAGACCCTTCTCTGATGCTGTTTGTAGTGCAGCCCGACCATATACTCTTAAGCGCATTATAACCTCGCGTTAAATGCTAACTTTGGGATGGCTGCACGGAAACATGTCGTGTTTGGTGTCAAACATCTTGGAATACTACCCCCCCGCCAGTTCTGGCGGCGGGGGTAGCATTCCACCCTTCTAGAGGGAGAGACATGTACACACCGGTATACCCGGTACTGACTTTCCAGAGCCCTGGCATCACAAAATGGATGCCAATGCCACAGACACGAGTCTGGCCTCCTGCTGCTGACCGAAACTCCGGCAGGGGAGGCCTGGACAATAGGTTTCCTGTCCCAGGGAGGTGTAACCACCTCCCCAGACAGGATAGTGTGTATTGGGGCTGGGCGGGAGCACTCTCTGGTGCTTTGAAGTCCTGCACTGGGGGCACATTTGGTGTCCCTGTGCATACCCCAGTTCAAACCGGCTCAGGGGCTTCCAGCCCCTGCTCTGGCACGAAACTGGACAAAGGGAAAGGGGTGTAACCACCCTCTGCCCTGACCCTCCCATAGGTGGGTCCACAGAGTATGTCCAACCCCCTACCTTAGTATAAGTATGGGACCCCAGTCCTTAGGACTTTAGATTAACCTGGACGAAACTCTGACACAGAATCCTGGACCTTCGACGCTCTACTTCAAGATTAGAGGACTGAAGAATCTCCCTTGGGGTCAAGGAGTGACTCCCCTGCTTGGCAGGCACCAAAGAAGCAATTGTCCGGTCTGCATCGTTGAAGCTCCCGCTGGACGACGAAGTCTTTGCATCACCAGAGGTGGATTTCCAGACTTCCCCGAGGCTGCCCTGAGTCTCCAGCAAAGCTGAGGCCCGTAGCTGTCGTGGGTAACGTGGAACCGTGACCTCTGGACACCGATCGCATTTGCAAGTGCATCCTCTTCTGGATCTCTCACGAAGTCATGCTTTGGGCTTCGAGTAGCCCCAGCCTACAGCACCAACTGCACCGAAGATCACTGGCCTCCACTCCACGAGTGTCCTGTGAGCCAGCTCCACGTGCGTCGACTCGAGGCTCCTTCGCAGTCGCTAGTCCGTTGGCTAGTAGGCCCTTCCGAAGGCCAATCTTCTTCTGCTTGGGCTCCCTGGTTGCTCCAAGCGTGCCCTGACTTACCCTCGCTGGGTGAGTCCCACAGACCTTGCTGGTCTGCAACATCGTCCTTCTTCCATTTCCACGAGACTTGCTGTTGCCAAGGCTTGTTGGGTCCAATCCGGTCGCCGACACCCCTGCACTCGACAAACGTTGTGGGACAGCTCGAATCCAGCTCCTGGTCATCGTCGACGCCTCCTGGACCTCGTGGCTGAAGAGTCAAGACGACCATCAACCTACCTGAAGCACTCGACATCGGTGGGCATCTGCTCATCGCCTTCCTGGTCACTGGCTAGTGACCCAGACTCTGTCCCCTCTGCTTTCAGGTTCTTCAGATCTTTGATCCACCTTTGGATCCACCCGAACACTTTCGACTTGGCCGCCAGCAGCACTTTGCAGCAGATCGCCATTGAAAGCGACGACGAAACCCGACCCCGAAAGACACCTATGCACCCGGCTCCCTGGGTGAGGTAACTCGAGTACTCCGGTGCTCCCGTGGGTATTGACACTAGAACAGCCTAGTTCTCAAAGGGTTTGCTCCAAGTCCTCCTCTAAGTGTCCCTTTTCTTTAAATTCAAACCGCGACTTTCCCCATAGAAGTTAACGGCGATTTGCGGCTGTGTTCATACACTGCACGCGTCCCCCGTGGGTCCCCTGTGTCACTACCTTGGGTGGTTCCTTGTGGTCCAAGCACTTCTACAGGCTCTAGGCCCTGTGTCTAGCTCAGTCGTGGTTCTTATACCACTTTATTGGTATATGGTTTGGTACGCCCTAGGGCTCAAACGTGTATTTGTGCTATTACTGTAGATAACTAACTTATAACTTATGTACTTCGAACTCTAGCCTCATAAAGAGACTAGAGGGGTGTGTTTAGCAATAAATACATATATTTTGAATATATACCTGGTGTGGTCCTCTTTCATTTGGTCACTCAAGAGATTATAGACTGGTAAAACAAGCTGCTTTACATTCCTTCAAGACTTAGCCTGAAGGCTGCTCTCCATAGCTACCACTAGGATAGCTTTCAATAAAGGTTGTCTTTAACCTATCTCCAATAAGGGGTTGTTTGGACTGGTGCAAGGTGCCCACTATAATTAGTGACAGCATATGCCAGGCCAACTTCTCACATTGGTGTGCAGCGTGTGGGATTCCAGCTTGCTATTGTTTTACCAGATAATCTCAATTGAATTGATCAACTGAAAACCACTAAAGGTACCTAAGGTACATATAAATCAAGCTTAGTAATACAGTAAGTTCTACTGAACTTAGAGTTGTGTGTTAAGGGATAGCACACCCTTTCTACAACTCAAGAGAGTTTAGTAGGCCACACTAGAGTAGGTAGTGCATACACCACACCTCACTAGTAATGTCTTCAAAGCCAGGACCCAGTGAGTCCTTGCCAGAAGCCAGTGGGCTTCTTCCTCCAAGTATGATAAACTCCCATTCTTGGAATTGAGAGCATTATGCAATACTAGGAAGTTGAAGGCAGGCAAAAGTGCTAGCACCCAACACCTCAGGGAGGTGTTACTAGCTGATGATCTCAGCAGGCCCCTAGGGTCTGAAGGGGTAGGCAGAGAGGGTGGGGCAGAAGATGAGGAAGGGGTCAGGGGTGAAGAAACCCAGGCCCCCCTCTGAAACTGGCCAGGAAGGTGAAAATGACCTTGTCCTGGAAAACCCAATTCCTCCTGTGGAGGAGGAGGAGGGGGATCAGAATAACCTCCCTTTGTCCCCCAGGAAGAGTACTGAGTGTGCCCAGAAGGTCTAGATCTCCTTCTCAGGAGTCTAACCACTCTGACACCTCAATAGGGACCTCTGTCTCCTCTCATAGGAGGGAATCCTCTCATGAAAGGAGAAAGAGATTGCTTCAGTATGAACAAGCCCAGCTTGAGCTCAGAAAACAGCAATTGGCTATAGACAGGGAGTCCCTAGATCTCTATAGAGAGAGACAAAAGATGGGACTAGAGTCCCATGGTGGCAGCAATTTCCCCAAAGATAGGGAAAGGTCTTATGACCATAGAAACCTGAGCAAGATTGTCCCTCCCTACCAGAGTGGGGATGACATCCACAAATGGATAACTGCTCTAGAGAGGGCCTGTAAAGTACAGAGGGTCCCTCAGGAGCAGTGGGCAGCAATCTTGTGGCTCTCCTTTGCAGACAAAGGTAGAGATAAGCTCCTCACTGTTAGAGAGGAGGATGCTGATAATTACAAAGTCTTGAAGAGTGCTCTAATTGATGGGTTTGGCCTAACCACTGAACAATACAGGTTAAAGTTCAGGGATACCCAAAAGGCACAGACTCAAGACTGGATGGACTTTGTTGATTGTTCTGCCAAGGCTCTGGAAGGTTGGTTATTGGGCAGTAAGGTATGTGACTTCACAGGATTGTACAATCTTATCATGAGGGAACAGATCCTTAACAATTGTCAAAATCAGCTGTTGCATCAGCACCTGGTGGACTCTGATCCGACCTCTCCCCAAGAATTGGGAAAGAAGGCAGACAAATGGGTCAGAACCAGGGTGAGGCAGAAGGTACAGAACCAAGGTGGTGACCCTAAGAAGCAAGATTCGAAAAACTCTGATAAGGGTGGGGAGAAGGGTAAAGACCAAAAGTCTTCACAAGGCCCCCAAAAATCTTCTTCAGGTGGGGATTCACAGTCTAACAAGGAAAGAGGCCAAAAGAAACCATGGTGCAAGGTCTGTAAGCAAAAGACCCACTGGACCAGTGATTGCACCAAGTCCAAAGACTCTACTCCAGCCCCCACCAATGCCCCTAAGGCACCTGCTCCCCTAGTGCAGTTACAGTTGGTGGTGGGACTACACAAGCCAAGGGTTTAGTAGGGTTGACCCTGGGTAAGGAGATGAGCTCTGACCTAGTCAGAGAACTCACTCAGGCTGTCCTAGTCTGTGATGGAGGCATGGATGTGACCTCCTCTGTGAGTCCCAGTAATCTGGGCAAGTACAGACAACAGCCCTTAATCAATGGAAAAGAGGCTTTGGCATTTAGGGACACAGGGGCAAGTGTCACCATGGTGACACAAGACCTTGTGAATCCTGGGCAGATTATACTTGGTGAAATGTACCAAGTGACCATTGCTAGCAACGTCAGAACAGACCATACTCTGGCAGTTGTTAACTTCTCCTGGGGAGGGGTAACTGGCCTTAAGAAGGTTGTGGTAAGTGCAGACCTACCCGTTGAATGCTTGCTTGGCAATGACTTAGAAACTTCAGCTTGGGCAGAAGTGGAGCTCAGGACCCATGCAGAAATGCTGGGCAATAAATACATATATTTTGAATATATACCTGGTGTGGTCCTCTTTCATTTGGTCACTCAAGAGATTATAGACTGGTAAAACAAGCTGCTTTACATTCCTTCAAGACTTAGCCTGAAGGCTGCTCTCCATAGCTACCACTAGGATAGCTTTCAATAAAGGTTGTCTTTAACCTATCGCCAATAAGGGGTTGTTTGGACTGGTGCAAGGTGCCCACTATAATTAGTGACAGCATATGCCAGGCCAACTTCTCACAACAACTCTGACTTCTTTGCATAATATTATGATGATGCTTCTGTTCTGACCTGACAACACTGGGACACTGACAACACTCGGGATGGCAGTTACATCTGCAGCAGTGAAAGGTGGTACTGCTGCAGAGTTGAATATATTTGGCATCCTGAGGGTGAGGGCAAATATGGAGAGTCCTTTGAGACCCTTCTCTGCATCAGCTTTTTCGACTTGCCGCTGCTAACCACCGGCAGAACCCAGAACACTTCAAACCCTGCAACACAACTCCCACTACTCGCCCTTTCCAAGGTTCCTTCAGACCCCCTCATGTCCAGCTTCTCAAAAAATATGTATTGACAAAATGTCCCAGCGTGATGTCTTGCGAGCATGTTGCTCACACCCCTGCAACCAAACAACAAAGACAAATACAGATATAGGTACCCCCCTGCTTTTCCATCGTGGGGCATCGATGTGCTGAGGACTCCTTGTACACAGGTAGGTGTGACACTTACCGGAGGTTGCGTCCACGACGGTGTTGATGTTACGCGCCATCGAGCAGATACAGAAGTGGCAGGATGTGTGCGATCGACTCCATGGCGGTACAGGACATGAGGAGCTGTGTACAGGTGTGTTTAGGCTTTCTTTCCCTCCCTTTCCGCCAGCTCTAGTGAGGTGGTTTTGGACCGCCACGGTCGGCTCGTAGGAAAGGCGCATCATAATTGGGCATACGGTTTGTGAGGCGGCCCCTTTGGTCCTTTCCGACATAACCGCGGTCAAAATTTCCTGGCGGAGACAGAGGGAGTGCAGCGGTCGGATTTATGTGTACTGGCATGCATTGTAATCCGGCGGTCGGACCGACCGCTTCCCACTAAACTGCGACAGTCCAACCGCCGCCGACAGGACCGCTGAAGCCAGTCCGACCGGCATTGTAATGACCCCTAGAATTATTTATCAATTAAACAGTTAACTAATAATACATTAATTATATTTAATTAACTTCCCAAACTTTACCCCTACAAACACAACACGCACCTCATATATAATTTACTAAATTTCGTAATTACACAATTTACATAATTATCAGTTAAATTAATAATAATTAACAATAATTATTAATTATTATAATGAATTTCCTTCACACCCTTTACCCCTACAAAAACCACAACCAACATCAAAATATTAATAAAATTTGTTAATTAAGTATGACATTTATATAATTTATTAATTAAATAATTAATAATAATCAAAAATTAATTATGAAATAATTATAAATAAATTATGTCCCACCCTATACCCCTACACAACCCGCATTGGTCGGCTCACCGGAAAGGTGCTTCATAATTGGGCATAAGGTTTGTGAGGCAGCTCCATTGGTCCTTTCCGACATAACCGAAGGCTGAAATTTCCTGGCGGAGTCAGAGGGACAACGGTGGTCAGATTTCTGTGAATACACATGCATTGTAATCCGGCGGTCGGACTGACCGCTTTCGACTAAACCGCGGTGGTCCAACCGCCGCCGACAGGACCGCGGAAGCTGGTCCAACCGGCATTGTAATGACCCCCAGAATTATTTATCAATTAAGCAACTAATAACAATTAACTAATAATAAATTCATTATATTTAATTAACTTCCCGCCCTTTACCCCTACACACCCCACAATCCACATTGGTCGGCTCGCCGGAAAGGTGAATCATATATGGGCGCACGGTTTGTGAGGTGGCCCCTTTGGTCCTTTCCGACATAACCGCAGTTGAAATTTCCTGGTGGAGTCAGAGGGACCGCAGCGGTCGTATTTCTGTGTATTTGCATGCAATGTAATACGGCGGTCGGATCGCCGCTTCCGACTAAGCTGCTGCGGTCTGACCGGCAACATAATGACCCCGAATTATTTATCAATTAAACAATTAACTAATAATACATTAATTAGATTTAATTAACTTCCCATCCTTTACCCCTACAAACACAACAACCCGCACCTCATATATAACTTACTAAATTTCTTAATTACAAAATGTACATAATTATCATTTAAATAATTATTAATTAACATTAATTATTAATTATTATAATGAATTTCCTTCACACCCTTTACCCCTACAAAAACCACAACCCACACCAGCAATATTAATACAAAATTAAATTAATTATACAATTTACATAATTAATTAGTTAAATAATTTATAGTAATTAAAAATTAATTATTAAATAATTATAAATAAATTACTTCCAATCTTATACCCCTACACACCCCACAACCCGCCTCTAAAACTTAACACAATTAAAAAACATTATTACACAATTAAAATAATTAATTAGCAATTAAATAATCATTATTAATTAATTATTCATTATAATTAAATTACTTCCCACCCTGTACCCCTATTAACCCCATAACCCGCTACTGCACTAAAAATACAAATAAACTAATAAATTAACTTTAAAAACAACTACAAATTTACAAACTATATTAAAAAACATTAACAATAATCATACAAACAATTGATAACATATACAATTAAAATATATACTAAAATACATAAAAATAATAAAAAAACTATATTATTAACAATCGATATTTTTGTCAACGATATTAACAACATACATAGATATTTTTAACATCGATATTAGCAACATAGATATATTCAACATCGATATTACTTACCTTAAAATCAATATTCTTGTCAACGATATTTTTGCACATGATATTTCTGCATCACGATAAAGGCTCCCTGTTTACCGTTTTTACTGATTTTTACAGATAAATACAGACAGAAAACCGTTTATTTTCTTGTCTGTATTTATTTTTAAATGTGGATAAAAACGGAAATTGGCTGCTTTTTGAGTGATTCTAAATACACTTTGCCATGACTGCCAGAACAACTGTGTGGATTGATAGGTAAGGGGGCTAAAAAAAAAGGAATTTTAGTAAAGAGGCTTAAACAGCAGTAGATATGCACAAGGCTGAAACTGAAATGTACATATTTTCATATAAGTGCATTGATTTATCTTCTGCAGGTGTTCATATCACTGTAACCTGGCAGCCATTCAAGCGTGACTGCATATTTTGTGGTTAAATAAATACGGAAAAATACCAGTTTCAGCTCTATTTTTTCACAAAACCAATAATAAATATGGATAAATACAGATAAAGTTGACAAAAAATAAATATGGATAAATACAGACGGAAATGTCAAGAAAATAAATACCATAAAACTGGGAGCCCTAATCGTGATATTTCAAACTCGATATTTCTGCTCCTCGATATATTTTCAATATTTTGTCTGAATACCTCCAAATGTTATGAAAAGAGAATCAATATTTCATTAAAGGCACGGAGGCTAACATTATCGCGCCCAATGCTTCCCTTAATAAAAAAGAAAAAAAAAGGTTACTGATGGAATAACACACTTAGAAACTTGCAGGAGATGCGTACATGGTAATAGGCAGGTTGATGACTTGTCTGCCATTCTTAGCTGCACAGTAGGAAGAACGGCGACGAAGAGGAGCTGGATAGTGTCGATTCAGGGAGGAGAGAGGAGTGCACGGTCAAGGGATGATAGTCCGCCGCATTTAAAGAGGAAAGAGTGTTCTGTGCGGGGATTACTCATGGACTATGGTGTTCGAGTTCTATATTGAAGTTTATTGTTTAAGTTCTTTAAAGGTGCCGCAGAAGTGGCAATTCAAAGATGAATGTGTAATGTTAGCCTCCGGGTCTTTAATGAAATCTTGATTTTCTTTTCATTACATTTGGAGAATCGTCATTCTCGCTCCTGGCTTCTTCTGTTTATTTTCATAAATCTAGAATGTCCTTTCCAATATCATCTAGAGAAAATGTGGAGAAAAGCCAACGTGGGTTTCCCAAACTGTGGTAGTTCACAGATTTTAGTAACCGGTCCGCAGGAAAGCCATGAAGCTAATCTTATTCAGCCCCACAGAGAGACCATGACTTCTAATCGTAACACAGATCACAGGGGAAAAGGGGAAGGAGAAGAGAGAACATACACTGATGAGACTTACCATGCTTCCTTCGGAACTGCTATGGAAGACTTCTATTAAACAACACAAGATTAGAAAAGAACCTTGTAACACTCATTTCACGTAGAATCATTTTACCTAATTACATCAAGTAACAATTCCTCTAACTACCCCTTTCTTCTCTAAACCTTAATGCAGACTCTCACTGGAACTATAAAAAAACAATTGTCATTATTTCTCTGGAAATCCTTGCGGTGTAATTTTTGTGCATGATTCTTATGAGCCTAGTAGAGAGTTCAATGCACACGAGTTCAAATCAAGAACCAGCCTTGTAAATCCACAGGAAAATGGCAATATGTACAATGCCGACGATGGGAACCAGAGAGACACAAAGTGCAAAATAAGAATATGCCAAAAAAACACAAAATGTGAGAGAAAATAGTGCACTCACATAATAAGTACAAATATACACGGTCTTGAAAATGGGAATGATCATTAGAATGATGTAACTAGACAAGCTAGTGGAAAAGTAGGAAGTCAAAGCTCTGATCAGGCGCTCCTACAACAAGACACTGGCTCCACGATGAACCTCCGACGACTGTCAAACACGAAGGGCCAGATGTACGACCTGCCAAATAGCGCCTTGCAAATTGCGTCGCATTTGTGACTTGCAATTTGTGAGGTGCTATTTGGCATGTACAACAGTGTGTTTAACACAGTTTGCGATTCCCAATGGGTTCGCAAATTGTGAGGCTCATGAAAATTAATAAGCCTCTCGCAATTTGCGAGCCCATTGGGAATGACAGGCCCTCCCAGGGATGGTGGCCTGCTGGACTCAGCAGACCACCATGTCTGGGACTGCTTTTAAATAAAGCAACTTTTTTTTTTTAAATGCAGCCCGTTTTCCTTAAAGGAAAACGGGCTGCATTTAAAAAAAAAAATGAAATGTTTTTGTTTCATTTTTTAAGGGCACTTGAAGTAGGTGGTAATTTGCAAATGTTTTGCGACCGCAATTGCAGTTGCAAAACATTGGTACATAGCTTTGCGGTTGCTATTAGGAAGGGAACGCCCCTTCCTAATAGCGAGTCGCAAAACAGTATTTTGCGAGTCGCAATTTATTTGCAAGTCGCAAAATACTGTTTGTACATGGGCCCATGCTTTGTAGCGTGCGCAAACGGGTGTAAGACCCGTTTGTGCACGCTAAAAAGCGTCAAACATCTGGACCGAAATGCTTTGGGAAGTGATGAGATTCTGAATAAACTCACTTTTTATATGATCACAATCCAAGAGGGGCGCCGTATCTGAAATCCCTCTTCCTACGTGATTCAGGTTCGTTTCATTTTTGACGTGATTCACCACCACGCACGCCAACTTTCCTCTGATCCCAAACATCCTCATATCGAGCTCTCCAATTGCAGTAAGCATTTAACAAACACCATTTGGACTTGTTGAGTTATATTACACTGGAAAGGAAGGAAGCTGCGGACCCTGGCCGCGACGAGTTATATTACACTGGAGGTCATTGGAGGAAGTAAGCTGCGGGCGATGGCCTAGATGAGTTATATTACACTGGAGGTCATTGGAGGAAGTAAGCTGCAGGCGCTGGCCGCGACGAGTTATATTATACTAGAGGTCATTGGAGGAAGTAAGCTGCGGGCACTGGCCCAGTTGAGTGATATTAAACTGGAAGTCATTGGAGGAAGTAAGCTGCGGGCGATGGCCTAGATGAGTTATATTACACTGGAAGTCATTGGAGGAAGTAAGCTGCGGACCCTGGCCGCGACGAGTTATATTACACTGGAGGTCATTGGAGGAAGTAAGTTGCGGGCGATGGTCCAGATGAGTTATATTACACTGGGGGTCATTGGAGGAAGTAAGCTGCGGGCGATGGCCCAGATGAGTTATATTACACTGGAGGTCATTGGAGGAAGTAAGTTGCGGGCGATGGTCCAGTTGAGTTATATTACACTGGAGGTCATTGGAGGAAGTAAGCTGCGGGCGCTGGCCATGACAAGTTATATTACACTGGAGGTCATTGGAGGAAGTAAGCTGCGGGCGATGGCCCAGATGAGTTATATTACACTGGGGGTTATTGGAGGAAGTAAGCTGCGGGCGCTGGCCATGACAAGTTATATTACACTGGAGGTCATTGGAGGAAGTAAGCTGCGGGCGCTGGCCCAGTTGAGTTATATTCTACTAGAGGTCATTGGAGGAAGTAAGCTGCGGGTGCTGGCCCAGTTGAGTTATATTACACTGGAGGTCATTGGAGGAAGTAAGCTGCGGGCGCTGACCATGACAAGTTATATTACACTGGAGGTCATTGGAGGAAGGAAGCTGCGGGCGCTGGCCCAGATGAGTTATATTACACTGGGGGTTATTGGAGGCAGGAAGCTGCGGGCGATGGCCCAGATGAGTTATATTACACTGGGGGTTATTGGAGGCAGTAAGCTGCGGGCGATGGCCCAGATGAGTTATATTACACTGGAGGTCATTGGAGGAAGTAAGCTGCGGGCACTGGCCCAGATGAGTTATATTACACTGGAGGTCATTGGAGGAAGTAAGCTGCGGGCGATGGCCCAGATGAGTTATTTTACACTGGAGGTCATTGGAGGAAGTAAGCTGCGGGCGATGGCCCAGATGAGTAATATTACACTGGAGGTCATTGGAGGAAGTAAGCTGCGGGCGATGGCCCAGATGAGTTATATTACACTGGAGGTCATTGGAGGAAGTAAGCTGCGGGCGATGGCCCAGATGAGTTATATTACACTGGAGGTCATTGGAGGAAGTAAGCTGCGGGCACTGGCCCAGTTGAGTGATATTACACTGGAAGTCATTGGAGGAAGTAAGCTGCGGGCGCTGGCCGCGACGAGTTATATTACACTGGAGGTCATTGGAGGAAGTAAGCTGCGGGCGATGGCCTAGATGAGTTATATTACACTGGAGGTCATTGGAGGAAGTAAGCTGCAGGCGCTGGCCGCGACAAGTTATATTATACTAGAGGTCATTGGAGGAAGTAAGCTGCGGGCACTGGCCCAGTTGAGTGATATTACACTGGAAGTCATTGGAGGAAGTAAGCTGCGGACCCTGGCCGCGACGAGTTATATTACACTGGAGGTCATTGGAGGAAATAAGTTGCGGGCGATGGTCCAGATGAGTTATATTACACTGGGGGTCATTGGAGGAAGTAAGCTGCGGGCGATGGCCCAGATGTGTTATATTACACTGGGGGTCATTGGAGGAAGTAAGCTGCGGGCGATGGCCCAGATGAGTTATATTACACTGGAGGTCATTGGAGGAAGTAAGTTGCGGGCGATGGTCCAGATGAGTTGTATTACACTGGTGGTCATTGGAGGAAGTAAGCTGCGGGCGATGGCCCAGAGGAGTTATATCACACTGGAGGTCATTGGAGGAAGTAAGCTGCGGGCGATGGCCTAGATGAGTTATATTACACTGGGGGTCATTGGAGGAAGTAAGCTGCGGGCGATGGCCCAGATGAGTTATATTACACTGGAGGTCATTGGAGGAAGTAAGCTTCGGGCACTGGCCCAGTTGAGTTATATTACACTGGAAGTCATTGGAGGAAGTAAGCTGCGGGCCCTGGCCGCGACGAGTTAAATTACACTGGAGGTCATTGGTGGAAGTAAACTTCAGGCGCTGGCCTAGACGAGTTATATTACACTGGAGGTCATTGGAGGAAGTAAGCTGCAGGCGCTGGCCGCGACGAGTTATATTACACTGGAGGTCATTGGAGGAAGTAAGCTGCGGGCGATGGCCCAGATGAGTTATATTACACTGGAGGTCATTGGAGGAAGTAAGTTGCGGGCGATGGTCCAGATGAGTTATATTACACTGGAGGTCATTGGAAGAAGTAAGCTGCGGGCGATGGCCCAGATGAGTTATATTACACTGGGGGTCATTGGAGGAAGTAAGCTGCGGGCGAAGGCCCAGATGAATTATATTACACTGGAGGTCATTGGAGGAAGTAAGCTGCGGGCGATGGCCCAAATGAGTTATATTACACTGGAGGTCATTGGAGGAAGTAAGCTGCGTGCGATGGCCCAGATGAGTTATATTACACTGGAGGTCATTGGAGGAAGTAAGCTGCGGGCACTGGCCCAGTTGAGTGATATTACACTGGAAGTCATTGGAGGAAGTAAGCTGCGGGCGCTGGCCGCGACGAGTTATATTACACTGGAGGTCATTGGAGGGAGTAAGCTGCGGGCGATGGCCCAGATGAGTTATATTACATTGGAGGTCATTGGAGGAAGTAAGCTGTGGGTGCTGGCCCAGATGAGTTATATTACACTGGAGGTCATTGGAGGAAGTAAACTGTGGAAGATGGCCCAGTTGAGTTATATTATACTAGAGGTCATTGGAGGAAGTAAGCTGCGGGCGCTGGTCCAGTTGAGTTATATTACACTGGAAGTCATTGGAGGAAGTAAGCTGCGTGCGCTGGCTCAGTTGAGTTATATTACACTGGAGGTCATTGGAGGAAGTAAGCTGCGGACGCTGGCCTAGATGAGTTATATTATACTAGAGGTCATTGGAGGAAGTAAGCTGCGGGCGCTGGCCCAGTTGAGTTATATTACACTGGAGGTCATTGGAGGAAGTAAGCTGCGGGCGCTGGCCCAGACAAGTTATATTACACTGGAGGTCATTGGAGGAAGTAAGCTGCGGGCGCTGGCCCAGATGAGTTATATTACACTGGAGGTCATTGGAGGAAGTAAGCTGCGGGCGCTGGCCCAGTTGAGTTATATTACACTGGAGGTCATTGGAGGAAGTAGGCTGCGGGCGCTGGCCTAGATGAGTTATATTACACTGGAGGTCATTGGAGGAAGTAAACTGTGGGAGATGGCCCTTTGAGTTATATTATACTAGAGGTCATTGGAGGAAGTAAGCTGCGGGCTCTGGCCCAGTTGAGTTATATTACATTGGAGGCAATTGGAGGAAGTAAACTGCTGGTGCTGTCCCAGATGAGTTGTATTACACTGGAGGTCATTGGAGGAAGTAAACTGTGGGAGATGGCCCAGCTGAGTTATATTAAACTAGAGGTCATTGGAGGAAGTAAGCTGGCCAGATGAGTTATATTACACTGGAGGTCAATGAAGGAAGTAAGCTGCGGGCGCTGGCCATGTTGAGTTATATTACACTGGAGGTCATTGAAGGAAGTAAGCTGCGGGCACTGGCCCAGATGAATTATATTACACTGGAGGTCATTGGAGGAAGTAGGCTGCAGGCGCTGGCCCAGTTGAGTTATATTACACTGGAGGTCATTGGAGGAAGTAAGCTGCGGGCGATGGCCCAAATGAGTTATATTACACTGGAGGTCATTGGAGGAAGTAAGCTGCGGGCGTTGGCCCTGATGAGTTATATTACACTGGAGGTCATTGGAGGAAGTAAGCTGCGGGCACTGGCCCAGTTGAGTGATATTACACTGGAAGTCATTGGAGGAAGTAAGCTGCGGGCGCTGGCCGCGACGAGTTATATTACACTGGAGGTCATTGGAGGGAGTAAGCTGCGGGCGATGGCCCAGATGAGTTATATTACATTGGAGGTCATTGGAGGAAGTAAGCTGTGGGTGCTGGCCCAGATGAGTTATATTACACTGGAGGTCAATGGAGGAAGTAAACTGTGGAAGATGGCCCAGTTGAGTTATATTATACTAGAGGTCATTGGAGGAAGTAAGCTGCGGGCGCTGGTCCAGTTGAGTTATATTACACTGGAAGTCATTGGAGGAAGTAAGCTGTGTGCGCTGGCTCAGTTGAGTTATATTACACTGGAGGTCATTGGAGGAAGTAAGCTGCGGGCGCTGGCCTAGATGAGTTATATTACACTTGAAGTCATTGGAGGAAGTAAGCTGCGTGCGCTGGCTCAGTTGAGTTATATTACACTGGAGGTCATTGGAGGAAGTAAGCTGCGGGCGCTGGCCTAGATGAGTTATATTATACTAGAGGTCATTGGAGGAAGTAAGCTGCGGGCGTTGGCCCAGTTGAGTTATATTACACTGGAGGTCATTGGAGGAAGTAAGCTGCTGGCGCTGGCCCAGTTGAGTTATATTACAGTGGAGGTCATTGGAGGAAGTAAGCTGCGGGCGCTGGCCCAGACAAGTTATATTACACTGAAGGTCATTGGAGGAAGTAAGCTGCGGGCGCTGGCCCAGATGAGTTATATTACACTGGAGGTCATTGGAGGAAGTAAGCTGCGGGCGCTGGCCCAGTTGAGTTATATTACACTGGAGGTCATTGGAGGAAGTAGGCTGCGGGCGCTGGCCTGGATGAGTTATATTACACTGGAGGTCATTGGAGGAAGTAAACTGTGGGAGATGGCCCATTTGAGTTATATTATACTAGAGGTCATTGGAGGAAGTAAGCTGCGGGCTCTGGCCCAGTTGAGTTATATTACATTGGAGGCAATTGGAGGAAGTAAACTGCTGGTGCTGTCCCAGATGAGTTGTATTACACTGGAGGTCATTGGAGGAAGTAAGCTGCGGGCGATGGCCCAGATGAGTTATATTACATTGGAGGTAATGGGAGGAAGTAAGCTGCGGGCGCTGGCCCAGATGAGTTATATTACACTGGAGGTCATTGGAGGAAGTAAACTGCGGGAGATGGCCCAGTTGAGTTATATTATACTAGAGGTCATTGGAGGAAGGAAGGCCGCGGGCGCTGGCCCAGTTGAGTTATATTACACTGGAGGTCATTGGAGGAAGTAAGCTGCGGCGCTGGCCCAGTTGAGTTATATTACACTGGAGGTCATTGGAGGAAGTAAACTGCGGGAGATGGCCCAGTTGAGTTATATTACACTGGAGGTCATTGGAGGAAGGAAGCTGCTGGCACTGGCCCAGTTGAGTTATATTACACTGGAGGTCATTTGAGGAAGTAAACTGTGGGAGATGGCCCAGTTGAGTTATATTGTACTAGAGGTCATTGGAGGAAGTAAGCTGCGGGCGCTGGCCCAGTTGAGTTATATTACACTGGAGGTCATTGGAGGAAGTAAGCTGCGGGCGCTGGCCATGACAAGTTATATTACACTGGAGGTCATTGGAGGAAGTAAGCTGCGGGGATGGCCCAGATGAGTTATATTACACTGGGAGTTATTGGAGGAAGTAAGCTGCGGGCGATGGCCCAGATGAGTTATATTACACTGGAGGTCATTGGAGGAAGTAAGCTGCGGGCGATGGCCCAGATGAGTTATATTACACTGGAGGTCATTGGAGGAAGTAAGCTGCGGGCAGTGGCCCAGTTGAGTGATATTACACTGGAAGTCATTGGAGGAAGTAAGCTGCGGGCGCTGGCCGCAATGAGTTATATTACACTGGAGGTCATTGGCTGGAGTAAGGTTCGGGCGATGGTCCAGATGAGTTATATTACACTGGGGGTCATTGGAGGAAGTAAGCTGCGGGCGATGGCCCAGATGAGTTATATTACACTGGAGGTCATTGGAGGAAGTAAGCTGCGGGCGATGGCCCAGATGAGTTATATTACACTGGAGGTCATTGGAGGAAGTAAGCTGCAGGCGATGGCCCAGATGAGTTATATTACACTGGAGGTCATTGGAGGAAGTAAGCTGCGGGCACTGGCCCAGTTGAGTGATATTACACTGGAAGTCATTGGAGGAAGTAAGCTGCGGGCGCTGGCCGCGACGAGTTATATTACACTGGAGGTCATTGGAGGAAGTAAGCTGCGGGCGCTGGCCGCAACGAGTTATATTACACTGGAGGTCATTGGAGGAAGTAAGCAGCGGGTGCTGGCCCAGATGAGTTATATTACACTGGAGGTCTTTGGAGGAAGTAAGCTGCGGGCGTTGGCCCTGATGAGTTATATCACACTGGGGGTCATTGGAGGAAGTAAGCTGCGTGCGCTGGCCCAGTTGAGTTATATTACACTGGAGGTCATTGGAGGAAGTAAGCTGCGGGCACTGGCCCAGATGAGTTATATTACACTGGAGGTCATTGGAGGAAGTAAGCAGCGGGCGCTGGCCCAGATGAGTTATATGCAAAAACAACAATTGATGGACAGAATGCAGAACAATGTCGTACATTCACCCCAGTACAGAGATCTGGGCCTAAATCCATCGTTTTTTGCTCACCATGCCATTCCAGTTTGGACCCAGCCATATGCAAATCAGTCTTGACCCTGCGCCCAATGGGAACAGTCCAGCCCGAACTGCCAGGCCAGGTCCTCCCTGGACTGGAAACAAGCATCCTAGGACCGGTTTCGGGCTTTCAGCCCTCATCAGCCAGGATAGCTTGACTCCAGTGGCATGGAGAGCACGGGACCCACGTCTGGGCATACCCGTCCCACTCGGGGTGACAAATGCAAAAACAACAATTGATGGACAGAATGCAGAACAATGTCGTACATTCACCCCAGTACAGAGATCTGGGCCTAAATCCATCGTTTTTTGCTCACCATGCCATTCCAGTTTGGACCCAGCCATATGCAAATCAGTCTTGACCCTGCGCCCAATGGGAACAGTCCAGCCCGAACTGCCAGGCCAGGTCCTCCCTGGACTGGAAACAAGCATCCTAGGACCGGTTTCGGGCTTTCAGCCCTCATCAGCCAGGATAGCTTGACTCCAGTGGCATGGAGAGCACGGGACCCACGTCTGGGCATACCCGTCCCACTCGGGGTGACAAATGCAAAAACAACAATTGATGTACAGAATGCAGAACAATGTCGTACATTCACCCCAGTACAGAGATCTGGGCCTAAATCCATCGTTATATTACACTGGAGGTCTTTGGAGGAAGTAAGCTGCGGGCGCTGGCCCAGTTGAGTTATATTACACTGGAGGTCATTGGAGGAAGTAAGCTGCGGGCGTTGGCCCTGATGAGTTATATCACACTGGGGGTCATTGGAGGAAGTAAGCTGCGGGCGCTGGCCCAGTTGAGTTATATTACACTGGAGGTCATTGGAGGAAGTAAGCTGCGGGCACAGGCCCAGATGAGTTATATTGCACTGGAGGTCATTGGAGGAAGTAAGCTGCGGGCGTTGGCCCTGATGAGTTATATCACACTGGGGGTCATTGGAGGAAGTAAGCTGCGGGCGCTGGCCCAGTTGAGTTATATTATACTAGAGGTCACTGGAGGAAGTAAGCAGCGGGCTCTGGCCCAGTTGAGTTATATTACATTGTAGGCAATTGGAGGAAGTAAACTGCGGGTGCTGGCCCAGATGAGTTATATTACACTGGAGGTCATTGGAGGAAGTAAACTGCGGGAGATGGCCTAGCTGAGTTATATTATACTAGAGGTCATTGGAGGACGTAAGCTGGCCAGATGAGTTATATTACACCAGAGGTCATTGGAGGAAGTAGGCTGCGGGCGCTGGCCATGTGGAGTTATATTACACTAGAGGTCATTGGAGGAAGTAAGCTGCGGGCGATGGCCCAGATGAGTTATATTACACTGGATGTCATTGGAGGAAGTAAGCTGCGGGCGCTGGCCCAGTTGAGTTATATTACATTGGAGGTCATTGGTGGGAGCAAGCTGAAATCCCTGCCCAGGTTTTGCCCCATGATGTTGGAGTTCATTGGCAAGACCAGGCTTTAGGCTCCGGCTCCATTGAGTTTAATGACGTCATACATCATTGGCGGGAACACGCTGAAGTTATGACCCAAGCTGAGTTCCATGACATTGGCGATCACTGGGTGAAGCCTCCAATGAACATCTGGTGCAAAAAGAGCCTTCGGGCTTCTGGATCCAAGTAGAAGCTCTTCTCAGACTTTTGAATCTCGAATGGTGGAGCTGAATGTATTGGTGAGTACTCTGGCTGGGGGAGGGG
The DNA here is from genome assembly GCA_963921515.1 of Calotriton arnoldi. Taxonomy (NCBI): domain Eukaryota; kingdom Metazoa; phylum Chordata; class Amphibia; order Caudata; family Salamandridae; genus Calotriton; species Calotriton arnoldi. Next base: position 1,861,922 of record CAWUFW010003203.1, on the reverse strand, counting down.
AATATGATTATACGATGAAGGTGATGTCTATTCACCTGTCCCGTTCCTGACTTGCCGCCAGACTCCCTCTGCGCCCTCCTGCCTCTCCCCCAACACTTCCATGGGTGAAAGCCAGCCTCCACAAGGTTGTATTGTCTGATGTCTGAGTAGAAGATCAAGGTGGCGGCCATTGTGGTGAGGTTACACACTTGAAGCATGATGTCTTCAAAACACTGGAGAGGTTCTGACACTCCCCATGGAGCCAAATGGCTGATAACCATTCTGCCCACAGTTACTGCACCGTGACATCACTTCAGACTCAAGAGAGTGACGTGTGGCATGAGGAATCTCACCAGAGGCTTCCTGCCTTAACCAAGATGGCCGCCCTTAATCTTTCTGCACTATTCTTCTCTTTTGGCTGTGCAGAGTCTGCTGGTCAGAGGGCCCTGAGGGCTCATCCACCCAAGTCATGAGACACTGGCGTGGCTAGCCAGTCTAGAGCCGCAGATCCCCCCCTCCTCTCTCCCCACCCCTCCCACACACTGCTCTTTCTTTTTGGGTAGAGTTGCATATTTTAATAAAGTATCAGAGTTGCAAGATTAAACTGAATGAAGACTTGGCAGCGACAGCTGCTCCCAGAAGTGGCCAGGCCGGGTTCTGGGAGCATTTGTTAAGCTAGGCTGGCCAACAGCGAAGAAAGGTGACTAGAGAGAGGGAGACAGGGAGAGAAAGAAAGAGGCAGAAGAGACAGCAAACGAGAAAGAGAGAATTAGTGAGATAGAGAGGAGAAATGGGGAAAGGGAGGGATGAAAAGAGAAACTGAGAAGGAGGAAGGAATAGAGTTGGAGAAGGGAATAGTGTAACAGAGGTAGAGATAGGGAAGAAAGATAGAGTGAAGTGGGAGAAAGCTATAAATAAGGAAACGATTGAGTTGGGGAGACTGTGAAGGACGGGCGCCAGAACTGGTCGGGAGCAAGACGGAATGGGAAAGAGAAGAGGGAGGGGGCCGAGGGAGATGGGCGTGGGAACATAGATGGGGGGTTGAGAGACAGGGGCGGGGCAGGGGTGCAGGGAGAGACAGGGAGAGATCCTCTCCAGATGTGAGATCTTGGCTCTCTCGTGACAGAATCCTGTTTGCTGCTGTGACGACAACAGCAAAGGAATTTCCCTCAGCGAGGGAGGGAAGGAGGGAGCGCGTGAAGGAGGGAGCGGGGGAATGAGGGTGTGAACGAGGGAGGGAAGGAGGGAACCCGTGAAGGAAGGAGCGCATGAAGGAGGGAGCGTGTGAAGGAGGGAGGGAGTGAAGGTGGGAGGGAGTGAAGGTGGGAGCGGGGTAAGGAGGGTGTGAACGAGGGAGGGATTTGTGGATAGAAAGAAGGGAAAGAGGGCGGAGGGTGTGAAGAAGCGAGGGCGGGGAGGGAATGAGGGAGGCTGTCATGGGAGGGAATGAGGGAGGAGGTGCGGAGGGGGCGTGAAGGAGGAAGCGGAGCAGGGAAACGTGAAGGGAGAGAGCAGAGGAAGGTGGGAGCGGCGAGAGGAGGGGGATCGGAAGGGGACACCGGAGGTGGGGGGAGAGGAACCCCCGAGGAGGGCCAGGTAAGGAAGGGAGGGGTCACATCTGTCCGTCGGCACAGCGGAGCGAGCCCTGGGGGAGGGACACCCTCACGGTGCGGAGGGTGAGCCCTGGGGCAGGGGCAGGGGTGCAGCCGCCCCGGTGCGGAGGGTGAGCCCTGGGGACAGAGGTGCAGGCGCCACCGGAGGGTGACCCCAGGGGCAGAGATGCGCCCCTGGTGTGGAGTGTGACCCCTGGGGCAGATATGCATACACCCCTGGTGCGCAGGGTGAGCCCTGGGGACAGGGGTGCAGCCGCTCCCAGGCCGCTGGGTGAGCCTGTGGAGAGAGGAACAGACACTACAGGGGGGTGGGCGTGACCCTAGGGAGAAAGGTGCAGGCACTACAGGGGGTGACCCCAGGGACAGTGGTGCAGCAAATACCGGGGGGTGGGGGGCAGAGGTGACCCCAGGGTCAGAGGTGCATACACCCCTGGTGTGCTGGGTGAGCTCCGGGGACAGAGGTGCAGCCAGTACTGAGGGGGTGACCCTAGGGAGAGATGTGCAGCAAATACCGGGGGTGACCCGAGGAACAGTGGTGCTGCCACTAACGGGGGTAGGGGGGGCAGAGGTGACCCCAGGGTCAGAGGTGCACACACCCCTGGTGTGCCGGGTTTCCCAGGGACAGAGCTGCAGCCACTGTCGAAGCGAGTGTCACCCCAGGGAGAGAGGTCCACCCTCTCCCGGGGAGGGGCCGTGTGACCCCAGGGGGGGACGTGCAGGCACCCCCAGAGTGTAGGGTGACAGCCAGGAACTTTGGCGGCCATGCCACGGTGCAGGGAGAAAGGTGCAGGGGCGCTGGGGTGCAGGGAGGCCCCGTGAGGGGTGCAGCAGCCTCGGGGGGGGGGGGGGGAGGCAGCGATAGACGCAAGGGGTGACGTGCAGCCGTGTCAGGGTGCGGGGTGCTGGAGCGCAGGGCTGGAGCGCATAAGGGGTTTTCTGGGGAACATGTTATGATGATTGCACCGTGCCACCGCCCCGGCATAGGGGGCCTGGGGGCGAACCGCACCCCGCAGAGCTTAGCCCCCCACGGTGCTGGGCTGTGGGGCACCGTCTGGGACAGTGCCCCGCCGCCCTGCTGTGACTAATAGACTGCGGGAGTGTTGCAATCTCGGGTGCCTCCCTTTCCATGTGTGTGACTGTGTACACAGGCTCGAGGGGGGAGGAGGCAGAGCCCTGGAGGTGACACGAGAAATGAAGGAGTTAGAGGGGAGAAGAGATGGGAAGAGAGGAGGCAGACCAGGGCGAGAGAAGAAAAGAGAAAGGAGACGGGGAGGGAGAGGGAGAGGAAAGAGGGGCAACAGGGGCCTGGAACAGGAACTGGAGAGAGAGCGGGAGCGGGAGGATCAGGAAAAGAGAGCGCAACGCAGGGAGATGTACAGGGTGGGTAGTACACAGGGTGGTGGGAAGAATCAAAGGGAAGGAGAGAAAAGAGTGATGGAGAAAGTGAGATAAAAAAAAGGAAAAAGGTGGTAGAGAGGCCAAGCCCGGTTCTAGCGGGTGGGCCGGGTGTGCCAGGTGGGCCAGGCCCCAAACATGAGCCTTGGCCCTCGAGGTTAATCTGCCACCGATGTACAACAACAATAAAAAATGTTCCGATAACTGGTGATTTATGATCCTGCTGCAGAGCAATCATTTGTCTGTTGGTAGTTTTTAAATGCAGATAAACTGAATTTTATGTGGATAGCTCAGTGGGTTACTGCCTTTGTCACAGAGATCCTTGTGTTACTTGCAGTTCAGAAGTTACTATCCTAACATAGGACTGTGACCTATGAACTGTCATCAAAGAGCTGCATACAAACTTCGCTTTTTTGTGTTGTGATATAGTTAGAACTTCTCCAGTCTTTCATTATTCTAATGTTGCTAAAAAGAGTTTGTTTGAGCAGTTATACATTTTTATCAGTAAAGCCAACCCCCAACCACTGGAGTACTCTTTAAATCCTGAGCTTGTGCTTCTCCAGACCAAACCCTCGTAAAATATATAGCCCACCAGTATGGATGACGTGATTCCTATACCTTGTAATCCGCATTGGCTTATGTGACATTCCCCGTAGACTGATTTATTGTCTCTGTATAATGTGTGCGTGATGTAAAGTACTGTGACACCCTACACTGATATTAGTAGCGCTATAAAACAAATGAAATGGATATGAGAGAGGGGCAACGGAGAGATGAGGGGCACTGGTGGAGGGTGGCAGTGAGGGAAGCCGAGGAGGAGGTCATGGGGGAGGGGCTATGGAGCGATGAGGGGCACTGGTGGAGGGTAGCAGTGAGGGAATCCGAGGAGGAGGTCATGGGGTGGGGGTGGGGGGGAACTACGGAGAGATGAGGAGCACTAGTGGAGGGTGTGAGTGAGGGAAGCCGAGGAGGAGGTCATGGGGTGGGGAGAGCTACGGAGAGATGAGGAGCACTGGTGGAGGGTGGTAGTGAGGGAAGCCGAGGAGGAAGTCATGGGGTGGGGGTGGGGGGAACTACGGAGAGATGAGGAGCACTAGTGGAGGGTGTGAGTGAGGGAAGCCGAGGAGGAGGTCATGGGGTGGGGGGACTACAGAGATATGAGGGGCACTAGTGGAGGGTGGCAGTGAGGGAAGCCGAGGAGGAAGTCATGGGGTGGGGGAAGCTACGGAGAGATGAGGAGCACTGGTGGAGGGTGGTAGTGAGGGAGTCTGAGGAGGAGGAGGTCATGAGGGGGAGGGGCTACGGAGAGATGAAGGGCACTGTTGGAGGGTGGTAGTAAAGGTATCTACGGAGAAAGAGGTCATTGGTGGGGCACCAAAAAAGACTTTCGCACCAGCACTAAAGCCAGCCCTGTCATGGCCTTTCTGTTTTCGTTTATTTAATTAACAGTCGGGTGATTAGGACAACGTGGAGCATCCTCTAAAGTGCTAATTATATTTACTGCTATATTCAATGTTTCAAGTTTGAAGGCGATTTTACTGCTGATTTTTACCGGGAATAATGAAAGTAGAGCCCAGTGGTGGCTGATATGGGGCTGGGGCTGGGGTCAGCTGTGAGATAAGGTGCACTGGAGAGGGGTGGTAGAGAAGTGGATAATCAAGCCTGTAAGGGAGTGCGTTGCAGAGTCCGGGGTCAGGTGGAGGTAGTAATGGAGAGGGATTCTCCCTGAAGGCTCGCACAGAGGGAGCCCGAGTAGTGTCACTTGCCTGATACTCCCACCTCAGAAACCTCCTCTTCCAATCAAAGGGACATTACATAGAAAAAAACACTTTTTGAGAGTGCTAACATTTAGAAAGATATTTGGAAAAGAGTGCGTTTTACTGGGCCTTGTAAGACTAAGAAGAGATAAAGGAGGGCCCTGAAGCAGGCCTGGGTAGATATATAAGCGACAAATCGGGCCCGCAGTGGCCCACCCGAATGCACCCTTGGCCCACCCAAATAAAAGTTCCTGGAGCCGGGCCTGAGAGAGGCGGAGGAAGAGGGAGAAAAGGAGGGGAATTGAGAATGAAGAAGAAGGGAGACAAGAGAGAAAACAGCGAAAGGGAGAGAGCCGCGAAGGTGAGGAGTGGAGAATAGAGGGAGATGAAGGAAGTAGAGAAGAAGAAGATATACAGAGGGAGAGAAGGAGGAGGGCGTGAGGCAGATGGCAGGAAGAGCGTGCATGACCTCCGTCTGACCCTTCCGCATGCACAGCTGGCCCCTCGGGCCTTCCTAGGCCTCCTGCTTATGTAATAAATGCCCTTTGTAAAATGCATGAACCTCTAGAATGCTCACTACCCCTCCCCTGTGTGCCCAAGGGTCACACTATGCCCTTCCGGGTCACCGCCTCTTGACTTCCTTCTGCCTGCTGGGGCCCATGGTTGCAGACTGGACACACTTCTGCAGATGTGACGTCACAGCTGACACAATACTGCATAGTCTGCATATATCCGACATTGCCTCCAGAACTGGGCACCCTAATCTAGAGATCACCACGGTGGCTAACACAACACTCCAGAAGAGTTCTGCAGATCTAGGCACGATATTCTAGATGTAAATTCCAGAACAGGACACAGTCCTCAAAATGTGCACGCCAGATTGGACGCAACACTTCATATATGTTCTCTAGAACCGGGCACTGAACTTGTTGTGGTGTCCACAATGGCGCACAAGACTTCAGATATGTTCACCCAAAGTGTGCTACAGCAGTCCAGATGTGGTGTTCAGAACTGGACACACTATTCCAGATGAGGCCACAGTAGTCCAGATGTGGTGTTCAGAACTGGACAAATATTCCAGATGAGGCCACAGCAGTCCAGATGTGATGTTCAGAACTGGACACAATGTTCCAGATGAGGCCACAGCAGTCCAGATGTGGTGTTAAGAACTGGACACAATATTCCAGAGGAAGGCACAGTCAATCAATCAATCAAACTGGGGTTTATATAGCGCAGCTACTCACCTGTGAGGGTCTCAAGGCACTGGAGGTGTGTGGGAGGGGGCATAGGGTTCAGTGATCATCTGAAGAGCCAGGTCTTGAGGTCCTTCCTGAACTGAGCAGTGTAGGGCTTTGCCGAAGGTGGAGGGGGAGGTCGTTCCAGGCCATGTCTGTGAGGTAGGAGTAGGACTTTCCCCCCGTTCTGGTCTTGTAGATGCAAGGTCAGCTGATCAGAGGTTTATCTTGGGTGCGTGGAAGGAGAGGCAGTTGTTCAGGTATGCTGTTCCGATGTTGTGGAGGGCCTTGTATGCTTCTTGAGGAGCTTGAAGGTTTATTCTTCTTTCGGTGGGGAGGCAGTCGAGGTTCCGGAGGTGTTGGGTGGTATGGCTGCGGCGGGGGATGTCTAGGATCAGTCTGACTGCGGCATTCTGGGCGGCCTGGAGATTGCAAAATAGTTTTTTGTTGATTTCGGCGTAAAGGGCGTCGTCCAATCTGCTAGTGATGAGGGCGTGTGTGACCGTTTTTCTGGATCCATCTGAACATTTTCCGGAGTATGCGGAGGGTGTTGAAGCAGGCCGAGGATACGGCTTTGATCTGGCTGTTCACAGTGACTAATGAGTCCAGTATAATGCCAAGGTTCCGTGCGTGGTCTGTCGGGTGGGGGGTTTCCGAGGGCAGGGGGGCCACCAGGTGTCCTCCCATGCTGAGGGGGTGGAGCCAAGGATGAGGACTTCTGTTTTCTCTGAGTTAATTATCAGGCAGCTGTCCTTCATCCTGGTGGTGATGGCTTTCATCCCTTCATGGAAGTTATGCCTGGTGATGTTGGGTTCCTTGGTGAGGGAGAAGATGAGCTGGGTGTTGTCAGCGTAGGAGACGATGTTGAGCCTGTGGTTTCTGACAATGGTTGCGAGGGGGGCCATGTAGATGTTGAAGAGGGTGGGGCTAAAGGAGGATCCCTGGGATACTCCACATCTGGTCTTTGTGGGTTCTGAGAGGTAGGGTAGAAGTCTTACTCGCTGCGTTCTGCATGTGAGAAATGTGCATATCCAGTCGAGGGCCTTTCCTCAGATGCCGGCATTGCGGAGTCTGGTGGCTAGTGTGCGGTGGGAGACGGTGTCGAAGGCAGCTTAGAGGTCCAGGAGGATGAGGGCTGCCGTTTGGCCCTGGTCAAGGAGGGCGCGGATGTCGTCGGTGGCGGCGAGTAGGGTGGTCTCGGTGCTGTGGTTGCTGCGGAATCCGGATTGGGATATGTCCAGGACGTTGTTGGCTTCAATGAAGTTTGCTAGCTGGGTGTTGACGGCCTTTTTGATGACTTTGGCTGCAAATGGAACCAGTGAGATGGGCCTGAAAGTTTTGAGGTCTGTCGGGTCTGCGGAGGGTTTCTTCAGGAGGGGGTTGACTTCAGCGTGTTTCCAGTCATCGGGGAATGTGGCGGTCTCGAGGGAGCAGTTGATGGTCCGGCGTAGTTCGGGTTTGATGGCTGTGGTGGCTCTGTGAAAGATGTGGGGGAGGACAGGAGTCTAAGGGTGATCCGGAGTGGATGTTCTTCATGGTCTTTAAGGTATCTCCTGTTGTGAGCGGTGTCCAAGTGAGTAGGGTCTGTTGGGTGGTGTTGCTTGGGGTGGCAGTTGAAGCGATGCAGAGGTCCTGGTTGTCGAAGTTGTCGAAGAGCATCTTAATCTTGAGGTGGAAAAAGGTGCTAAGTCAGTTGCAGAGGTCTTGGGAGGGAGGGACGTCTGTAGATTCGCTGGCAGGTTTGGCAAATTCCTAGATGATGGAGAAACGTTCTTTGGAGTTGTTATGTTATGTTATGTTAATTAGACTTGTATAGCGCACAGCTGCCTCAGCAAAGAGGCATCCCGGCGCTAACAGCAGAGGAACATAGAGGCTAAGAAACTGGGCGTCACAGCGCAGAAAGTAGTGCACATAGAAAAGGGGGACTAGGCCAAGGGGAAGAGGTGTGTCTTAATGGCTTTTTGGAAGGCCAACAAGCTATCCAGACTACGAATCTGAAAGGGCAAGGAGTTCCATAATTTGGCTGCCAAACAACGGAAGGACCGTCCCCCAGCACGGAGACGGTTTACTCGAGGGAACACAACCAAGTGTTGCCCCAGAGAGCGCAGCTGGCGTCTAGGAACATAAGGTACCAGCAAGTTAGCCAGGAGCCCAGGAGACGCAAGCTTGAGAATTTTAAAGGACAAACAAAGAGCCTTGAATTCGACCCGCTTGGCCATGGTCAACCAATGTAACCGCCGGATAGCACCGGCTGTTGAGCAGCTACGCGGGAGCCCCAACAGGGCTCTGGCGGCTGCATTTTGGACTCGCTGCAAGCGCACAACCTCAGCCTGATTAGCCCCTAAGAGGAGCGAGCTGGCATAATCCAGTCTAGATAAGATGGCCACTTGGACGATCAACTGGTGGGTAGGTGGATCAAAAAACCCCAGCAAGGGCCTAAGTCCCCGAAGAAGGCCGAAGCAAGTGCCGGCCACTTTCTTGGTGTGATCCTGGAAGCTGAGAGTAGAATCCAACCATACCCCCAAGTTTTTACCACCGTCTTAGGGGTGGGTACACTACCAAGAGTTGTGGGCATTGGTAAGGATTCTGTCTTGGAGGAGGTTCTTCTTTGTGGATTTGATGAGTTGGTGGTGTGCTGTGGTGGCTGTTCTGTAGGTGGTACGTGTTTCTGGGGTTTTGCTGTTCCTCCATGTCTTTTCGAGTCGTCTGCAGGATTGCTTGGATTCTTGGAGTGCAGGGGTGAACCAGCTTGCTTTCTTGATGTGTCTCCCTGTGGCTTTCTTGAGGGGAGCGAGAGTGTCTGCGCAGTTGGTGATCTAGCGGTGGAGGTTGCGTGCCGTGGTGTTAGTGTCTGGCATCGTTGGAGGTGGGGTGCTGGTGAGGGCGGCGGTGATCTGTTCTTCGGTGACTTTGTTCCAGCTTCTGTGGGAGGGGGGCGGTGCGCGTGCTTGTGTACGGTGGGTTTCCTGAAGGAGAAAGGGATGCAGTGGTGGTCTGTCCAAAGAAGTTCCGTGGTGTGGCTATAGGAGACGCTGTTTCCTCCTTACAAGACGGGGTCGAGTGTGTGTCCTGCTGTATGCGTGGGGACCGTGACAAGTTGTTTCAGTCTTATGTTGCCGAGATTCTCTAGGAGGGTGGTGGTGTTGGGGTTGTCGTGGTTGTCCAGGTAGAAGTTTAGGTTTCCGAGTAGTATGTAGTCTGTGGAGGCAAGGGCGTGGGTTGCGATGAGGTCGGCAATGGTGTCGCTAAAGGGAGGGTGGGGGCCAGGCAGCCTGTATATGAGTGATCCGCGTAGAGTTGTTTTGGGGTTGGTTTGGATCTGGAAGTGGAGATGTTCCATGGGGGTAATACCATCGTCCGGGTCAGTGGTTGTCATGCGGAGGGAGCTTTTGTGGACAATGGCAATGTCTCCTTCTGGGCAGGTGGGGCAGTCTTTTCTCAGGATCTTGTATCTGTCGGGAATGGCGGTTGCGATGTCGGGCACGGAGTTGGCATTGGTCCAGGTTTTAGTGAGGAAGGCAACGTCAAGCGTGTGGGTGTTGAGGAGGTCCGAGATGTCCATGGCGTGCCTGTGTAGTAATGACGTCCGGTAGGCTGGGTGCTGCTGCTAGGGTCCAGAGGTGGGTAAAGGTGCAGCGGCAGTGTCGGCCGGAGATCAGGACTTGGGTGTCGCTTGGTGTCGAAAGCTGGCAGTTGTTACTGCATATGGGGTTGAGAGCGCGGAGGGTGCTGGAGTCGTAACGGAGGCGGGTTGGGGGACCAGGGTCCCTGGCACTGGTCACGGTCAGGTCACTGACGGGCGCAAAGGGGCTTGCCAATGGCGCGCCTTCGGTGCACCAGAAGCATGCCCGTTGCATGCGGCTGCAATTAAGTAGGGGACGGGGCGGGCAGGAGCGGGAAGGATACGCGGGAGGGGCCGTGGGGGCAGCAGCGGTGGGGAGCGTGAAAAATGCAAAAGAGCACAAAAAAAGCGAAAGAGAGCAAACAAAGAAAAAGGAAGCAAAAAGAGAAAAGAGAGCAAACAAAGAAAAAGGGAGCAAAAAGAGAAAAAAAAAGAGGGCAGAGAAAAGTCAAGAGAGGCGGAACAGCAGAAGAGCAGAGTGCTCTCCCACTGGAGCCTGTGGGTGGAGTAGGGCCTCAAACCTATGGCCAGACGGAGAGCCCAGGGCTCACAGGGCACTTCCTGGTGGAGCTGTGCGGGGGGAGAGCTGACCACAGCAGTCCAGATGTGGTGTTCAGAACTGGACACAATATTCCAGATGAGGCCGTGAGAACTGTCCTACTGCACTCAATCAATCAATCAGGGAATTGTAAGCGCGCTACTCACCCGTGAGGGTCTCAAGGCGCTGAGGGGGGGTGGGGGGGTCCGCAGATCTGTTTAGCCGAAGAGCCAGGTCTTGAGGGTCTTCCTGAAGGTGTTCAGGGAGGGGCGCGTCTGATGTCTGCCGGTAGCTCGTTCCAGGTCTTGGCTGCAATGTGAGAGAAGGATCTTCCGCCTGCTCTGGCTCTGTGGATGCGCGGAGTTTCGGCCAGTGCGAGGTTGGAAGATCGGAGGTTTCTTTTGGGTACGTGGAAGTTGATTCTGTCGTTGAGGTATTTGGGTCCGTTGTTGTGTAGGCATTTGTAGGTGTGAGTGAGGATTTTGAAAGTGACTCTTTTCTCCACGGGGAGCCAGTGGAGACTTCGTAGGTGTTGGCTGATGTGTTCGTGTCGAGGGATTCCAAGGACGAGTCTGGCGGCGGTGTTCTGTATTGTTTGGAGTTTGCAGAGTAGGGACTTGTTGATGCCGGCGTAGAGTGCGTTTCCATAGTCCAGTCTGCTGGTGATGAGTGCGTGGGTGACTGTCTTCCTTGACTCAGCGGGGATCTATTTGAAGGTCTTGTAGAGGATGGGGAGGGTGTTGAAGCAGCTGGAGGTGACGGCGTTGACCTGTCGGTTCATGGTGAGTTTTGCACAAGAAAATTGGGAGAACAACGTCGTGAGCCAAGACCAACAATGAAGGGCATATTATAGCCCATGACCTTGCGATAGTATATAATTAAATAGTGATCCTTGGACTGTACACATACATTACGTGACATGTTCTTCCTTTAACAGAGAATTTTTATACATCTAGAATTTGAGAAGAAAAGATGACTGGTATATCAGAGATCTGGACACCCTCACGTACATTGTGAGCGCCATCTATGAAATCCAATTACTAAAGCCTTGAAAAAGTTTCAAAGAAACGAAACACGTGTCGGCTGCCGGTTCAACGCCTAAAAAGGACTTTTGCATCAAGCATTCTATTTCCCAATTATATTGTCACTATGTTGTAAATTTGAAATTTGTGATTTAAGATCTGGTGACTTTTAGACATTAAAACTGACATAGTAGAAATTGAATTGACTTCTTTTTGATATTTTGAATTTTTCTTTGCCGAACAGTTTTATGAATTGATATTTAAATTGATTTAGAGTGCCGAGGTTTACATATTATTTTACGGTTCATGGTGAGTGATGAGTCGAGTACGATGCTGAGGTTCTTGGCGTGGTCTGAGGGGGTAGGTGGGCTTCCAAGGGCAGTCGGCCACCAGGTGCTGTCCCATGCAGAAGGGGTGGTACCGAGGACGAGGACTTCTGTCTTCTCGGCATTGAGCTTCAGGCAGCTGTTGGTCATCCAGACTGCGACGTCTTGCATTCCTTTCTGGAAGTTGAGTTTGGCAGTGGTGGGGTCTTTGGTGAGGGAGAGGATGAGATGGGTGTCGTCGGCGTAGGATATGATGTTGAGGCCGTGTTGTCGGGCGATGGCTGCGAGGGGGGCCATGTAGATGTTGAAGAGGGTGGGGCTCAGTGATGAACCCTGTGGGACTTCGCAGGTGATTTTCGTGGGGTCGGAGAGGAAGGGTGGGAGTCTGATCCTTTGGCTTCTTCCGGTGAGGAATGATCGGATCCAGTCCAGGGCTGTTCCTTGTATGCCTGCGTCGTGTAGTCTGGCGACTAGTTTGCGGTGGGAGACTGTGTCGAAGGCCGCTGATAGGTCGAGTAGGATGAGGGCTGCGGAGTGGCCTTGGTCCAGGAGGGTGCGGATGTCGTCTGTGGCGGCGAGTAGGGCGGTCTCTGTGCTGTGGTTGCTTCGGAATCCGGATTGGGACGGGTCGAGGACGGCGTTCTCTTCAATGAATCGTGTCAGTTTCCTGTTGACTGTTTTCTCTGCAACTTTGGCTGCGAAGGGGAGGAGCGAGATGGGCCGATAGTTCTTGAGGTCGGTGGGGTCAGCTGTGGGCTTCTTGAGCAGGGGTCTGACTTCTGCATGCTTCCATTCGTCTGGGAAGGTGCCTGTTTTGAAGGTGGTGTTGATAGTGCGTTGTAGTTCGGGTGCGATGGCGGCGGCAGCTCTGTGGTAGATGTGAGGGGTGGGTGGGGGCCCCCCGAGTGGATGCTTTTCATGGTCGAGGCGCTGTCTTCAGCCGTGATCGGTGTCCAGTTGGAGATGGTGGGCTGGCTGGTGTTTCTGGGGGGCAGGGGGCCGTCTGTGGCACCTGGTGGATGGTCGATGAAGTTGTCATAGAGGTTTTTGATCTTGAGGTGGAAATAGGTTCCAAACTTGTCGCAGCGGTCTTGGGATGGTGTGATGTCTCTGGCTTCGCTGCGTGGGTTGGTGAATTCCTGAATGACACTGAAAAGTTCCTTGGAGTTGGCCAGGATTTTGTTGTGGATGAAGTTCCTCTTGGTTGCTCTGATCTGGTTATGGTAGTCCGTCAAGGCGTCCTTGTAGGTGGTGTGGTTTTCGGTTGTCTTGGTGTTTCTCCAGTTCTTCTCCAAGCGTCTGCAGGTGCGTCTGGCTTCTTGGAGAGCGGTGGTGAACCAGGCGGCTTTCCTGGGGCGTTGTCTGTCGGGGTTGCGTAGCGGGGTGAGCTCGTCTGCGCAGTTGAAGATCCGGGTGTGGAGTTCTCTGGCTGCGTTGTTTGCGTCATTTGCGTCGGGTGCCCAGGTGTGGTTGTCTCGGGTGAGGGTGGAGTTAAGTTGCTCGTCGGTAACCTTGCTCCAGTTCCTTCGAGGTGGGCGTGGGGCTGGTTTGGGTGCCTTGGGTTTGTTGATGGCGAAGTGTACGCAGTGGTGGTGGGTCCATTGCGGCTGTGTTGTGTGGCTGAATTGGACGCTGTTTCCTGCCGCGAAGATGGGGTCGAGGGTGTGTCCTGCTCTGTGGGTCGGTGTGTTGACGAGTTGTTTAAGTCCGATGCTGGCGAGGTTGTCACAAAGGATAGTGGAGTTGGGGTCGCTGGGGTTGTCGAGGTGGAAGTTCAGGTCTCCAATGAGTATGTAGTTTGCTGAGGCGATGGCGTGGGGTGCGATGAAGTCGGTGATGGTGGTGGCAAAGGGTGTTCGGGGGCCGGGGGGTCTGTAGATGAGGGTTCCTCGGAGTGTGGCTTTGGGGGTGGTCTGGATCTGGAAGTGCAGGTGTTCGGCAGAGAGGAAGTTTTCGCTGGAGGTGGTGAGGTGGAGGGTGCTCTTGTGGGCGATGGCGAGGCCCCCTCCTGGGTGGTTGGGGCGGTCTTTCCTCTGGATCTTGTATCCGTCTGGGATGGCGGTGCTGATGTCGGGGGCGGAGGATGCGTTGGTCCAGGTCTCTGTGAAGAAGGCGATGTCGGGCGAGAGAGAGTCGAGTAGGTTCCAGATTTCCATGGCGTGTTTGTGTACGGAGCGTACGTTGAGGAGGATGCATTTTAGGGTGTCCCCGGTGCTGGCGTCGGCGGTGTTGGAGGCCGGTGTGGCGGTGAGAGTCTGGTGGCAGTGGAGGCAGGAGAACTGGCCGTGGGTCGTGTTCGGCGAGGCCTGTTGGCATTCTCTAAGTCTTCCAGGGTTGAGTGTGAGGAGGGTGGTGGTGTCGTAGCGATGGGTAGTGGGAGGTCCAGAGTTCCTGGCGCTGGCCGCGGTCGGGTCGCGGACGGGCGCAGACGGGCTTGCCTTTGGCACGCCTTCAGCTCGTCCGCTGCGCAACCGCGCAGCGGCCGCCATTAAGTAGGGGAGGTGGGAGGGAGGAGAGGCTGGGAGGCGGGAGTGGGGGAATTCCGGAGGGGAATTCCGGGGGGGAATTCCGGGGGGGAAGGGCCGCAGGGGCAGCAGCGGCGAAAGGCGAAAGGAACAGGCAGCAGGCACGAGAAAATAAAAACAGTGGTGGAATTAGAGCAAGGCATTGATGGGCACAATAACAGTGGCACAACAGGGAAAAATTAAGAAAACAACGGCTGAGAAAGGTTACGGTGGTTGCAGGCAGTCTGGTCCCAGTTGGAGCGGGCAGCAGGCGCAGGAGCGGGCAGCAGCCTCGAACCTCCCAAGGAGGAGGTCGGGGTCTGGAGGCAAGAGACGGCACAGCGGAGCTGCGGGGAGAGAGTGGACCTAGACCGAGGGTCGGAGGTCTTACTCCAGATGTGGTGCCCGGAACTGGACACAATATTCCAGATGAGGGCTTGAGAACTGTACTACTACACTCCAGATGTGGTATTCAGAACCAGTCACAATATTCCAGATGAGGCCACAGCAGTCCAGATGTGGTGTTCAGAACTGGACACAATATTCCAGATGAGGCCACAGCAGTCCAGATGTGGTGTTCAGAACTGGACACAATATTCCAGCTGAGGCAACAGCAGTCCAGATGTAGTGTTCAGAACTGGACACAATATTCCAGCTGAGGCAACAGCAGTCCAGATGTAGTGTTCAGAACTGGACACAATATTCCAGATCAGTCCAGAAGTGGTGTTCAGAACTAGATACAATATTCCAGCTGCGGCCACAGCAGTCAAGATGTGGTGTTCAAAACTGGACACAATATTCCAGATCAGGCCACATCAGTCCAGAAGTGGTGTTCAGAACTGGATACAATATTCCAGATCAGGCCACATCAGTCCAGAAGTGGTGTTCAGAACTGGATACAATATTCCAGCTGCGGCCACAGCAGTCAAGATGTGGTGTTCAAAACTGGACATAATATTCCAGATGAGACCATGCGAACTATACTGCTACACTCCAGGTGTGGTGCCAAGAACTGGACGCAATATTCCAGATTGCGGCCTTGAGAACTGTATTACTACACTAAATAATATGGCGTCAGGAGCTGGACTCAATATTCCAGGTGCAGTCTTTGGAACTGTACTACTACACTCCAGATGTGGTGTCCAGAACTGGACACAATATTCCAGATGAGGCCTTGAGAACTGCACTGCTACACTCCTGATGTGGCGCCCGGAATTGGACATAGTCTTCCAGATGTAGCCTTGAGAACTGTACGACTACATTTCAGATGTGGCATACAGAACTGGACACAATATTCCAGATGAGGGCTTGAGAACTGTATTACTAGACTCCAGATGTGATATCCAGAACTGGTCACAATATTCCAGATGTAACCTTGAGAACTGTACTACTACACTACTGATGTGGCGTCTGAAACTGGACACAATATTCCAGATGAGGGCTTGAGAACTGTACTACTACAGTCCAGATGTGCCATCCAGAACTGTGCACAATACTCCATATGTGGCCTTATGAACTTTATTTAATACTCCAGACTAGACCTTTAGAACCAGACACAATGTTCCAGATGAGGCCCTGAGAACTTTGCTACTACACTCCAGATGTGGCATCAAAAACTGGACTCAATATTCCTGAGCTGATGTGTCCTTGAGAACTGTATTCAGTAGTCCAGAATATGTTGTTATGTTATGTCATCTGGATTTGTAGAGTGTGGCTTATCACCCAATAGGGTATCCAGGCGCTTGAGCCGGTGTGCCGGTAAGGGTCTTTGAGAGAGAGGTAGGTGGGAGGCCCTGATGTGTAAAGGGACGGTATTCCGTGTTCAATGTGGGAGAAGGCTAAGCCTCCAGTTCCACTTTTCTTGATAAGGGGGGGTGCGAGGGAGAGTGAGTCTGCTGGGTTGGTGGAAGTGCATGTGGCAGTTGAGGTATGCAGGTCCTATGTTGTGCAGTGGCCTGTATATATGTGCGTGAGGAGTTTGAATTGGCAGCATTTGTGTATCGGTAGCCAGCGAAGCTCTCTGAGGTGTGGGGCGATGTGGGTGCGGCAGGGAAGGCTTAGGACAAGTCTTGCTACGGCATTCTGGATGGTCTGAAGTCGGTGGAGGAGCTGTTTAGAGATTTCTGCATAGAGTGCATTGCCCTAGTCTAGCCTGTTAGTGACGAGGGCTTGAGCGTTGGTGCATCTAGTGTTCCCGGGGGTCCACTTGAAGGATCTCTGAGCATGAGGAGTCTGTGGAAGCAGGAGGAGCTGACTGCGTTTACCTGTGCTGCCGTGTTGAGTTTGTCGTCTAAGATGATTCCCAGGTTTCTTGCGTGGTTGGTAGGAGTTGGTGTGAGGCCAAGCTCTGACGGCGACTCCAGGGTTTCTTGCATGGTTGGTAGGAGTTGGTGTGAGGCCAAGCTCTGACAGTGATTCCCAGGTTTCTTGCATGGTTGGTAGGAGTTGGTGTGGGGCCAAACTCTGACGGCGACTCCAGGGTTTCTTGCGTGGTTGGTAGGAGTTGATGTAGGGCCAAGCTCTGAAGGCGACTCCAGGGTTTCTTGCGTGGTTGGTAGGAGTTGATGTAGGGCCAAGCTCTGAAGGCGACTCCAGGGTTTCTTGCGTGGTTGGTAGGAGTTGATGTAGGGCCAAGCTCTGAAGGCGACTCCAGGGTTTCTTGCATGGTTGGTAGGAGTTGGTGTGGGGCCAAGCTCTGACGGCGACTCCAGGGTTTCTTGCATGGATGGTAGGAGTTGGTGTGGGGCCAAGCTCTGACAGTGATTCCCAGGTTTCTTGCATGGTTGGTAGGAGTTGGTGTGGGGCCAAGCTCTGAAGGCGACTCCAGGGTTTCTTGCGTGGTTGGTAGGAGTTGGTGTGAGGCCAAGCTCTGAAGGCGACTCCAGGGTTTCTTGCGTGGTTGGTAGGAGTTGATGTGAGGCCAAACTCTGACGGTGACTCCAGGGTTTCTTGCATGGTTGGTAGGAGTTGGTGTGAGGCCAAACTCTGAAGGCGACTCCAGGGTTTCTTGCGTGGTTGGTAGGAGTTGGTGTGAGGCCAAACTCTGAAGGCGACTCCAGGGTTTCTTGCGTGGTTGGTAGGAGTTGGTGTAGGGCCAAACTCTGACGGCGACTCCAGGGTTTCTTGCATGGTTGGTAGGAGTTGGTGTAGGGCCAAGCTCTGAAGGCGACTCCAGGGTTTCTTGCGTGGTTGGTAGGAGTTGATGTAGGGCCAAGCTCTGACGGCGACTCCAGGGTTTCTTGCATGGATGGTAGGAGTTGGTGTGAGGCCAAGCTCTGACAGTG
Organism: Calotriton arnoldi; assembly: GCA_963921515.1. Classification (NCBI taxonomy): domain Eukaryota; kingdom Metazoa; phylum Chordata; class Amphibia; order Caudata; family Salamandridae; genus Calotriton; species Calotriton arnoldi. The sequence goes on along the minus strand of CAWUFW010003203.1, from coordinate 1,844,647 downwards.
ATTCCCAGGTTTCTTGCATGGTTGGTAGGAGTTGGTGTGGGGCCAAGCTCTGAAGGCGACTCCAGGGTTTCTTGCGTGGTTGGTAGGAGTTGGTGTGAGGCCAAGCTCTGAAGGCGACTCCAGGGTTTCTTGCGTGGTTGGTAGGAGTTGATGTGAGGCCAAACTCTGACGGTGACTCCAGGGTTTCTTGCATGGTTGGTAGGAGTTGGTGTGAGGCCAAACTCTGAAGGCGACTCCAGGGTTTCTTGCGTGGTTGGTAGGAGTTGGTGTGAGGCCAAACTCTGAAGGCGACTCCAGGGTTTCTTGCGTGGTTGGTAGGAGTTGGTGTGAGGCCAAGCTCTGAAGGCGACTCCAGGGTTTCTTGCGTGGTTGGTAGGAGTTGGTGTGAGGCCAAGCTCTGAAGGCGACTCCAGGGTTTCTTGCGTGGTTGGTAGGAGTTGGTGTGAGGCCAAGCTCTGAAGGCGACTCCAGGGTTTCTTGCGTGGTTGGTAGGAGTTGGTGTAGGGCCAAACTCTGACGGCGACTCCAGGGTTTCTTGCATGGTTGGTAGGAGTTGGTGTGAGGCCAAGCTCTGAAGGCGACTCCAGGGTTTCTTGCATGGTTGGTAGGAGTTGGTGTGAGGCCAAGCTCTGAAGGCCAGCAGGTGGAGTCCCAGGGGGAGCTTCTGTTGCCGAAGATTAGGGCTTCCAAGTTGAGTGTTAGGCAGTTGGTTTTCATCCACTTTGCTACCCTGATCTTGCATTCCTTGATAGCACCGTAGACTACATTCCAGATGCAGATTTGTGAACTTTACTACTGTACTCCAGATGTGGCATCAGAACTGGACAAAGTATTCTAGATGAGGCCTTGAGAACTGTACGACTACACTCCAGATGTGCTGGCCTGAACTAGACACAATATTCCAACTGCAGCCTTGTGAACTGCACTATTACACTCCAGATGTGGCGGCCAGAACTGGACACAATATTCCAACTGCAGCCTTGTGAACTGCACTACTACACTCCAGATGTGGCGGCCAGAACTGGACACAGTATTCTAGATGAGGCCTTGAGAACTATACGACTACACTCCAGATGTGCTGGCCTGAACTGGACACAATATTCCAGCTGCAGCCTTGTGAACTGCACTATTACACTCCAGCTGTGGCGGCCAGAACTGGACACAATATTCCAACTGCAGCCTTGTGAACTGCACTACTACACTCCAGATGTGGCGGCCAGAACTGGACACAATATTCCAACTGCAGCCTTGTGAACTGCACTACTACACTCCAGTTGTGGCGGCCAGAACTATACTTAATACTCCAGATTTGATTCCTCGGGGAGAGGAGAGGAGAGTGAGGAGATAGAAGAAAAGAGAGTGAAGAAAAAGAGGAACAAAGTGGAGAGAGAAGCATGAAAAGAGATGAGTGAGAAGCATGACGAGCGAGAGAGACGAGTGAAGAGAGAGACAAGTGACGACAGAGAGAGAGCTGACCCCTCCTCATGCACAAGGAGCACCCAATGGGTAATCACCAGTAGCGGCCGGCACCAATCGGGGATGGCGGGGCGGGGGCAGGGGAGAGGGGGTGGGGATGTAGGGAAAAAAAAGAATAACTTACCTTATCCCCGCCGCGTCTCTCCTCCGCAGGACTCCGCCGAACAAGAACCTGGAAGCACCCAGGCTCCCCTAAGCACCTATGCTCCCCTGACCAATCACAACACTGCAAAGCAGCGTTGTGATTGGTCTGAGTGCCGTGGTTCAGCGCTTAGACGGAGACTGGGAGCCCGGGGGCGTGGACATGTTCCCCATGCAGGCTGTAATGCAGCCTGTATGAAGAACATGCGAAGTGCGCATGACTGTTTGGCCAGCCCCAGAGGGCCGGCCAAACAGTCATTGCACACTTAGAGTGGGCAAACCACTCCTCCCCTGCCCTGCTCTGAGAGCAGAGCAGCCCCGCCCACCCGCCCACAAAGCAGCACGGAAACATAAAATGATAATAACTTTGTTATTATCATTTTAAATTTCCTTTATTTACACTGCTTAAAAGCAGTGGGGCAACGCTCCTCCGCCTTAGTGGAGGAGCCGCCACTGGCTAATCACAAACATCTCCCTGTGCGACAGACTCCCAACCCCATTTAACAAGCTAGCAGCCCCTGCCATATCTGAGAGCGCTGAAGAGCAGGGCAGGGCCACACCGGAAGCATGACGTGTTATAGTGCAATCCACAACATAGCTCAGTGTAGCACCACTCCCATTGCATTCACCACTACACCCCACAAGCACACTGCCTACCACCATGTCAAGGCAGCCACCTCTCACTGATCCAACCACACCCAGGGCACCACACCTCAAACTGCAATCAACCCACTGCCCCCTTACCCACCCCACTGCAAGACCCAACATGACACCACAGCCACCACCGAAGCCACTCTACAGACCCTGCACCCCAGCTGGCCTTAGAGCCCTGGGGGTGCTCAGATTGATCCCTAAACACCCCAAAAGAGGTAGGAACATAACTCAAGACCATGGGAGAGGGACCTCAAACACCCACCAGGGAGATGCAACTGCAAAGAAACAACTCCTGGAGCAAAGAATGATGGGACGGAGAATCTGGGAGCTAGAAGGCTTAGAAAGAGAAATGCTGGGTCAGGGAGGCACAGGGACCAAGAACAAGAGGTCAGGGAGACACAGGAACCGTGAACACGAGGTCAGGGATACACTGGAACCGTGAACACGAGGTCAGGGAGACACAGGAACTGGCAACACGAGTTCAGGGAGACTCAGGAACCGTGAACACGAGGTCAGGGAGACACAGGAACCATGAACACGAGGTCAGGGAGACACAGGAACCGGCAACACAAGTTCAGGGAGACTCAGGAACCGTGAACACGAGGTCAGGGAGACACAGAAACCGTGAACACGAGGTCAGGGAGACAGGAACCGTGAACACAAGGTCAGGGAGACACAAGAACCGTGAACACGAGGTCAGGGAGACTCAGGAACCGTGAACACGAGGTCAGGGAGACACAGGAACCGTGAACACAAGGTCAGGGAGACTCAGGAACCAGCAACACAAGGTCAGGGAGACAAAGGAACCATGAACACGACGTCAGGGAGACACAGGAACCATGAACACGAGGTCAGGGAGACACAGGAACCGTGATCACAAGGTCAGGGATACTCAGGAATCCGTGAACACGAAGTCAGGGAGACACAAGAACCATGAACACAAGGTCAGAGAGACTCAGGAACCAGCAACACAAGGTCAGGGAGACACAGGAACCATGAACACGAGGTCAGGGAGATACAGGAACCGTGAACACGAGGTCAGGGAGACACGGGAACCAAGAACAAGAGGTCATGGAGACATAGGAACCATGAACACGAGGTCAGGGAGACACAGGAACCAGCAACACAAGGTCAGGGAGACACAGGAACCATGAACACGAGGTCAGGGAGACACAGGAACCGGCAACACAGGTCAGGTAGACACAGGTACCGTGAACACGAGGTCAGGGAGACACAGGAACCGTGGACACGAGGTCAGGGAGACACAGGAACTGGGAATACGAGGTCAGGGAGACACAAGAACCAGGCACACGAGGTTAGGGAGACTCAGGAACCGTGAACACGAGGTCAGGGAGACTCAGGAACCGTGAACTTGAGGTCAGGGAGACACAGGAACCAGCAACACGAGGTCAGGGAGACACAGGAACCATGAACACGAGGTCAGGGAGACACAGGAACTGTGAACACGAGGTCAGGGAGACACTGGAACTAGGAACACAAGGTCAGGGAGACACAGGAACTGTGAACGTGATGTCAGGGAGACACAAAAACACAAGGTCAGGGAGCCATGGGAACCAAGAACACAAGAATAGGGAGATACGAGAACCTGGAACAAGCGGTCAGGAAGACATGGGAACTGGGAACACAAGGTCACGGAAATACAGGAATCGGGAACAGAAGCTCGGGGAAACACAGAAACCAGGAAAATAAGTTCAGGGAGACTCAGGAACACAATGGTGAGAGAGACACATAATCTAGGAACACAAGGTCAGGGAGACACAGGAACTGTGAACACAAGGTCAGGGAGACACAGGAACTAGGAACACGAGGTCAGGGAGACACAAGAACCAGAAACATGAGGTCAGTGAGGCACAAGAACTAGGAACACGAGGTCAGGGAGACACAGGAACTATGAACATGAGGTCATGAAGACACAGGAAGTAGGAACATGAGGTAAGGGAGACACAGGAATTGTGAACACAAGGTCAGGGAGACACAAGAACTAGGAATACAGGGTCAGAAAAACATAGGAACACAAGGTCAGGGAGCCATGGGAACCAAAAACACAAGGGTAGGGAGACACGAGAACCTGGAACAAGCGGTTAGGGAGACATGGGAACTGGGAACATGCGCTCAAGAAAATATAGGAACCAGGAACACAAGGTCAGGGAGACACAGGAACAAGGAATACGAGGTCCAGGAGACACAGGAACCAGGAACACAAGGTCAGGGAGACACAGGAATTGGAGGTCAGTGAGACATAGGAACCAGGACACGAGGTCAGGGAGATACAAGAACACGAGATCAGGGAGATATGGGAACCAGGAACACAAGGGCAGGAAGACACAAGAACCTAGAACAATAGGTCAGGTAGACATGGTAACTGGGAACACGAGGTTAAGGAAACACGGGAACCAGGAACACGAGTTTAAGGAGACACGGGAACACAAGATCAGAGAAACACAGGAACCAAGAACACGAGGTCAATTAGACACGAGAACCAGGAACACAAGGTCAAGGAGACACAGGAATCGGAAACACAAGGTCAGGGTGGCATGAGACTCAGAACACTTGGTCAGGAAGATACATGAACCGGCAACACGGGGTCAGAAAGAAGCAGAAACCCGAGAACACAACGCCAAGGGAAACATGGGAACTAGGAACACAAGGTCAGAGACACACGAACAGGAATATGAGGTCAGAGAGTCAAAGTACTGGAAAAATGAGGCCAGGGAGAAACAGGAGTACAAAGTCAGGGAGACCTGGAAACATGAGGTCAGCACAGCGACAGATTGGGACAAAAATTAGTCCCAAGCACCAAAATAAAAGTGGCCCCCATAAGCAAACAAGATAGCTAAAAAAGTGACCCACATTTTCAAATGAGGCTAGTTTTAAACTTGTAAAGACACTTTGTACAGGTATTTGGAAGGTATGGGAGACTGCATGCATTTGTGTTCGATGCAGGTGATGCTTGTGGTGATATCAGGGATATTAACAGTAAAAACTGTCCCACCTAACCAGACAACCGGCCCATAAACTGCTAAAAAAAATGCCCACATGCTGATCTGTCAGACCCTGATTGCCCTATAGCCCAGTCCGACCCTGGGTCAGTGAGATGCGGGAACCAGGAACACGAGGTCAGGGAGACATAGGAACCTGGAACAAGTGGTCAAGGACGTATTAGAGTCCAGAACATGGGTCAGGGAGACACAAGAACCAGGAACACGAGGTCAGGGAGACACAGGAACCAGTAACACGAGGTCAGGGAGACACAGGAACTGGGATCACGAAGTCAGGGAGACACAGGAACCATGAACACAAGGTCAGGGAGACACAGGACCCATGAACACAAGGCCAGAGGGACACAGGAACCAGGAACACGAGGTCAGGTTGACACAGGAACTACGAACACGAGGCCAGGAAGACACAGGAACCATGAACATGAAGTCAAGTAGACACAGGAACTATGAACATGAGGTCAAGTAGACACAGGAACCAGGAACATGAGGTCAAGCAGACACAGGAACCAGGCACACAAGGTCAAATAGACACAGGAACTAGGGACACGAAGTCAGGGAGACACTGGAACTGAGAGCACGAGGTCAGGGAGACACAAGAAACAGGAACACGAGGTCAGGGGGACTCAGGAACCAGGAACACGAGGTCAAGGAGACACAGGAACCAGGAACACAAGGAGACACAGGAACCAGGAACTCAAGGTCAGGGAGACAGAGGAACCAGGAACACAAGGTCAAGGAGACACAGGAACCAGGAACACAAGGTCAAGGAGACACAGGAACCAGGAACACAAGGTCAGGGAGACACAGGAACCAGGAACACAAGGTCAGGGAGACAGAGGAACCAGGAACACAAGGTCAAGGAGACACAGGAACCAGGAACACGAGGTCAGGGAGACACAGGAAACATGAATGCGAGGTCAGGGAGACACAGGAACCAGGAACACGAGGTCAGGGAGACACATGAAACATGAATGCGAGGTCAGGGAGACACAGGAACCTGGAACACAAGGTCAGGGAGACACAGGAAACATGAATGCGAGGTCAGGGAGACACAGGAACCTGGAACAAGTGCTCAGGGACATATGGGAGCACAGGACATGGGTCAGGGAGACACGAGATATGGCACAGTCCTTTCATCACAGCCCGGCTGAAGCGCCCGGTGTGCGCCTGTTTCTGACAGAGCATGTAACTGTGTTAAAAGGTGTGATTAGCATGTCTTCATCTTTAAGACGTCCATTAAGAGGCGTACCTAGCTAGGATTCATAGCCACCGGTCACACGTATTACAATGAACCGCCGCCGCCTTAAAGATAGCAGCAGCAGCAGCATGTGTTATTCACTCAGAGGAGTGACTCTCACCCTTGGGTGCCAGGCTGAGACTGCAGGCTGCACCCCGGAGGTGCCGCACTCAGAGGACTTCGGAGGGGAGGAGTGAGTCTCACCCTTGGGTGCCAGGCTGAGACTGCAGGCTGCACCCCGGAGGTGCCGCACTCAGAGGACTTCGGAGGGGAGGAGTGACTCTCACCCTTGGGTGCCAGGCTGAGACTGCACCCCGGAGGTGCCGCACTCAGAGGACTCCGGAGGGGAGGAGTGACTCTCACCCTTGGGTGCCAGGCTGAGACTGCACCCCGGAGGTGCCGCACTCAGAGGACTCCGGAGGGGGCAGTGACTCTCACCCTTGGGTGCCAGGCTGAGACTGCAGGCTGCACCCCGGAGGTGGCCGCACTCAGAGGACTCCGAAGGGGAGGAGTGACTCTCACCCTTGGGTGCCAGGCTGAGACTGCACCCGGAGGTGCCGCACTCAGAGGACTCCGGAGGGGCAGTGACTCTCACCCTTGGGTGCCAGGCTGAGACTGCAGGCTGCACCCCGGAGGTGGCCGCACTCAGAGGACTCCGAAGGGAGGAGTGACTCTCACCCTTGGGTGCCAGGCTGAGACTGCAGGCTGCACCCCAGAGGTGGCCGCACTCAGAGGACTCCGGAGGGGAGGAGTGAGTTTCACCCTTGGGTGCCAGGCTGAGACTGCACCCCGGAGGTGGCCGCACTAGGAGGACTCCGGAGGGGAGGAGTGAGTCTCACCCTTGGGTGCCAGGCTGAGACTGCAGGCTGCACCCCGGAGGTGCCGCACTCAGAGGACTCCGGAGGGGAGGAGTGAGTCTCACCCTTGGGTGCCAGGCTGAGACTGCACCCCGGAGGTGGCCGCACTCAGAGGACTCCGGAGGGGGGAGTGACTCTCACCCTTGGGTGCCAGGCTGAGACTGCAGGCTGCACCCCGGAGGTGGCCGCACTCAGAGGACTCCGAAGGGGAGGAGTGACTCTCACCCTTGGGTGCCAGGCTGAGACTGCAGGCTGCACCCCAGAGGTGGCCGCACTCAGAGGACTCCGGAGGGGAGGAGTGAGTTTCACCCTTGGGTGCCAGGCTGAGACTGCACCCCGGAGGTGGCCGCACTCAGAGGACTCCGGAGGGGAGGAGTGAGTCTCACCCTTGGGTGCCAGGCTGAGACTGCAGGCTGCACCCCGGAGGTGCCGCACTCAGAGGACTCCGGAGGGGAGGAGTGAGTCTCACCCTTGGGTGCCAGGCTGAGACTGCACCCCGGAGGTGGCCGCACTCAGAGGACTCCGGAGGGGAGGAGTGAGTCTCACCCTTGGGTGCCAGGCTGAGACTGCACCCCGGAGGTGGCCGCACTCAGAGGACTCCGGAGGGGAGGAGTGAGTCTCACCCTTGGGTGCCAGGCTGAGACTGCAGGCTGCACCCCGGAGGTGGCCGCACTCAGAGGACTCCGGAGGGGAGGAGTGAGTCTCACCCTTGGGTGCCAGGCTGAGACTGCAGGCTGCACCCCGGAGGTGCCGCACTCAGAGGACTCCGGAGGGGAGGAGTGAGTCTCACCCTTGGGTGCCAGGCTGAGACTGCATCCCTGAGGTGGCCGCACTCAGAAGACTCCGGAGGGGTGGAGTGACTCTCACCAGGGCCGGACTGGCTACCGGGGGTTTTGTTGTGCTGCCGAGCTGGGGCTGATTTCACTGCGGTGGGGGCTGATTTCGTTGATGGGGTCCTGCGTGAGCTTCGAAATAAACAAAGCAAAACGAATGTTTTTAAGCACACGCAGGTCCCCATCAACGAAATCAGCCCCCAGCTCGGCAGCACAACAAAACGCCCGGTAGCCAGTCCGGCCCTGAGTCTCACCCTTGGGTGCCAAGCTGAGACTGCACCCCGGAGGTGGCCGCACTCAGAGGACTCCGGAGGGGAGGAGTGAGTCTCACCCTTGGGTGCCAGGCTGAGACTGCAGGCTGCACCCCGGAGGTGGCCGCACTCAGTGGACCCTGGAGGGGAGGAGAGACTCTCACCCTTGGGTGCCAGGCTGAGACTGCACCCCGGAGGTGGCCGCACTCAGAGGACTCCGGAGGGGAGGAGTGAGTCTCACCCTTGGGTGCCAGGCTGAGACTGCAGGCTGCACCCCGGAGGTGCCGCACTCAGAGGACTCCGGAGGGGAGGAGTGACTCTCACCCTTGGGTGCCAGGCTGAGACTGCATCCCGGAGATGGCCGCACTCAGTGGACTCCGAAGGGGAGGAGTGACTCTCACCCTTGGGTGCCAGGCTGAGACTGCAGGCTGCACCCCGGAGGTGCCGCACTCAGATGACTCCGGAGGGGAGGAGTGACTTTCACCCTTGGGTGCCAGGCTGAGACTGCAGGCTGCACCCCGGAGGTGCCGCACTCAGTGGACCCTGGAGGGGAGGAGAGACTCTCACCCTTGGGTGCCAGGCTGAGACTGCACCCCGGAGGTGGCCGCACTCAGTGGACTCCGGAGGGGAGGAGTGACTCTCACCCTTGGGTGCCAGGCTGATAATGCCCCCGGAGGTGGCCGCGCTCAGAGCACTCCGGAGGGGAGGCCGAGACTTCTTAGGTGTCCCGGGAGGGGCGGGGGGCTAAGAGAAGCCCCCACGCTGCAGGGACACAGCAGCCTGTTGCACACTTCCTTCAGTCCCCCTCGATTTGTGGCCTCTCTGCTGGCAACCAGGTGTTGTGCTGGCATTTCCAGAGCATTGACCTGGCGCCGCCGAGTGACCCCGCTCACGCACAGGTGCAGCACACGTGCACACGTGCACCCCTGGCCGCCTCTGGACTCGTGCTTTATCACAGCCTGAAACTCCCCAGCCAGGGAGGGGGGAGGAGGCGCGGGAAGGGTGCGGCCCGCTCGGACTGGGAGTCCTGCCATCCATTTCCCTGAGAGAGCCGCGAGGGTTTCTGGGAGCACAAACTCTCTGAAGTTGAAGTGTGATAAAGGGGCGGGGGTGGGGGCCGTGGGTGCTGAGAACAGGCAAAGCCAGCCTTACTCAAGAGCTGTGGGTTTTCACCGGCCTCTAGGCGCTCTGTCCCGGAACAGTCAGTCATACCCTCCCACCATAGAGCCAGAGGCGCATAGGGCAACAACCAGTACCTGTGCTCAGAGCTGGCCTCTGGTCAGGCAGCGCCCTGGGCGAAATCAAGCTTGGCACCCCTCCCGCTCAACATCATTAATTACCTAAAAGTGTCCCAGTCGAAGCGAGGCTTCTGCAGGCAGCTCCTAGAGGTCGGCGCCCTGGGCGTAGGCCCCTCTCGCACATGTTAAAGGCCGGCCCTGCCTGGGCTTGAGGGACAGGGTGCAGGGAGGACATGGCATGCCTGTACTTTGGGGGGGAGGGAGGGGGCAGGGACGTAATGAGGACTTAGTTCTTTGGGGGTGCTTCATGTCAAGAAGCCGGGCACTGCACCTCTCATCTTGTCACGGGTAAGGCAGGTATAACCAGGACCACTGAAATTATGCGATTGTGCGCCGCCGCGATATTCGCATAATTATACGTTTTTCGCATTTGCTACATAATTCATCATCTGCTGCACAATCTGCTGATTTAAACAAATTAGTTTCTAGCTCAAATAGGTCAAAAGTGATTGAAATGCAGCAACAAGTGTTGCAGTGCAGTGCACGGCGCTTTTCAAAGCGGGGCTGGTCACCTTTCTGTTGCTTATTGCTATATTTGGATGTTACACTGGTACAAATTAGGTGCAACCAATCAGTGGCATATCAAAACTTGAGCCCCCCCACCCTGCAAAGTACAGGGAGCCCCCCCCCCCCAACCCCTCCGGACACACACCGGCAACAAATTAAAATCAACTCCTGTCTCTCGAAGCCAACAAAAGTCACACTTGGGGTCCCGCAAGGCTCGATCCTCTCCCCGTCCCTCTTCAATCTCTTCATGGAGCCCCTCACAATCATCTTGGAAAAAGCGGGAGTGAATTACCACCTTTACGCTGATGACACCCAAATCTATTTCAAAATCAAGTCTCCCAGCGACATCCGACACCTCAATGTCACTCTAACCGAGATCCAAACTTGGTTCAACACTAACCACTTAAAGCTCAACCCAGATAAAATGGAACTAATCCTATTCTCTCCAAAAAGCAACCATCGACCAATCCAAGAGTGGCTCAAGAATCTGGTTGCCCTAAACTGCCCCCTCGTCCTATCCGACTCAGTGAAGTCGCTAGGCATCACCCTTGACAAGAACTTATCAATGGAGGCCCACATCAAAAACTCTGCAAAAGGTGCTCTTTTCTCACTAAAACACCTCAAGAAATTGAAACCTTTTCTTCCCCAGGATGACCTCAAGACAGTAGTTCAATCCTAGTTCTCTCTAAAATCGACTACGGGAACGCCATCCTAACAGGGACCCCAAAAGCTCACCTAGCCCCACTAAGGGCAGTGCTGAACATGGCCGCTCGACTCATATCTGGAGTGAAAAGATTTGAACACATCACTCCAGCTCTCAACTCCCTCAACTGGCTTCCTATGGAAGGGAGGTGTATTTACAAGCTGGCCTGCATCACTCACAAAACCCTACACTCACCGGCCCCCAACTACCTGAACAACAAACTGGTAAGAGCAGGTCAATCCAGAACGCTGAGAAGTTCCAACTCACTCCTTCTTATCCCTCCGAAACTGAAAAAGAAAACCACCCAATACCGATCGTTTTCTGGCAACGCTTCCAGGATGTGGAACGCTCTCCCTAGAGTCCTCAGATGCAACCCCTCCTTCTCCTGTTTCAAAAGGGACCTGAAACTCCATCTGCTTAACAAATACTTTCCTGACCAACGTCAACTAACCTAGACTTCAATATCCGAGTTGACTCCTCTCCCTCTTGACATTCAAGGATAGTTGGTGACCGAACTGTGTTAACCACCTTCGTTTGCTTCCTCTCCCTCCGCTGCACTGTTTACCTATTTTTCATGTTGTATTTTTTATCTCTGTTTTGCTTCCTTACCGCCTTCCTACTATGTAATGCAATTTCCTTTGGTTTTTGACAGTGTGTATGTAAAGCGCTCTGATACCTACGGGTCTAGCTAGCGCTATATAAAACTTTTAAAATAAATAAATAAAATAAACACTTAGGCGCTCTCAGGCCAGGATACTGTGCTGAGGGGGACCCCTCGAGCTCGAGCCCCTCGGTGCCTGCGGGGGCCTTGGTTATGCCACGTCAACCAATGTCCATACAGTGTTACTGAGTTTAAAAATAAAGACATAATCAGGTAACACTATTCCAAAATGTGCCGCATAATTTGCCTTTTCTTGCTGCATATTTTACTCACCTTTCAGAATAATTTGGTCGTCCACTGCCGCATAATTCCAGTGGCCCTGGGTATAACGCACCCTTTACGTGTTGGGATGCTCACTGTCTGATAGTGCTGCGAAGCAAAGACGCATGCATTTATGTAGCGCTTCCTCTCCCTGACGAGACGCGGAAGCACCTTTGCAGACGGGTAGCAGGCTGCTCCACGGGAGAGCCACGGACAGGAGTGTGTCTGTCATGTTGTCCGTGTGGGGAGTGGAGGTGGCGTGTGTGAGGACCACATTGGTGCTCGACGTGAATGTTTGCCTCTGTGTTTCTGCCTGCCCTCCAAGGGGGTCTCACTCTAGGGCCCGGCTCAAAGCTTGTCGGAATCCTGGGGATTTTTATTGCCGCAGATGCATAACCCTACCCTGGGGTACGTAATTTATTGCGTGCCGACAAATAGCACCTATTACGAGTTTCTGGGGAATAGCAGGCCGATGTTGGCGCTAATCGCACCAAAATCCATATTTTACGGTAAATAGTGTACACTTTGCCCCAGCTAAATTCTGGCAGGTTTGACCCGCCGAGATTTAAGGAAGGGTGAGAGATTTAACTCACCCAGTAATTACTGGATGCGGGAAATACCCTCCAACTTGTAATTCCAACTTCTGCGCAAACAGGGGGTTTACGCAGGGATTGGACACTGACAACCCACTCTTAAGATTAGTAGGGCAGCTCCGTCGAGCAGAGAAGCTGGGCAGTTCAGACAAGACAAGGGTGATGTGGGTACATCTCTAGTGGGGCTCAGCACATTAAACATAGTAAGAATAGAGTAGTAAGTTACGCCTTGTCCAGCGGCTGGTTAATGAGAGCAGTTTAATTACATGTCCTTACTAGTGGACTCAACAGAGCAAGCCCGGTCATCAATGCATTTACTCAGTCACGACTAAATTATGCTAACTCTATCCGGCATCTCCTTCTAAACTATGTCACTGCCTCCAACTTGGACAAAACTCAACAGTACGTTTATTTTCCAGCTGTGCCAGGCGGGACCACGCACTCCCATTTTCAGGTCTCTTCCTTGGCCACCAGTTTGCAGCAGAGTCGTCTTCAAATCTAAGGGCTTGATTTAGATCTCGGCGGACGGGTTACTCCGTCACAACGGTGAGAGATGGGATGGTCCGCCGAAATATAAATCCCACAGGATATAATGAGATGTATATCTAGGCAGACGGGATATCCGTCACGGTTGTGACGGAGTAACCCGTCCGCCGAGATCTAAATCAGGCCCTTTGTCTATTGTGCAGAACGCCATTCACAGAACAACTCCTACTTTTTTGGCACCAAATGTTCCTGGTACAATCCAGGTTAAAATTTGGGTTCAGCCGGCTTCTTTCTTCGGTTGGTTTCTCAATTCAAGTATGCTCATCGGGGCCGGCTTTAGCGCTGGTGGCGCCCTTTGCGGCAATCATTTTTGGTGCCCTCATGCCCTATGACCGCCTCCTCGGATTCTCTCACTTCCACCGGGCAAAAGTGGCCCTCATCTCGCCAATTATAAGTGATTGTTAAACACAGCGCCCCCCTCTGAGGTCAGCGCCTCCTCCACAGGCCAGCGCCCAGTGCGGCTGCACCGGGCGCACTGCCCTAAAGCCGGCCCTAATGCTCATTACAGTGATAGGGCCTTCACCCTCGCCGATACGAAGGTGTGGAACTCTGCCCCTCTCTGCAGTCACAAGTTTGTCTTCTAAGTTTCAAGAAACAACTGAAAACCTGATTTTTTAATCAGTAATTCACTTTATCCTTCACTTTGTTGTGGAAATGTTTTATAGCGCCAAAAGGCTTATGCGTATATGCACTCAGTGAATACCGGTAGGAGCACAGATACTTGCCCTTTATTAGAGATGTCCTTATTGGTTGGACGCACTGAGGATGCACAGGTGTTTGGAGGCCTTAGGGAATGTGAAAAAATACCTGTAACCTTGTCCCATGAGCTGCTCAGACGAGACGAGCGAGCCAATCACAGCACAGCAAGGCGGGCGAGAAACACTTCAATGCTCCCGAGTTACCTCATGTCACCCTAACCCTTCAATGCTCATTCGGAGCATTGCCTCCCAACTCACACAACGCCACCCTCCTTGGACCAGTCTTCACACTCCAGACCAGTGTTTCCAAACTGTGGGTCTCGACTCACTGCTGGGTCACAAGCTGATTTTTGGTGGGTCGAGAAAGTCCAAGCAATAAAAATAGATGCCTTTATGTTCTGTCTTGTCACATTTGCTGCTCTTCAAAGAGTGACGACAAATCAAAGGGTATGTCTTCAGATAAATTGCTGCTTTTTTGACATGGGGATTGGTGTTTACAAACTCCTTTCACTTTGCTGTCAGAGAAAGAAACGTAAAGTAAATTATGTGACAGTCTTGCTGGGGTACAGGTGTGTAAAAGGAAAGGCTGTAGGATGTCATTTTTTGTAACACAGGAAAATGTAAATACCTGTAAATGAACTGTGCACATTCAGCAGTTAGGAAAGCAAAAATAAAGCACATTTGTTTGTAATTTTGAAGTGTGAGGGAAGCAAAGACTTTAATTGAATCAAAACAAATCACAACACTACTTGGCAATGCACAAATCTTAAATATTCACTGAAACCCGATTTCCACACATTATCACTTGGGGACAATATACTTTTATCAGAAAAACTTTACGTTTGTGCGAATTTAGTGGCCATTTCAATGGAAAATGAGCTGTCAGTAAACGACAGTGGCTACCACAAGATGCTTTAGTTGCATTCAAAGAATTGCCCACCTCATCTCCATTAAAGTTTGGTGGGTTGCAAAACTTTGTTGTTGAAAAACTGGATCGTGGTTCTAAGATGTTTGGGAACCACTGCTCCAGACGGTTAAAATGCATCCAATTAACAAGAATGGTATCACCCGCCCAAAGACCTTTCTTGCCATCCATTGAATGGTTCATCTCCATTGACATCAACGGCACAACACGACGAAAGGAAAGGATGAGACAAATTAGAGCTGTAGGGTGCTACAACAGCAAGGAAAAGGGGTGCCCTCAGGTACCATCAGTTTCCATGAGTGTGTGTGTGTGTGTGTGCGTGCATGCATGCATGTGTGTGTGTGGGTGCGTGCCTATGTGTGTGTGTGTGAGTGTGCATGCATGCGTGTGTGTGTGGGTGCGTGCCTGTGTGTGTGTGTGTGCATGCCTGTGTGTGTGTGTGTGTGGGTGCGTGCCTGTGTGTGTGTGGGTGCATGCCTGTGTGTGTATGTGCATGCATGCATGTGTGTGAGTGGGTGTGTGCCTATGTCTGTGTGTGTGCATGCATGCGTGTGTGTGGGTGCGTGCCTGTGTGTGTGTGTGGGTGCATGCCTGTGTGTGTATGTGCGTGCGTGCATGTGTGTGAGTGGGTACGTGCCTATGTGTGTGTGTGTATGTGTGCATGCATGCATGTGTGTGTGTGGGTGCGTGCCTGTGTGTGTGTGTGGGTGCATGCCTGTGTGTGTATGTGCGTGCGCGCATGTGTGTGAGTGGGTACGTGCCTATGTGTGTGTGTGTGTGTGCATGCATGCGTGTGTGTGTGTGTGGGTGCGTGCCTGTGTGTGTGTGTGGGTGCATGCCTGTGTGTGTATGTGCATGCATGCATGTGTGTGAGTGGGTGCGTGCCTATGTGTGTGTGTGTGCATGCATGCGTGTGTGTGGGTGCGTGCCTGTGTGTGTGTGTGTGGGTGCATGCCTGTGTGTGTATGTGCGTGCGTGCATGTGTGTGAGTGGGTACGTGCCTATGTGTGTGTGTGTGTGCATGCATGCGTGTGTGTGTGGGTGCGTGCCTGTGTGTGTGTGTGGGTGCATGCCTGTGTGTGTATGTGCGTGCGTGCATGTGTGTGAGTGGGTGCGTGCCTATGTGTGTGTGTGCATGCATGCGTGTGTGTGTGGGAGCATGCCTGTGTGTGTGGGAGCATGTGTGTGTATGTGCGTGCGTGCATGTGTGTGTATGTGTGGGTGGGTGCGTGCCTTTTTATGCTTTGACTGTCAACAAGGTGTGCGCTGTCGCTGTGAGACATATTGTTTACTATAAAGGGCCTGGAACCTGCCCATTGCTTGCCATTCGTTGTCTTCACTGTCACTCTTATTCGCTGCCCCTTATGTGGCCAGCGTCGATGTCACTGCCTGTTCTTTCGCTTTGGCTTTTTTTTGTAAGTTTTACACTTTAGCAATGTTGCACAACATAGGGGTTGCTGTGCAGCGTGGCTTAAAGCCATTGGCGCTGCCAATAGGTCACAAAGGCGAGACATATCGGCTTTGTCAATGCTTGTTTGCACTTCTTACTCTGCAGTCTGATGGTGTCCTGGCTGCAGGTGTGCCGACACCAGTGATGGAGAGCGAGATAAGCAAAGGTGCTGGTCGTGACGGCTTTGTAAATGATGCAGCTGGTTTTGAAGATGGTGCGGGTCGGCCGGGGAGCCAATGGGGTTTCATCGGGATGGGGTGCTGTGATCCTGTTGCTTCTGGCCCTGGGTGAACCTGCTAGACGCCTTAAGATGTTTACGTTTTCAGTATTGTGACTTGCCTTTGGGTTTGTGTGTGCACGCAGTGTGCTGTGAAGAAGCTGCCTGGCATGCTGGCGCTATACAACGCACTCAGTTTCCACAAACACACAGCTCTGCCCTGGGATGCCAGCATCTGCACAGGCCGGCACCCTGCCCGAAGCACAGCTCTCCTCCACAGACCAGCACCCTGCTCGAAGCACAGCTCTCCTCCACAGACCAGCACCCTGCCTGAAGCACAGCTCTCCTCCACACACCCTGCTCGAAGCACAGCTCTCCTCCACAGACCAGCACCCTGCTCGAAGCACAGTTCTCCTCCACAGACCAGCACCCTGCCCGAAGCACAGCTCTCCTCCACAGACCAGCACCCTGCCCGAAGCACAGCACTCCACCACAGACCAGCACCCTGCTCGAAGCACAGCTCTCCACCACAGACCAGCACCCTGCTCGAAGCACAGCTCTCCTCCACAGACCAGCACCCTGCTCGAAGCACAGCTCTCCACCACAGACCAGCACCCTGCTCGAAGCACAGCTCTCCACCACAGACCAGCACCCTGCCCGAAGCACAGCTCTCCTCCACAGACCAGCACCCTGCTCGAAGCACAGCTCTCCTCCACAGACCAGCCCCCTGCCCGAAGCACAGCTCTCCTCCACAGGCCAGCACCCTGCCCGAAGCACAGCTCTCCTCCACATACCAGCACCCTGTTCGAAGCACAGTTCTCCTCCACAGACCAGCACCCTGCCCGAAGCACAGCTCTCCTCCACAGACCAGCACCCTGCTCGAAGCACAGCTCTCCTCCACAGACCAGCACCCTGCTCCACCCTGCTCGAAGCACAGCTCTCCTCCACAGACCAGCACCCTGCCTGAAGCACAGCTCTCCTCCACAGACCAGCACCCTGCTCGAAGCACAGCTCTCCTCCACAGACCAGCACCCTGCTCCACCCTGCTCGAAGCACAGCTCTCCTCCACAGACCAGCACCCTGCCCGAAGCACAGCTCTCCTCCACAGACCAGCACCCTGCCCGAAGCACAGCACTCCACCACAGACCAGCACCCTGCTCGAAGCACAGCTCTCCTCCACAGACCAGCACCCTGTTCGAAGCACAGCTCTCCACCACAGACCAGCACCCTGCTCGAAGCACAGCTCTCCTCCACAGACCAGCACCCTGTTCGAAGCACAGCTCTCCTCCACAGACCAGCACCCTGCCCGAAGCACAGCTCTCCTCCACAGACCAGCACCCTGCTCGAAGCACAGCTCTCCACCACAGACCAGCACCCTGCCCGAAGCACAGCCCTCCTCCACAGACCAGCACCCTGCCCGAAGCACAGCTGTCCTCCACAGACCAGCACCCTGCTCGAAGCACAGCTCTCCTCCACAGACCAGCACCCTGTTCGAAGCACAGCTCTCCACCACAGACCAGCACCCTGTTCGAAGCACAGCTCTCCACCACAGACCAGCACCCTGCCCGAAGCACAGCTCTCCTCCACAGACCAGCACCCTGCTCGAAGCACAGCTCTCCACCACAGACCAGCACCCTGCTCGAAGCACAGCTCTCCTCCACAGACCAGCCCCCTGCCCGAAGCACAGCTCTCCTCCACAGGCCAGCACCCTGCTCGAAGCACAGCTCTCCACCACAGACCAGCACCCTGCTCGAAGCACAGCTCTCCACCACAGACCAGCACCCTGCCCGAAGCACAGCTCTCCTCCACAGACCAGCACCCTGCTCGAAGCACAGCTCTCCTCCACAGACCAGCCCCCTGCCCGAAGCACAGCTCTCCTCCACAGGCCAGCACCCTGCCCGAAGCACAGCTCTCCTCCACATACCAGCACCCTGTTCGAAGCACAGTTCTCCTCCACAGACCAGCACCCTGCCCGAAGCACAGCTCTCCTCCACAGACCAGCACCCTGCTCGAAGCACAGCTCTCCTCCACAGACCAGCACCCTGCTCCACCCTGCTCGAAGCACAGCTCTCCTCCACAGACCAGCACCCTGCCTGAAGCACAGCTCTCCTCCACAGACCAGCACCCTGCTCGAAGCACAGCTCTCCTCCACAGACCAGCACCCTGCTCCACCCTGCTCGAAGCACAGCTCTCCTCCACAGACCAGCACCCTGCCCGAAGCACAGCTCTCCTCCACAGACCAGCACCCTGCCCGAAGCACAGCACTCCACCACAGACCAGCACCCTGCTCGAAGCACAGCTCTCCTCCACAGACCAGCACCCTGTTCGAAGCACAGCTCTCCTCCACAGACCAGCACCCTGCCCGAAGCACAGCTCTCCTCCACAGACCAGCACCCTGCTCGAAGCACAGCTCTCCACCACAGACCAGCACCCTGCCCGAAGCACAGCCCTCCTCCACAGACCAGCACCCTGCCCGAAGCACAGCTGTCCTCCACAGACCAGCACCCTGCTCGAGCACAGCTCTCCTCCACAGACCAGCACCCTGTTCGAAGCACAGCTCTCCACCACAGACCAGCACCCTGTTCGAAGCACAGCTCTCCACCACAGACCAGCACCCTGCCCGAAGCACAGCTCTCCTCCACAGACCAGCACCCTGCTCGAAGCACAGCTCTCCTCCACAGACCAGCCCCCTGCCCGAAGCACAGCTCTCCTCCACAGGCCAGCACCCTGCCCGAAGCACAGCACTCCACCACAGACCAGCATCCTGCTCGAAGCACAGCTCTCCACCACAGACCAGCACCCTGCCCGAAGCACAGCCCTCCTCCACAGACCAGCACCCTGCCCGAAGCACAGCCGTCCTCCACAGACCAGCACCCTGCCCGAAGCACAGCTCTCCTCCACAGACCAGATCCCTGTTCGAAGCACAGCTCTCCTCCACAGACCAGCACCCTGCCCGAAGCACAGCTCTCCTCCACAGACCAGCACCCTGCTCGAAGCACAGCTCTCCTCCACAGGCCAGCGCCCTGCCCGAAGCACAGCTCTCCTCCACAGCTCCTGGCATGGTAGCCTCAGCATCTTCTGACACCCACATGGCACATCCCTTGCCTCACAGGGCCTCCTTTCTCCAGCACCACGTGCCACCCAGAGCTCTGCCAGCTCCAGCCAGTTTACAAACCTGGCCCTGCTCCCAAGGCTGCTGGGTGATTCACGAGTGGGTGACAGAGCAGGGAGGAGAAAGCAGGGTGGGGTGGGGCCTGGGGCAGGGAGAGAGAAAGGGATGGGTGCAAGGGGTAGAGAGGAAGAGAGAGATGAAAGAGCAGCACAGATTCAACTTCTGGGTTTTAGAAAAAGTTGCTGAAAAGGCAGCAGGAGGCGCGCAGCTCCGACGTTATGAGACTCAAAGATGCATGACCAAGACTTATAAGTTTTGTGAATAAAGTATTACTGCAAAGACATTATATATATATATATATATATATATATATAGAGAGAGAGAGAGAGAGAGAGAGAGAGAGAGAGAGAGAGATATATATATATCATGTGATCAAGGTCCAGGAGGGACCGAAACGCGTCATAGCCGACTGAAAATAAACATCTCTTGCACAGAAACGTGGTCCGTGTCTGCTTTCCGTTTCCAGGACTGGTGAAAGCATTTGAAGCAGTACGAGAGGATATATATATATATATATATATATATATATATATATATATATATATATATATATATAGCTGTGGTAGGGGCAGTATCAGTCCCAGAGGGTTGAGGGATGGAGACAACACAGCAGAGCGTTGAGAGGGGCCATAAAAAGAAAGGGTATAGAGAGAGAGTGAGGGGGTAGGGAGAAGGTCTGAGGGGGGGAGAGAGAGAGAGAGGCACGGGGGAAGGCAAGAGAGCCCGCAATGACAGTGAAGACGCGAGGGAAAAGAGAGATGTCGCCATAGCACCCGTCAGCCTGTGGCCCCTACAGAGACCCACACACTCCTATGTAAAACTGCGCTGCATTACTTAGGAACCTGCAGTAATAACGTGTATGTCTATAATACTTGCACATACATAGAGAGCGTTTCATACGAGACCTGGTGTTTCAAAGCACTGTAATAATTCATAAATAAAAGCAGCATTGTAAAATACCACATGTTGCTTTTACCACTCACTTTACCAACTTCAGAAGGACGGAAGGCTCCGTCGGCATTGCCAGGATTTCAAATGGCGACCTTTAGATCACTATATTTGTCAGCAGGAAGCATTCAACTCGCTGTGCTATCTTGCAGCCAGCATGCCAATAAAGCGATAAGCTATACCCAAGCACAGTGGAAAAATGTGATTTTCAGCATTTTCTATGAAAAGTTACTATCCGTCAGTCACCACACAATCCATAATTCTGTTGTTTAATTTACAGTTTTTTTTAACAAAAATAATATTTCTAGCTCAAAAGAATCCAGAGTTATTAGAAGTGCTGCACGCAGACACTTTCCGAACGTTAACCAGTCACCTTCAGTCGTTTATTGCTGTAGTCCGGCAGATAAAGAAGCGACAATGTTGCCCAAGATGTATAAACATCCTCCTTTGGAAGGATTTTTGTCCTGAGCAGGACACAAAAAACGTAGGGCCTGAATCACATAGGAGTTTTGCAGTCGTAAAATCTGTAATTTGGAAAATTACAGGCTTTATAGCGACACAACCCTAAATCGCAATGTACTTAAGGTTCATTACAAGACGTAAATGTCTTTGAAACTCACAATGCGTTCTTTGAGACATATTATGAACTGTTAGGAAAAGGTGTCATAAACTGGGCGCCCCGCTCACTGGTGACTCGAAAATATTTAATTGGTTTTGGGTCCCTCAACCAAAACTGGGGGTGCCCATTCTCAAAGTGGAGGGTGTCCGCGAGGGAACTTCCACTTTTAAATGTGGGGGGTGGGCACTGGGGGAAGCATGCAGCGGAACCTCCCCCACCCTCCATATGCTCTTCACTTCACTCTCAGGGGCAGATGCTGAAATCCATAAGCATTTTGCGACTGTGACTGCAGGGACGGAGGACTGCTGTCCCTCGCAGGCCTCCGTACCGCCCCTGCCCTTTCAGTAGGGTTCAAACAAAATCTGCTGGTATTACTGCTTCAGGATTCCGGTTTGCAAACCTGTTGCCAACTGTGCAAAGCCTTCTTGCACGTCTTCTTAGGCGGGGCCTCGCTCGTTGGATTTTAAACCACCGCCGAGTGAGACACATAATTGAGATATGCTGTTATACACTGTTTTTATACTGAAAGAGGTGCCACATAATTGCAGCATAATTTGCCCTTCTTTGCTGCATAAACAAGTCAAACCTGCCACATAATTTTGTCCTTTGCTGCATAATTCCAGTGGCTTCAGCTAAAAAAAACAAATCAATAAAGCAGCATTGAATAGAACAGAGAAAGCGATGGAAAGATTAAAAGAGACGTAAAGGCATCCAGAGGCGTGGGGGGGGGGGCAAGAAAGAGGCGGAGGGCGATAAACAGAGAGAGAGAGAAAGAAGAGAGGAGAGCGAGAGAGAGAGGGAGGGAGGGAGAGAAAGAGAGAGGGAGAGAGAGTGAAAGAGAGAGGGAGAGAGAGTGAAAGAGAGAGGGAGGGAGAGAGAGAGCGAAAGAGAGGGAGGGAGAGAGCGAGAGAGAGAAAGAGGGAGGGTGAGCGAGAGAGAAAGAGAGAGATAGAGAGAAAGAGAAAGAGAGAAAGTAAGAGAAAGAGAGAGCGAGAGAGACAGAGAGAGAGAGATTGAGAGCGCGAGAGAGAGAGAGGCACGACTGGGAGAGAGAGAGACAGGGAGAGGAAGAGAGAGAGAGAAAGACAGAGAGAAAGAGAGAGGGTTGTAGAGAGAGAGAAAGAGAGACAGAGACAGAGAGTGAAAGAGAGGGAGAGAGAGAGAGCGAATGCGCCCGGGTGGGAGCTGCGGCCCTCGCAATATTTCTAAAGAATAACATAATGTCATTTTAATTTTCTTCCCTATCTATAGAGTTATTTTGAGAATTTGCCTCGTTTTTTCTATTCCGGTATTTTTAGCTGGGAAATGTTTCTGGAGGAAGAAAGAAAGCTGGCGGGGAATGGGTGGGAGGAGAGCGGCGAGGAGAGTAGGGGAGAGAAGTGGAGAGACCGGGAGGAAGAGGAGGATGAGAGAGCGTGAAAGGAAGAGAGTCGACGAGCGAGAAGCAGACAGACAGACGGAGTGGAGCTGGGAGAGAGGAGGGGTGAACACGAGAGGAGGAGACAGAGGGTGGGCGCTGGGTTCAAGAGGGGGGAGGACGAGTGGACAGACCCAGGAGGTGGACACTGGAGAGAGCGGGAAAGAAAGGGGGAGAGAGACAGAGGCAGAGAGACTGGCAGAATGAGAAAGAAAAGATGGAGCGGATGGGTGGGGAGCAGAGAGAAGGGATATAGAGAGAGACCCCATAACTGAGTGCCTCGGTTATACTCAGTGATAGGTGCAGGTGTGTCAGTGTCTCCATTTCAGGCCTTCTCATCCCTCCCCACGTTCAGCCTCTCATCAGAGCCAGAGCAGGGCACTAACTCCGCATTAAAGCCTCGTGTATCACAGGCCTTGAATTTAGTGCGCACTCAAAACGCCACTTACCAAAATAACCTGTGGAGAGAAAAATGCGTAAAAAGATAAATCTGTATAAATAGAAGAGAGAAAAGCATTAATTGTGACGTGAACTTAGAAGAGTGCAAAAGTAGGTACTGAACGCCAATGTTGTCAAAGAGCGTCAGAGAACAGCCAGAGCTGGAGACCAGGGTGACATGGATACTGTGTGTGGTTGAGGCTACAGAGTGCATTGTTACAAGCTGAGGGGCGAGAGGTTAAAGGTGGGGAGAGTAAGTGGGCACATCCATTTATAACAAGTAAGAAACATTGTTTAAAAACATACAAATCTGGGGGAAGCCTGTAAAAGAAGGTTTGTACCAGAATGTATGTAAGCTGCTTTTCAGATGTGAGGCAGAGCTAAGAACACCTTATAAAAGAAGTGAGACAAGGGAGAAGCAGGCAAAGGAGAAAGAACAGCAGTCAGTGTAAGGGAGGATGAAAGGTGGATTAAAAGGTTATGAGGACAGAAGGTTCAAGACCTGCAGATTTCTGAAGGGTTTTAGGTTGGTGCTGCGCACAAGCCTACATCAGTCGAGGAAGGTCCCAGCTCTGAAGGCACTACCCATACAGGGGCGTAGGAGACACTACATTTCGGGGGGGACAAGGCAACCGTTTGGACTTTCCAGGGACCCGATATAAATCGACCATTGTCTGAGAACCGTACACTCCGTTAAACGAATACAATCGCATAGTTTTGTAGTGAAACATTGATAAAGGCAGGCATGTAGTCACAGTTTGCAAGTATGCTTTCATTGTTATTTACATTCACAAAGCAATTAGACCAAATGTGAAAAAACATGTTTTTGAATCTTACATCTTCATGCACCAAGCAAACAAAGGTGGGACGAAAAAAGAATAATAATAAACTGAATGCTCTTTGCGACATTCCTAAACCTCAAAATGCAATTGGACTAATATTGGAGGGTATTGGAAACAGGCTACAGGAACACAGAGCTGTAAGAGCAGAAAAATGTCCACTTCAAAAGAGTGTATTAAGGGATTCCCAATGTTAATCCATGAGAGGAGTAGGCCTCACAGAAGTGAAAAACGAATGTAGGTGTTTTTCACTACAAGGACGTGCAAAACTTAAAAGTACATGTCCTACCTTTTAGTAACATAGCACCTTGCCCTATGGGCTACCTAGGAGCCTACCTTAGGGGTGAAGTATGTGTAATAAAAGAGAAGTTTAAGGCTTGGCAAGGGGTTTTAATACCAAGTTTACATGGCAGTAAAACTGCACACACAGGCTCTGCAGTGGCAGGCCTCAGACATGTTTAAAGGGCTACTTGTGTGGGTGGCACAATCAGTGCTGCAGACCCACTAGCAGCATTTCATTTACAGGCCCTGGGTATATGGTATACCACTGTACTAAGGCACTTATAAGTAAATTAAATATGCTAGTTGTGTATACACCAATGTTACCATGTTTGGGGGAGAAGCACATGCACTTTAGCACTGGTCAGCTGTGGTAAAGTGCTCTGAGTCCTAAGGCCAACAAAAAGAGGAGGTAAGGTTTGGGGGAAGACCACCCTAAGGCTGGCAGGTCTAATAGTATGATATAGGATTCTGTGTGTCTGAGTATTGAAGTCAGTTGGATCCCTTTTGGAAACCCCTGGTTTAGCCGGGCACAAGAAGGAGAGCGAGAATAGCTTCTCAAACACTGGAAGTTTATCACCTGAATTCCTGTGACTGGAGGGTGAAGAAACCCTTAATGCTTCGCAAAGTATACAACACCATACAGAAACTTTTGTCTAATCTATGAGAAGCGTTATTGCAGATGGATGATGTGAGTGTAGAGTGCACGCAAACACATTATCTTGCACAAAAATATAAGAAGCCCTATGAGATAAATTTGCAATAAGAATTAGCCTTGTGTGGGATGCTCACATAAATGGGATGTACAGTGTTTGTGTGGAAGAGAGACGCTTACCAATGTAAACAGCATTGGCATAGCCAATAGGTCTCGCCTTTGGGACCTTATAAGTGTTTAGCCATGCAACAGTTGATGTTGTTGCACCAAGGATATTGTGCTGGATAACTAAACACTTATAAGGTCCCAAAGGCGAGACCTATTGGCTTTGCCAATGCTTGTCCTTTTAGAGGCTTCCAGGCGCCTTTGGGTGCGCCAGCGGCACTGGGTGACGGCGCCGAACTAGCGGGCGCCGCGTGGGTGTGCGCGTGAGATCCATGCATTGCCTTGCGCTGGTGGCGCGCGCGTGACAGGGCAGAGGGTGGGCAGCGCTAGAGCGAGGAGGGATAATGTTCGCGAGCGGTGCTTTGAAGCAAACTCTTTTATGAATGAGCCCATGACAGTGCTGCAGCAGCCTTGGTGGAGATGAGGGGGCGTCTCCAAAGACCTGTGGTGTGAGTGTCTGATGCACACATATTACACACCTAGAAGAGCGGAGTAAAGAACGCACTCCAACGGATGTGTGTTCTGTGACCCGGACTGGAGGAAACTCGCACTTTATAAATGAAGCAGAGACTGGGAGCCCATCGGGCTGGGGTGGAGGGGGGAGAGGGGGGCGGGGGAGGAGTGAAGTGAACCCCCCTGATGTTGCCGGTGCCTGCAGTGCTGCACACATTACAGTCTGGTGCTGGGCCAGTGTGCTGAATGCCAGGCATGTCATCGGTTTGCAGGGCGGGAGGGGTTGGAGAAGACGTTCCCAGGATGAGGAACTTTCACTGGACTTGCCCGGATCTTCGATCCTGTCATGCGCAAGACTCATTTTATCGCCCACAAGAGCTCTTACCGGAAACGGTGCAGGTATAACCTCCTGGGAAGGCGGCTGGAAGGTCTGCTCCTGTGCTTGCGACCATGTAATATGTTTTACAAAACTCGAAACAAGAACTTCAAAGCGAAAGCAACGTTTCTTAATCCGTTTTTGCATACGCTGCGCTTTCTACATAGCATGCTGATTTAATATCATTTCCGGTACAGTTCACATATTTTGAAAGATGGTTTTGAAGGGTTAAGCAGTAGGTAGACCTTCCTGTGCACTGTCGCTCGTGGGCTGTTAGTGCGCTGGCGGGCGACGGGTGAGGAGCGCAGTGTGACCGCGCTGAGTGAGCCCTGGAGCTCGCATGACTAGAGCCATTTCTGAAACAAGCGCGATAGGGAATAGGGAAGGGAAGCCCGGCAAGAGAGCTGTGCAGAAGGGGAGGGCGAGGGTGAGAGCGAGAGTAGAGGAGTGTCAACAAGCGCGCCCGGCCACGCTAATTGAAAACAGATGGCCCCTGCGCGCCGCTGCTCGCTCCCACAAGGTGGATGCCAGCACAAGCACGAGTGCTTGAAAAGAGCTGACCGATTTCTAAAGGTCATCTCCTAGAGCAGCGCTGCGCGCTGCGTTAGGCTCAACCTAAAAAGCCTGCTGTGAGAGACATGTGAGATGCTCATAGAAGATAGGTATAGCTAGATATGCAGAATGAGGTGCGTGGCAAAGCTCAGATATGAGGTGTTAGTGATGAACACCAGAAACATAGTGTTTGAGTGTGAAGCTTACAAATGAATACAGGGGGTGGAAGGTCACAAATGAATAGTGCATGGAATGCACTAAAGCACAAAAACTTTGTTATATGGGAGGCTCGCAAAAACTATAAAATGCTCAAAACAAGCAAATATGCCTCGTGCTAGGATTATTCGAGTCAAAATATTGAGCATTTAATTGACACAATGATTGAAGGCGTGGAGGCCTTGCTCAAGACTATGATGATCTATTTACAAGGGACATTTGCAGAGCTGCGTGTTAACAGTGAAGTATTCTTTGGGGAATAGTTATTGGTACCAAGAAAAAAGGTCAGATGGGCAGGATAACTTGGATATGGGGAGTGATGCTCCAGAAGATGAGACAGGGGTGTCCAACACTAATGACTCTGCTTCTGAACATCTCCAGGAGGAGTCTGAAGACCCCTTACTGGAGAACTCTTGTCCCCCAGGGAATAGTTCTAGTGACAGAGGGGTGCCCTTGAGGTAGGACCCCCTTTATTCCTCCTGGGAGGGTACAAAGGGTTCAGGGGAGGTCCAGGTCCTCCGCAGTTAATTCAACCTCCTCTGCCACTTCAATAGGGACCTCCATCTCTAGCGAGATGGGGGTTTCTTTAGAAAGGGAATGCCACCTGATCAAAGTTGAGAGAACCAAGCTGAGAATCAAGAAGGAACAGTTGGCCCAAGATAAGGAAACCCTAGAAGTACAGAGGGATAGGAAGAATTTTGAATTAGAATCCCATGGTGGCAGCAAAAGTGAACCTATGGTCAGGGAACACTCCTTTGACACTAGGAACTTGAGCAGGATAGCCCCTCCTTACCAGCAGGGTGATGACATCCACAAGTGGATTACTGCTTCAGAGAGGGCCTGTAGTGTTCAGAAGGTTCCTCAGAGGAACTGGGCAGCTATCCAGTGGGTCTCCTTTGCTAACAAAGGAAGAGACAAACTCTTTACTGTGAAGGAAGAAGTTGCAGACAATTACAAAGTCTTGAAGAGTGCCCTCATAGATGGGTTTGAGGGTTTAGGGATACACAGAAGGCAAACACTCAAGACTAGGTAGATTTTGCAGATAGTGCCATTAAGGCTCTGGAAGGCTGGCTTCATGGAAGTAATGTGCATGATTATGAGGGACTGTACAATTTTACTTGCGAGGAAGCACATCTTTTACAACTGTCAAGATCAGCAACTGCACCAGTACATGGTGAACTCGGATCTGACCTCTCCCCAAGAACTGAAAAGAAGGCAGACAAGTGGGTCCACACACAAAAGTCTCATGGTGGTGGTGACCAGAAGAAGCAAGATTCTTCTAGGGCCCAAGAGAAAGGTGGGGAGAAATCTAAAGAAAAAGTCTTCTGAAGGTCCTCAAAATCTTCCTCTGGGGGTAGGTCCCATTCCTCTTCCTCCTCTAACAAGAAACCTTGGTGCTATTTGTGTAAGGGAAAATCCCAAGGGGCAAAGGATGCCGATTGCTCTAAGACTAGCACCAATACTGCTACTACTACTCCTAAACCTCCTAGTGCCCGTAGCAATAGCACTAGTAGTAGTAGTGCCCACAAGAGTTTAGCTGGGTTAACCTTGGGTACTGAAGTGGGTTCTGGCCTAGTCAGGACACTCACTCAGGCTGTTTTAGTCTGTGATGGTGGCACTGAGCTTGCCACCCTTATTGTAAGTCCCACTAACTTAGGCAAATACAGACAACAGCCTCTCATCGATGGCCAGGAAGCTGTAGCATACAGGGACACAGGGGCCAGTGTCACTATGGTGACAGAGAAAGTTGTGTCTCCTGAGCAGATTCTACTTGGTCAGATTTCCCAAGTGACCAATGCTAACAATACCAGGACAGATCATTCAATGGCAGTTGTTAATCTCAGCTGAGGAGGGGTAACTGGCCTAAAGAGAGTTGTGGCATCCCCCGACCTACCTGTGGACTGTCTACTGGGCAGTCATTTGGAAACTTCAGCCTGGTCTGAAGTGGAGTTCAGGACTCATGCAGAAATGATGGGAATTTCAGCCAGTGTCTTTGCTGTCACTAGGGCTGAGGCCAAGAAGTTAGGCACTGAGGGAGCTCTGGATCCTGAAGAAATGGACTAGCCAGATCCCAAGAGAAGGAGCAAGAAGGGTAAATATGTATCCCCTCTCAGACTCCCAATGAGAATCAGTCTCCTGAGTGAGATGATCTCAGTACCTGTGAAGGAACTGTCCCAGAGGAGCTTGGGGTCCTTCAAGGGAAGACTTGAGTCTGGAGCAGAAGGCCTGGCCCTCTCTTGAACAACTCAGATATCAAGCTGCTGCTGAGGAAGCAGGGAATGTCCGTGGGTCCCACAGGATTTATTAGGAAGAAGGGCTCCTGTTTTCTGAAAGTAGAGACCCCAAGCCTGGTGCCACCAGGAGGTTGGTCATACCTCCGAATTTCAGGGGTTTCTTATTGACCCTGGCACACAACATTCCCTTTGCAGAACATCTTGGGCATAGCAAGACTTGGTGCAGGCTTGTCCCTCACTTTCACTGGCCCCACATGTCTGAAGACACCAAGGAGTTTTGTCACTCCTGTGTCACCTGCCAAGTCAGTGGTAAGTCAGGTGGCACTACAAATGCCCCCTTAATCCCACTACCAGTGGTTGGGGTTCCCTTTGAGAGGGTAGGGATATACATTGTAGGTCCCTTAAACCCTCCAACAGCATCTGGACATTGGATATCTAGTGGCTGGTCCACCACCACTATGATAAAACTGAGGCCATTCCCCTTAGAACCACTGCAGCTCCTGTAGTGGCCAGGGCCCTCCTGGGAATCTTTTCCAGAGTTGGGTTCCCTAAGGAGGTCTTGTCAGACAGAAGTACTAACTTCAGGTCTAGCTACATCACTGCTATGTGGAAAGAATGTGGTGTTAACTATAAGTTTAGCACACCCTACCATCCACAGGGCAATGGGGTGGTTGAAAGGTTCAAAAAGATCCTCAAAGGTATAATCATGGGACTCCTAGAAAAGCTGAGGTGAAAATGGGACGTCTTACAGCCTTCCCTTCTCTTTTCCTACAGAGATGTTCCTCAGAAGGGGGTGGGCTACATCCCATTTGAACGTCTGTTTGGACATCCAGTTAGGGGTCCATTATGTCTAGTCAAAGAAGGATAGGAGCAACCTCCCAAGCCTCCTAAACAGGACATAGTAGACTGTGTTCTGGGCCTGCGTTCTCACATGGCTGAGCATATGAAGAAGGCCAGCAAAAACCTTGAGGGCAGGCAGGAGCTTCGGAAAGCTTGACATGACCAAAAGGCTGTACTTAGTGTTTACCAGCCAGGACAGAAAGTGTGGGTGTTGGAGCCTGTGGCCCCAGCAGCTCTCCAAGAGAAGTGGAGTGGCCCCCAAACTATACTGGAAAAGAAAGGTGAGGTCACCTACTTAGTTGACCTAAGTACTCCAAGAAGTCCCCACAGGGTACTTCAAGTGATCTGCGCAAAACCTTTTGTTGACAGGGCTGACATGAGCTTGTCATGGCCACTGATGAGGGACAGGAGGAAGAGAGTTACCCTCTCCCTGATCTCCTCTCTCAGGACCCTGTTGATAGATCAGTTGAAGGAGTAGCCTTGGCAGGCAGCTTCACTGAACACCAGCAAGCTGACTGTAGACAGGTTCTCAGTTTTCTGGTCTCTTTTCTCTGACACCCAGTCAAACCACCTGGTGTACCCATGAAGTGGACACAGGTGACAGCCTTCCTGTGAAGAGTAAAATCTACAGACAGCCTGACCATGTCAGAGACTGCATCAGGACAGAGGTCCAAAAGATGCCAGAGTTGGGAGTCATTGAGCCCTTCAGATAGCCCTTGGGCTAGTCCTGTAGTCCTTGTACCAAAAACTCACACCCAGGATGGTAAGAGAGAGATGAGGTTTTGTGTTGACTACAGGGGACTCAATGCTGTCACTAGGACTGATGCCCATCCAATTCCAAGGTCAAATAAACTGATTGATACTTTGGCCTCTGCCAAATATCTCAGTACATTTGACCTGACTGCTGGATATTCACAAATCAGACTCAATGAGGATGCCAAACCAAAAACAGCATTTTCAACCCCCAGTGATCATTACCAATTTATTGTGATGCCTTTTGGGTTGAAAAATGCACCTGCCACATTTCAGAGGCTGGTGAATAAAGTCTTTACAGGTCTGGAAGTCTATAGTGCCGCATATCTAGCATTTAGCTGTCAGAAGGCATTTGATAACCTGAAGCAAGCAATGTGCTCTGCTCCAATCCTGCAAAGTCCAGACTACTCCAAACCATTCATTGTCCATACAGATGCTTCTGGGATAGGGATAGGTGCAGTATTGTCACAGCTTAATGCAGAGGGCCAGGATCAACCAGTAGCTTTTATAAGCAGAAAGTAGATCTCCAGGGAGAAGCGTTGGTCAGCTTCTGAGAGGGAGGCCTAGCTGTGGTCTTGACCTTGAAGAAGTTGAGGCCATACCTGTTTGGCACTCACTTCATTGTTCAGACAGACCATAAGCCTCTCTTATTAAACAGATGAAGGGTGAAAACCTCAGACTTTTGAGGTGGCCCATTTCCCTGTAGGGGATGGACTTTTCAGTGGAACATAGACCTGGGAGTCACCATGCCAATGCAGATGGACTCTCCAGATATTTCCACTTAGAAAATGAAGACTTAAATGGCCAAGGTTAGCCTCGTCCTTACATTTGGGGGGTTGTTGGGGTTGTAGGAAAGTAGGATCTGCTTTCATTGTTACCCCCACTTTTTGCCTGGTGTCAGTGTGTTTTTTTTACTGTAGACTGCTGGGATCCTGCTAGTCCGGACCCAAGCAACTGTGCTCTCTCCCCTAAAGTGGCTCTGGTAAGTATTTTGGTACATCCACAATTGGTTACTGGTGTACGCTTATAAGTCGCTAGTATATGGTACTAAGGTAGCCAGGGCATAGGTACACCAGAGGCTCCAATGGGCTGCAGCATGTATTTTGCCACCCATTGGAGTCCACTTAAACTTGACTACAGGCCTTCCATTGCAGCCTGTGTGAGACAGTACTTGCACCTCTCACAACAGATATAAGTTTCCTTATATCTGAGGTCACTGCGCTTAAAAACTATAAGTTACCCCTATGGTAGGCAGAGTGCTTGGTTACAAATGTGAGGGTGCCCCTGCATGAGCAGGACACCCCTAAAAACTCTGGTGTCAATTCTCCAGGCTTTGTAAGAGTGGTCAGCCATTTCAAGCTATATAGTGGACATCAGTTATTACGAGATGTCTAACTATATAATAGGTGCACTGGCCCTGGTCATATTTGTATCAAACATGTTGGAATCATACCCCAACACCGATTCTAGTGCTAGAAGAATGATCCCAAGTACTGGGGGGCTCCTTAGGGGACCCCCCCTGTACTCCAAGTAACAACCTTTCAGGATCTGCCAGCAACCTAGTGCTGCTCCCGACCACAGACACAATTCTGCCCTCTTGCTGCTGAGCTGAGCTTGAGCAGGGGAAGGTAGAACAATAGGTTTCCTGTCACAGGGAGTGTGACCACCTCCCAGACAGGACTTAGTGTATTCGGCTGGGGTGGGGGCACTTGCCAGTGGCACCAGACTGCTTTGAAGAGCAAATTTGGTGCCTTCCTTGCATACTTCTGTTTGAGACAGTTCAGGAACCCCTGGTTTCCACTCTGGGGCGAAACTGGACAAAAAACAGGGGAGTATCCTCCCCTCTGTCCCGCCCCTCCTCTGGGAGGGACCCCCAAGTCGTTCCAACCCTTTCCCTAGGGTACTTAAGGGCTCCCCCGTGGGTAGGTCCTCAGATTCTTCGTGGAACAAAACTGAAACCAAGATACTCTTCGACCGTTTGGACACTTGGACTTCGTCGGACTTCAACTGGATCCGAGACTGCATCAAGGAAGACTCCTACTGCTCCTGGTCTCGCTGTTCTTCAAGTTTTCTGCATCGTCTATGTGTCTGTGCAGCATCCAGGTTCTCCAGAAGGCCTGTGGGCATCATGGACATCCGAAGTAATCTCCCTTGGCGTGAAGGAGTCACTCCCCTGCATCTGCAGGCACCGCAACAAAGCTGACCGGTCTGCTGCTCCTGTCACCCAACAGACTTCCAAGGCCCAGCAACACACGTGGCGGTTCTACAGCTCCCTAGAGGCTTGACCTGTCTTCGCTGCAATTTGGAGAACAGTATCCCTCATCAAAGCCACTGGGACCAAACCCATGTGCGCTGCGTCGACTTGCCGTTGCCAAGGCTTGTTTGCTCTGCACTCCAGAGATCTTTGGGCTACAAGAAGCTTCAGCCTCTAGTACCTCATCCCTCAAAGATAAGCATCCTCACTGCATCCTCTGCACCGTGGCCCTCCATCTTTGGTGAGCTGCCTGAGGTCCTCTTGCGACTCCTGTGTCTTCGGCCTGTGGGTCCTCTCGAGGGTCTTCCTTTTCTTCAGTGGGCTCCCTTGATTGCTCGGGCCTGCTCTGGTGAGTCGCTTGGATGTTACTGGTCCCAATGTTTGCATCTTTTTGCTGTCCACGCCAGTTGCGGCTACCAAGGCTTGTTGGTTCCCCCGCTAGACACCGATCACCTGAACACTGACACCCAATATGGGACAACTCGTGCATGGCTCCTGGTCTTCCACAGCATCACCTGGTCCTCTCAGCTACAGCAACAAGGCCGTCTTCACCCTTGAACCTCCCAACATCGGTGGGCATTGTGCTTCTGTGCCTTCTGGTCACTTCAGAGTGGCATAGACTCTGTCCCCTCTGCTTGCAGGTTCTCTTCTTCAAGAATCCACTCTTGGATTCCACCGGACTCCTTCACATGCTTCTTCAGTGGTATCTTCTTCGAAGTCTTCCATTGTTGTCTACGGCAGGTTCTGACGTCACTTCACCCCTATGCACCCGGCTTCCCTGGTGCAGGTAACCTGGTTCCTGGGGCATCCACAGGTGGGTTGACTCTCCAACCTCCCGTATTCCAAAGGGTTTCTTCAGGGTCCTCTGGGAAGGGTCCTTCTTCTGTAAAACTGCAACCGCAACTTCTCCATTGACTTCCATTGGGCACGAGGCTGTGTTTCCACTCTGCACACAGCCTCCCTGGGGTTCCTGGGTACTTACCTTGGGTAGTTCCTTGTGTCTCCATCTCCTATGAGTCCCCTGGTCCAAGTCCCGTTCTCCTTGAAGTTTGCATTCCACTTTCTAAGTATATGGTTTGGTCTTCCCCTGGACACCAGTGTATATTTGTGCTACTTACTTAATTATTTTGAAGTATTCTTGTGTGTATTGTTGAAATCTCAGGGTAGGGGATATACCAATGTGTTAGTGATTGTGTTGCATAATAAATAGCCTTATTTTTTATAAACACTGTGGTTCTTTTTCATCTAATCTACACTGTTGATTAAAAGTGGTAAAACAAACTGCTTTACACTCCTTCAAGATAAGCCTGAAGGCTTCTCTCCACAGCTACCACTTTGAGAGCTTTCTATGGTTATCAAAGACCACTAAAATCACCATAAGGGTTGCCTGGATTAGTGCAAGGTGCATCACTCCTTAGAGTGTGCACCATATACTAACCCTGCCTCCTACAACCACTAACACAAGTTCTCCAATCCACTTCTCCCACCAGGGCACAAGTCCTAAAAAAAAGAAGTGGGCACTAACCAAGTTAGGCAGTATGTAAGTAACATCACAGTGCATGACATCGCACGTGACATCACAACCCATGACCTCACAGGGAGTGATATCACAAAAAATTACATCAGATTCTAAGACCTTGCATATATTAAGCAGGCCTATCATGAGTACATTTGAGCGCATTACAATATTTAACAAATTAGAGTTTGCGTCGGAGTTGTGCAAAAAAAGTGATGCAACCTCCGGCGCAAGATCTAGGCCTCCACTTATACATTTATTTATTAAAACTCTGCCTGAAAGAAATTGGCAACAAGGACAAACGTGGCTGTATATCTGTTCTGCTTAATTGGTTGCAAAGTCTGCATTTTAAAATATCTTATGGGGTTAAGGCACCTGCTGCATAGATCTTTATGTACCCAGTAAATCGCAGGAATTAATAATAATAATGGTAAGATAACTCTGGAGGTTAATGCTCTTGCTGGAGAGACAGGTGTCTTATCTAGTCCCAGTTTTGCTTCAATGTAGCATAGAGGGTTAATATGTCTCACGCAAAGCTCATCATGTGACACACAGATGACAGATTGTTATTTTATGTAGATGGGTAAGTGGGTTATTGCTTTTAACACAGAGATCCTTTAGTTACTTGCAGTTCATAAATTGTAATTCTTCTAATATAGCACAGCAAATTATAAAGGAAAGGACATGTGACTCCTGCACCTTGTAACCCTCACTATCTTATGTAACACATCCTGTAAATTGATTTACACACATATGGTTTATTGCAAATGTATGTGTGATTTAAAGTGCTCCGACACCCTGGATTGGGTTGAGTAGCGCTATAAAAGAAATAAGACAAAATAGTGGTATTTAAATTGTTATTTGCATAAATATTAGGACAGACAAACACATCTGACACAACATAATGCAAGATGTGTGTCTGATGCTAATTGTTCTCATGTTCCAGGGCGAGGTTCAACTGCTCAAAATAAACATTTTAACAAAACATTAGGCTTTGAGTGGCTGAATTGCACAGTGTGAAACAGTCAAATGTTATGTTATGTTATGTTATGAAGTAGGGTCCCAGCTGAGGAGCGGCGGATGCAGTCGGCAACCAACAAACTACCTTTCTTCCTTAGTCCTGTAAATTCAGACTGCAGGCATCGGTGGCGAGGATGAGGATGAGGATGAGGATGAGGTGTGAAAAATCCCTTGAGCTTTTGCACACAACAAAAGGGAGGTCACAAGCCAAGTGCAGGGCCATTAGCACGTCTAAAGCACTCGCGCTTTGACTTAGCAATGGCCCTGCCAGAGACAGAAGAGAGAGGGGAAATCCTTTCGTCCCCCCCATCCTTGTCCCCCACGTCCCCCCCACTCCAAAATCTGGGGGGGGATATATCCCCCGCGTCCCCCACGCTTCCTACGCCCATGTACCCATAGCTCCGTACTCTGTCACTATCCGGAGCATCACGCTTGTGGAGCGGAGGTCTGCAGCTGATGGTCACTGATGCTGAGTTATCCTACCCTTGAACCGCTATCAGACCCCGCTATCTGCCCCCGCACTGTATCAGAGTCGTCACTGCGACTAATGGACTACCTTCCTGGCCCAGGAGGAGCCCACCAGGTTCAGCACCTGTTGCCTGTTCTTGGCACAATGGCCATCGTTGGCGGTCCACTCTTGCCTTTCCCTTTTGAGGAGCACTCCTGTAGGCAAGCCTTTTTGGACAAATGTCCTGCTGTGTAGTACTCAGGCACTCCAACGACTCTTCGCAACCCGGAGTGTATCAGCTGTCGACACCGCAAGACCATGGGCCTGATTTAGATTTCGGCGGACGGGTTACTGCGTCACAACGGTGACAGATATCCCGTCCAACTAATTATAAATGCCATTATATCGGATGGGATATATGTCGGCGAATGTTCCATTGTGACGGAGTAACCCATCCGCCAAGATCCTAATCGTACCCTATGTCAGCAGTAGTCATCTGCTTCTGGTGGCTTCAGTGTCTCTGCCAACCGGGTCGCCGAAGCACTGCACCACGTGGAGAGTACGCATCCCTCGCTCTGTCACATGCCGCTGATGGTGGAGATGAAGACCAGGCCCGGAAGGGGAATTCTGTACATGGGCCAAGTAATCCAGCCTTTCCCTCTCAGCACCAGGTTCAAAGTTCACCGAGGGATTCCCATCAAAGTCTCTCCCAAGAGACATGGCATTGACCTCGAAAGGTCTCTCTGGCCAGCTAAGGTTTCACTCACCTGTGTCAAAGCCAGGACCGCCTGCTGGCTCCCTCTGTCAGGTCCAGAGCAGAGATGCATTCTGGGACAACAGGAGGCGTTCCCACAGAACTGAGGGATGGAACTGCTGTGAGGATACCCCTCAGCAGGAATAGAGGTGAGGTCCCACTCCACTCTATGCCACTATCTACAAAACTCCCACCTGTGAAGCTAGCTTCCAAAGTTTACTGACGCTTGCTATAGTGTGTTTAACATTTGTTCTTCACTAACATATCTGTAATACCATCGGATGGTGTGTTGAAAACATAAATAACTTTAATCGTCTTTAAAAAAAATCATTTTTTTAATGACTTAAATGCCTAGTTTGCCAACGGAAAATGAAAATTGATAAAACACGTGTATATTGTACAATCATTTTAAAATAAAAAATAACTTTGTGAGCGCTACTTTATAAGGTGTAACTTTTCAGAAACATAGTTATGATAAAATGCTAGAATGTTTTCACAGTTTTCCACAAAGAAGTTCCACTTTTTTTAATAAAACACTGTATTAAGTTTTTTTAATGCTATTTGCAGTCGTGTAACATGAAGCTCGGTTTAGATCATCAAACAGAAGTTCACATTTTGAACACTATTAAATATTTTTGATGCTCTTAAACAATCTCGAAATTATTTGTAAAAAGGCAAAAATAATCTCTGTAACTGGTTCACAAACGATTTTCACAATGACTAACTTTTCTTTAAATTTCCACATAACGTTTGCAACTAATAAACAAGCACCCCCAATTCATTTCATTTGTTAGCAGCAATAAAAGTCCTATAGAGGAAGTAATTATTAGTTATAAAGTACAAATGTTATTTTGGATTTTTAAAGCATTTTCTGCTGAAAGAAGACCTCTATCTTCCAACATAACAAATATTATACAGTAAATGGTGCAAAAATCCATGTTTGTGAATAGAAATTATTTTATAAAAAGTCATGTTTTGTTGGCTGGGGTTGCTTCCCCTCCACTCTGAAGCTTTTAAGTGATTTCGCAGTCCCAGAGTTCTGGATAGGGCCTGGCAGGTATGGGAAATCTGTGACGCCATATTACACGTGTATTATATCCTATGGTACTTGTAATACGGCGGACAGTATACACGTCTCGTTTGTGATGGAGTAACCCATCCTCTGAAATCTAAATCAGGGCCGGAGTTCTGCTTCAGAAACCCGAATACTGAGCAGGAACTGAGGCCGATTTACCCTTCCGGGTGCACCAGGAAGTGGAGACCGTAACCCATCTACGAGGTTGATACTTCATAAGTTGAATACAGAGTAGTAGCAGAATAGAGGCCTTCTACCTATAGATGGTTTATCCTGGTCAGAGTGTACCACCGGCATTATTATTATTATTAAAAGTATTCATAGAGCACTCCATCATCGCCTAAGGGATATCCCGGCGCTGAACCAATAATACCAGACGCTATATATTAGCCGCCACTATAAGGGAAATAAACAAGTCTTCAACCTCTTCTGAAAAGTGAGGAGATCTCCAGTTAGACGCATTTCCAGAGGGAGAGAATTCCTGCGAAGTGCTGCTAGATGACTAAAAAAGCGGCCACTCATTCTAGCCTTCCTGATTCGTCTGCGGCACACCAAAGCTGGATTCGTAGATCGAAGCACTCGTTCTGGTTTGTAAAAAGCCACTTGGTCACGCAGAATTGCTGGTCCAGTGTCATGGAGTGCCTTGTGTACATAACATTATAGCCTCAATTTGGCTCTCTTGCGCACCGGAAGCCAGTGAAGTGAGTTGAGACAAGCCGGGGCCGAGCTACATCTAGTGCTGTTACAAATCAGTCTGGCGGCCTCAGTCTGTATGAGTTGAAGGCTATTAAACAAACATTCAGCCATTCCTAGATACAAAGCATTGCCATAGTCTAGCCTGCTCATGATTAGCGCCTGGATAATGTTCCTTCGCAAATGACCGGGCTCCATCAAAAAAGTGTCCTCAGCACGCGTTGGAGTCCAAAACATCTCCCACACACTGCATTCACCTGATCCTGCATAGAGAGAGAACCATCTATCAGAAATCTAAAGTTCTTAGCTACTCTGCATGGCTTGGGGTCAGGACCACGGAGAAGACCACCACTTGTCATTCCACACTTTATTTGCCCCTCCAAAGAGCAATATTTCGTTTTTGTCTGCATCGATTTTCAGACAATGCGTTTGCATCCATCTGGCCATATTGCAGAGGCGGTTGACAAGTTCCCTCATGTCTCTATGCGTCTCTCGTCAATGATAGGCTGGGTGTCATCAGCATACGAGAGGATCTCAAAGCGCCAGGTCTTAGCATTGCCGGCCAGAGAAGAGGCATAAATGTTAAACAAGGGAGGACTAAGAGGCGACCCTTCAGGGACCCCACAGTTGGAGAGGCGGTGGTGGAATTGGAAGGGGCCAGTTGTACGGAGTGGGATCTGTTGCTCAAAAAAGATCCACTGCACTGCAACGCGGCAGAGTGCAGACCGGCCTCGTGCGGCCTATGTATTATTAGGGAATGCGACACCGTATCGAAAGCCGCGCACAGATCTAGTAAGATTAGGGCATCTGCCCTATCTTGATCTGCCTCTGATCTAATGCTGTCCAATGCCGCCAACAAGGTGGATTTGCGCTGTTATTGGCTCCTGATCCTGTTTGGGCGGCGTCCAAGAGATTATTACTCTCCAGGAAGTGAGATGGTTGATTGTTAACTTAACTTTCCAGCACTTTAGCCATATAAGGTAAGAGCGAAATAGGGTGATAATAGCCATGCCCATACCCCACACTCCCTACTTCCATTGGTTATTTTGGGGAAGGTTCCAGTGCTTACCTCTTTTCGCCAGTTCGAGGTTATGCCAACTATTTCCACAATTGATCTGATTTAAGATTATTTAAGATTTAAGATTAAGCTCCTGGAGCGACTTTACTGTTCGTCCCCCATCAATGTTGAAACGTGTCCTCTAAGTTTGCCTGGCTCTACTCAAAATCCTCCCCAGAGAGGGCACCTAAGGCAATAGTAGGCAGCCGCCTTGGCCTCCAGCAGTAGGAAGTCCTCACACTGCTCCTATATGCACACGATTCTGCCCCGGTTCTGTGGAGGTGGGGGGAGTAGGGAAGTACTACTTTATCGATGACGTCAAACATTCTTACAACTGGCTTAGGTGAGAATTCTTCACTTCTGGTAAATGCTGCGTTTTTGTATGTTTCAGCCCAATCTAAAGGTCTGATTCCCACACATACACACTTGCACTCTGGTGCAAGGGAGTGTGTTTGACGGAAGGCGGCGTAAAGTGCACCAGCACAGGGAGGGAAGGAAACAGTGCTATACCTTAGTAGATATGGTGCTGTTCTGCTCTCTGCTTTACGCAATGCAGAGCAGTAACCTAAGTAAAGTTACAATATCTGTCCTTCACTATCTAACATAAAAGAAGTGCTTTAAAATATATATTTTAGTGAAACACAATCAGACTCCAGAACTCAGCCGAAACACCCTTGCTTTGCCTCTCAAAAAGAATAAATCGTTGTCACCACGAAGCCTCAATTGACTCCATGAATGAAAGCCACACACTGGCGCCCAAGCAGCCCTTAGATTCGTTGATGAACCAGTGGCACACATTCACATTTCTAGCAGGCAGCAGAGCCCCTGGTGAGAAGGCTCGTTTCTTCTTTCTCTCTCGGCCTCTCCTTTTATTTTACAGAACAAGAGACCCCCTCCCCAGAGAGTTCCCCATAGATCACCCCCTTCAGCCACTGAGGTAATCAAGAGCCCTTTACAGGTGGCACAGGCTGGGTTTGTTTTTTCAAGCTCCTCGGCCCTCACAGTGTTGTGCTCTCCCTGCCTAATCGGCCACTTGCAAGGTGCCCCCCCTCCCCCCCTTTAAAGACATGGGCTCCAAGTGAGAACTGTGCTGAGCAGAATACCAATATGGAACTCCATTCCATCCAATGAAAAGAGGGCCGATGTTCCTGCACCCAAATGTACTGGGTGCAGGAACCAACAGCCCAACTGGCTGCAAAATTCAGCAGGCAGAATCACGGTGGGAAAAGCTGCATTGTAGCCGGGAGCCCTTCCATGACCCCTGCCTGACCCTCAGACAAGGCACGGGAGCATTACATGCCCCCTTGCCAGCCACCACTCTCCTCTCTTTCATTCATCTTCCACATCCCCTCCCTCGACACCCCCCCCCCAAAAACCCACTGCACACTTTTACCAAAGCCTCCTGCACACTTTTACCAAAGCCTCCTGCACACTTTTATCAAAGCCTCCTGCACACTTTTATCAAAGCCTCCTGCACACTTTTACCAAAGCATCCTGCACA
Organism: Calotriton arnoldi; assembly: GCA_963921515.1. Lineage (NCBI taxonomy): Eukaryota > Metazoa > Chordata > Amphibia > Caudata > Salamandridae > Calotriton > Calotriton arnoldi. The sequence continues at coordinate 1,804,045 of CAWUFW010003203.1, read as the reverse complement.
CTTTTATCAAAGCCTCCTGCACACTTTTACCAAAGTCTCCCGCACACTTTTACCAAAGCCTCCTGCACACTTTTACCAAACCCTCCTGCACACTTTTACCAAAGCCTCCTGCACACTCTGAGGTGGTTCATGTGTGCGATAAACCCCACAGAAAAGGGAAACCGTGCGAAACACTGCCTGGTAAATCTTGGTCGGCACAGGATCCCCAGTCCGTGGGGTGTAACTAGTATTTGGATGGTACTGGTGACTAGTCACAGCCCGGTACTGGTAATTACAGGGGCGGAGTTTGCACCTCGCCAGCACTTTGCGGCTTTTAATTGTGGCCATCGTGGGCTGCTTATGGTGCCTCGGGGTAGGACACAGGGATGACATGTCCAGTTATCATGTCCCACCACATTTACAAATACACAGCAGGGGAACTTCACTACAATTCAACTTCAGCCAAAGACCGTGATTGCATCAGGATGTCCCGATGGACGCCGTGGTATGTATGGCCTTGTAGTGTCATTTCTTTAGCACTTTCCTAACGCCCGAGAGGCACAAAGTGCGGATATGGGAGGAATGGTGGTTTATTTTACTTTCTTAATGTTCTGACCCATTCATAACATCAGGTATTGTTTAAACAGAAACTATGCACTAAATGTTATATTCTGTTATCAGGGTTCAGTAATGCTTCCAAGAGCGTCCCAGCCCTCCCAAAGCCTTTCCAAAACACAGCTGATCCCAAATAATTGTTGCCTTCTGCAGAGTGTAATGTGGGTTCTGTGGGCCCCGTTGTACTGTGAAGTTCTTAAGGCTTTCTCCTTCCAGAGAGGCTGTTTTGGGGTTGTTTGGAGGCACGCTCGGGCCTCGTGACTGCCAGCATCCCTGAGTTTGCACCTCCCAAGGGACGCTCCCTTCATCTCTGTGCACATTCTTAGCCCCATATTCTATGGGATTCAAACTGTACATTCACTCCACTCCATAGTAGCAGGATGTGGCTTGTCTCGTCTCACTCTCCTCTCCTACACTCAGGAGTAGGGTCAGCTACACGCGTGGTCATGACACAGTTTCAGCCGCATCCACACACCAAAGCACCTCAACCCCAGGGCAGACAGCATCACCACAGTTCCGTCCATTACTCACAGTGGAATGATTAAGTAACTCACTCATTTCCTCTTCAAATTCACAATGGGGCGCATTCACAGAACATATTAAAACCATAACTCTGGTGTGATGCATGACATCTAAATACCCCATCTAGGCGGCATGGCAAACACGCAGTATTCCAACTGTGGCCCTCAACAGAGTAGCGTGCTACCCCCCTGCAAAGGAGGTTTGACAGCTTGATAGTACTATGAAGCCCTGTATAAAAACAACGACAATACAACATACTCGAAAACGACAGCACCGCGAGCCATCATAATGGCAACACTGAGCTATGCAAATCTCTATTGACATAACCTTATTTTTAAATTCCGATCCATGCACAAATGGATGTTTGCACGTGTGATTCTGCATTGAGCATCAATTACTACACTCGGCAATTTTCTGCAGACAGATTTCTCCAGAAAAACCCTGCGGAAATCCAGCAGAATAAAATGCAAAGACATAAATGCAGTAATTGGGGAGGTGAACACTGATTCCACGTGGTAGAGGGGAGGAACTCAGGAGAAGTAAAACATGTACCCATTAAATACCCCCCAGGAGGGGGCAGCAATTCCAGCGCGCCCAATTAGCACCTGAATTCTACATATCTTGGAGCCATGGCCTTGGTCTCCAAATCTGTCTTTGTGCTCCTGTCCTCGTGACATCCGTGCAGATACATAGCTTAGGATACATTAATCTCAGTTTTGGGTCACCAGCCGCACCTTGTTTGCCCATTTGTTTCTATCCGCTGTAACCACACAGCCTCTAATAACTCTCCACCTCTCTCTTTGCCCTCACAATACAAGGACATATTATAAACGGAGGCCGGGGAGGGTGGTGTGGGGTGTGGACGTATGAGTGTGTGGGGAGCGTGGCAGGGCCCATCTAGTCTGTCCATTTTCCTGCAGTCTCCACCTCTCTCTTTGCCCTCACAATACAAGGACATATTATAAATAGAGCTCCCGGTTTTATGGTATTTATTTTTTTAACATTTCTGTCTGTATTTATCCATATATATTTTTGGTCAACTTTACCTGTATTTATCCATGTTTATTATGGGTTTTGTGAAAAAAATAAAGCTGAAACTGGTATATTTCCACATTTATTTAACCAATAAATATGCAGTCATGCTTGAATGGCCGCCAGGTTTCAGTGATGTGTACACCCGCAGAAGATAAATCAATGCACCTATATGAAAATATGCACATTTCAATGTGAACCTTGTGCATATCTACTGCTGTTTAAGCCTCTTTACTAAAATTACGTTTTTTTTAACCCCATTACCTATCAATCCACACAGTTATTGGCCTGGCAGTCATTGCAGACAGTATTTAGAATCACTCAAAAAGCAACCCAATTTCCGTTTTTATCGACATTTAAAAATAAATACAGACAAGAAAATAAATGGTTTTCTGTCTGTATTTATCTGTAAAAATCAGTACAAAAGGGAAAACAGGGAGCCTTAATTATAAACGGAGGCCGGGGAGGGTGGTGTGGGGTGTGGACGTATGAGTGTGTGGGGCGCGTGGCAGGGCCCATCTAGTCTGTCCATTTTCCTGCAGTCTCCACCTCTCTCTTTGCCCTCACAATACAAGGACATATTATAAACAGAGGCCTGGGAGTGGGGTGTGGGGTGTGGATGTATGAGTGTGTGGGGAGCGTGACAGGGCCCATCTAGACTGTCCATTTTCCTGCAGTCTCCACCTCCCTCTTTGCCCTCACAATACAAGGACATATTATAAACGGAGGCCGGGGAGGGTGGTGTGGGGTGTGGACGTATGAGTGTGTGGGGAGCGTGGCAGGGCCCATCTAGTCTGTCCATTTTCCTGCAGTCTCCACCTCTCTCTTTGCCCTCACAATACAAGGACATATTATAAACAGAGGCCGGGGAGGGTAGTGTGGTGCATGGATGTATGAGTGTGTGGGGAGTAAGACAGGGCCCATCTGGTCTGTCCATTTTCCTGCAGTCTCCACCTCTCTCTTTGCCCTCACAATACAAGGACATATTATAAACGGAGGCCGGGGAGGGTGGTGTGGAGTGTGGACGTATGAGTGTGTGGGGAGCGTGGCAGGGCCCATCTAGTCTGTCCATTTCCCTGCAGTCTCCACCTCTCTCTTTGCCCTCACAATACAAGGACATATTATAAACGGAGGCTGGGGAGGGTGGTGTGGGGTGTGGACGTATGAGTGTGTGGGGAGCGTGGCAGGGCCCATCTGGTCTGTCCATTTTCCTGCAGTCTCCACCTCTCTCTTTGCCCTCACAATACAAGGACATATTATAAACGGAGGCCGGGGAGGGTAGTGTGGGGTGTGGATGTATGAGTGTGTGGGGAGCGTGGCAGGGCCCATCTAGTCTGTCCATTTTCCTGCAGTCTCCAACTCTCTCTTTGCCCTCACAATACAAGGACATATTATAAACGGAGGCCGGGGAGTGTGGTGTGGGGTGGGGATGTATGCGTGTGTGGGAAGCGTGACAGGGTCTATCTAGCCTGTCCATTTCCCTGCAGTCTCCACCTCTCTCTTTGCCCTCACAATACAAGGACATATTATAAACGGAGGCCGGGGAGGGTGGTGTGGGGTGTGGACGTATGAGTGTGTGGGGAGCGTGGCAGGGCCCATCTAGTCTGTCCATTTTCCTGCAGTCTCCACCTCTCTCTTTGCCCTCACAATACAAGGACATATTATAAACGGAGGCCGGGGAGGGTGGTGTGGGGTGTGGATGTATGAGTGTGTGGGGAGCGTGGCAGGGCCCATCTAGTCTGTCCATTTTCCTGCAGTCTCCACCTCTCTCTTTGCCCTCACAATACAAGGACATATTATAAACAGAGGCCGGGGAGTGTGGTGTGGGGTGGGGATGTATGAGTGTGTGGGAAGCGTGACAGGGTCCATCTAGCCGGTCCATTTCCCTGCAGTCTCCACCTCTCTCTTTGCCCTCACAATACAAGGACATATAAATAGAGGCCGGGGAGTGTGGTGTGGTGCATGGATGTATGAGTGTGTGGGGAGTAAGACAGGGCCCATCTGGTCTGTCCATTTTCCTGCAGTCGCCAACTCTCTCTTTGCCCTCACAATACAAGAACATATTATAAACAGAGGCCGGGGAGTGTGGTGTGGGGTTTGGATGTATGAGTGTGTGGGGAGCGTGGCAGGGCCCATCTAGTCTGTCCATTTCCCTGCAGTCTCCACCTCTCTCTTTGCCCTCACAATACAAGGACATATTATAAACAGAGGCCGGGGAGTGTGGTGTGGTGCGTGGATGTATGAGTGTGTGGGGAGTAAGACAGGGCCCATCTAGTCTGTCCATTTCCCTGCAGTCTCCACCTCTCTCTTTGCCCTCACAATACAAGGACATATTATAAACAGAGGCCGGGGAGTGTGGTGTGGGGCGTGGATGTATGAGTGTGTGGGGAGTGTGACAGGGCCCATCTAGTCTGTCCATTTTCCTGCAGTCACCAGCTCTCTCTTTGCTCCTCCACTATGATGACATCATCAAGAATCGCTAAATAGATATTCAAGATCATGCATAGATATTGACAAATACCACCAGACTCACCTGATATGCCAAAGGCGTGCCTACTATAAACTTGGAAACCATGCTTAGGGGGACATTTAGAACCTGTGGGCAGTTAGCAAATCTGCCGGGGGAGAAGCCCAGGGCTGAAGACCGTCCACTCTACTTATGGATCGCCACCTGCCTGGCCCGGATGTCTGTGTTGCGAGGGCAGCCACAGCGGTGGCAAAATGAACTCTCAAAGCAGGAGTTTGTTTTCTCAATTCAAAACACAGGTGGCCTGACGTGCAGGGAGCTTTCTCCCTGTGTGTTGGGCCGACTTAGAATTTTTCCTGTCTGTACCCACCATTCCTCGTCAGGGTAACTGAGTGATGGTTGCCCCACCCTCATTGGGTGGGACGACCATCATTGTGACTTGGCTGCCCCTTGGCAGAGAGGCAGCCAGGTCAGACGTTTACACCACCAGAGCCATCAGAAGCTTCACCAGTGTAAACATGGCCTTCCACCAACTCTAAATAGAGTGGGGGAATGGGAAGTTTGGCAGGACGGACACGTCCCAGAGTTATGGAGGCGCTCCTGCACTGCCAATCTCTAAATGAGTCTCCTAGGTTCACCTCTGTCTTTGCTCCTGGTGCCTTGAACCTGACAGCATGTGGTATATAGCGCTAAAAACACCAAGAATTGTCTGATAAACAGCTAAGCATTGTTCTTCAGACAGTAGGACAGGCTGGAGGTAGTTGAGGCCTAACTGGCTGAGGTCAGGGGGAAAAAAACATGGCCAACTGTCTTGTGAAACTCTACAGGGATAAGATGCCGCATCCTTCTTAAGGATTTAGGAGTGAAGAAGCAGGTGGCGGATAATGCTTTGATTTGGGGCTTAAAGGTAAGGACAGAGTCAAACTTAACCCTGACATTTCTTACCACGGGTGTCGGAAGGGGGCGGGGGACCCATTTCGGATGGCCACCAAAAGCTGGGTTTGAGGGAGGTCTTAATGCCAAAAAAAATCTCAGTCTTCTCCGAGTTAAGCTTTAAACACCTGCATCCATCCAATCAACAGCTGATTTGAGATGGAGTTTAAATGAATCCAAGGTAGTGGGTGCCTTTTTCTGAAAGGCCAGGGGGATTTGGGTGTCATCCGCATAGGATACAACTCTCACTCCCCAAGACTCGACTACTTTCGCCAGTGGCTCCAAATATACATTAAAAAGGGTGGGATTAAGAGCTGGGTCGTGGGGGACTGCACACTCTAACGGTTTAGACGCAGAGGTACAAGGAGGAGGGTGGACACTGTGGGAGCGCTCACTAATTAAGGTTTTCAACCCGCCCAGGGCTTGGTCTCTATAGCGTGAGAGACCACATCGAATCCCGGGGCGAGGTCAAGAAGCATTACCAAAGCCGGAGTGCTTGAATACAAATTTTCTTTAATATATTCTGAGACTTCAAGCAGGGTCGTCTCCGTGCTGTATCCAGCACGAAATCCCGACTGGGAGTCGTAGAGCAGATGATTAGACTCAAGAAAGTGAGATATTTGCCCGTTTACATTTTTCTCAAGTATCTTAGCAACCGTAGGGACTACTTTTCCCCTTGCCGGTCTGCCTGACCCTATCTACATTCCTTTCCCCCTCTACCTTCCACTCCCCATAATGTCGTGTGTCTTGGCTATGCTACGCGCCAATAACTTATATTCTTGTGTAATCTCATGGTTTTCTCTTATGCCTATACTTGGACCCTGTAACTGATGTCATTTTTTTAACCTGTAACTCGCTGATCCTCATGTAAAGCGCTCTGATACCTCCGGGTCTAGTCAGCGCTATATAAAACTCTGCAAATAAATAAATAGATAGATCGTCACTGCAAGAGCAGTAAATAGTAAAAATACTACTTTGTGCACTACTTGTTCCAGTGTTACAATCCAGACTGGTGACCATGTTGTCTGCCTGGGGTCTCTCTTGTGTCTCATTCCAGGGTGTCCCGTTTGCTCCCCAGGTCAGGCTAATTGCTATAATTAGAACAGACCTTTAGGAACCACCATGATCGAGAATATGGTCATTCTTCTCAAAGGGATTTTGGAGAAACACATAATAAATATTGCATTTTATAATGGACATTGACGCTACAGGATTTAATAACATTGATATTTGAGTGAATTTGGCATTGGAGGCGCGGAGGGACTTCAGAACAGAATTGAAAGCACGGTTTGTTGTTATAACATATGTTACGATTTCTGTTTCTGTCGAGTGGACTCTTTGCCGGACATTGCCCATCCGTCCATCACACATTCTACATGTTCTCGAGATTGAAGGAACACATATTCTTTGCACGGTAGAATATTATGTGATACAGAGTTATTTCAAGAAATGACCGCCAGTAGATAATATATATATATATATATATATATATACACACATATACAGACTGCACCACCCCAGGATTCCAAGGGGGCCACGTGGGATGCTATTTTTCTATTTTATTTTGAATTTGCACAGGGCAGATACTTGGCAGAGTAACTAACTGACTGTGATGTCCACAACTGATTGACATTCAATCAATCACAAAGGAATGGAAGATGTATTGGGAATCAAGCCTGCGACTTGTAAGTCACACATCCTGAATTAGGTGCATTAACCCACCAAGCTGAACATTCTGAGACTTGTGTATGTGTGCGGTCTGAAACAAGCATGGTGCTAAGCAGGCTGAAAATGTACCTTTGGTCATCAGTCAGGCAGTAGCATTTTTCTGAAGATGGATTTAAAAATATTTCATGAGCTCATTGTCATTTCACACAAGGAACTTTTGTAGCGTTGGCAAAAAGGGTCTTTGTCTTGAAACGACTTCATCAAAACTGGTTGTAAAGTGCTTTGTGCTGAAATCTTTAGAAGCTGCTTTTGATTGTCAAATCACCCATCCCCCTTTTTAGAGATCTCGGTCAGTAGCCTATAAGCATTGTCAACCCCACTAAAACATGTTGGTTGCAATCTTTGACCAATATGCTTAAAATGCACAAATTGTCGCTGTTTCTTGTATTGGCTGAAGGACAGCTCTGTCCCATTCTTTGAAGTGCTAGCCCCGCCTCCATTGGATGATCTGTTAGACCCCGCCCCTATTTATTCGACATAACACGGGCCTGGTTGGTAAGTCACCCCCAGGCATTTCAAACGCCCAAAGCCGACGCTGATTGTTGAGCAGCGTTGAGACAGGTCGCTTCCGGTTTTAAACTGTTTCTGGGGGGCTGGGCAGATTAGAGCGGTTCCAGCTACCTCATGACAGCAGTCGCCCCCACGTCCTCCCTTCTGTTCCGGTCTCCTGCGTCGTGTGTCATCATGTCACATTTAGCTGCTCCGCGGGGAGCCTGTCAGAGGCGTCGAACAAAGCGCCTACCTGCTCTCGTGTGTAGACGCTAGTGACAGACCCACGTGTTTCCAGATTGTATCACGTCAGGCTTGAAGGGACGCGCCTTCACGTACCCCATTAATCACAGCTTCTGCCTGCAGTCCCGGACGCTGAAAGTGGCCTCTGCTCACAGGCACCTGCACACCCCCGCCTCACGCTTGTACCTAAGGGGGTTGCGTGGTGTGCAGAGGATCACACAAGTGCACGTTCTTTCCTAGCTGAGGATGCTTCCGGCCGTGGAAGCTGTCACTCACCCTACAGTGGAGGCTGATCTCCCTTGACAAGTCCATCGCAGGCCCCACTCTCTCTGGGGCCTTCAGATTGGAGATGGGTCAGCCTTGTCATTCCCCCACAGCCAGGGCTTTAAGTGGAATGAAAAAACTAGGGGGTCTTTCGAAGGGGCATGGCCGGTGTAATTGAGGGCGTGGCTTAAAAATATGCAAGTTAAAAATCTGTGTTTAGCATAGTGTGCCACCTGACTGGTATTTTGCTGTTTCTGTCATTGCATACAGATATATAATACAACAAATAACATTACACCTACACGTCAGGGCTATTGGCTTTGCCAATGGTTGTTAGTTGTGTAAGATAAATAAGCAACAACTATGGTTTTGTATTATGGAGTATTGAAAATGCTTTCGTCCTGAAATGATGGGACTGTGAAAGAACTATAACGAGTCTCTTTGAAGTTACCTCACAGGCAGTGAAGGGTGGCACTGCTGCAGTTTAAATATTTTGTTTTTTACCCTGAGGGCAAACATGGAGAGCCCGATAGGGACCCGTCCCAGCACCTGCTTTTTAGAACTGCCGGTGCTGAGCATCGGCAGGACCCGGCCCACTTAAAGCCCTGCCCACGGCCATCTGCAGTGTCGTTTTGTACCTTGTCTGAACAAAACATTGTTAGATGACGCAGGCCCTGAGTACACTTTATGGAAGAGTAGATTTCTTTATGTATGTAAATGGGCAATTGTGGGGTCGTTTACCAAATGCATTATTTTAAATAAAAAGCTCTTGCAGTTATAGCATTTTGTATAGGCTGATTCGTGTGTATATTCTAGCAAAACATTTATCCATTTCACCTCGCTTCAAAATCCCAAGATACAAGAAAAAAAACATGGGTGGCACATCCTTCTCTGTTCAAGCAGCCAAACTGTGGAACTCTTTACCCCCCAACATAAGATCCACGGACAACCACCTTATCTTCAGAAAACTACTCAAGAATTGGCTCTTCCCCACATAAGCACTATATGCAAACAGAAATTTACAGCATATCCCTCTGTATATAAGCATTTATTTTCACTATAGATATGTACCTATCTTTGTGTATTGCTTTGTATAAACATGTAGAATAATTATGTTAAGAAAAAAAAAAAATTAAGTACAATAACACTTGAAAACCGGAGTTTATCTGGTGCATCTTTGGTCTACATGTACTTGCTTCCATTGTGCATCTATGTACCTTCCATGTACTTCTATCTGTGTGTTTGTTACTTTTCTCCTAAAAAAGCATATCCAATGAACTACCCTATTTCTCATCCTGTACCTCTATCAATATCTTTAATCTACATATACTTACCTCCTTTATGCATCTATATACTTTCAATGTACTTATGGATCTATATATTTATCACTTTCTTCTAATTTAGCATTTCCAAAGCACTACCCTATTTCTCAGCCTATACTTCTCTCAATATATCTTCTAGCTCAACTTTCTGACTCATCTCAAACTTCTTTCTACTACTCTTTCCAGTGCACTACCCTATCTCTCACCCTATACATCTATCATTATATCCTCTACACACACTCTCTCATTTATCCCAAACCCCATACCACTACTATGATCCCCAAAATAACCCTTTCTAGACCATCCCCTACTCTACCCCTCCTTGCATCATCTGACACCTCTTTTTACTATACCGATCCCCCAAAACAAACCTTTCTAAACTCTTCCCTCTGACTCTTCCCCTCCAAAAACCCTTTTTACTCATCCAAAAGCCTCCTCCTACTGCCATGACCTAAAAAAAGAAATCCTTCACTCTTCTGTCCCTCCACTATCCTTTTCAATCAAAATAACAGACTAACATGTTCACTTCTCAAATTTCATATTCCACTATACTAATTCACCACTAATCCTTTATGGGTTCCAGAGTCGCGTGCTACTCGCCAATAAAGTGCTTCAACACCCTATCAGGGTTACAAGCGCTATATAAATGGAAACCTTTTTCCCTTTTCTACCCCTCCCCAACCCTTCTCAATCCAAATAACTGAATAACATATCCACCACTCAAATTACTTTCATGTTTCACCATACTAATTCAACACTAATCCTTTATGGGTTCCAGAGTAGCGTGCTACTCGCCAGAAAAGCGCTTCAACACCCATCAGGGGTAACAGGTGCTATATGAATGCAAACCTTTCTTCCCCTTCTATCCCTCCGCTATCCTTTCTCACTCCAAATAACTGACTAATATCCACCACTCAAATTACTTTCATATTTCACCATACTAATTCACCACTAATCCTTTATGCGCTTCAACACCCCATCAGGGGTAACAAGCGCTATATAAATGCAAACCTTTTTCCCTTTTCTACCCCTCCCCAACCCTTCTCAATCCAAATAACTGACTAACATATCCACCACTCAAATTACTTTCATGTTTCACCATACTAATTCAACACTAATCCTTTATGGGTTCCAGAGTAGCGTGCTACTCACCAGAAAAGCGCTTCAACACCCATCAGGGGTAACAGGTGCTATATGAATGCAAACCTTTCTTCCCCTTCTATCCCTCCGCTATCCTTTCTCACTCCAAATAACTGACTAATATCCACCACTCAAATTACTTTCATATTTCACCATACTAATTCACCACTAATCCTTTATGCGCTTCAACACCCCATCAGGGGTAACAAGCGCTATATAAATGCAAACCTTTTTCCCTTTTCTACCCCTCCCCAACCCTTCTCAATCCAAATAACTGACTAACATATCCACCACTCAAATTACTTTCATGTTTCACCATACTAATTCAACACTAATCCTTTATGGGTTCCAGAGTAGCGTGCTACTCGCCAGAAAAGCGCTTCAACACCCATCAGGGGTAACAGGTGCTATATGAATGCAAACCTTTCTTCCCCTTCTATCCCTCCGCTATCCTTTCTCACTCCAAATAACTGACTAATATCCACCACTCAAATTACTTTCATATTTCACCATACTAATTCACCACTAATCCTTTATGCGCTTCAACACCCCATCAGGGGTAACAAGCGATATATAAATACAAACCTTTTTCCTGTTCTATCCTTCTGCTATCCTTTCGAATCAAATAACTGACTAACCTATCCACCACTCAAATTACTTTCATATTTCACTATACTAATCCTCTATGGGTCCCGGAGTAGCACGCTACTCGCCGAAAAAGCGCTTCGACCCCTCTTCAGGGGTAGTAAGCGCTTTATAAATAAAATTACAATACAATAAAATACAATACAATTGTAGAGTGTGAATGAACTACACACATGCCAACATTTTAGCACAGAGAACAACTTCCCCCATTGACTTCTATTGAAGCAGAGGCAGTTTTAGGCTGGAGGCAGCTAAAAAAAAGCCATTGGCTTCTAAAGTCGGGAGTCTACCGTCTGAATCGGGCTTGTTGGCATCTATGAAACTTGTACATGTTTGTTGTTGTCAGAAACTGTGAAAGACGGAAGATAATAACAAGAAACTTTACTGACCGCTTCTCCAATCACTGACTAGTCTCAGACTGAGCAGGTCTATTGACCAATCTGAAAGTGACTACTGACCAATCATAAACCTAGACCTTCTAAATATTGACCAATCCTGTGTAGACCATTTATTATTATTGACCAATGAAAGAAAGTGCCCTCTTTTTGCATGGTTGCCCCCACTTTTTGCTAAACTGCAGATGTACTTTGACTGAGTGTGCCCTGGGCTCCTGCCAAACAGGTACGCAGGGCCTATGTTCTTTCCCTAAACTGCATTGAAGACAAAACCCAATTGGCATCTTTGGCCACAGGGAAGTTCCTTGTAAATGGTACGACAGGTACCAAGGGCACTGTGGCCAGGGAAGGCCACTAAGGGCTGCAGCACTTATTGTGCCACCCTTAGAGGCCCTGTACCTTTACACACACACACACTGCCTTTGCAGGCTGCGTGTTTTGGTGCAGAACAAAGTGAAGAGTCGACATGGCACACATCCCTGTGTCATTCTTAAACCTAGTGGCGTGCCATTTCACGCCACCAACAAGTCGCGGTGGCGCTAAATGCCACGCCACTAGGTTTCAGAATTTTATATTGGTGCCGGTGGGGCCGAGCACGCAACGAGCCAGCACGCCATAACTTTGCTATGAGCATTTTTTTTAAACTGTGGACTCTGAACAAAAACCAGGAGTGCTTCCGTTCATTAATTGACACATCCCTGTGTGCCATGCCTACAACCCACTGCCCTGGCACAGGTCAGCCACCCCTCTAGCTGGGTGCACTATACCAGTGGTGAGGGTACAGGTGCATGAGCCCTGTACCCCTACAGTGTCTAAGTCCATTTTTAGACATTGTAAGTGCAGTGCTGCCATTAAGACTATATGGTGCCGGGAGTTAGTCATTACGAACTCCACAGCACCATAATGGCTACACTGAAAACTGAGAAGTTTGGTATCAAACTTCTCAGCACATTAAACCCACACTGATGCCAGTGTGGGATTTAATGAAAAATGCACACAGAGGGCATCTTAGAGATGCCCCCTGAAAACGACCTAACACTAGTGTCCTGGCTGAGTGGCTGCTTTCAGCTGCCACCACCAGACATGTTTCTGGACCCCTGGGTCGAGAGCCTGCTGCTCTCGGGGGTCTGAAACAATGCACATCCTGGGACGAGGTGCCAAGCCTCCTCCCCCAGGATGGGCAGGGTTCACAAAGGGGAAGCTTCAAAGGCTTGCCGCCTTTGTGAGCTTCCCCAGGCCACTTGCTGCTCTCAGCAACTGGCCCCCACCGGTTCTGACCCCCACTTTGGGTGGGAGAATCAGCAGGAAAACCAACTGAGGAAGGGTGGTGTGCCCACCTTTGCTAACCCCACCCCTCAAGTGGGGGAGGTGAGGTGAAGCACAACTCTCAGTCCCCGCCATCTTGCAGTTGGGGGGACCCAGCCAACCAGAGTGAGGCATATGCCCCCCTCCCACTGGAGGGTGGCATAATAGGTGGTGTACCCACCCCAAGCAAGGGACCCACTGGTCCCAACCTTTACTTACCTGTGACACCCCTAAATTTAGTATTTAGGGGCAACCCTGAACCTTGCCTCCTCAGACAAGAATCGACAAGAAGAAAAGAAGAAGAAGGACCGAAGAGCCATGCTGAACTAAGAAGAGAAGGACGCCCACTGACTTGGCCCCAGCCCTACCGGCCTGTCACCACCTCGAACCTGCTCCAGCGAAATCCCGGTGTGTCCTGTAGCCAGCATCCTTGAGAACCCAGACGACCTGCCCTGCCTTCCCCCCAAAGACTTTGTCTCCCGTGAGCACCGGATTTGCTCACCCACAGACTCAGGCCCCAGCCAAAACCCCAAGTCTAAGGCCACTCTGCACCCGACGCGTACAGCCTGAGTTCGAGTGGCCCAACACCACAAGGAGGTCTCCCCAGCGATCCTGACCTGAGATCTGGTGATCTCTGACCTGCCTCGACCCTCTCCACGACACCTGCAGTCTCTTTCTGGAGGATCCCCCCGACCGCGACCGGAGCCTGTAAGAAAACCCAACGCGTAAAGACACCCCTGCACCCGACATCCCGCGGCCTTGGGTGGCCTAACCGACGGTGTCCCAGCATCCCCAGGCATCCCAACGTACCTCTCCAACCAGTGGTCGCCTCCAGAAGATCTTCGTCCCCGAGCCTGCAGTGTTTGTTGCAACCGGAGAATCCCCATTGAAATCAACAGGGCACCCGACGCCAAAACGCACCCTGTACCCAGCCGCCGCTGCGGGTGTACTTTGGGTGTACTTTGGGTGCTAACTCGAATCCCCCTTTGCCATGAGCCTAACACCAGGAGCTTTGCTCCCACAACCCAGTGGCCTGCTCGTGAGCAGCCACCAACCGGAGGCCCCCTATCCACAATTGGATAACATTGGGCCATGGCACTCTGCACCCGGCCGCCCTAGTGCCGCTGAGGGTGCTTTGAGGGTGCATCCTTGACCCTGGAGGAACCCTTGTTCTAACCCCAGAAACTCAACCCCAAAGACCGAGTACTTGCCTGTTAACCGATAACTTAATTTCTCTACATAGGAATACATTGACTGTTTTTTCTTGCAAATTGTTTTGTGTGGAGTTGAATTGTATGAAAACCTGAAAAACTACAACTGTACAAAACTGATTTTACTTACCTTTTCTCTAGGAAATGTCCCAGTGTGATATCTAGGCATATCACACTGGGTAGAAAAAGTAACTTAAAAAGTAATCTAAAAAGTAACTGAAAAGTAATCTGTACAGTAATTTTGAATCTTTGACTTACCTGTATTTCAAACAACTGCATCTGAACTTGCATTCAATTGTAAACACTGCATAATATTTTTGCAAAGCATTTATTTCACTTACCTGTGCCAGGCTTGGCTTGGTTCTAGAAACAAAATAATTTAATAATATTTTTATACAAAACAATTTGGTCTGAAGTTCAGTCTTTGAGCGTGTGAAATCCTTTGCTGACTGAGTGTGTACAACAAATGCTTAACACTACCCTCTGATAAAGCCTTACTCCTCGCCCACACTACCACAAATAGAGAGTAAGGTTCTATCTAACTTTAACCTCTGCCTACCTATGGGGTTCCACTGGACTCTGTACACACTATACCTCATTTTAGTATAGTATATACAGAGCTAGCTTCCTACAACCAATCCCAAACTGAGCATTATTGACCGATCACAAACTAACTTCTTCAAGCTGGACCTGACTGAGCACCTATTGCTATTGGTCAGTGGAAACTGAGCATCTGTGACTATTGCCCATCAACGCACTGATGCTTCTACCGATGTCTTGGGGCAAATAGGGGTTACTGATGCTTCTGCCGATGCCTTGGCACAGCCAAGGGTTACAGATGCTTCTCCTGATGCCTTGTGGCAGCCAGTGGTTACTGATGCTTCTGCCGATGTCTTAGGGCAGACATGGGTTACTGCTGCTTCTGCTGATGCATTGGGGCAGACAGGGGTTACTGATGCTTCTGCCGATGCCTTGGCGCACCCAAGGGTTACTGATGCATCTGTGAAAAGCAGCGAGTCTCCTGGGATCCCCAATGCTGCCCGGCGCAAAGTCACCTTTAATCCACTTTGGATTCACTATCTAAAATAACGAGGCAGGCGCTGGAAGCTGGAAGGTAAGAAAAAGGTTTATTACTCTTAGAGGAGACCACGTCAACTGCTGACACCAGGATGTCTTCAGGGAGGTGTTCTACTGGCAATGCTTCTGACTCTTCCTTTTATACAGTTTTACACAATGTATTTGTTTCTTTTATCATGGTTACAAGCTTGGAGTCTCCGCCCCGGGCAGGTTGTCACACAAGCCTGACATTGTTTTATCAACATGGTTACACAAGCCCAACATTAACTCTCCTCCCACCCAGGTCAAAAACAGACAATTTAATTGCAGCTGGACCTTGCTTCAGGGTCTAAAAACGAGTGAGACCGGCCAGATCTAAGAGTCCGTTCTGTTGATAAGAACAGGTCCCATTGTTGGCAAAAACCAGTCTTGCTGTGTGTAGTGCAATAAACCATGTTTGCAAGAGTCTGTTTGGTATTTGTAACCCGTTTGTGCAGGGATGAGAGGAAAGACGAGTTTGAGGCAGCAGGTGATGTTGATGTTTGTCGTGGAAATAGTTTATAGCCCCCAGCACACATATCAGGTTTGGTCAGAGAGTCAGAAGGCTGCTAGAGGACAGGGTGAAATGAAGGTGACCAACAGAGTACAAAATGGCTGTGGTAAATCAGAATGACTGTAGTTTATGTGCACGTAGGAACTTTCATCAGACAAGATGGCGCAGAATGTTCATGATTGTGTTTTGTTCTTAACAGTCGCCCCTTTGAACATAACTAGCCATCTTGTCAGTCTATTTCGATCTCCATAATGTCCTGTATTTCTTGTTCATACATTACTCTCATTTTTGTTAACTGAGTGTCCATAGTCTTAGGGCGCAAGGCACTTATGCAAAGAGAACACAAAGGTGGTATACAGTATACACCCAAACAGCAACCACATATTGCCAATACTGGGACCAAGAGAAACATTGATATTTTCCAACCCCAGTCCTTTAAGATGCCCCAAAGCCAACTTCCAATTGTCCAAGTCTCTGATCCTTGATGAATTTCTGAAGACAGTCTGTGGAGATGTTCGATTGCTTCATAGACAGAGGGTGAATTATCAGGGATGTATATGCAGCAACTGGCACCAATGATGCGACATGCTCCTCCACGATCCGCTAGTACCACGTCCAGGACCATGCGGTTTTGTAGGGCCACCAGACGGACCGCTTGAAGCTCGGCAGTGTTGTTGGTGAGGATGCCAGCTGTGACGTTCAGGGCGGTTTCTACCGCTTGAGACAGATGTCTGATGGCTCGGCTGTTTGCCATCGGACCCCATAGCGGGACGAGCCCCTTTGCTGCGTCAACGAACTGTGATGCGGCAGAGTCTGCTTGATCAGTGTCTTTAGAACGCTTTTCTCGATGATGCTCTGCAGGGGCTGTGTAGGTCGGTGGCAAAACAAAGGCGATGTAGCACGTGCCCCCCAGTTTCTTGGGAGCCAGGTGTAGGCTTTGGTTCCACAGACAAAGTACATATTGGGTGATGCAACAAATGCTGGAGGATTGGCAGTGTTCAAAGTCCTTACAATGTTACAAGTGCTGTGACCCACATTCTTAGTCCCACGGCCTTCAATGCATACAAGGCCAGAGACGTTCACCACAGATAGGGCCACAGTCAGTGTTGCAGCAGTTCTTTTCTTCAGGTAGGAAAATGTGGCTCTGACAGGATTATTGAACACTTGTATTTCCACTCGTTCTTTGGAGGGGACATTCATTGGGAATGTCGTATTGGAGGTGTGAGGGCAAAAGGGAGCTGCTGTTCTTCCTGTTTGGTTTAGCCAGAACTCGTTGTAGAACTGAGCGATTGTCCCATCGGAAGTGGCATTGTCTTTGTAACTTTCTTGTAGGAGCATCATCCAGGAAAGGCAAGATCCATGAACAGAAAAGGGTGAAGGGATGAAAGGGATGGAATGTTCAGTGGCATGTGGTAGCAGCCCACAGACCCAACAGTTAGTGGCATTGGTGGCAAGATTGTGCTGGTGCAGCATCTGTACGAAAGAATTATTCCAGAATTCTTTGCGTCGTTCTCGGAGATGTGGTGGTAGTGATACCAGGTAGTGTTCTTTCTTTGTGATTGGTTGCATGGTTGGTGACAATGTTCTGTATGCAGGTGCATTCTCTTCAATGATCCAGAGTGTGACCATTAGCAGGAGGCAGGTGAGAAATGCAGCTACAAGTGCAATTGTCTTTGTACTGTGCAGTTCAAAAGTCTTGGTGTCTTTGCAGGTGTTCCGTTTCTTCCATCATCTTCGAGGAGCTCACCAACTGTTAGGACCACAGACTTTTGTCTGGTGTTTTTCCTGGTAGCGTCGTTTGGCTGTGCTACCGATCTGAGACTCTGACTCAGTTAGTGGCCTGGTTGTTGGAGCTCCCCCTTTTCGTCGATCTTAGGTTGTACCCTTCCTTGGATGGCACCGTGGGGTCGGGAAATTCAGACAGTTGGAGGGTGTCTTCTTGTGGGTAGCAACTCAGAGCTGGTCGGTCTTTTGCAGTACTTCCTCTTGCACCTCCACCTCTTCACAGTTTGCCAGCGTTGGAGGGACTTTCTTGCAGTGGTGGGCGTGCAGCCAATTTTTTTTCCTTCCACTCGGAGGGCAGTTCGAGTGGTGATCAAGACTTGCCAGGGGCCCGTCCACCTGGGCTCCAGATTCTTCGTTCTTTGGAAGTTGCGAACTAGGATGAAGTCCCCAGGCTTTATCACATGTCCTGGGCCCCTGGATATGTCAGGCAAGGCTTGCTGCACCTGTTGGTGGATAATTGTTAGCTCGTTTGTCAATTTATGCAGAAGGTCTGACATTAATATGTTCGGGACATCGTTAATGGAGGTGGGTCTTGGTGCCGCCCAAATGTTCATAGGCCTGCCGAAGACCACTTCATACGGGGTCAGTCTGTGTTTGGTCGGGGTGGAGCGCATTGATAGCAATGCCAATGGAAGGGCGTCGGGCCATTTCAACCCGGTTGTGGCAACTATTTTGGCTAGCTTTAGTTTCAATGTTGCATTGTGTCGCTCTACCAGGCCCGCTGATTGGGGGTGGAAGACGGCATGGAATTTTTGTTTTACCCCCAACCCTTTCAGTATGTTCTGTATCACTTCGGCTACGAAGTGTGGGCCGTTGTCGCTCCATAAAATTCTGCAAAGGCCGTACCGGGGGAAGAATTCTTTCAACAATACTTTTGCAGTGGCTATGGCAGTATTGTCGCGGGTGGGATATGCCTCCACCCATTTGCTAAAAGCGCACACAACCACCAGGACATATTTTAGACCATGGCATCTCTCTAGTTGGATGTAATCCATTTGAAGGACTTCAAAGGGGTGATCAGGGACTCCAAACCCTCCCCGTGGTACTACTGTCCCTTTCCCTGGGTTGTGTTGTAGGCATACTATACATTGTTGTACTAGGCGCTTTGCAGATTCTGTTATCTTGACATTATGCCATACTCTTGTGATTAGTTCAATCATGGGGGTGGAGCCTATGTGTGCTGGTAAATGTGCCATGGTCAATATGGGGATGAGGTAGGCATTGGGTAACAGCCATTTATTTCCGTCTTTAGTTCTCCAGCAATTTTCCTCGTCTTTTAGTCCCACCTTTTCCCACTCGGTCAATTCGTCTTGTGTGCCTGTAGTCTGTATGTCCCTTACAGTGGTCCTAGCATCAGTCCATTGTTCAGCTTGTGACCTGGTCACATACATTCGTGTCATGGTTCTGTCTTCTGCTGTGGCTCGGGCAGTAACGTCTGCTAGCGCATTTCCCTGTCCAATGAGATCTGTCACTTTCCTATGTGCTTGGCATTTTATCACTGCTAGCTTTTTGGGGAGGAGGACTGCTTCCGTCAAGGCGGAGACTAAATCTCCATGCAGGATGGGTGTACCGTGTGAAGTCAGGAAACCTCTTTCTTTCCATAGAATCCCGAAATGGTGAACCACCCCGAAGGCGTATTGGCTGTCGGTGTATATGTTAACTGTCGTGCCAGCTGCTAAAATACATGCTCGTGTGAGGGCAATGAGTTCTGCTGCCTGGGCGGAACGTTGGGCAATACGGGCTGTTTCTAGAATGGTTCGGGCTGTGGTGACAGCGTATGCAGCTGAGGTGGTGCCGTCGGGGAGTTTGATGCACGAACCATCCACCTATAGTTCTCCATCTGGCTCTAGAAAGGCGGTGTCTCTGAGGTCTACTCTACTTTTTGTTTGTTCATCGGTTAGTGTCACACAGTCGTGTAGTGGAGCCACGTTAGAATCGTTCTCGGGTAGGGTTAACTGTGGCTGGATTGAGGGTGGTGCATCGCTTTAGGGTAATGTGCGGTGCTAGCAGGGTCAACTCATATCCTGTCAGTCGGGCGCTAGTCAAGTGTTGGGTTTTGGTCTGGTTCAGTAGTGTGTCGACTGCATGGGGTACTAAAACAGTGACTGGATTGGAGAGCACTATTCCTTCGCTCTGGCGTATTGATACCGCTGCAGCTGCCACAGCGCGCAGGCACGCTGGCAGTGCTCTGGCTACTGGATCGAGGGTGGCAGAAAAATATGCACAAGGGCGTTGTTTGTGACCAATTGATTGTGTTAGGACAGACAATGCACATCCCTCCCTTTCGTGTGTGTAGAGGAAGAATGGTTTGGAGTAATCTGGGGTTCCTAGGACTGGTGCTGAGCAAAGGGCATTGCGTAGTTCTTTAAAGGCTGTCTGGCATTCGGGGGTCCAGGGGAGAGGTGAGGGGATGTCCTTAGCTAGGAGGGAGAGAAGGGGTTTGACAATGAGGCTAAAGTTCGGTAACCACTGTCTGCAAAACGAGGTGAGGCCTATCAAAGAGCGGACTTGCTTTTGATTTTTGGGGACAGGGGTGTCTAGAATTGTCTGGATCCTGTCAGGCGTGAGTTTTCTCCCTTCTTTTGATAAAAGGTGACCCAAATAGGTCACTTGTGATTTACAGAACTGCAGTTTCTTTCGGGAGACCTTGTGACCATTCTCAGCAAGGAAATGGAGTAGTTTGATGGTGGCTGTGACGGCTATTGGTATGGTGTCTGCTGCTAGAAGGATGTCGTCTACATATTGTATTAGTGCCACTCCATCTGGCAATTGTATGGCGTCCAACTGTCTTTTAAGCGCCTGGCTATAGATACTTGGGCTCTCAGTGTACCCCTGAGGTGCTCTACAAAATCTATACGAACGGGAATTTAGGGTAAATCCAAAAAGATAGCGGCTGTCCTCGTGTATAGGTATGGAAAAGAAGGCGTTCTTGAGGTCGATCACAGTGAAGGTGGTGGCAGTGGAGGGGATTAAAGTCAAAATTGTCGTGATGTCGGAAACTACTGGGTATTGTGGTACTACGATTTTGTTTACCTCCCGCAGGTCAATGATGAAGCGGTAGGCTTTCCCATCTCCCTCTCCCTGTCTTTTTACAATCGGTAGTATGGGACTGTTACAAATGTTGCTCACTACTTCCTCTACCACCCCTGCCTCTACCAAAGAGTGTATGATCTCTGTTAGTGCTTTCTCACCCTCTGGCGATATTTTGTACTGCGGTACCTTCGGTAGGGTTGCGTCCTGTCGTATTGTTACGTGTACTGGGTCAATCATCATTCGTCCTACGTCTGAATCAGCCCTAGCCCATAAGTGTGATGGCAAAGTGTCCAGTAGGGATGTGTCAGTCTCAGAGATGGAAAACCTGTGCTGAAAAGGGTTCTCTCTATGGCTTTGGGGGTTGTCATACAGGATGACACGCACTCCGTCTGGTGAGCATCTGATAGTCGCATGGAAGTGTTTCAAAAGGTCGAGGCCCATAATGGCGTCTGGGGTGTTAGATGAGAGGAGGAATGTCGTTTCGACGCCATTGCTGTCAAGATTAAAAGGGATGGGTCGGGACAAAGGGTTGGTGGAGGGCGTACCGTCAAATCCTATTGAGGTCACATGTGAGCCTGACAAGGGTGCCCTTGGAATCAGTCGTTTGGATAGTGCACTACGTGTTGCTCCTGTGTCTACCAAAAATGGCGACCTTGTGCCCAGGACCTCAGCGGTAACATAAGGGCCTTGCTGATCAACGCAGAGCTCGACTGGATCCCTCCCTTGCCCCTGGCTGTCCTATGCAAAGTCGTACGTATTGTCATAATCTGTCTGTTGGTACTGATTCTGTCTGGGATGGTCAAATGCGTTCACTCTTCCTGGCCTTTCCTCGCTTGCTTCACTCGCGTACCCTCTCCCACGTCCTCTTCCTCTCTGTCCACTTGCTATTTCCCTCGCCCCTCTGCCCCTAGCAGCTCCTAACAAAGCCGGGCATTGGGATTTCCAGTGTCCATATTTTTTGCAAAATGCACATTGATCCTGTCCTAGGTCTTGGCGTCCTACATATGATGTAGATGGATTGTTCCTAGGTGGCTGTACTCTAGGGGTATTCTGCTGGTTTCCTCCCCCATATTGCTCCCCTCCTGTATTCGCCCCCTGGAGTTGTGCTATCATTACCCTTTCCTTCAAGTCCTTCTTTTTCCTTTCTGTAGCCCTGTCATTTTCGTTTCTCTGATGCTCGTAATACTGGGCCATTTGGAGAATGGCCGTCGGTTTAGATGCTGCCCAACTACTTTCGCTGGCTTGTAGTTTCTGGGATACATCTGGCAGTAATCCTTTGACGTAGTTCTGCACAAATAAGTGGTGTCCGGTTGCGGTGGACATGTCTTGTCCACTGTAATCAGAGAACACAGTTTCAAATCTGGAGAAGTACTCTGAGACGTACTCTTGTGGTTTCTGGCGGCATGCGGTTACTATGGACCAGTCTATCTTTTTCTCTGGGATCAGCGTTTTCACTTTCTGCACTATTTTGTCAGGGAGGTCTAATATTGCTTTAACTGGTTTTTGACCAGGGTTCCGCTGTTTATCTAGTGTGTCGAGTTGTTCCCAGGTATGACCAAACAGTTCGGTATGGTTTACTTTCTTAAACAACAAAATTATATCCTGAGCAAATCAAATTCACAGTAATTCATAATGTCCATAAAGTCAAAGATCAGAAAATTTTCTTCTTATTCTGTAAATGTTCTTCTTTATTCCATTTATGTATTGCTTCAACATAGGTAAGAGCCAGGTACTAGCCGAGCCAACACGTGTTTCGTCACACGGAGTAACCGCTGACTTCTTCAGGGCACAAGTAAAGTACAACTGGATAATGAGTACCAATAAAATTTTCAAAGTATAGTTGGCAACATATAAACACCAAAAGGACAGATTATCAACGTCGACAAAGTGGTCAAAAATAGAGACAGTAGTCAGTAGACGATCTGCGTCCAGATCCGAGTTTGTGATCCTGAGTAGGGCACACAACCGACCAAACAGCAACCTGCTCTCACGCGTGGCGTGAGAGCAGGTTGCTAATCTGTCCTTTTGGTGTTTATATGTTGCCAACTATACTTTGAAAATTTTATTGGTACTCATTATCCAGTTGTACTTTACTTGTGCCCTGAAGAAGTCAGCGGTTACTCCGTGTGACGAAACACGTGTTGGCTCGGCTAGTACCTGGCTCTTACCTATGTTGAAGCAATACATAAATGGAATAAAGAAGAACATTTACAGAATAAGAAGAAAATTTTCTGATCTTTGACTTTATGGACATTATGAATTACTGTGAATTTGATTTGCTCAGGATATAATTTTGTTGTTTGGGTTTATATGTGTGGGCATTGTCCGCATATTTGGTGTTGGTGAATGGCCTTCATCTATATCCTTTGAGCATTATAATTGATCTTGTACAGCGATACACAACATAGCGCGACATTTTCCCAACCATTCCTTGTTTATTTGTGGTTTACTTTCTTAACCTGTTTCCACACATCTGCTGGCAAACATAACCCGAAGAACAAGTCTATGTCGGCAAGTGTCATTATTGTTGATCCCAGAGCGGTACCTAGCTCGGCGTAAAGGCGGTGGGGTTCTTTCGTAAATCCGGCAAAGATTTACGGAAGGTCAGGATGTCCTGTCTGTCCCATGGCTGATACACCCAATTGTAGACCACCCTTCCTCTAGCGTCTTGATGGTTTATATCGTCATTAGTCCCTTGTCCTCTAGGAGGTACCCAGTAAGGGGCAGCTTCTTTTATTGGCATCATGCTATCTGTTTTTTTCCACTGGGGGTCCTGCTACCTTAGTTGTCCTGTCCCTATCTATCTGTCCTTGTTCTATGAGGTGACGCAATACTTCTAGTGTGGATGAAAATAGTTCTGCAACATCGTTGTCGCCTTCATCTCCGATGTCTACCTTCCTGTAGAGAGCCACTAATCGCTCGGGCCCTACGTTTTGGTACTTCTCTTCATATGCAGTAAGGGTGTGGTAACAGAGACGTACAATAAAGTATCGTTTGCGGTTTTCAACATAGGAGTCGCATATGTCTGTTACGTGTTCTTCTGTTTCTTTCCTATCTATGAGGGTTTTAACTATTTTATCAATGCCTGCTCGCTCATTTTTACTTAATCGCGGGACCCTGGGCGCTCCTATTTCCTTGGTTCCTACCTCTACTACTGCCTCCTTTGATGAGGCATTTGGTGTGGGTGGCTCAGTGGGAGCAGAGGCGGTGGAGACTGAGGCGATCGTGCCATCTCCAACTATACTTTGGGGGTCCTGGCGTTGTACTACGGGATGAGTAGGGGCATAAGGGGGTGGCATGTATATCATTGGGGGACCTAACAATAAATCATCATCTACCCCCTGTTTTGCTGGTAACTCGGGGTAAAGAGTTAAGGGCGTTCTAACAGGGCATTGACCTGATATTTTTGATTCCTGTTCCTTTTTATCGATTTCCTTTTCTTTTAGTTCTTCTTCTAACTTTTTACAGGCTTGGTAAGCTGATTTTTGCGTTTCTTTATCTTGTCTAGCTTCGTCTCTTTTCTTTCGTTGAGCTGCCTCTTTTCGCCATAAACCAAAACTATCAAACATGGCTGGTCTAGCTTTCTTTTTGTGGAGAGCTAATTCTAACGTTTCTATTTTAGCGGGATCGAAAGATCCCGTCAGTGGCCACTGATTTACCCGGTCCTTCCTAGTGTACTTATGCCATAGTTTGCCATAAGCTCCGGTGGCTAATCCATATTTTACGTACATGTCCTTGTTAGGGGTGCCTTCCGGCGGTGCCGGATGACTGACCTCTAACAAACGGTCCGGTCCAAAACAATCAAACAATCTAGAGAAAACAGGCATGACGTATTTAGCGGTCAAAATGAATATCTCAATTAATGTTAGACAAAAGTCTGCACTACCTGTCCTTCGCTGTCTGCAAAGAGAGAATATTCCTATTCTACGTTGTTTGCAAGCAGGGAATGTCTCAAATAACTCAAAAAGGAATACTAGTATTTCTATCAATCAATCAATTTAAGTCATGTTTTCTCACGACCTTACCCGGACCGTATGGACAGTTCTTCGTATTCCCCTTCCAGCGCCTGGTTGTCCTCTTACTCCAACAATCAATGCGGCGTTCCTGTAAGGCCCCAGTCAGGACCGCAGGTCACTCGAGAGAGGTCCATCTCGGAACCGGTGAAGTTCAGTCAATTGGCAGCCAGACGAGGGTCTCTTTCAGGCAGGTGCACTCCAATCATTTAGTCGTTCACTCCGTCGTTAGGACCTCTCTACTGGACCCACGTGTCTCTGATGGGCCCCCCGTTGGGTCGCCAATTTGTGAAAAGCAGCGAGTCTCCTGGGATCCCCAATGCTGCCCGGCGCAAAGTCACCTTTAATCCACTTTGGATTCACTATCTAAAATAACGAGGCAGGCGCTGGAAGCTGGAAGGTAAGAAAAAGGTTTATTACTCTTAGAGGAGACCACGTCAACTGCTGACACCAGGATGTCTTCAGGGAGGTATACTGCTACTGGCAATGCTTCTGACTCTTCCTTTTATACAGTTTTACACAATGTATTTGTTTCTTTTATCATGGTTACAAGCTTGGAGTCTCCGCCCCGGGCAGGTTGTCACACAAGCCTGACATTGTTTTATCAACATGGTTACACAAGCCCAACATTAACTCTCCTCCCACCCAGGTCAAAAACAGACAATTTAATTGCAGCTGGACCTTGCTTCAGGGTCTAAAAGCGAGTGAGACCGGCCAGATCTAAGAGTCCGTTCTGTTGATAAGAACAGGTCCCATTGTTGGCAAAAAACCAGTCTTGCTGTGTGTAGTGCAATAAACCATGTTTGCAAGAGTCTGTTTGGTATTTGTAACCCGTTTGTGCAGGGATGAGAGGAAAGACGAGTTTGAGGCAGCAGGTGATGTTGATGTTTGTCGTGGAAATAGTTTATAGCCCCCAGCACACATATCAGGTTTGGTCAGAGAGTCAGAAGGCTGCTAGAGGACAGGGTGAAATGAAGGTGACCAACAGAGTACAAAATGGCTGTGGTAAATCAGAATGACTGTAGTTTATGTGCACGTAGGAACTTTCATCAGACAAGATGGTGCAGAATGTTCATGATTGTGTTTTGTTCTTAACACATCTGCTGATGCCTTGGGGCAGCCAGTGGTTACTGATGCTTCTGCCGATGCCTTGGCGCACCCAAGGGTTACTGATGCTTCTACTGATGCCTTGGGGCAGGCATGGGTTAATGATGCTTCTGCCGATGCCTTGGGGCAGACAGGGGTTACTGATGCTTCTGCCAATGCCTTGGCACAGCCAAGGGTTACTGATGCTTCTGCCGATGCCTTGGGGCAGCCAGTGGTTACTGATGCTTCTGCCGATGCCTTGGCGCACCCAAGGGTTACTGATGCTTCTGCCGATGCCTTGGTACAGGCATGGGTTAATGATGCTTCTGCCGATGCCTTAGGGCAGCTAGAACTCACTGATGCTTTTGCCGATGCCTTGGGGCAGACGGGGTTCACTGATGCTTCTGCCGATGCCTTGGGGCAGCCAGCGGTTACTGATGCTTCTGCCGATGCCTTGGGGCAGCCAGGGCTGACTGATACTTCTGCCGATGTCTTGGGGAAGCCAGGGGTTACTGATGCTTCAGGCGATGCCTAGGGGCAGCCAATGGTTACTGATGCTTCTGCCGATGCCTTGGGGCAGACAGGGGTTACTGATGCTTCTGCCAATGCCTTGGCACAGCCAAGGGTTACTGATGCTTCTGCCGATGCCTTGGGGCAGCCAGTGGTTACTGATGCTTCTGACGATGCCTTGGCGCACCCAAGGGTTACTGATGCTTCTGCCGATGCCTTGGTGCAGGCATGGGTTAATGATGCTTCTGCCGATGCCTTAGGGCAGCTAGAACTCACTGATGCTTTTGCCGATGCCTTGGGGCAGACGGGGTTCACTGATGCTTCTGCCGATGCCTTGGGGCAGCCAGCGGTTACTGATGCTTCTGCCGATGCCTTGGGGCAGCCAGGGCTGACTGATACTTCTGCCGATGTCTTGGGGAAGCCAGGGGTTACTGATGCTTCAGGCGATACCTAGGGGCAGCCAATGGTTACTGATGCTTCTGCCGATGCCTTGGGGCAGACAGTGGTTACTGATGCTTCTGCCAATGCCTTGCCGCAGCCAGGGGTTACTGATGCTTCTGCCGATGTCTTGGGGCAGCCAGGGCTCACTGATACTTCAGGCGATGCCTAAGGGCAGCCAGGGGTTACTGATTCTTCTGCTGATGTCTTTAGGGCAGCCAGTGGTTACTGATGCTTCTGCCGATGCCTTGGGGCAGCCAGTGGTTACTGATGCTTCTGCCGATGCCTTGGCACAGCCAGGGGTTACCGATGCTTCTGCCGATGCCTTGGCGCAGCCAGGGTTACTGATGCTTCAGACTATACTATGGAGCTGGCAGCCAGGGGTTACTGATGCTTCTGCCGATGCCTTGGGGCAGCCAGGGCTCACTGATGCTTCTTCTGATGTCTTGGGGCAGCCAGTGGTTGTGCCTTGGCGCAGACAGGGGTTACTGATGCTTCTGCAGATGCATTGGGGCAACAGGGGTTACTGATGCTTCTGCCGATGCCTTTTGGCAGTCAGTGGTTACTGATGCTTCTGCCGATGCCTTGGCGCACCCAAGGGTTACTGATGCTTCTGCCGATGCCTTGGGGCAGCCAGTGGTTACTGATGCTTCTGCAGATGCCATGTGGCAGCCAGGGCTCACTGATGCTTCTGCTGATGTCTTGGGGCAGCCAGGGGTTACTGATGCTTCTGCCGATGTCTTGGAGCAGCCAGGGCTCACTGATACTTCAGGCGAAGCCTAAGGGCAGCCAGGGGTTAATGATTCTTCTGCCGATGCCTTGCGGCAGCCAGTGGTTACTAATGCTTCTGCCGATGCCTTGAGGCACCCCGTGTTTACTGATGCTTCTGCCGATGCCTTTGCGCAGCCAGTGGTTACTGATGCTTCTGCCGATGCCTTGGGGCAGCCAGTGGTTAGTGGTGCTTCTGCCGATGCCTTGAGGCACCCAGTGTTTACTGATGCTTCTGCCGATGCCTTGGCGCAGCCAGTGGTTACTGATGCTTCTGCCGATGCCTTGGGGCAGCCAGTGGTTAGTGGTGCTTCTGCTGATACCTTGGGGCAGCCAGGGGTTACTGATGCTTCTGCTGATACCTTGGGGCAGCCAGGGCTCACTGATGCTTCTGCTGATGCCTAGGGGCAGCCAGTGGTTGTGCCTTGGCGCAGCCAGTGGTTACTGATTCTTCTGCAGATGTCCTGGGGCCGCAGGGCTCACTGATGCTTATGCCGATGCCTTGGGTCAGTCAAGGCTCACTGATGCTTCTGCCGATGCCTTGGCGCAGCCAGGGGTTACTGATTCTTCTGCTGATGCCTTGGGGCAGCCAGTGGTTGCTGATGCTTCTGCGATGCCTTGGGGCAGCCAGTGGTTACTGATTCATCTGCCGATGCCTTGGGGCAGCCAGGGGTTACTGATGCTTCTGCCGGTGCCTTGGGGCACCCAGTGGTTACTGATGCTTCTGCTGAATGTCTTGTGGCAGCTAGGGGTTACTGATGCTTCTGTCGGTTTCTTGGGGCAGCCAGGGGTTACTGATGCTTCTGCCTGTGCCTTGGGTCAGCCAGTGGTTACTGATGCTTCTGCCTGTGCCTTGGGGCAGCCAGTAGTTACTGATGCTTCAGGCGATGTCTTAGGGCATCCAGTGGTTACTGATGCTTCTGTCGATGTCTATACGTAGTGTATATGGTTATTGCCCGAGAACGCCAGATTCTTTGTGTTTGAATATTTGATGTCTTGGGGCAGCCAGGGCTCACTGATACTTCTGCCGATGCCTTGGCGCAGCCAGGGGTTACTGGTGCTTCAGGAGATGCCTTGGGGCAGCCGGGCTCCCTGATGCTTATGCCGATGCCTTGGGTCAGTCAAGGCTCACTGATGCTTCTGCCGATGCCTAAGGGCAACCAGGGGTTACTGATTCTTCTGCCGATGCCTTGGGGCAGCCAATGGTTACAGATGCTTCTGCCGATGCCTTGGGGCAGCCAGTGGTTACTGATGCTTCTGCCGAATGTCTTGTGGCAGCTAGGGGTTACTGATGCTTCTGTCGGTGCCTTGGGGCAGCCAGGGGTTTACTGATGCTTCTGCATGTGCCTTGGGTCAGCCAGTGGTTACTGATGCTTCTGCCTGTGTCTTGGGGCAGCCAGTCGTTACTGATGCTTCTGCCGATGCTTTGGGGCAGCCAGGGGTTACAGATGCTTCTGCCGATGCCTTGGGGCAGCCAAGGGTAACTGATGCTTCTGCCGATGCCTTGGGGCAGCCAGTGGTTACTGATGCTTCTGCCGATGCCTTGGGGCAGCCGGGGGTTACTGATGCTTCTGCCGGTGCCTTGGGACAGCCAGTAGTTACTGATGCTTCAGGCGATGTCTTAGGGCATCCAGTGGTTACTGATGCTTCTGTCGATGTCTATACGTAGTGTATATGGTTATTGCCCAAGAACGCCAGATTCTTTGTGTTTGAATATTTGATGTCTTGGGGCAGCCAGGGCTCACTGATACTTCTGCCGATGCCTTGGCGCAGCCAGGGGTTACTGGTGCTTCAGGAGATGCCTTGGGGCAGCCGGGCTCCCTGATGCTTATGCCGATGCCTTGGGTCAGAAAAGGCTCACTGATGCTTCTGCCGATGCCTAAGGGCAACCAGGGGTTACTGATTCTTCTGCCGATGCCTTGGGGCAGCCAATGGTTACAGATGCTTCTGCCGATGCCTTGGGGCAGCCAGTGGTTACTGATGCTTCTGCCGATGCCTTGGGACAGCCAGTGGTTACTGATGCTTCTGCCTGTGCCTTGTGGCAGCCAGGGTTTACTGATGCTTCTGCCGGTGCCTTGGGGCAGCCAGTGGTTACTGATGCTTCTGCCGAATGTCTTGTGGCAGCTAGGGGTTACTGATGCTTCAGGCGATGCTTAGGGGCAGCCAGTGGTTACTACTGATGCTACTGCCGATGTCTTGGGGCAGCCAGGGCTCACTGATGCTTCTGCCGATGCCTTGGCGCAGCAAGTGGTTACTGATGCTACTGCCGATGTCTTGGGGCAGCCAGGGCTCACTGATGCTTCTGCCGATGCCTTGGCGCAGCCAGTGGTTACTGATGCTTCTGCCGATGCCTTGGCGCAGCCAGGGGTTACTACTGCTTCAGGTGATGCCTTGGGGCAGTCAGGAGTTACTGATGCTTCTGCCGATGCCTTGGGGCAGCCAGGGGTTACTGATGCTTCTGCTGATGCCTTGGGGCAGCCAGTGGTTACTGATGCTTCTGCCGATGCCTTGGGGCAGCCAGTGGTTACTGATGCTTCTGCCGATGCCTTGGGGCAGCCAGGGCTCACTGATGCTTCAGGCGATGCCTAGGGGCAGCCAATGGTTACTGATGCTTCTGCTGATACCTTGGGGCAGCCAGTGGTTACTGAAGCTTCTGCCGATGCCTTGGGACAGCCAGTGGTTACTGATGCTTCTGCCGGAGCCTTGGGGCAGCCAGGGGTTACTGATGCTTCTGCCGGTGCCTTGGGGCAGCCAGGGCTCACTGATGCTCCTGGGGTATTGAGGTACAGTACTTTGGTCTGTCTCGATTGCATCAAATCCTGAAGTCATACGTGGATGCCCATCGCTGCCCAGTGCCAGAACAGAAGTCTCTCCTCAGAGTTCTCCCTCCAGAGAGTCTGCATCTGTCTTTCAGGTTAGACTTTCTCCTGCCCAGGCTGGAATTAAGTCTGTAACCAAGGCTGATCTAGACAAGATCCCGGCTATGCAGACCCGGACTAGAAATCGAAATCAGCCTGGTGTGAATGCCCACTCTGGAGGAGGCCGTGCCCAGGATAGGCACTGGGCATGGTTTGGTCGAGGCCTCCATTACGTCTCTGAAACCAGCCCTCTTAGCCAGCAGCTATCTGGGTAGTGCCAGATGGACAGAATGGCCAGTCTGGCCCTGCAGAGTGTAGCCATGCCAGGAGTCTGAAATCCTTGGCGCCTCACCACAGTCCACTGAGTAGATGCCCAAAGTGCCAACAGTAGTGTCTGTGCCGCTGGTGGGAATCAGTGCCCCCTATGACCTCACTTTTGCTTCTTGGCTGAAGGTACTGTGCCAGGCTTCACATGAGGGCGCCCAGTACCAGGCTTCAGCCGAGGGTGCCATGTGCCACGCTTCACCCAAGGATGCCCAGTATCAGGCTTCCCCTGTGGGGCCTTTTACCATGCTTCGCCCGAGGGTGCCATGTGCCATGCTTTACCCAAGGGTGCCATGTGCCATGCTTCACCCGAGGATGCCCAGTACCAGGCTTCACCCGAGGGTGCCATGTGCCATGCTTCACCAGAGGATGTCCAGTACCAGGCTTCCCCCGAGGGTGCCATTGCAAGAATTAACTGTGCTCTGCCGCTCCCTTGTGGAGCGGCCTGGACCAGGTCTTCTGGTAGAAGGTACGGTACCCAGCCTCACACGATGGTGCCCTGTGTAGATTATAGTGCACTGTGCTCTGTAGCCATCATGTCCGATGGAGCAGACTGGGTCATGTTTCTGGCAGAGGGTTCTGTGCCAGGCGTCACATGAGGGTGCCCTGGGCATCTTATACCTGTAATTCACTGTGCCCTGTAGCTCTCTTGTCCACTCTTAAGTGGACCAGAAGGTACTGTGCCAGGCGTCACATGAGGCGCCCTGTGAAGCTTATACTTGTTTATTCACTATGCTCCGTTGCCCTCTTGTCCTGGGGTGCAGACTGAGCCCCGTCTTCTGGTAAAGGTGCATGCAGCCTTTACTCCTCCCCGACGGATAGTGCAGAGAATCTGTGCATCACCCAGCTCCGCCCTGGCCTTGGGGGTCAGCCATGAAGTAAATGAGGAAGTGTCCCATCCTCTAGGCCTCTGGTTCAAGGGCCTTGTCTTCGGTCCGAAGCGGTTCGAGGACAGGTCCAGCAGCTGTGCTTCGTCAGTCATGACCACTTAAGCTGGAAGGACACTCCCGGGTGCCCCCAGCTTCCGGTTCCTGTGTGTGCTTCCGGGCACTCAAGACCCGCTGTTGGCTTCCTCTGCTGTCTGTCAGCGATCCAGAATTAGCAACTGCAATAAGAACCCTGTGCCCATCGGCACTGCCCATTCCAGGCCCATAACGACCCCAGGGCCACCCAATCTCCCTGAGTAGGAAGGACCCCAGGGCAACCCATTCTCCCTGTAGGAAGCTGGCTCTCTACATACTACACCAAAAAGAGGTATAGTGTGCAGAGAGTCCAGTGTATCCCCAGAGGCTAAAGTAGATAATACTAGTGCTCTCTTTTGTGGGAGTGTGGGCGAGCAGTTAGGCTTATCAGAGGGCAGTGCTATGCATTTGTTGTACACACAGTGGCAATAAATGAGGCACACACAATGAATAAATCCGAGACTAATTCATGAAAAAAATAATACTTGGTTATATTTATTTTGTAGAACCACAGAACTTCATCTTAGGTAAATATGTTTTACAATAGAAATACTTTTCAATATCAAAAATGGACACTGCAATTTTCAGACTTTGCAATGTTAACCTATGGGAGGAAGAAAACATTCAGCATACAGGTACTTACAAAACCAGTCTTCTGGAGTTAAGATCAATATTGGGCAAGGTTCAGTTCAGCACCAATGGTACACCACCTGTGGCACAGGGGCAGCTGGGTGCAGGGTGCAAATACGGTGTTGGGTGCCCAATGCAACTCAATGATGAAGGGGGCAATCGGACAGATGCTGCTTACAGGCAAGTAACAGAGGCTTGGGGGGCCAGTCTCCGGAGGTTGAAGGAATCAAGGCAGCACCAACACTTTACCACCAGCGGCACAGGGGCGGCCGGGTGCAGGGTGCCAACACTGCGTTGGGTGGCCAATGTTAAGCAATGGAGAAAGGCCAAATCGGAAAAGGGCTGCAGGCTCAGGCCAGGAGGCCGGTCAAAGGAAACCAACAGCTGGAGAGGTAAGTTGCAATGCTTGGGGACGTAGAAACACCTTTGGTCCGCTTCACCAAGGCCCCGAGCCAGCGGGTGCAGGGGTGTCTTTTGGTGTCAGAAACGGCTTGCCGGAGAAGGTTGCGGTTAAGGGGGTCTCCGTGCAGAGGCTGCAGCCGACGTCGAGGAGTCCAGGAGAAGTCAGCTCTCGGTGGACTCGGGCCCTGGAGTGCTGGGGACCTTTGCTGGAACTGGTGGGCCACTTGGACTCAAGCTGGAGGCATCGGGTTCAGAGGTGGAACCGAGGGTCAGGCTTTGTGGCTCTTCAGGTCACAGAGTCGTTGGTTGAAGATTGTTGCTTTTGAACAGTTCTGCTGTTCTATAGAAATCTTGATCTTTTTTTAAGGCAGGCAGTCCTCCCAGGGTTTGGAGGTTGCTGGGCTGCAGGATGAGTCCTCTTTTGGCGCAGGATCATTAAGGGCTGCAGACAGGCCGGTAGGGCTGGGGCCAAGTCAGTAGTTCTCTGCAGTCTTCTCTACTGATTCGACTCTGTGGTGTCCTGCTCTTCTTACGTCATCAGGAACTGAAGTTCATGGTCTGGGGATGCCACCTAAATACTAGATTTAGGGGCATTACAAGGGAGTGACAGGTAGTGGGCAATGGGCCCCTTACCTGGGGTGTCTACACCCTCTATTATGCCCACTTCCTTCGGGAGGAGGGACATAGACCAAGCCCTGATTGGATAAGCCCCCCCATCTTCAAGATGTTGGACACTGAAAAGTGTACTTCACTTCGCCTCCAGCACCTGAGTGGTGAAATTGGCAAAGGGGGGGCACACTTCCTATTCTTTCTAGATGTTCCCGCTTGTCCTCCCACCAAAAAGGGGGTGAGGACAGGAAGGGGGGCCTGCTCCTTCTAACAGGAGAGGCTTGGGTTGCATTACAAAGGCGGCAAGGCCTTTGAAGCTCCCCACCACAGATGGTTCTTCCTGGCCAGGGTGCAGGTGTGAACACCTTCACCCAGGACAGGCATTGTTCTTGACCTCTGAGAGAAAAGTGCTCACCCCATGAGGTCAGAACACTGTCTGGTGGTAGCAGGCTGGCTTAGGCCAGTCGGTGACCACACTAAAGGTTGGTAGGTTTCAGGGGACCCCTCTAAGCGGTCCTGACACTGGAATCAGTGCAAGTGTATTATGACGTGATGTTTGGTACCAAACGTCCCATACTTCAATGAAGCCATCATGGAGCTGGGGAACTCGTAATGGCGAGTGTCCAGCCCATGTACTAACTATGGCTTCCCTGGTCACTTACAAAATCCTGGAATCAACAAGGATATTGCAGGGGTATATCTGCTCATGCAGATATGCCCTCACAGGGGATATAGTGCACTCAGCCTTAGGGCTAGGGCCTTGTAGAGGGATGTCTTACCTATACCCCATGCAGTGTCTGTGGGCATGGCACACAGGGTGTGTGCCATGTCGATTCTTCAGTTTCATCTGCACCAATGCACGCAGTCTGCAATGGCAGAGTGCAAGGCCTTGGTGAAGGGGCCCTAGGGTGGCACAATTCGTGCTGCTTCCCTTGGGGTCCTTCTTCAGTGAAAGTGCCCTAGGTACCAGGGATGCCAATTACTAGGGACTTACAAGGGGTACTGAAGTGATGCCAACTGGGAAACAAAAGGTACAGTTTAGGGAAGGAGCTCTGGCACAGGGACACTAGTTGGCCAGGACCCTGTGCACTTCCAGACAAAATTAAATCATTTGCCTGGCAAAAAGTGGGGGCTAACTATGTCCAAAAGAGGCACTTTCCTACACTTCCTGAGTAGTAATGACACCAGGGCCACACATTCTCCCCGGGGCGTAAGTATCCTAGGGCCCCCCAGCCTGTCCAATCACTGCAAATAAGGCCTGTCCATTCTCTCCAAGTAGTACGGACCCCAGGGCCCCCCAACCTGCCCAATGACTGCAAGTAAGGCCTGTCCATTCTCTCCAAGTAGTAAGGGCCCCCTAACCTGTCCAGTGACTGCAAGTAAGGCCTGTCCATTCTCTCTGAGTAGTACGGACCCCAGGGGCCCTCATCCTGCCCAGTGACTTCAAGTAAGGCCTGTCCATTCTCTCCGAGTAGTAAGGACCCCAGGGGCCCCCATCCTGCCCAGTGACTTCAAGTAAGGCCTGTCCATTCTCTCCGAGTAGTACGGACCCCAGGGGCCACCAAGCGTGTCCATTGACTGCAGACTCCATCTTGTCTGCCAATTCCCTGAGAGAACGACACGGGCCCCTCCATGTAGTAAGGACCTAAGGAACCCTCAGCCTGTCCTTCGACTGCGGCTAAGGACCCAGGGCCCCTCCATCCTCTACCCTCTCCATGCAGTGACGACGACCCGTTCGTGGCCACCCCGCATTTGAACAGGGGGGGCATTTCACAGACCGACAGTCCAATCCCCCCCCGCGCCCCTCCCCCTCCATTTTAGAATATGATGTCTCGGCCTGATAAGGAAATGGCCCGTATTCTGCGAAGCACTAAATGGTTTCACTAGAAAAGAGACCGACTTCCTGGTCCGGGTGAGTTCCCAGGCGTTTAATGATGAGAAAGTGTTCAGCCGGAAACGGACAGTGAGGCCGGCCTGCCCCAAAACAGGAGAAGAGTGAGCAACAAATGGACAGTCACAACACACCACACTGTATGTAGGAGAGACACCCACCATGGCTGGGTGCAGGGTCAGAGTTCATGGGCACAGAGGAGGGCCACTTCCTGTCTCCTTGGCAGGGACTGCCCCCCAGAAGCACTCCCCCCTTAGTTCCGGTACCGCCTGCTCCATAGTGTGATGATTGAAGGGGGGGGGTAACTAATGCTGTGTGCATGCGCAGGGCCTTGGGTAGCTGGCAGCCAAATAACCACAATCCACACAGTATCGTGGTCTGGCGCGGGCTGCTGTGCAGCTCCGCCCACCGTTTATTTATGCACGCGCCCACGCCGGCCGGCGTGAGCGCAGGGGCGTAACTTGTCGGCGCGCACCAAAGTTTACCGCTGGTGCGCTGACCGTCACATCCCATCTCAACTCAGTCCTTGACTGGATCACAAAGGTCCCGTGGTTCACTTACTTGGCATGCAAAGTCTCTCAGCCAGGTGCTCGGCGGGGGATTCTCCCTGAGGGCGTACCTGGAGGGGCCCCGGCCGGTGGTGAGGGCTGGGCCTGGGGCTCTGGGACCTAGAGGCAGGCTGGCGGCTTCACCAGGGGGGTCTGGACTGGCCGGCGGCAGGGTCACCTCTGGAAAACGGTTGTCGGCTCCTTGGGGCTCCCCTTTGCTGGTCTCTAGCTCTTCCGCCTGACCCGCGACAGCACCGGGGCAGCTGGGTTCGTCCACCTGCTTGAACCACGAGATGTTGCGGGTCACTGTCTTTCCCCCTTTTCCGACAGTCACCATGGTTCCTTGTATGTTGATCACTGTCCAGTGCCCTTGTTCATACCGAGTCCGGAATTTTCCTCCGGGTCTCCGGTCCTTCATAATGACCGTGTCTCCTTGCTGTAGCCGGCGGACCGCTGCTCTCCGAGCTTGGCTGGCGGTGTTATTGCGCTTCTCCCTCCTCCTAAATGCACTTTCTTCGTCAAAGGGAGGCGGAGACCACCCCGGAGCAGTGGGGAGGCCGTCTCGGCGGGTGCCGTTGAGCATTAATGCCCAGGGTGTTTGGCGCGTTGATCAGTGTGGCGTGCTCCGATACTCCCGCAGGAACTTCTGTAGCTCTCGTTCTGGGTCGCTTTGCTCCGCCACCGCAATGCGGAGGGTCTTGTTTATTGTCCTCATAAAGCGGCGATCTCTCCGTTGGCCTGGGGCCACTGCGGGGTGATGCGTCGGTGTCGGATGCCATGGTGGTGCATGAACTCACGAAACTCGTGCCCTTGGAAAGGGGGTCCATTGTCGCTGCGGAGTTCATCCGGGCATCCGAACATGCTGAAGATCTTCTCCAGGGCAGGGCCCACATGCAGGAATGCTGTAGACTGCACCACTTCTACTAGTGGATACTTTGAGTAGCTGTCGATGAGGGCTAGGGTGACACGCCCGTCAGGGAAACTCCCAAAATCCACGCTCACCTTCTCCCATGGGCTTTGGCCGTGTTCTTCGGTGAGGATCGGTGCTGGCCTTTCAGGCCCGCTTGTTAGTTGGCAGGACGGGCACCTCCGGACTGTCTCTTCCACGAGAGCATCCATCCCCGGGAACCAGATCTTTTCTCGCATGCGGGCCTTCATTTTTTCTATTCCTTGGTGCCCACCGTGGGCAAGTTGCGTCGCTCGTAGCTGCAGGGACGCCGGGATGGCAATGCGGGGTCCCCTGAGTAGGATGCCCCCTTGAGTGAGGCTCAGTTCGTTCCGGACTCTCCACATGTGCATCAGGCTTTCTGTCTCTGGGCTCGACCATGCATTTGCGGATTGTAGGAATTGACGCCACAACCCTCCTTGGATAGTGTCCCGCACCTTGAGCATGACGGGGTCTTGCCCCGCCGCGGTGGCCACTTCTTCGAGCGTCATTGCTTGGAGGCACGTTAGTGCTGCGATCATGTTCATGTGTGCTTCGGCGTCGTCACTGTTGGGTTCTTCACTGTCTCCTCCAGTGGTGTCTGGGTGCCGTGAGAGGAAATCGGCCGGGTTCTTGGCGCCAGGCCGGTAGATTACGTCCATGAGGTACTGTTGGAGCCCAATGGCCCACTGCCACATGGCATCTACCCTGGTGAGATTTCGGAGGGGCTCTGCAAGGGTGGCTAGGTCTGGAATGAAGCGGCCAGAATATGTGGCCATCCCCAGGAAGCTGCGTACTCCCGTAACTGTGAGTGGGGCCTCAGCGGTCTTGATGGCCTGGGACTTCCGCGGATCTACCTGTATGCCATCTTGGGTAAACGTGTAGCCGAAGAACACTATCTTCTGTTGGAACAGCAAACACTTCTCTTTGTGTAGGGTGACTCCGTGGTCCAGGAGTCTCTTCAGTGTGGCTCTCACGTGTCGGTAGTGCTCTTCCACTGTCTTCGAGTGAATGAGGATGTCGTCGCTCACGTTTAAGACGCCAGGCAATCCGACCAGGATTTCTTTGACGGCATTTTGGAATATTTCTGCGGCAGAGGATATGCCGAAATTTAGTCGTTTATACCTCCGGAGGCCTAGGTGCGTGCTGAAGGTTGTTATATATCGACTGTCTTTGGCAAGGGCTAGTTGGTGATAGCTCGCGTTCAGATCTAGTTTTGAAAACCATCTGGACCCGTTCAGATCCGACACAATGTCGTCCATGGTCGGAGTTATATGGCGTTCGCGCCGGATAGCCTTGTTAGGAGGCGCATATCGATGCACAGTCTGATCTTCCCCGGTTGGCGAGGTTTTTCTGCTATCACCATCGGTGACACCCAAGGTGTGGGCCCGGACACCTTTTCTATGACCCCTTGGTCTTCAAGCTTCTGTAGTTCTTCCTCCACCAGTGGTCGTAGGTGGAAAGGGATCTGTCTGTGTCTTAGGGCCGTTGGCAGGACCGTCGGGTCTATGTGTAGTCGGATGGGGGCTCTTTTTATCTTCCCTAACCCCTTGAACAGGTCCTCAAATTGGCTCAGTAGTCCTTCCGTCTGATCTGTCTGTATCTTCTTGGCGAACATCACCAGGCCTAGGTCTTCGGCTGCATGGCTACTGAGTAGCGTGTCCACTTCCTGGTCGATGACGTGGACGTCGATGGTGATCTCATTGCTTCCTGACCGCACTGGCACGGTCATTTTCCCCCGGAGAGGCAGTGGTGAGTCGCTCCCATACGCGAAGATCTGGGCCTTCGATGGTCTGACCTTGGGTCTAGGCCTCATCTTGTTGTATTGCTGGACTCCCATTACTGTCACGGAGGCTCCGGTGTCGATTACCGCATTAACATCGATCCCTGCTATCTGTACCGTGCAGCGAGGTTGGGGTTGCCTTCTGCTCTTCAGGGCTCGGGTGAAAGAGACTAGGTATGTCTCCCCTTCGTCCTCTGAAGTGGACTCGTCTCTTTGGTAGGCCGTCGGCTAATTCTTCCTTCCGCCGGGTTGAGATGCTAGCGAGACTTGCGATAGTTGACGGACCATCCTTCTCATGTGCTTGGGGCGATTTCCTTCCCTGCGCTGTGTCTTTCTTCTGCATACTG
Organism: Calotriton arnoldi; assembly: GCA_963921515.1. Taxonomy (NCBI): domain Eukaryota; kingdom Metazoa; phylum Chordata; class Amphibia; order Caudata; family Salamandridae; genus Calotriton; species Calotriton arnoldi. The sequence goes on along the minus strand of CAWUFW010003203.1, from coordinate 1,765,234 downwards.
ACGCAAAATGATTTGCGATACCACAGTTGGTACAGGTCTTCCCTTGCGCTGGGCACGCCTGTGACGGATGTTCTTCATACCCGCAGTACCCACAGTGGTTCTTCGGAGTCTGCGGTTGGCGATCTCGGGTCTGTAAGCCTTGTCTCTTGTCCTTACTGCGTCAGCCCTTTCGGCTTTGACGTTGATGCTCTTTTCCGCCCCCTGCACCAATGCCATGTCCATTTCTTCTGCTTGCGCTGCTGACAGGTCGTGGGACCGTGCTAGTACGAGGATGTCGTTCATCGGTATGTTCGGCTGTCTGAGTATGAGGCCTCGTAGGACTTTGCTGCGTATTCCTAGGATCAGCTGGGCTCTGATTTCTTCCACGGCCCGGACTCCCGCGAGGTGAGTGGCGGCTAGTTCTCTGAGCCGCGCGAAGAAAGCGTCCACTGACTCCCCCTCTCTCTGCTTGGCTTGCCTCAACTTGAAGTGCTCGAAGTCGGGGTTCATTTGGGGGTCGAAATGAGCATTTAGGGCTGCGACTGCTGCTGCATAGTCCTCGGGGGGGCCCTGTGTTCGGTAGGTGTTTAAACAAAAGATAGATCTCCTCCCCCGCATAGTGGAGCATCAGCGACCGTTTCACTTTTCCGCTCTCCTCCCTCGTGGCGACGAAGTAGTTTTCTAAGCGGCCAAGCCAAGTCTGCCATCTGGGCGCAGCTGTGGAGGGGTCCGCCGCCTCACTGAACGGGGGCAGGACGCCTGAGGGGGGTGGTGCGGAGACGCTGGCACAGGGGCCTGGGCGGCGCCTTCTTGATCCCCATGGTGCTGGGCGTGGGCACCGATATGCAGTCTGGTGAGGACGCGGGCTCCACGTGGTGGGCTTATGTAAGCGAGCAGCAGTGCAGTGGTATTTGGGTGTCGTGTAGGCCCACGTGCGCACAGATGAGTGGCACTACCAGGCTGTCCCTGGCTATAGCGTGACTTCGTGGTGTGTACCCCCTTGGGCATGTACGACTCACCCCAGTTGTGTGCTGCTGATGGCCCCTCCGTGGAAACAGCGGCAGGGGCTGCTGGACTTGGCGCTGTGCTCAGGCGGCTGCCTGTGCCAACAGGGAAGCAAACAGGGCTCGCCTGCCACAGGTCTTCCCCACGTGGGAGGTGTCCTCGTGGCCTCTGGTGGTGTGGGTTGAGACCTGGCAGGACGAGAGCAGGCGTGTGTCCTTCCACCTCTCATCGCCAGTGTGATGATTGAAGGGGGGGGTCACTAATGCTGGGTGCATGCGCGGGGCCTAGGGTAGCTGGCAGCCAAATAACCACACTCCACACAGTATCGTGGTCTGGCGCGGGCTGCTGTGCAGCTCCGCCCACCGTTTATTTATGCACGCGCCCACGCCGGCCGGCGTGAGCGCAGGGGCGGTAACTTGTCGGCGCGCACCATCGTTTACCGCTGGTGCGCTGACCGTCACACACAGGTGTCACACACACTCCTGCACCCCTCCAGGGCACCCCCCATTGAGCCCCGGTCACTAGTACCTGCGGGGCTGGTTACGTACCCCCAAGTGTGGCAGCAGGCTCATGGCACCGCCACCAGATGGCACCAAATAACAGAACTAGTGTCAACAGCCGCCTGTGTAGTGACAAAATACTACACTGCTGGGGGCCACAACAGCCTTGCACCTGTTCCTGGCCCCTCCCAAGACAGGGACCACTGGGAGCAGGTTAGAACATCACTGGTGTTAAAACTGAGGGCCACGAACTGTTGTGCAAATGGGAACCCACTGTACTTAAACCTGAGGGCTCTAGACACTGCCTTCAAACCAGACCCCACTGCCCTTAGGACCGGGGGCTCCAGACACTGCCTTCAAACCAGACCCCACTGCCCTTAGGACCGGGGGCTCCAGACACTGCCTTCAAACCAGAACCTACCACCCTTAGAACCGGGGGCTCCAGACACTGCCTTCAAACCAGAACCCACTGCCCTTAGGACCGGGGGCTCCAGACACTGCCGTCAAACCAGACCCCACTGCCCTTAGAACCGGGGGCTCCAGACACTGCCTTCAAACCAGAACCCACTGCCCTTAGAACCGGGGGCTCCAGACACTGCCTTCAAACCAGAACCTACTGCCTTTAGGACCGGGGGCTCCAGACACTGCCTTCAAACCAGAACCCACTGCCCTTAGGACCGGGGGCTCCAGACACTGCCTTCAAACCAGACCCCACTGCCCTTAGGACCGGGGGCTCCAGACACTACCTTCAAACCAGAACCTACCACCCTTAGAACCGGGGGCTCCAGACACTGCCTTCAAACCAGACCCCACTGCCCTTAGAACCGGGGGCTCCAGACACTGCCTTCAAACCAGACCCCACTGCCCTTAGAACCGGGGGCTCCAGACACTGCCTTCAAACCAGACCCCACTGCCCTTAGAACAGGGGGCTCCAGACACTGCCTTCAAACCAGAACCCACTGCCCTTAGGACCGGGGGCTCCAGACACTGCCTTCAAACCAGACCCCACTGCCCTTAGGACCGGGGGCTCCAGACACTGCCTTCAAACCAGAACCTACCACCCTTAGAACCGGGGGCTCCAGACACTGCCTTCAAACCAGAACCCAATGCCCTTAGGACCGGGGGCTCCAGACACTGCCTTCAAACCAGACCCCACTGCCCTTAGGACCGGGGGCTCCAGACACTGCCTTCAAACCAGACCCCACTGCCCTTAGGACCGGGGGCTCCAGACACTGCCTTCAAACCAGACCTCACTGCCCTTAGGACCAAGGGCTCCAGACACTGCCTTCAAACCAGACCCCACTGCCCTTAGGACCGGGGGCTCCAGACACTGCCTTCAAACCAGACCTCACTGCCCTTAGGACCAAGGGCTCCAGACACTGCCTTCAAACCAGAACCTACCACCCATAGAACTGGGGGCTCCAGACACTGCCTTCAAACCAGACCCCACTGCCCTTAGGACCGGGGGCCCCAGACACTGCCTTCAAACCAGACCTCACTGCCCTTAGGACCAAGGGCTCCAGACACTGCCTTCAAACCAGAACCTACCACCTTTAGAACTGGGGGCTCCAGACACTGCCTTCAAACCAGACCTCACTGCCCTTAGGACCAAGGGCTCCAGACACTGCCTTCAAACCAGAACCTACCACCCTTAGAACTGGGGGCTCCAGACACTGCCTTCAAACCAGACCCCACTGCCCTTAGGACCGGGGGCTCCAGACTCTGCCTTCAAACCAGACCCCACTGCCCTTAGGACCGGGGGCTCCAGACTCTGCCTTCAAACCAGAACCTACCACCCTTAGAACCAGCGTGTCCAGCGGAGGAACCAAGAGGGCGGCCAGTGGGTGGGTGCAGGTATAAATACCTAACCCCACCCCTTGAGCGGCGGAAATGACCCGGCTAATGCGCCCGACGTGGGGGACTCCCAAGGGGGTCCCAGTGAGTGGAGCGCATGGAAGTGCCGGAATGCGGCACTAAGGTGGCTGCCCTCTTAAGGGAAAAAAGAACAATTGATGGACAGAATGCAGAACAATGTCATACATTCACCCCAGTACAGAGATCTGGGCCTAAATCCATCGCTTTTTGCTCACCATGCCATTCCAGTTTGGACCCAGCCATATGCAAATCAGTCTTGACCCTGCGCCCAATGGGAACAGTCCAGCCCGAACTGCCAGGCCAGGTCCTCCCTGGACTGGAAACAAGCATCCTAGGACCGTCCATCATCCCCTTTGGTTTTGCTATGTTCGCCCTAAGTTGGCAGGGTATGCCCAGACGTGGGTCCCTTGCTCACTTTGCTACTGGATTCAAGATAGCCTGGCTGATGACTGCTGTAAGCCAGAAACCGGTCCCAGGATGCTTGTTTCCGGTCCAGGGAAGACATGGCTTGGCAGTTCGGGCTGGACTGTTCCCATGAGGCACAGGGTCAGACTGATTTGCATATGGCCATGTCTGAACTGGGGTGGTGGAGTGAGCTAAAGAATGATGATGGATTAAACCCAGATCAGTTGACTGGGGGCGAGTGCTTGCAATGTTCAACACTCCGTCCATCATCTCCTTTGGTATCGCTTTGTTCGCCCAAAGTTGGCAGGGTATGCCCAGACGTGGGTCCCTTGCTCTCTTTGCTACTGGATTCAAGATAGCCTGGCTGATGACTGCTGTAAGCCAGAAACCGGTCCCAGGATGCTTGTTTCCGGTCCAGGGAAGACATGGCTTGGCAGTTCGGGCTGGACTGTTCCCATGAGGCACAGGGTCAGACTGATTTGCATATGGCCATATCTGAACTGGGGTGGCGGAGTGAGCTAAAGAATGATGATTGATTAAACCCAGATCAGTTGACTGGGGGTGAGTGCTTGCAATGTTCAACACTCCGTCCATCATCCCCTTTGGTTTTGACCTCTTAAGGGGGCACACTGCGTGCGCTGTGGGCAGCCGCACATCGACAATGGTTACGCCCTGGTCGTGCGGTAGCCATGTTGTAGCCGTGCATGGGTAGACTGGACTCTCCTCACAGACGTCATTTAGGGGTCGCCATTTGTCGCAGGGTCAGGGTCCCTCCTCTTGTTTTCTGCCAATTTTTTATTACACTAATAGTGAATAGTATTTTTTTTTTTTATTGTATTTATTTTAAGAGTTTTCTATAGCACGAACAAGACCACAGGGGGTATCAGAGCGCTTTACAGATGGGTAGTTACGAGGGTACAAGAAATAACGGCATTAGCACAGAACGGCCCAGCAAAGGCCAACATCGGTCAAAACAATCAAATATTTCAATAAAGGCAAGAGTAAGAAAGCAAATCCTAGGGTGAGACTGAAGGTCTAAGCAGAGATTTCTTCAACAGAACTACTTTGACTTTCTTACGAAGGAAGCCATAGTTCATATCACAAGCAAACAGCACAGGGGCAAAACAAAATTTAACAATCCAAGCAGAATCATTGGAGACAAGAGTGAGGTAGCGGGACCTCAGGTGAGGTAGCGGGACCTCAGGTGGGGTAGCGGGACCTCAGGTGGGGTAGCGGGACCTCAGGTGGGGTAGCGGGACCTCAGGTGAGGTAGCGGGACCTCAGGTGGGCTGGGGGGCCTCAGGTGGGGTAGCGGGACCTCAGGTGGGGTAGCGGGACCTCAGGTGGGCTGGGGGACCTCAGGTGGGGTAGCGGGACCTCAGGTGGGGTAGCGGGACCTCAGGTGGGGTAGCGGGACCTCAGGTGGGGTAGCGGGACCTCAGGTGAGGTAGCGGGACCTCAGGTGGGGTAGCGGGACCTCAGGTGGGCTGGGGGACCTCAGGTGAGGTAGCGGGACCTCAGGTGGGCTGGGGGACCTCAGGTAGGGTAGCGGGACCTCAGGTGGGGTAGCGGGACCTCAGGTGGGCTGGGGACCTCAGGTGGGGGTAGCGGGACCTCAGGTGGGCTGGGGACCTCAGGTGAGGTAGCGGGACCTCAGGTGGGCTGGGGGACCTCAGGTGAGGTAGCGGGACCTCAGGTGAGGTAGCGGGACCTCGGGTGGGCTGGCGGACCTCAGGTGGGGTAGCGGGACCTCAGGTGGGGTAGCGGGACCTCAGGTGGGCTGGGGGACTAGCCCAGGGATTTCTTCATCAGAATCTGTTTGACTTCCCTTTTGAAGGAAGCTGTGGAATTATTCAGTCTTGCTTCAGTATTACATTATTTACTTTTCACTGTAATATAGAGTACAATTACCTGGAGTTTGGTCTTCCCTGGCAGCTGAGCTAAGTGAAAAAAATGCTTTTAAATGTATGTTGTGTGCGTGCTTGCGGGTGTGAGTGTGTTTATGTGAGACTGTGTGTGCGCGTGTGCATGTGTGTGTGTAAGGTGAAAGAGCGTGTGAAGTCACTACACTACCCTTGGCCTTTTGGTGCATTGCCGTCCATGAAGGAGGTGAGTCAGGGTACACGTGCACACGCCCCTAGCCGCCATCCCATTCCTCGTCAGCCAGGCAGTGCCAGGGCTTTTTAATCAGAATAAACAGGTCTCTGAAGATTTGTGTAGAACACCCAGGAGCCGGTTGGCCTCGTTTGTCACTCCGCACGTCGGTGAGTTGTGTGTTTATCACACGCACCCGCAGGTCCCTGGAAGAGGCAGAGGCGGGGAGGCTGGGGGGGCCTCCGGGGCGGGGGCAGGTCCCAGCCAGGCCTCAGGGAGTGGGGTTTCTGCACAGCCGCGGCCATAAAAGGCAGCGAAGAGTCACATTCCTGCGGGAGCCACTGATCCCAGGGCGGTTCAGGGTTTGGCTCCCAGGGTGTAGTATGTGTTGTAGGCGTGTGTAGGGCACACCTGGCAGGGAGGGGGTGTAACAGAGCACGTTACATTGATGGGGGAGATGGGAGGCGAACTTTAGCATCACGCTGAGGTTTTCATATTTACCGATTCACGTGTGTGTTTATGCACAGGGAGATTGAGTGATTTCCCCAGGGTCACACAGTTCGCAGTGCCAGAGCCATGATTAGGTCTTAATTCCTAATTTAGCCACTCGATCACACGCCTTGCTTGTGTTGATATTGTACTCCTGTTAGTAATACAGCAAGACAAGAACCCCCCGCATGGTAGAACGGGCCATTATTACATAACAAGCATTGGCATAGCCAATAGGTCTCGCCTTTGGGGCCTTATAAGTGTTCAGCCAGAGCTATTGACTTTGCCAATGTCTTCAAGCTGTGCTGTAGAGAAGTGTGGCTGCTGTGCAGCATGCTGAAAAGTTATAATAAAAAAGTGTCAGAAGCATTTTTGTTACTTTATATATGACCAAGAAGGCATTATGTAAAACTGAACGACCATATTAAAAAAAGTATTTACAATAAAAAATTTCCTCAGTTTTCTTTTGTTCTTGCAATGCTGGCAACTTGTTTCTGCCTATTGCAATGGTTGTTTGTTAAAGCTTTTTTTTGAGGGGGCATAAACAATCGGAGGGTGAAGGTTGGGAACTAGTACCTGTATTATAACACTAGCAGCGGCCAGACACTAGGGGAGAATCAACAGATGCCAGATTCCGAGAGCAGGCTGAGGTGGTGCTGAGTGATGCTGAGGTAGTAGTGGTGGTGGTGGTGGTGGTGACTGGTGCGGAGACGATGCTGAGGTGATGCTGAATGATACTCAGGTCTTGCTGAGTGATACTGCTGTGGTGCTGAGTGATGCTGTGGTGGTGCTGAGTGATATTGTCTTGGCGCTGAGTGATGCTGTGGTGGTGCTGAGTGATATGGTCTTGGCGCTGAGTGATGCTGTGGTGGTGCTGAGTGATGCTGTGGTAGCCCTGAGTGATGCTGTGGTGGTGCTGAATGATGCTGTGGTGGTGCTGAATGATGCTGTGGTGGTGCTGAGCGATGCTGTGGTAGTGCTGAGCGATGCTGTGGTGGCCCTGAATTATGCTGTGCGGTGCTGAGTGATGCTGTGGCGGTGCTGAGTGATGCTGTGGCGGCGCTGAGTGATGCTGTGGCGGCGCTGAGTGATGCTGTGGCGGCGCTGAGCGATGCTGTGGCGGCGCTGAGTGATGCTGTGGCGGCGCTGAGCGATACTGTGGCGACGCTGAGTGATGCTGTGGCGCCGCTGAGTGATGCTGTGGCGGCGCTGAGTGATGCTGTGGCGGCGCTGAGTGATGCTGTGGCGGCGCTGAGTGATGCTGTGGTGGCGCTGAGTGATGCTGTGGTGGCGCTGAGTGATGCTGTGGTGGCGCTGAGTGATGCTGTGGTGGCCCTGAGTGATGCTGTGGTGGTGGTGAGTGATGCTGTGGCGGTGCTGAGCAATGCTGTGGCGGTGCTGAGCGATGCTGTGGTGGCGCCGAGCGATGCTGTGGTGGCACCGAGTGATGCTGTGGTGGCGCTGAGTGATCCTGTGGTCGTGCTGAGTGATCCTGTGGTGAGCTGAGTGATGCAGTGGTGGTGCTGAGTGATGCAGTGTTGGCCCTGAGTGATGATATGGTGTCGCTGAGTGAAGCTATGGTGGTGCTGAGTGAAACTGTGGTGGCGCGGAGTGATGTTGTGCTGCTGCTGAGTAATGCTGTGGTGGCGCTGAGTGATGCTGTGGTTGTGCTGAGTGATGCTGTGGTTTTGCTGAGTGATGCTGTGGTTACGCTGAGTGATGCTGTGATGGCGTTGAGTGATGCTGTGATGGCGTTGAGTGATGCTGTGATGGCGTTGAGTGATGCTGTGATGGCGTTGAGTGATGCTGTAATGGCGTTGAGTGATGCTGTGATGGCGTCGAGTGTTGCTGTGATGGCGTTGAGAGATGTGTGGGTGCTGAGTGATGCTGTGCTGGCTCTGATTGATGCTGTGCTGGCTCTGATTGATGCTGTGCTGGCTCTGATTGATGCTGTGGTTGCGCTGAGTGATGCTGTGGTGATGCTGAGTGATGCTGTGGTGTTGCCGAGTGAGAGATAGAGTGAAGATATAATGCCCAATTAGAGAGGGTGGTGAGAGAGAAAGAGAGAGAAAGGGTGTACATAGAATAAAGAGTGGATCGGGATAGAGAGAGAGAAAGAAGGGGAGAGAGAGTGAATGAAGGAGTTTAAAAGAGAAACAGATAAAGGGGTGAGAGAGAGAATGAAAGGCTAAAAAAGATAGAGAGGGGAGAGTTAATTAAGTAGAGAGAGAATTAGAGAGGGGGGAGAGAGAGAGAAGGAGAGAGACAATAAGAGAGTGGGGGTGTGGAGTTTAAATAGAGAGAAGAAGTGACGCGGAAAAAGTAACCTTAAATATTGCTTTGTGCTGTGCGCGAATAAATATAAAAAAAAAAACAGTGAGACAAAAATACTGGTAATTAGGCTGTGACTCCTAATATAAAACAAATAGCGATATAAGGTGAAATCAACCCACCGAAGCAATATTTCTAACTAGACAAAAAAAAGCTTGCATTTCAATGCTAATCGCTGTTGTTTTTCATGTGACTGTAGTCCAGGGCCCTCAGTTGGTAATGTGAGCTGCTGCTGCGATTGAAACATCAGAGTCCAGAGAGTTAATGAGCCATGACGAGGAAATGAGGAAGAGATAGGAAACCCAGATGGCAGCTGCGCGCATGCACGCCATCGTGAACGCAAGCTGGGAGCCTCTCTGGTAGCACTTCCAAAAGCCCCTTACTAAATGTTTCGCAGAGCAGCGCATGCGTGCTGGCTCAGCGAGACCTAAAAATAGGCGCTGCTTGGTTGGACTTTTTATGTGGGGGTGGGGATGAAGGAGAGGCCACCCCTTCTTGAAGGGGCAAGGAAAGAGGCCGGGCAGCCTGCTCTCTTGTCCACTGAGTGCTCCGGGACAGAAATGGCCCCAGTGCCATGGTGGGTGTAGTAAGTCTCCCCCTTATGCATCCCGCTTGCCCCAGGTCAGGAGGCTTCTGACACCCCCTCTTCTAGCTGCCAAGTGAACCAATACCACGTGTGACACCCCGAGACATTCCTGGGGTTGTGGCCAGCACACATCCCAGACACCCCAAAATCCCAACTCCCAAATTAACAGACCTAAAAAACTGACCAGAAATCTAAAACATATCCCCCCGGGTGTTCTTGAGTCTAAACTCCAAGCTCAACTTCTTCTCATTCCCCCCTCACAAAATGCCAATGAGCTCACTGAACACTTTAACAATACTGTCACTGGTATACTTGACCAACTAGCCCCGCCCAAACTCAAAAACCAAAGAACCACCCCCTCCAACTCTTGGTTTAATACCGAGCTTAATAACGAAAGACGGTCACTCAGACTGTCAGAAAGAACCTGGAGACACCATCCCTCTCCCGCCCATCTTGCACTCCTCAGACATGCTAGATCCATGTACAAAAAACACATCTTCAAGGAAAAGGCCTCCTTCTTCCGCACTCAACTTGATCATGCCAAAAACAGACCCAGGGAACTCTTCAAAATCATTCGTAACCAAACTTCCCCCGCACCTCCAAATCTGACCGCCTCCTCAGCCAGATGTGAAGAAATTTCCCACTTCTTCTCAGAAAAAATAGCCAAAATTGATCAATCATTCCGCTCCACACAGCTCCCCTCCAACTCCCAATGCAAACCCGTCCTCACCTCTAATGCCTACCCCTCATCCCCTCGACTAGCTGACCCTGCTACCTCTCCGGAAACCAACTCCCTAACTCACAATTAAAGAACAATGCCTCCTTGCTCAACTTCCTCCCCGTGACTGAACTAGAAGTCCTTAAAATAATTGGTAATCTTAAACCGTCCTCCCACACAAAAGACCCCTTACCCTCTAACCTTGTCCCTGCCCTTAAGCACATCATCACCCCATACTGGACCACAATCATCAACACCTCTCTCTCCACTGGCTGTGTCCCAACCTCCCTTCAACTTGGACAAATCTCTCCCATAATCAAAAACCCCAATGCTGACCCCAATGACCTAAACAATCTCCGCCCCATCACAAACCTCCCACTTCTCTCAAAGGTCCTTGAAAAATGTGTCCTACTACAATTAGACAAACACATCGAAAACTTCAACCTACTTGATCCCTTTCAATCAGGCTTCAGGAAAGGCTGCAGCACCGAAACGGCAATGCTCAAATGTCGTCGATGACATCCACCACTCACTTGAAAATGGCGAGTCCTGCCTTCTTATCCTCCTTGATCTCTCCGCAGCGTTCGATACAGTCAACCATACAGCCCTACTCAATGTGCTTAGGACCCGTTTCGGCCTCAATGATACTGCCTACAAATGGTTCGTCTCCTACCTACAACACCGAACTCAGCAAATCAAAATTCAAAACTGTCTCTCTAACCCCACTCCTGTCTCCCTTGGAGTCCCTCAAGGGTCTATACTCTCTCCCTCCCTCTTTAACCTCTTTATGGAACCCCTCACCCTCATTCTTAAACAAGCAGGCATCAACTACCACCTCTACGCCGATGACACCCAAATCTATTACAAGATTAAAACTCATGCCGACATCTTACACCTGAACAACACCCTCACCAAAATCCAAACCTGGTTCCACTCCAATCATCTCAAACTTAACCCTAATAAAACTGAAATCATTCTCTTCTCCCCTAAAATCAACCCTCTCCCCATTCAATCATGGATCTCTGACCTTAACGCACTCAACTGCTCACTCACCTTGTCCAACTCCGTTAAATCTCTTGGTATTTCTATCGACAACACCCTAACCCTTAACGTCCACATCAAAAACTCTGCTAAAGGAGCCCTCCTCACTCTCCGTCACCTCAAGAAAATAAAACCCTTTATACCCACCAATGATTTTAAACTTGTAGTTCAGTCACTTGTTCTTTCACGTATTGATTATGGTAACGCTATCCTCAACGGAATCCCCAAGGTCCACCTTGCTCCAATAAAAGCTGTGCTCAACCTTGCCGCCAGGCTCATTACAGACTGCAAACGCTTCGATCACATATCCCCGGCTCTCAAATCTCTTAAATGGCTCCCTATTGAAGGCAGATCTGCCTACAAAACTGCCTGCATCACTCACAAAGTCCTCCACCAAAACACTCCACAGTACCTCTCTAAAAAACTCCTCATTGCGGGCACCACACGACCCCTGAGAAGCACCAACTCCCTCCTCCTTATACCACCACTGCATAAAAAGAAAGCCACACAATCACGCTCCTTCTCTGGTAATGCCCCTATCATCTGGAATGCCCTCCCAAAAAACCTGCGCTGCAACCCCTCCTATTTCAGCTTCAAAAAGAACTCAAAATCCACCTCCTCAATTATTATTGGGGATCCTAACCTGTGACCTGCACTCGATATCCAATCTCACCATGTTATATTAGTCCAGTAATATTTGTCCATTTCATGAACATCATCGACCTAATTACTTGATTTGTATAGCTCCTGCCCCTGTTTATCTATTTGATTCATTTATCTAACTGTTTGTTTTTGTTTATCTACTTGATTTGTATATTTCACATATTGTTGTCATTATCTTTTATCTACTTATACACCATGTCTGGCCCAATTATCATTGGGGGTCCTAACCTGTGAACTGCACCTGATCCCCAATCACCATGTTACATTTTGTTCAGTATTATCTGTCCACCACCCAAACATCATATACCTAGTTAATTGAAGTGAATAGCTCTTGCACCTGTATATTTATTTTGTTTTTGTATATTTCACACGTTGTTTCTTTATCTTTTTATCTATTTGTATGCCATGTTTTGCGTTATATTATCTTCTCATGTAAAGCGCTCTGATTCCTCCGGGTCTAGCCAGCGCTATATAAAACTTTAAAAATAAAAAAATTAAAAATAAATAAACCCCGAGCTATTCCTGGCGTTGTGGCCAGCACACATCCCATCCCATTCCAGGACTATTGGTTTGCAAACATGGGCTCAAAGATCCCAGCATGCAAAGCTCTGATGACGTCACGCCAGGACTGGCCAAACTTGTCAGATGACATGGAGCCACTTGGCAGGTAAACCTCGAGCAGGGGGACCCCTGGTGCCCTCGCCTGCACCACCCAGAGCCACTGCACGTGCACACGTTGGAGCGTGCCACCCGCGCGGACAAGAGCACCGCGCCTCACTTGCGGGTAGTAGGCGCTATACTAATGTTATAACACCATAAATTAAAATGCATTGGGTTATTCTGAGCTGTGCGCGCCCTTTTACCAGCTTCTCTGTGATGTCTGTGAAAGGAGCCAGGGCTCGGTGTCCATGGGACACACCTCTATGCAAACTGACAGGCAAACTCTGCCTGGAGAGGACCGGTGGGGGCTGCCGTGAGGGCATGGTGGTGGCATTCTGGGCCGAGCCATCCCTCAACCAGCAAATACGCACACTTACCCACCAAATGCCCACCCTCAACCACGAAGAGCTCACGTGTGACCCCTGCCAGGCCTTCTCCACAGTGGGTTCAGCTGAGGCAGGAGAGAGGAGGGCTGGAAGCGCCTTTACATTCACATTCTTTGAATACCCCCCCTCAGGTGAACGCAGTGAGGCTGTCATGTAAAGACAAGTTGCATAGCTGCCGAGGGCCCCGGTCACGTGACGCCCAACTCCAGCCAGCTCCGCTGCTTAGCCCAGAGCGCGTCGCTCAGTTCCACTCATAGTTTCCCTCTTAACATTGCAAGCATGGGCAAAAAATCATCCCAGAATGCAAAGGGCAGGCCCTGGCATCGAGTGAACTGAGGTAAAGATGGAGACCCTAGGCAGGGCCACTCGAATTAAGCGTTGTATAATAACATTACTTCCTTATTTCATCATTTTTAAACTTGGTAACGTTGTCTGGACATTGGTTGCACCTCATTAGTGCCAGTTTAACACCCACATATAGTAATAAGCTGCAGAGAGGTCACCAGACCAGCTGTGCGAAGGGCCTTCCACTGGGCAGCAACACGCGTCGCAGCAGCACACGTCGCAGCAACACGCGTCGCAGCATTTTTATGAACTTTTAAGTCTTTTGAGCTAGAAACATTTTTTGTTTGTTAAAATCTACAGATTATCCGGCAGATGATGGGTTATGTGGCAAATCTATAATTATACGGAAATCACCACGGCCGCACAATCGCATAATTCCAGTGGCCCTGGCTATAGGGCCAGGATCAGGCCGGCCCTCCCGTTTCCGTGCTGATGCCAGCTGCATTGACACCCGGTGTTTTGCAATACACAGTAGGAGTGTGGTGTTATCCACTGAGTAAACACTTTAGCACAATATTTGCTCTGAAAATGACAGGTGTCTAAATATTGTGCCCACATGATGACGACAAACATGTTGAGTGGTGATTTGAATTCACAAACACCAATGTTTTCTTTCACTATGGCAAAGCAGACTGACAGAGTCCACCACGTGCTGCCCGTTGCACGAGACCCGCTTTTAGCCGTTTTGCATTCTGGGACTTGTAGTGCGGCTGACTAATGCCCGACTCGTACGTGACACGGGGCCGCGTGACAGCGTCCCCGAGACCACAGCACACGTCAAGCGGTCCTATCGGCAGCCAGCCAGACAGACAGACACATATGTAACCGGAGAGCTCAGTACGAGAGTGAATAAGTGTACAATGAAGCAATGGCAGAAGACACAGCATTTGTGCAGTCAGACTTTACAATACAGCAGTGCTTTAAATGGAAATATAGAAGTGTAGGTACTCACTATTTACAGTGCCTGTTTGCTCCTGAGAAGTGCCGGTACTCTCCCTTTGAGTGTACTGCAGCAGTGCTGAGAAGTGCCGGTACTCTCCCTTTGAATGTACTGCAGCAGTGCTGAGAAGTGCCGGTACTCTCCCATTGAATGTACTGCAGGAGTGCTGAGAAGTGCCGGTACTCTCCCTTTGAATGTACTGCAGCAGTGCTGAGAAGTGCCGGTACTCTCCCATTGAATGTACTGCAGCAGTGCTGAGAAGTGCCGGTACTCTCCCATTGAATGTACTGCAGGAGTGCTGAGAAGTGCCGGTACTCTCCCTTTGAATGTACTGCAGCAGTGCATGCAGCCTACATGGAGAAAACGGCCTCCCCATAGATGCCTGTGTGGTCGGCGTCCCAGCCAATCACATCGCTGCCATTGCAGCATTGTGATTGGCTTAGGGGAGGAGAGGGAGGCTGCCTGCTTCCTGGGACTCGGAGGGAAGCGACGTGGGACCGGACCAGGCAGGCGAGGTAAGTTTTAATATTTTTTTTTAAACTAACCCCCCATCTCGCGACACCCTCCCCGTGTGACCCCGCTGCTCCCCCACCCGCGAGTCATGCCGGCCGCGACTGCTTGCTCCCCAGACCTGACCCCACCCCTCCTGCCCGCCAGCTTCCACCTCCCTGGCTGTGACTAGATCAGTGATTCGTTAGACCATGGGTTTCCAACCTTTTTCTGTAATAAGAGCTACTTTATGTTTAACAAAATGACCTCGTGCTACTAATATTATTAGTATTGTACTAGTGACCACGTCATACAAGATCACATTAGCGGCCACCGTATGCAAGATTACCAGCATTGATCGCGCTGCGCATCGGACAGGGTTGCCAGCAATCGTGAAAAAAGAGTCTTGTCAATTTTGAATGCCTCTACATGGTTAATAGGTAACAGGCATAGCTGCAATGTCCCTGATACCAACTTAATGATGTTTGCAAAAAGTCACAGCTGCACCACATGATTTCTCACTCAAATATGAGCTTTAAATATATATTTGAAACAGAGCTATTTTTCAACAAACAACTTACGAGTTTTGAAAATACACATGATTTTGTCTTGAATACATATTCTCACGTTCGGTGGACATATATTAATTCAACCCAGTAAAAGCCTCTAAGTTAGTAAGCCAGACTGCACACAGGAGAGCTACTTACAGGTGGCTTCAGAGCTACTCGTTGGAGACCCCTGTGTTAGACTGTGCTTCGCTTTGTACCCTTGTCTCTGTTGCACCCAGTGTATACACACTGTGCATTGACACTTTTCTTCTATATTTTGGTTGTTGCCTCTGGTACCCTTCATGCACCATCCTAGGTCGTCAGCTCACTTTTGCGAAGGCTGAACTTACGCCTTTACTTAGAGGTCTTGTTCTAACCCTCACAGACTGAAGTCCTGTCTTGTTTAACCCTCACCGTGTTGCTTGAATATCAATTTACCTTGAAAAAATGAAAGACAAGAGGCGTTTGGCAAATCAGGAGCCATTGGTTTAATTAAACACAGCAGCCGAGAGAACAGGCAACAGAGTCGGGGTCCAAAGACTGTCTCACACCACATTGGTTTCGGCCGACATTTTATACATTCCATGAGGTGTCATAAAACAGTTCCGGGCCTGGTCATGGAGCCATAAATCTGGTCACTTGATAAGACGCACAGGTGGGACTCGACCTTGCGTGGACATAATGCAAGGTCAGTGGGTATGTGTCTAGATGTCCCGTCATGGGGAGCGCATGATCACTGCATATAATGTGCATGCTGTGTTCTGATTGGCTGTGTGTTCCTAACTTAGTGTGGCATCTGACTGTATGGTGTTTTTGGGAAGGCGCACACCTCTGGCCTAACATGCTTTATTGCGGCCAATCTCCTGAAACCCTTGTGGTGTCGCTGCCTATCTATGCGATCGATCTGGGTTTTCCTGTTCATGCGTTTGTCTAAGGGTTACATGTCCCCCAACCTGTGATCTGTAAATCAGTTTCTTCAGGCCTAGGTCGCAGAGCCTGCCTGACCACGTATTTCTAACTCAGTATTGAGGGGGAGGTCATATCGGGTGAATTCAACAATGGAGGTGCAAGTTTGTTATTATACGTACATATATCATGATGTACATCGACATCGTATTTATCAATATTAACAACAGACTGATGTCCTCTCTCCGAACAGAGCTGTCTTGTTCTAACCCTTGCACACTGAAGTCTTGACTACTTCTAACCCTCAAGGACTGAAGTCCTGTCTCTGAATGCAGCTTGTCTTGGTCTAACCCTCACAGACTGAAGTCCTCTCTTGTTCTAACCCTTACAGATTGACGTCCTTTTTCCGAACAGAACTGTCTTGTTCTAATGGTTACACACTGAAGTCTTGTGTTCTTCTAACCCTCATGGACTAAAGTCCTGCCTCTGAATGCAGCTGGTTTTGTTCTAACCCTCGCAGACTAACATCCTGTCTCTGAACAGATTTGTCTTATTCTAACCCTCACACACTGAAGTCTTGTGTTCTTCTAACCCTCATGGACTAAAGTCCTGCCTCTGAATGCAGCTGGTTTTGTTCTAACCCTCGCAGACTAACATCCTGTCTCTGAACAGATTTGTCTTATTCTAACCCTCACACACTGAAGTCTTGATTTCTTCTAACCCTCACGGACTGAAGTCCTGTCTTCGAACAGAGCTGTCTTGTTCTTACACTCACACTATGAAGTATTGGCTTCTTCTATCCCTCATGGACTGAATTCCTGTCTCTGAATGCAGCTGGTCTTGTTCTAAACCTCGCAGACTAACACCCTGTCTCTGAACAGATTTGTCTTATTCTAACCCTCACACACTGAAGTCTTGACTTCTTCTAACCCTCACAGACTGAAGTCCTGCCTCTGAATGCAGCTGGTTTTGTTCTAACCCTCGCAGACTAACATCCTGTCTCTGAACAGATTTGTCTTATTCTAACCCTCACACACTGAAGTCTTGATTTCTTCTAACCCTCACGGACTGAAGTCCTGTCTTCGAACAGAGCTGTCTTGTTCTTGCACTCACACTATGAAGTATTGGCTTCTTCTATCCCTCATGGACTGAATTCCTGTCTCTGAATGCAGTTGGTCTTGTTCTAACCCTCGCAGACTAACACCCTGTCTCTGAACAGATTTGTCTTATTCTAACCCTCACACACTGAAGTCTTGACTTCTTCTAACCCTCACAGACTGAAGTCCTGCCTCTGAATGCAGCTGGTTTTGTTCTAACCCTCGCAGACTAACATCCTGTCTCTGAACAGATTTGTCTTATTCTAACCCTCACACACTGAAGTCTTGACTTCTTCTAACCCTCATGGACTAAAGTCCTGCCTCTGAATGCAGATGGTTTTGTTCTAACCCTCGCAGACTAACATCCTGTCTCTGAACAGATTTGTCTTATTCTAACCCTCACACACTGAAGTCTTGATTTCTTCTAACCCTCACGGACTGAAGTCCTGTCTTCGAACAGAGCTGTCTTGTTCATACACTCACACTATGAAGTATTGGCTTCTTCTATCCCTCATGGACTGAATTCCTGTCTCTGAATGCAGCTGGTCTTGTTCTAAACCTCGCAGACTAACACCCTGTCTCTGAACAGATTTGTCTTATTCTAACCCTCACACACTGAAGTCTTGACTTCTTCTAACCCTCACAGACTGAAGTCCTGCCTCTGAATGCAACTTGTTTTGTTCTAACCCTCGCAGACTAACATCCTGTCTCTGAACAGATTTGTCTTATTCTAACCCTCACACACTGAAGTCTTGATTTCTTCTAACCCTCACAGACTGAAGTTCTGTCTCTACATGCAGCTCATCTTGTTCTAACCCTCACAGGCTGGAGTCATGGCTTGTTCTAACCCACACACACGGAAAATTAGTCTTGCTGTAACCCTCACACACTGAATTCTTATCTTGTTCTAACCCTTACCGACTGAAGCCCTGTCTGTTTCTAACTCTGATATATTGAAGTCCTGTCTATAAATGGAGCTAGTCTTGTTCGAACCGTCATATACTGACGTCCTGTCTCTTAAAGGTGCAGGTCTGTGTCCAACCCTCACAGACGAAAGTCCTGACTTTTTCTAATCCTCAATAAGTGAAGTCCTCTCTTGTCCTAACTCCCACAGATTGAATCATGTCTTATTCTAACCCCTACTGACCGAGGCCCTGTTTTGTTCTAACCCTCAAAGACTGGAGTCCTGTCTATGGATGGAGCTGGTCTTGTTCTAACTCTCACAGTCTGCAGTCCGGTCTTGTTTAACCCTCACAGACTGAAGTCCTGTCTATGAATGGAGCTGGCCTTGTTCTAACCTTCACAAACCGAAGTCCTGTCTCTGAATGCAGCTGGTCTTGTTCTAACCCTCACAGACTGAAGTCCTGTCTCTGAATGCAGCTGGTCTTGTTCTAACCCTCACAGACTGAAGTCCTGTCTAGTAATGCAGCTAGTCTTGTTCTAACCCTCACAAACTGAAGTCCTGTCTCTGAATGCAGTGGGTCTTATTCTAACCCTCACACACTGAAGTCTTGACTTCTTCTAACCCTCACAGACTGAAGTCCTGCCTCTGAATGCAGCTGGTTTTGTTCTAACCCTCGCAGACTAACATCCTGTCTCTGAACAGATTTGTCTTATTCTAACCCTCACACACTGAAGTCTTGTGTTCTTCTAACCCTCATGGACTAAAGAACTGCCTCTGAATGCAGCTGGTTTTGTTCTAACCCTCGCAGACTAACATCCTGTCTCTGAACAGATTTGTCTTATTCTAACCCTCACACACTGAAGTCTTGATTTCTTCTAACCCTCACGGACTGAAGTCCTGTCTTCGAACAGAGCTGTCTTGTTCTTACACTCACACTATGAAGTATTGGCTTCTTCTATCCCTCATGGACTGAATTCCTGTCTCTGAATGCAGCTGGTCTTGTTCTAAACCTCGCAGACTAACACCCTGTCTCTGAACAGATTTGTCTTATTCTAACCCTCACACACTGAAGTCTTGACTTCTTCTAACCCTCACAGACTGAAGTCCTGCCTCTGAATGCAGCTGGTTTTGTTCTAACCCTCGCAGACTAACATCCTGTCTCTGAACAGATTTGTCTTATTCTAACCCTCACACACTGAAGTCTTGATTTCTTCTAACCCTCACGGACTGAAGTCCTGTCTTCGAACAGAGCTGTCTTGTTCTTGCACTCACACTATGAAGTATTGGCTTCTTCTATCCCTCATGGACTGAATTCCTGTCTCTGAATGCAGTTGGTCTTGTTCTAACCCTCGCAGACTAACACCCTGTCTCTGAACAG
Source organism: Calotriton arnoldi (assembly GCA_963921515.1). Classification (NCBI taxonomy): domain Eukaryota; kingdom Metazoa; phylum Chordata; class Amphibia; order Caudata; family Salamandridae; genus Calotriton; species Calotriton arnoldi. The sequence goes on along the minus strand of CAWUFW010003203.1, from coordinate 1,745,895 downwards.
ATTTGTCTTATTCTAACCCTCACACACTGAAGTCTTGACTTCTTCTAACCCTCACAGACTGAAGTCCTGCCTCTGAATGCAGCTGGTTTTGTTCTAACCCTCGCAGACTAACATCCTGTCTCTGAACAGATTTGTCTTATTCTAACCCTCACACACTGAAGTCTTGACTTCTTCTAACCCTCATGGACTAAAGTCCTGCCTCTGAATGCAGATGGTTTTGTTCTCAACCCTCGCAGACTAACATCCTGTCTCTGAACAGATTTGTCTTATTCTAACCCTCACACACTGAAGTCTTGATTTCTTCTAACCCTCACGGACTGAAGTCCTGTCTTCGAACAGAGCTGTCTTGTTCATACACTCACACTATGAAGTATTGGCTTCTTCTATCCCTCATGGACTGAATTCCTGTCTCTGAATGCAGCTGGTCTTGTTCTAAACCTCGCAGACTAACACCCTGTCTCTGAACAGATTTGTCTTATTCTAACCCTCACACACTGAAGTCTTGACTTCTTCTAACCCTCACAGACTGAAGTCCTGCCTCTGAATGCAACTGGTTTTGTTCTAACCCTCGCAGACTAACATCCTGTCTCTGAACAGATTTGTCTTATTCTAACCCTCACACACTGAAGTCTTGATTTCTTCTAACCCTCACAGACTGAAGTTCTGTCTCTACATGCAGCTCATCTTGTTCTAACCCTCACAGGCTGGAGTCATGGCTTGTTCTAACCCACACACACGGAAAATTAGTCTTGCTGTAACCCTCACACACTGAATTCTTATCTTGTTCTAACCCTTACCGACTGAAGCCCTGTCTGTTTCTAACTCTGATATATTGAAGTCCTGTCTATAAATGGAGCTGGTCTTGTTCGAACCGTCATAGACTGACGTCCTGTCTCTTAAAGGTGCAGGTCTGTGTCCAACCCTCACAGACGAAAGTCCTGACTTTTTCTAATCCTCAATAAGTGAAGTCCTCTCTTGTCCTAACTCCCACAGATTGAATCATGTCTTATTCTAACCCCTACTGACCGAGGCCCTGTTTTGTTCTAACCCTCAAAGACTGGAGTCCTGTCTATGGATGGAGCTGGTCTTGTTCTAACTCTCACAGTCTGCAGTCCGGTCTTGTTTAACCCTCACAGACTGAAGTCCTGTCTATGAATGGAGCTGGCCTTGTTCTAACCTTCACAAACCGAAGTCCTGTCTCTGAATGCAGCTGGTCTTGTTCTAACCCTCACAGACTGAAGTCCTGTCTCTGAATGCAGCTTGTCTTGGTCTAACCCTCACAGACTGAAGTCCTCTCTTGTTCTAACCCTTACAGATTGACGTCCTTTTCCGAACAGAACTGTCTTGTTCTAATGGTTACACACTGAAGTCTTGTGTTCTTCTAACCCTCATGGACTAAAGTCCTGCCTCTGAATGCAGCTGGTTTTGTTCTAACCCTCGCAGACTAACATCCTGTCTCTGAACAGATTTGTCTTATTCTAACCCTCACACACTGAAGTCTTGTGTTCTTCTAACCCTCATGGACTAAAGTCCTGCCTCTGAATGCAGCTGGTTTTGTTCTAACCCTCGCAGACTAACATCCTGTCTCTGAACAGATTTGTCTTATTCTAACCCTCACACACTGAAGTCTTGATTTCTTCTAACCCTCACGGACTGAAGTCCTGTCTTCGAACAGAGCTGTCTTGTTCTTACACTCACACTATGAAGTATTGGCTTCTTCTATCCCTCATGGACTGAATTCCTGTCTCTGAATGCAGCTGGTCTTGTTCTAAACCTCGCAGACTAACACCCTGTCTCTGAACAGATTTGTCTTATTCTAACCCTCACACACTGAAGTCTTGACTTCTTCTAACCCTCACAGACTGAAGTCCTGCCTCTGAATGCAGCTGGTTTTGTTCTAACCCTCGCAGACTAACATCCTGTCTCTGAACAGATTTGTCTTATTCTAACCCTCACACACTGAAGTCTTGACTTCTTCTAACCCTCATGGACTAAAGTCCTGCCTCTGAATGCAGATGGTTTTGTTCTAACCCTCGCAGACTAACATCCTGTCTCTGAACAGATTTGTCTTATTCTAACCCTCACACACTGAAGTCTTGATTTCTTCTAACCCTCACGGACTGAAGTCCTGTCTTCGAACAGAGCTGTCTTGTTCATACACTCACACTATGAAGTATTGGCTTCTTCTATCCCTCATGGACTGAATTCCTGTCTCTGAATGCAGCTGGTCTTGTTCTAAACCTCGCAGACTAACACCCTGTCTCTGAACAGATTTGTCTTATTCTAACCCTCACACACTGAAGTCTTGACTTCTTCTAACCCTCACAGACTGAAGTCCTGCCTCTGAATGCAACTGGTTTTGTTCTAACCCTCGCAGACTAACATCCTGTCTCTGAACAGATTTGTCTTATTCTAACCCTCACACACTGAAGTCTTGATTTCTTCTAACCCTCACAGACTGAAGTTCTGTCTCTACATGCAGCTCATCTTGTTCTAACCCTCACAGGCTGGAGTCATGGCTTGTTCTAACCCACACACATGGAAAATTAGTCTTGCTGTAACCCTCACACACTGAATTCTTATCTTGTTCTAACCCTTACCGACTGAAGCCCTGTCTGTTTCTAACTCTGATATATTGAAGTCCTGTCTATAAATGGAGCTAGTCTTGTTCGAACCGTCATAGACTGACGTCCTGTCTCTTAAAGGTGCAGGTCTGTGTCCAACCCTCACAGACGAAAGTCCTGACTTTTTCTAATCCTCAATAAGTGAAGTCCTCTCTTGTCCTAACTCCCACAGATTGAATCATGTCTTATTCTAACCCCTACTGACCGAGGCCCTGTTTTGTTCTAACCCTCAAAGACTGGAGTCCTGTCTATGGATGGAGCTGGTCTTGTTCTAACTCTCACAGTCTGCAGTCCGGTCTTGTTTAACCCTCACAGACTGAAGTCCTGTCTATGAATGGAGCTGGCCTTGTTATAACCTTCACAAACCGAAGTCCTGTCTCTGAATGCAGCTGGTCTTGTTCTAACCCTCACAGACTGAAGTCCTGTCTCTGAATGCAGCTGGTCTTGTTCTAACCCTCACAGACTGAAGTCCTGTCTAGTAATGCAGCTAGTCTTGTTCTAACCCTCACAAACTGAAGTCCTGTCTCTGAATGCAGTGGGTCTTATTCTAACCCTCACACACTGAAGTCTTGACTTCTTCTAACCCTCACAGACTGAAGTCCTGCCTCTGAATGCAGCTAGTTTTGTTCTAACCCTCGCAGACTAACATCCTGTCTCTGAACAGATTTGTCTTATTCTAACCCTCACACACTGAAGTCTTGTGTTCTTCTAACCCTCATGGACTAAAGAACTGCCTCTGAATGCAGCTGGTTTTGTTCTAACCCTCGCAGACTAACATCCTGTCTCTGAACAGATTTGTCTTATTCTAACCCTCACACACTGAAGTCTTGATTTCTTCTAACCCTCACGGACTGAAGTCCTGTCTTCGAACAGAGCTGTCTTGTTCTTACACTCACACTATGAAGTATTGGCTTCTTCTATCCCTCATGGACTGAATTCCTGTCTCTGAATGCAGCTGGTCTTGTTCTAAACCTCGCAGACTAACACCCTGTCTCTGAACAGATTTGTCTTATTCTAACCCTCACACACTGAAGTCTTGACTTCTTCTAACCCTCACAGACTGAAGTCCTGCCTCTGAATGCAGCTGGTTTTGTTCTAACCCTCGCAGACTAACATCCTGTCTCTGAACAGATTTGTCTTATTCTAACCCTCACACACTGAAGTCTTGATTTCTTCTAACCCTCACGGACTGAAGTCCTGTCTTCGAACAGAGCTGTCTTGTTCTTGCACTCACACTATGAAGTATTGGCTTCTTCTATCCCTCATGGACTGAATTCCTGTCTCTGAATGCAGTTGGTCTTGTTCTAACCCTCGCAGACTAACACCCTGTCTCTGAACAGATTTGTCTTATTCTAACCCTCACACACTGAAGTCTTGACTTCTTCTAACCCTCACAGACTGAAGTCCTGCCTCTGAATGCAGCTGGTTTTGTTCTAACCCTCGCAGACTAACATCCTGTCTCTGAACAGATTTGTCTTATTCTAACCCTCACACACTGAAGTCTTGACTTCTTCTAACCCTCATGGACTAAAGTCCTGCCTCTGAATGCAGATGGTTTTGTTCTAACCTCGCAGACTAACATCCTGTCTCTGAACAGATTTGTCTTATTCTAACCCTCACACACTGAAGTCTTGATTTCTTCTAACCCTCACGGACTGAAGTCCTGTCTTCGAACAGAGCTGTCTTGTTCATACACTCACACTATGAAGTATTGGCTTCTTCTATCCCTCATGGACTGAATTCCTGTCTCTGAATGCAGCTGGTCTTGTTCTAAACCTCGCAGACTAACACCCTGTCTCTGAACAGATTTGTCTTATTCTAACCCTCACACACTGAAGTCTTGACTTCTTCTAACCCTCACAGACTGAAGTCCTGCCTCTGAATGCAACTGGTTTTGTTCTAACCCTCGCAGACTAACATCCTGTCTCTGAACAGATTTGTCTTATTCTAACCCTCACACACTGAAGTCTTGATTTCTTCTAACCCTCACAGACTGAAGTTCTGTCTCTACATGCAGCTCATCTTGTTCTAACCCTCACAGGCTGGAGTCATGGCTTGTTCTAACCCACACACACGGAAAATTAGTCTTGCTGTAACCCTCACACACTGAATTCTTATCTTGTTCTAACCCTTACCGACTGAAGCCCTGTCTGTTTCTAACTCTGATATATTGAAGTCCTGTCTATAAATGGAGCTGGTCTTGTTCGAACCGTCATAGACTGACGTCCTGTCTCTTAAAGGTGCAGGTCTGTGTCCAACCCTCACAGACGAAAGTCCTGACTTTTCTAATCCTCAATAAGTGAAGTCCTCTCTTGTCCTAACTCCCACAGATTGAATCATGTCTTATTCTAACCCCTACTGACCGAGGCCCTGTTTTGTTCTAACCCTCAAAGACTGGAGTCCTGTCTATGGATGGAGCTGGTCTTGTTCTAACTCTCACAGTCTGCAGTCCGGTCTTGTTTAACCCTCACAGACTGAAGTCCTGTCTATGAATGGAGCTGGCCTTGTTCTAACCTTCACAAACCGAAGTCCTGTCTCTGAATGCAGCTGGTCTTGTTCTAACCCTCACAGACTGAAGTCCTGTCTCTGAATGCAGCTTGTCTTGGTCTAACCCTCACAGACTGAAGTCCTCTCTTGTTCTAACCCTTACAGATTGACGTCCTTTTTCCGAACAGAACTGTCTTGTTCTAATGGTTACACACTGAAGTCTTGTGTTCTTCTAACCCTCATGGACTAAAGTCCTGCCTCTGAATGCAGCTGGTTTTGTTCTAACCCTCGCAGACTAACATCCTGTCTCTGAACAGATTTGTCTTATTCTAACCCTCACACACTGAAGTCTTGTGTTCTTCTAACCCTCATGGACTAAAGTCCTGCCTCTGAATGCAGCTGGTTTTGTTCTAACCCTCGCAGACTAACATCCTGTCTCTGAACAGATTTGTCTTATTCTAACCCTCACACACTGAAGTCTTGATTTCTTCTAACCCTCACGGACTGAAGTCCTGTCTTCGAACAGAGCTGTCTTGTTCTTACACTCACACTATGAAGTATTGGCTTCTTCTATCCCTCATGGACTGAATTCCTGTCTCTGAATGCAGCTGGTCTTGTTCTAAACCTCGCAGACTAACACCCTGTCTCTGAACAGATTTGTCTTATTCTAACCATCACACACTGAAGTCTTGACTTCTTCTAACCCTCACAGACTGAAGTCCTGCCTCTGAATGCAGCTGGTTTTGTTCTAACCCTCGCAGACTAACATCCTGTCTCTGAACAGATTTGTCTTATTCTAACCCTCACACACTGAAGTCTTGATTTCTTCTAACCCTCACGGACTGAAGTCCTGTCTTCGAACAGAGCTGTCTTGTTCTTGCACTCACACTATGAAGTATTGGCTTCTTCTATCCCTCATGGACTGAATTCCTGTCTCTGAATGCAGTTGGTCTTGTTCTAACCCTCGCAGACTAACACCCTGTCTCTGAACAGATTTGTCTTATTCTAACCCTCACACACTGAAGTCTTGACTTCTTCTAACCCTCACAGACTGAAGTCCTGCCTCTGAATGCAGCTGGTTTTGTTCTAACCCTCGCAGACTAACATCCTGTCTCTGAACAGATTTGTCTTATTCTAACCCTCACACACTGAAGTCTTGACTTCTTCTAACCCTCACAGACTGAAGTCCTGCCTCTGAATGCAGCTGGTTTTGTTCTAACCCTCGCAGACTAACATCCTGTCTCTGAACAGATTTGTCTTATTCTAACCCTCACACACTGAAGTCTTGATTTCTTCTAACCCTCACGGACTGAAGTCCTGTCTTCGAACAGAGCTGTCTTGTTCTTGCACTCACACTATGAAGTATTGGCTTCTTCTATCCCTCATGGACTGAATTCCTGTCTCTGAATGCAGTTGGTCTTGTTCTAACCCTCGCAGACTAACACCCTGTCTCTGAACAGATTTGTCTTATTCTAACCCTCACACACTGAAGTCTTGACTTCTTCTAACCCTCACAGACTGAAGTCCTGCCTCTGAATGCAGCTGGTTTTGTTCTAACCCTCGCAGACTAACATCCTGTCTCTGAACAGATTTGTCTTATTCTAACCCTCACACACTGAAGTCTTGACTTCTTCTAACCCTCATGGACTAAAGTCCTGCCTCTGAATGCAGATGGTTTTGTTCTAACCCTCGCAGACTAACATCCTGTCTCTGAACAGATTTGTCTTATTCTAACCCTCACACACTGAAGTCTTGATTTCTTCTAACCCTCACGGACTGAAGTCCTGTCTTCGAACAGAGCTGTCTTGTTCATACACTCACACTATGAAGTATTGGCTTCTTCTATCCCTCATGGACTGAATTCCTGTCTCTGAATGCAGCTGGTCTTGTTCTAAACCTCGCAGACTAACACCCTGTCTCTGAACAGATTTGTCTTATTCTAACCCTCACACACTGAAGTCTTGACTTCTTCTAACCCTCACAGACTGAAGTCCTGCCTCTGAATGCAACTGGTTTTGTTCTAACCCTCGCAGACTAACATCCTGTCTCTGAACAGATTTGTCTTATTCTAACCCTCACACACTGAAGTCTTGATTTCTTCTAACCCTCACATACTGAAGTTCTGTCTCTACATGCAGCTCATCTTGTTCTAACCCTCACAGGCTGGAGTCATGGCTTGTTCTAACCCACACACACGGAAAATTAGTCTTGCTGTAACCCTCACACACTGAATTCTTATCTTGTTCTAACCCTTACCGACTGAAGCCCTGTCTGTTTCTAACTCTGATATATTGAAGTCCTGTCTATAAATGGAGCTAGTCTTGTTCGAACCGTCATAGACTGACGTCCTGTCTCTTAAAGGTGCAGGTCTGTGTCCAACCCTCACAGACGAAAGTCCTGACTTTTTCTAATCCTCAATAAGTGAAGTCCTCTCTTGTCCTAACTCCCACAGATTGAATCATGTCTTATTCTAACCCCTACTGACCGAGGCCCTGTTTTGTTCTAACCCTCAAAGACTGGAGTCATGTCTATGGATGGAGCTGGTCTTGTTCTAACTCTCACAGTCTGCAGTCCGGTCTTGTTTAACCCTCACAGACTGAAGTCCTGTCTATGAATGGAGCTGGCCTTGTTCTAACCTTCACAAACCGAAGTCCTGTCTCTGAATGCAGCTGGTCTTGTTCTAACCCTCACAGACTGAAGTCCTGTCTCTGAATGCAGCTGGTCTTGTTCTAACCCTCACAGACTGAAGTCCTGTCTAGTAATGCAGCTAGTCTTGTTCTAACCCTCACAAACTGAAGTCCTGTCTCTGAATGCAGTGGGTCTTATTCTAACCCTCACACACTGAAGTCTTGACTTCTTCTAACCCTCACAGACTGAAGTCCTGCCTCTGAATGCAGCTGGTTTTGTTCTAAACCTCGCAGACTAACATCCTGTCTCTGAACAGATTTGTCTTATTCTAACCCTCACACACTGAAGTCTTGTGTTCTTCTAACCCTCATGGACTAAAGAACTGCCTCTGAATGCAGCTGGTTTTGTTCTAACCCTCGCAGACTAACATCCTGTCTCTGAACAGATTTGTCTTATTCTAACCCTCACACACTGAAGTCTTGATTTCTTCTAACCCTCACGGACTGAAGTCCTGTCTTCGAACAGAGCTGTCTTGTTCTTACACTCACACTATGAAGTATTGGCTTCTTCTATCCCTCATGGACTGAATTCCTGTCTCTGAATGCAGCTGGTCTTGTTCTAAACCTCGCAGACTAACACCCTGTCTCTGAACAGATTTGTCTTATTCTAACCCTCACACACTGAAGTCTTGACTTCTTCTAACCCTCACAGACTGAAGTCCTTCCTCTGAATGCAGCTGGTTTTGTTCTAACCCTCGCAGACTAACATCCTGTCTCTGAACAGATTTGTCTTATTCTAACCCTCACACACTGAAGTCTTGATTTCTTCTAACCCTCACGGACTGAAGTCCTGTCTTCGAACAGAGCTGTCTTGTTCTTGCACTCACACTATGAAGTATTGGCTTCTTCTATCCCTCATGGACTGAATTCCTGTCTCTGAATGCAGTTGGTCTTGTTCTAACCCTCGCAGACTAACACCCTGTCTCTGAACAGATTTGTCTTATTCTAACCCTCACACACTGAAGTCTTGACTTCTTCTAACCCTCACAGACTGAAGTCCTGCCTCTGAATGCAGCTGGTTTTGTTCTAACCCTCGCAGACTAACATCCTGTCTCTGAACAGATTTGTCTTATTCTAACCCTCACACACTGAAGTCTTGACTTCTTCTAACCCTCATGGACTAAAGTCCTGCCTCTGAATGCAGATGGTTTTGTTCTAACCCTCGCAGACTAACATCCTGTCTCTGAACAGATTTGTCTTATTCTAACCCTCACACACTGAAGTCTTGATTTCTTCTAACCCTCACGGACTGAAGTCCTGTCTTCGAACAGAGCTGTCTTGTTCATACACTCACACTATGAAGTATTGGCTTCTTCTATCCCTCATGGACTGAATTCCTGTCTCTGAATGCAGCTGGTCTTGTTCTAAACCTCGCAGACTAACACCCTGTCTCTGAACAGATTTGTCTTATTCTAACCCTCACACACTGAAGTCTTGACTTCTTCTAACCCTCACAGACTGAAGTCCTGCCTCTGAATGCAACTGGTTTTGTTCTAACCCTCGCAGACTAACATCCTGTCTCTGAACAGATTTGTCTTATTCTAACCCTCACACACTGAAGTCTTGATTTCTTCTAACCCTCACAGACTGAAGTTCTGTCTCTACATGCAGCTCATCTTGTTCTAACCCTCACAGGCTGGAGTCATGGCTTGTTCTAACCCACACACACGGAAAATTAGTCTTGCTGTAACCCTCACACACTGAATTCTTATCTTGTTCTAACCCTTACCGACTGAAGCCCTGTCTGTTTCTAACTCTGATATATTGAAGTCCTGTCTATAAATGGAGCTGGTCTTGTTCGAACCGTCATAGACTGACGTCCTGTCTCTTAAATGTGCAGGTCTGTGTCCAACCCTCACAGACGAAAGTCCTGACTTTTTCTAATCCTCAATAAGTGAAGTCCTCTCTTGTCCTAACTCCCACAGATTGAATCATGTCTTATTCTAACCCCTACTGACCGAGGCCCTGTTTTGTTCTAACCCTCAAAGACTGGAGTCCTGTCTATGGATGGAGCTGGTCTTGTTCTAACTCTCACAGTCTGCAGTCCGGTCTTGTTTAACCCTCACAGACTGAAGTCCTGTCTATGAATGGAGCTGGCCTTGTTCTAACCTTCACAAACCGAAGTCCTGTCTCTGAATGCAGCTGGTCTTGTTCTAACCCTCACAGACTGAAGTCCTGTCTAGTAATGCAGCTGGTCTTGTTCTAACCCTCACAAACTGAAGTCCTGTCTCTGAATGCAGCTGGTCTTGTTCTAACCCTCACAGACTGAAGTCCTATCTATGAATGGAGCTGGCCTTGTTCTAACCTTCACAAACCGAAGTCCTGTCTCTGAATGCAGCTGGTCTTGTTCTAACCCTCACAGACTGAAGTCCTGTCTAGTAATGCAGCTAGTCTTGTTCTAACCCTCACAAACTGAAGTCCTGTCTCTGAATGCAGCGGGTCTTGTTCTAACCCTCACAGACTGAAGTCCTGTCTAGTAATGCAGCTGGTCTTGTTCTAACCCTCACAGACTGAAGTCCTGTCTATGAATGCAGCTGGCCTTGATCTAACCCTCACAAACTGAGGTTCTGTCTCTGAATGCAGCTGGTCTTGGTCTAATCCTCACAGACTGAAATCCTGTCTAGGAATGCAGTTGGTCTTGTTCTAACCCTCACAGACTGAAGTCTTGTCTATGAATGGAGCTGGCCTTGTTCTAACCTTCACAAACCGAAGTCCTGTCTCTGAATGCAGCTGGTCTTGTTCTATCCCTCACAGACTGAAGTCCTGTCTAGTAATGCAGCTGGTCTTGTTCTAACCCTCACAAACTGAAGTCCTGTCTCTGAATGCAGCTGGTCTTGTTCTAACCCTCACAGACTGAAGTCCTATCTATGAATGGAGCTGGCCTTGTTCTAACCTTCACAAACCGAAGTCCTGTCTCTGAATGCAGCTGGTCTTGTTCTAACCCTCACAGACTGAAGTCCTGTCTAGTAATGCAGCTAGTCTTGTTCTAACCCTCACAAACTGAAGTCCTGTCTCTGAATGCAGCGGGTCTTGTTCTAACCCTCACAGACTGAAGTCCTGTCTAGTAATGCAGCTGGTCTTGTTCTAACCCTCACAAACTGAAGTCCTGTCTCTGAATGCAGCTGGTCTTGTTCTAACCCTCACAGACTGAAGTCCTGTCTATGAATGCAGCTGGCCTTGATCTAACCCTCACAAACTGAGGTTCTGTCTCTGAATGCAGCTGGTCTTGGTCTAACCCTCACAGACTGAAATCCTGTCTATGAATGCAGTTGGTTTTGTTCTAACCCTCACAAACTGAAGTCCTGTCTCTGAATGCAGCTGGTCTTGTTCTAACCCTCACAGACTGGAGTCCTGTCTGTGAATGCAGCTGGCCTTGTTCTAACCCTCACAGACTGAAGTCCTGTCTAGTAATGCAGCTAGTCTTGTTCTAACCCTCACAAACTGAAGTCCTGTCTCTGAATGCAGCGGGTCTTGTTCTAACCCTCACAGACTGAAGTCCTGTCTAGTAATGCAGCTGGTCTTGTTCTAACCCTCACAAACTGAAGTCCTGTCTCTGAATGCAGCTGGTCTTGTTCTAACCCTCACAGACTGAAGTCCTGTCTATGAATGCAGCCGGGCCTTGATCTAACCCTCACAAACTGAGGTTCTGTCTCTGAATGCAGCTGGTCTTGGTCTAACCCTCACAGACTGAAATCCTGTCTAGGAATGCAGTTGGTCTTGTTCTAACCCTCACAGACTGAAGTCCTGTCTATGAATGCAGTTGGTTTTGTTCTAACCCTCACAAACTGAAGTCCTGTCTCTGAATGCAGCTGGTCTTGTTCTAACCCTCACAGACTGAAGTCCTGTCTATGAATGCAGCTGGCCTTGATCTAACCCTCACAAACTGAGGTTCTGTCTCTGAATGCAGCTGGTCTTGGTCTAACCCTCACAGACTGAAATCCTGTCTAGGAATGCAGTTGGTCTTGTTCTAACCCTCACAGACTGAAGTCCTGTCTATGAATGCAGTTGGTTTTGTTCTAACCCTCACAAACTGAAGTCCTGTCTCTGAATGCAGCTGGTCTTGTTCTAACCCTCACAGACTGGAGTCCTGTCTATGAATGCAGCTGGTCTTGTTCTAACCCTCACAGACTGGAGTCCTGTCTCTGAATGCAGCTGGTCTTGTTCTAACCCTCACAGACTGAAGTCATGTCTATGAATGCAGCTGGTCTTGTTTAACCCTCACAGACTGGAGTCCTGTCTGTGAATGCAGCTGGCCTTGTTTTAACCCTCACAGACTAACATCCTGTCTCTGAACAGATTTGTCTTATTCTAACCCTCACACACTGAAGTCTTGATTTCTTCTAACCCTCACGGACTGAAGTCCTGTCTTCAAACAGAGCTGTCTTGTTCTTACACTCACACATGTGAAAAATCAGCTATTCATTCTTGACTATGTTACTCCATAAGACGCGATCTCAGTCTCTTGGAAACATTCACACTGGGCAGAACCTCCAACCTCCTGGCTTCGCCTTCAAGGAATAGTAGGGTATCAGTTCAGCTCGCAACAGAAATGATGCTTGTTCTGTCTCTAATATGAACTTACACCTTCCCTACAAACCCTCCTAAGGTACCTCTACAAGGACCCTAAATAGAGCTTTTGTCGAATCCCACCCTATGCAATGCCGATGTTCTAAGGAGGCCCCATGCTTCCCAGAGAGTGGAATAGCCTAGTGTGGGGTGAGGGAGTTGGGGCATGGGGGGTAGGATCCTTCCACCAGCCATCCAGAAACCTCTGCACCGCCTCCCTCGCCCTTACACAGACACCCCCGCATATCCCATAGCCACAGCAGAGGCTGCTTCTTCTCCCACCTCACTGCCAAGTCCTGGAACGGCCTCCCTCTCCATCTCTGAACATCACCCTCGCTGACGGACTTCAGGAAGAGACTCAAGACCTGGCTGTTTGACGAAGCACAACAACCCAGCACCTGGATACCCTCACTGGTGATAAGCTGAGCTTTACAAGTACTGATTGATTGATAGGAGGGCACAGTATGGATTGTGGGGTCCGGGTAAGGTCCTCCCTGTGCTATGCACTGAGAGGCCTGCACTCAGCATCTTTTAGAGAGGGATGACATTGGAAGGATTAGCATATTATTGGACATCAGTGCTTTAGCTTTATAATCAATAGCAGGGTGACTACACTTAGGGGCCAATACATTAGAAGCACTGCTTCCAAAGGGCCACTACAATCAGAAGCACTGCTTCCAAAGGGCCACTACAATCAGAAGCACTGCTTCCAAAGGGCCACTACAATCAGAAGCACTGCTTCCAAAGGGCACTACTATCAGAAGCACTGCTTCCAAAGGGCACTATCTGAAGCACTGCTTCCAAAGGGCACTACTATCTGAAGCACTGCTTCCAAAGGACGCTACTATCTGAAGCACTGCTTCCAAAGGCCGCTACTATCAGAAGCACTGCTTCCAAAGGGCGCTACTATCAGAAGCACTGCTTCCAAAGGGCGCTACTATCTGAAGCACTGCTTCCAAAGGGCGCTACTATCTGAAGCACTGCTTCCAAAGGGCGCTACTATCTGAAGCACTGCTTCCAAAGGGCGCTACTATCTGAAGCACTGCTTCCAAAGGGCGCTACTATCTGAAGCACTGCTTCCAAAGAGCGCTACTATCTGAAGCACTGCTTCCAAAGGGCGCTACTATCAGAAGCACTGCTTCCAAAGGGCGCTACTATCTGAAGCACTGCTTCCAAAGGGCGCTACTATCAGAAGCACTGCTTCCAATGGGCACTACTATCTGAAGCACTGCTTCCAAAGGGCGCTACTATCAGAAGCACTGCTTCCAAAGGGCCACTACTATCAGAAGCACTGCTTCCAAAGGGCACTACTATCAGAAGCACTGCTTCCAAAGGGCGCTACTATCAGAAGCACTACTTCCAAAGGGCGCTACTATCTGAAGCACTGCTTCCAAAGGACGCTACTATCTGAAGCACTGCTTCCAAAGGGCACTGCTATCAGAAGCACTGCTTCCAAAGGGCACTACTATCAGAAGCACTGCTTCCAAAGGACGCTACTATCTGAAGCACTGCTTCCAAAGGGCACTGCTATCAGAAGCACTGCTTCCAAAGGGCACTACTATCTGAAGCACTGCTTCCAAAGGGCGCTACTATCTGAAGCACTGCTTCCAAAGGGCGCTACTATCTGAAGCACTGCTTCCAAAGGGCGCTACTATCAGAAGCACTGCTTCCAAAGGGCGCTACTATCAGAAGCACTGCTTCCAAAGGGCCACTACTATCAGAAGCACTGCTTCCAAAGAGTGCTACTATCAGAAGCACTGCTTCCAAAGGGCGCTACTATCAGAAGCACTGCTTCCAAAGGGCGCTACTATCAGAAGCACTGCTTCCAAAGGGCGTTACAATCAGAAGCACTGCTTCCAAAGGGCCCTACTATCAGAAGCACTGCTTCCAAAGGGCACTACTATCAGAAGCACTGCTTCCAAAGGGCACTACTATCTGAAGCACTGCTTCCAAAGGGCGCTACTATCAGAAGCACTGCTTCCAAAGGGCGCTACTATCAGAAGCACTGCTTCCAAAGGGCGCTACTATCAGAAGCACTGCTTCCAAAGGGCGCTACTATCAGAAGCACTGCTTCCAAAGGGCGCTACTATCAGAAGCACTGCTTCCAAAGGGCGCTAATATCTGAAGCACTGCTTCCAAAGGGCGCTACTATCTGAAGCACTGCTTCCAAAGGACGCTACTATCTGAAGCACTGCTTCCAAAGGGCACTGCTATCAGAAGCACTGCTTCCAAAGGGCACTATCTGAAGCACTGCTTCCAAAGGGCACTACTATCAGAAGCACTGCTTCCAAAGGGCGCTACTATCAGAAGCACTGCTTCCAAAGGGCGCTACTATCTGAAGCACTGCTTCCAAAGGGCGCTACTATCAGAAGCACTGCTTCCAAAGGGCCACTACTATCAGAAGCACTGCTTCCAAAGGACGCTACTATCTGAAGCACTGCTTCCAAAGGGCACTGCTATCAGAAGCACTGCTTCCAAAGGGCACTACTATCAGAAGCACTGCTTCCAAAGGGCGCTACTATCAGAAGCACTGCTTCCAAAGGGCGCTACTATCAGAAGCACTGCTTCCAAAGGGCACTGCTATCAGAAGCACTGCTTCCAAAGGGCACTACTATCAGAAGCACTGCTTCCAAAGGGCGCTACTATCAGAAGCACTGCTTCCAAAGGGCGCTACTATCAGAAGCACTGCTTCCAAAGGGCGCTACTATCAGAAGCACTGCTTCCAAAGGGCCACTACTATCAGAAGCACTGCTTCCAAAGGGCACTACTATCAGAAGCACTGCTTCCAAAGGGCCACTACTATCAGAAGCACTGCTTCCAAAGGCCGCTACTATCAGAAGCACTGCTTCCAAAGGGCCACTACTATCAGAAGCACTGCTTCCAAAGGGCACTACTATCAGAAGCACTACTTCCAAAGGGCACTAGAACAGAAGCACTGCTTCCAAAGGGCACTACTATCAGAAGCACTGCTTCCAAAGGACGCTACTATCTGAAGCATTGCTTCCAAATGGCACTATCTGAAGCACTGCTTCCAAAGGGCACTATCTGAAGCACTGCTTCCAAAGGGCGCTACTATCTGAAGCACTGCTTCCAAAGGGCGCTACTATCAGAAGCACTGCTTCCAAAGGGCGCTACTATCTGAAGCACTGCTTCCAAAGGGCGCTACTATCAGAAGCACTGCTTCCAAAGGGCCACTACTATCAGAAGCACTGCTTCCAAAGGGCGCTACTATCTGAAGCACTACTTCCAAAGGGCACTACTATCTGAAGCACTGCTTCCAAAGGGCGCTACTATCAAAAGCACTGCTTCCAAAGGCCGCTACTATCAGAAGCACTGCTTCCAAAGGGCGCTACTATCAGAAGCACTGCTTCCAAAGGGCACTACTATCAGAAGCACTGCTTCCAAAGGGCACTACTATCAGAAGCACTGCTTCCAAAGGGCACTATCAGAAGCACTGCTTCCAAAGGCCACTACTATCAGAAGCACTGCTTCCAAAGGGCACTACTATCAGAAGCACTGCTTCCAAAGGGCACTACTATCAGAAGCACTGCTTCCAAAGGGGACTACTATCAGAAGCACTGCTTCCAAAGGGCACTACTATCTGAAGCACTGCTTCCAAAGGGCGCTACTATCAGAAGCACTGCTTCCAAAGGGCCACTACTATCTGAAGCACTGCTTCCAAAGGGCACTGCTATCAGAAGCACTGCTTCCAAAGGGCGCTACTATCAGAAGCACTGCTTCCAAAGGGCCACTACTGAATATCCAATACATTACATTGAAGCCGCAGCATCAGGGTTCAGTGAAGTTTAATGATTTACTTTAAGTTAAATTCATTACATTTGGGTTCAGGTTCAGCATCAGGTTAAGGTTACTTATTACATTTATTTTAATAGTTTGTAATTGAAGGTTAGGGATATAATTAACTTTAAGGTTAAATAAAGCGTACTGTGTATGTTAAAAATGAAAACTAATTTAGGATTAGCTTAGGTTATTGTTATTTATATACTTTTCAATTAGGGTTTGGGTTAGAAATAAGATGAATTTAAAGGCATTTATTAAATGTAATTTATTCGTATTTAGGGTCAGCATTAAAGTTATAATAATGTTTCTCAATTTAACAAAATGTAAGTTAATTTTAATTCAATTTACCTGAAGGTTTGGTTAGACACAGCATTAAGGTTGGGTACGGAGAAACAACGTTAAACTTTATTTTATTTGGAGCTGGCATGAGGGTTAAGTTAAGGATATGTTTTAATGAAATTACACTTAATTGAATATTATCTTTTTAGTTTAATATATTTTAATTTATTGTATCAAAATATAGGTTATGAATCGTGTTATCATTTGGTACGGGTAAGATTACATGTTCAGTTACATTTAATTAGTTATGTGTAAGTAGTAGTGAGAGGATTACTGTTAGGGTTCATGTAATTGTAGGGTGGAGGTCGTAGTAAACTACATTTAATAAGTATCTTGTTGAAGTAGCGGCAGCCATTGTAAACTGTGGGTAAAACTCCTCGTGTTGGTATAAAAGGGCTGTAGGGTGCTGCTCCTAGCAGGAGACCTTCCAGGGTGTAGTCAGGTCAAACAGTGCATCCTATAGGCCCATTACAGGAGTAGGGCACATGTGCGTAAACAGTACACTACACACACAGCCTTCGCTCAGGAAGTCCCCGGAGTACCGGGTACCTGGTCTGTATGGCCGAGAAGCACAGAAGCATTGAGGGTCAGGAGTCTGATCTCACTCTACAGAGCCTGAAAGTGGGAGTCACAGGGAGGGTTCATTGGCAGGAACAACAAGGGGTCAAGGGGTCAAGGTACACACTTCCATCTGTTGCACCTGGCTCCACAGAGCTCCAGGGTAACTAGCACCCTGGGCTGGGAAGGTTAGTGCTGTAAAGCCAGCTCGCGTGCCAACAAGATAACAAAGCAGGTGCAGGTAAGTCAAAGGCAGTGCGACTCCTCTAGTCCGCACAGGTCGCAGAAGGTGTAACTCAGGCTTGTCGGACGAGGAGCCGTGAGCTGCCGGGAGCTCGCCAGCTACCTGCCAGCACCTCTCCTGTGTGCAGCCCAGCCTACTAAATTAGAAGCTTTTGATTGGTTGAATTAATATATGTATACCTACATTGAAAAGTGTATAGTGTCAGAAATCATAAGCTGTTGATTGGGCATATTAACAGCTGATATCTGAGGGATAAATTATGCAGCATTGGGATAAATTACTAATATTACCTTTGTTTTACATTACTGCCGGCAGCCGTGCCCGATGCATTGAGGTGACCACGTATGATAAGCTGCATATAGTGGCCACTAATGTAATCTTGTCTGTTGTGGTCACTATAGGAGCACTTACATTATTAGTAGCTGAGGATGATTTTCGCTGAACATAAGTAGCTCTTATTACAGAAGAGGTTGGAGACCCCTGGTGTAACTTATGTGTGTCTGGGCGTGGCAGGATGTTGAAAGAGAGTTTACAGCTGTGCAAAAGCCCCCCCAACCCTCCCCCCATGGATGCTAAACCAAGGCTGTTCCCTCTATCTACTTGTTTACAGACATGCTTTTTAAAGTCCTCACAGAATCCTACCCTTGGTTGCAGCCTGGTGCTTCACCTTGCATTGGAATAGACACTGAGGGCTGCATGTGTTTGTACATCCCAGAATGGGAGGAGAGTATATTCCAGGGGCAGGATCCAGGCTGCTTATCATCCAGAAAGCATTTTCTGCTAGCAAAACAGGTCGAATAAGCACATTCCGTTGAATGTGCAGACCAGAGTCACAAGGCTTAGATATCTCCAATCAAAACCTCATGATATTGGGTGGATGAACATTAGGAGAAAAGCTACTGTGATTTCTGACACTAGCGCCCTTTCATGTTTTCTCAACTGAGATCCTTCTGGCCTGCCAGAGAATGGTACAGTCTGGGCAGTGGCTGTAATCTTGCCTGAGACGTTGTTATCCTGCATCATTAGAGACTTGGTAGTGGCAGCCATCTTGTCTAAAACATTGTTGTTTTGCATCATTAGACGATTCAACCAATTATGGTTCACTGAGCACGGTGGAGCTAAAACTGGCCCCATCTGCACCAGGATTCCTGCTTGCATGTCCACCCCCAAGTTCTTCATTAAAACCTCAGCCCACTGTCTGCACCTAAAGAAGAGTTATCCACTCGCCCATCCATCCATCCTTACGTCCAGCTCTTGACATATGGAGGAGCCGCAGATCCCACACTGAACTGTACCTACCACCCAAAACATACTGGAACAAGTCGTATCTACATTTATAGATGTAGATAGCTGGAATAAATACTTCTACATGGAATTCAAAACATTTTGAATAATTCCATAATGGGCTGGCTACGATCATGAGTCATTATTTAGGTCCAACAATTGAGCTTAGAACAGAAGTGACTCCATCTTGAAAGGGGACTGTCTGGCTCTAGAGATCTTGTGCTTGCGGGCATTTTATGGACATGCTCCTGAGAATCTCCGCATTGGCCAGCGTAATGACCAGAGCAGATACCTGCTCTATCAAAACACGTTCATTATGGATTCAGGCGCTAGGGGTTTTGAGAACAGAGATCCTGTTCACGAGGTAGAGTGTGTGATAGAGACAGGACTCCTAAACAATCCACAAATTAGGTGGTCCCATGGTGCACAAGAGGGTTTCATAGACCTGAAAACTGAGTAAAACTCTCTACTGCAGACCTCATTCTGTAGACTAAGGTATCCTTCAATATTAGTTTTGTTATGTGCTTTCGACACTCCTGCGACAAAAGACAGAGCACACTTTTCTTCTACACATAGTTACGATGCCCACCAATATTTCACGTGTTCACTAAAGAACTGTGACAAAATACCAGGAACTGTGCTACGCTCAGCCCTTCGTACCACTCAGAGCACTTGAGCACAGATGCAACAGGTCTTCAGCCGGTCTGTGGGACCCTACCCTTGTGCATCGATTGAAGAAACAGTCTTTACTATTCACCAAAGGGATATCCCGGCCCGTCTCAGCCAGAATTAGCTTGACCATCTTCTGCTGAGAAGCTAGCGAGAACCAGAAGTGCAGGAGATATCCATTGGAGAGCGAGATCACATGCAATTCTCTCTGGCCACGGGGGAGTCGGGAGCGTTTGTGACCTAGAACCTTCAAACGAGGAGCTTGGTAGCCATGAGAGGGCCCTCGCAGTACAGATGCCAATGGGCTACGGATCCCAGCTCTGCTGAAAGTCTGTGCCACTGAGCTTTAACCTGATAGAGCTATGAGCTGTCGATCGTTGTCCTGGTGTCAGCATGGACAGAAGGTGTTCACATCGTCTTAAGCAAGTGTTGCAAACACCAGCGGAGCCCAGCCATATCCTGTGCATTCTGATTCTCTTACGAATGTATAGCCCATGTCTCAGCTCTCCAGAGCCCCTTGCCGTAGAGTGCAGCCCACCATAGTCAAGTCTTATAGAGCTCAACCTTTCCAAACACTTGGTTTGGCGTTAAGGTGCCAAGAAGAAGAGAACCATGACATAACCTGCAAAAAAGGACAGGTGCTAAAAAGAACAATGAATGGCTCCCTGTTCCTTGAAGACAAAGTGAAACAGGTGTACGATAGTTCTGACTCTAACTCACTCACAACCGGTACCCTAACGGGCCAAGAATTTAGACATCATTTAGTACAACATCAATGAGTCATGTGACATCCAAGAAGTGAACGCCAGAGACCCCCAAGAGTCATATGGTGGAGATAGAGCCATGTTTGAAGGAGCTCAGTCCCCCACTGAAATAGTCTCCAGACCACCATAACCTGGTGCTGAACATCTCAAGCATCCTTCGCTTTGTCTTCTAGACCGCTGCTCTCCATAGTCATGGATTGCAGGCTTCAGTCCTTCGTAGCCATGCGCTGTAGACCTCGTCCATACGTTGACAAACTCCGCCCTTCATCTCCATGTGGTATAGACACCAGCCCTTCATTGTCTTCCATTTATGGGATTTACACTCAAGCAGCATTTTGGAGGCCTCCGTCTTCATAGCTGTGAGTTGTTAACATTAGGCCTCCTTAGCTGTGTCTTGTAGAGCTCAGCCGCCTTGTTTTGTAACCTCCAAAGCTAATGCCAACACAGCCATCTGTAGTAGACACTAATCAATCAATCAATCAATCAATCAGGAGTTTATAAAGCGCACTACTAACCCGTGAGGGTCTCAAGGCGCTAGCCTTGAGACACTAGCCATACACAGAGCCTGTCACAGATGTCTGCTCAACAAATATCATCGTATTGACTAAACCCTCTGGCCATCGACTTCAACCCACCATAACCAAGTCCTACCGCCCTCAATGTGCGACATTCACATGACACAGATGCTGTGATGATATACCTTGGAATTACCACTTCCGGGTACGTGGCACCCCTCTACGGAGGGGAGCAAATGGTGGAGAGAGAGAGTATGGGAATGTGGTATCTTGAAGACCGTGTTAACCATACAGGGGGTTTCTAGGAAAGGTAACCGACAAGTAATTCTGGGTCAGAGAAACTCTCCTGCAGAGGAGTCCCACAGGAGAAGGAGGGGAGCTCCCTGTGGGAATGATTAACTTAGGGGGACCGGAAGTGGACATATTGATCCTGGATTGGGAAGGTGGTATAGGGGATTTGTGTCTGCCCCTAATCTGGTTTGGCATTCGCCCCCTCAGTGGAACAGGAAGCTTTGCTCTGTTTCGCTAGTATTGTTATGCTCTGTAGGAGGTCGAAGGAGAACTGCTACGTGTAGTATTTTGAGGTATTACCTCCTCCTTAACAGCGGGTGAACCCTATAAATGAGCGTATGTTTACAGGTGCTGCTGTAAACATTGTAGACACTTCCTATGGAGCAGGATACACCAGTAACTGGTTTCAGCCCTCCTGAGATGTTTGAAGGGCTCTGGAGCCAGGCATACAACACCACTCAAAGGTTACATGAACTGCTAGTAAAATCTACACCTCTGGTGAAGCATCAATGGAAGATGTTCACTCCGGCGTAGGTCAGAAATTCAGAAACCTGATAGTTACTACTCTTTTGAGGAGGATGCCAGCCTTCTGAGGAGGAAAAAGCCCCAAGAGTTTTAACGCACAGAATTCCTTCTCCAAGTGAATCTGGTTAGTTACATCTGGTCCTGCGCTTCTCTTTCTCCTGGACCCCAAGCTGGGGTTGGTATTAAAACAAACCCGCCTAACCATTGTCTGTGTGAGAGTGAGTGTGTGTATGTGTGTGTGTGAGTGTGTGTATGTGTGAGTGTGTGTATGTGTGTGAGTGTATGAGTGTGTGTGAGCATGTGTGTGTGTGTGTGAGAGAGAGAGAGCGTGTGTGAGTATGAATGTGTATGTGTGTGAGTGTATGAGTGTGTGTGTGTGTACGAGTGTACGAGTGTGTGTGAGCATGTGTGTGTGTGAGCGTGTGTGTGAGTGTATGAGTGTGTGTGAGTGTATGAGTGTGTGTGTGAGGATGTGTGTGAGAGCGTGTGTGTGTGTGTGTGTGTGTGTGTGTGTACGTGCCTCAACGTAGCTGACATTCTTCCTCATTGTATATTAACTTTCCCCCGTTTGCAATTCTAAGGGAATCTCCCCTTCGGCCTCTTTTATTGGGGAATTGGGTGCCCTCCATGCCTGTTACCTTTACATTTTTATTTGCATGAGGTTTCTCCTCTGGGTCTCCTGCACTGGGGACCGCTTTTAAGGGACTTTTGTGTATTCCTCGTGTTTGTTCTTCATTAATTATACAATATAAAAGCACACGATAGTTTGGTTTTTATTAACATGGAATGTTTGATGCTTATAAAAAACAGGGATCTAATTAACTCTAGTGAATGAATTAATTTCCTGTTACAGAGACTCTTTTCATAGAATACCCGAGTTGGCTCATTCTGGGAGTCTCTTAAAGCCTAGAGCCCTTACAAGGGAAAGACCTCTTGGGAGAGATGGTCCTAGAGACACAGAGAAGGGTCGCGAGGAAGGGACACCTCTGTCCTGGGCCTCAGAGGCCACACCGCCAGAGCCATGTGATGAAGGTGTAACCATGCGCTGCCAGGTGACACAGGCCTCTGCCGCCATTGTTGTATGACGTGCACACGCGCCAGCCCGCCATGGCGTGTAGGTCTCCACCATTGATCACCATCTCTTGGAACTCGCACCAGTGCTTAATTTGTAATAAAACAAGTGCTGGAGCCCTCGTGAGGAGGCCACTGCAGCTTGCACCACCCATTGCCCCCGCCAGTGCTGTCAATGACAGCAGCACCACAACTACTAACCATCACACCCTACAAGTGTGACAATTCAGACTATTCCAGACCCCCAAAGCTATACGAATGGCTTGGGCCGCAGATATTAGTCATTTTTAATGTATACTGAATTAATAAACAACTGTAGTTGTGCTGATCTCTAAATTAGTCAAACAGCGCCACCATGTGGTAGACTGTCATAAGTGCTGGTGTTGACAATTATGTACTGGTACTTAGCACCTGAACCACCGGCTCAAATTAAGCACTGCTCCTAGCCCAGCACAGCCACCTTCAGTGTGCACAGCCCAGCAGATCTATGTTTCCATGTGAAAACAGACTGCAAGAACCCTTCCCTAAAACACAGACATCGAAATCTAGATTTCTAAAATCTGGACACACAAACATCATCGTAATGACATTTCGGCCTGGATTTAATTCCCAAATACAGCAAACTCACCTCACAGACATTTTAGTACTGGTAGTTTACCCTACTTCTGGTATATTTTGCCGGACGTTGTCGATGGTATTACATTATTACATTTTTCTTGCATAATATTTGTGTAACACCAAGGTTGCTGTGGTCTATGTTTGGGAGTCTGTTTTTATATATTCGTGCTCTGTGTTTTCACATGCTACTGAGGTCTGCCACCCTTATCCACTTATGTAAGTCCATACGCATCATGTCCATGGATTGTAGGTAGTTGCTTTAAAGGTTTGCAGTAATCAGGGTCCCAGATGAAGGCATCTTGAAGGCATGTAGATGTGTGTGTACATCTCACCTGGCAGTCTCTCCTCACCTTCTCCATTTCTCTTCATGTTGTAGTAAAAGCAGTCTGACGTCACGATGACCTCACTGGCGAAGCCTCTTCCAGCCCCGCGCCGGATACCCACTGACCAGACAAGGGACGGGAATTCTGGGTCCACTGAGCAGATGGACTCCGAAGACACAGGTGAGTGTCCGGCACTAGGGATGTGAGAAGGTGGACAGGAGCAGCACTCTGTGGTGGTAAGGAGAGGACCTTACAAACACTCGCATTATTCATGTATGGAAGGGTCCTCTCTGGTGTCACCACAACGCCAATGTCATGTGAGGGAATTGTAATTCACTCAGGGACAAACGTAGGGACCCAAACACTGCGACACCAGGAACCACGCGGACACACTCTGGCTCCTACAACAGGATGCTGCGAAGGGATGTTCACTGCAGCCGGTGTGTCCTTTCATAATGGTCCTTACGTGTGTGGGCACAGTCGCCCCATACAGTCGGTCTGGTCTCTCATCATCACTTCACCAGTTGTGTGACCATGGTAATGCCTTTGAAGAATCCATGTACACTGTAAAAGAAGCAAACTTTCAGAATAAAATAACACTAAAGTTTCTCCTTGAAAATCATATTTCACAAAGGAGTAAACAGGTTTCCACCCAAAGGCTGAACCACCGACCACCCTGACATTTATTAGGTGGTTGACCAATGGTGGATGGACCGCCAACTAAAGGTCTCTCTTAGAGCTGAGCCAGCTGAGGAACCGCCATGGGAAGGCTGGGGGTACGCCCACCTCTCCTTGAGGCATGGGGAGGGTGAGGTCCTGACTGGCAGAGCGGGATGCTGGAATATGGGTTCTTTAAGTCAACTTTGAGGTGCAATTGTGGCTGCAGTTTCAGCCTAGCCGTGGTCAACCTCTTAAAGTCATGACTTCCCGATACAGCGAGAGGTCTCCCAAAATCCAGGTCTGACTGCTGCACCTGATGACCCAGTCATCCTTCCACCTGAAAAATACTCCAATACAGTGATGGGTTCTGCAAAACGCCTGCCCTGGAATTAAACCAAGAAGAACCAAAAGTTAAAATTGTGAGGGCATTTGAGGAAAGGCATTGCCACATGAACCCCTTTGATGACCACAGGGAGCGGTGTTGAAGCAGAATAGGAGGAACTGCGTTACCACATAAATAAGTACAGTACCCATAATGCATTGGGACGTGAGAATTTGAATGATTGAAACCTGCAATTGTGATGTAACAGATGGACAGTGAAACATACAACTGCAAGGTACAGTGCACAGCGTAACACCAGAAACAGACAAAGGACTATCGATGCCAACAACTGACAGGTAGTGATTCTGTTTGTCGAGAGCCTCACATTACAGCTTTTTGGATCCCTAGGGCGGGGCAGCAACACACTTTGGGGAGATAATCGATTGCAGCAGAAGCTTTTATTTCAACAGCTACCATAGTATAATGCTGTGTTGAGGTTGGTTTAAGAGGAGGCTTACTTAGGCGAATTAGTCTGTTAAGCTAATTCAATACACATGACTCAGAAAATAAAAATAGAGTTAAAACAGGCAATGTTGCTTTACAAAGACTAAATGTCAGCCAAGGCAAATCACCACATCTAAAAAAGTACATTTTTACCATAAGGTTCATAGCACAGTACTTTAAAAAATAAAGATTTTAGGATCCTTTGCAGCAGTCTTGAAAACATCAGACAATCCATCAGTGCGTGGGAACATTAGCACCTATTACAGGAAAAACAGATACACTTCCCATCATTGGTTTTAATCCCTGCTTCAAATTATTATATTAAAGAATGAGGAGTTTAGCTCCAAGCTAAATTCAAATTGGATAGCTGGTCTATACCCGAGAATTGATCTTCATTACCTATTGCTAGTAATGTTAGCAAGACTGAGAATTTATTTTCCAGATACTCAAAATCCTTCTTGACGGAGACCTGTGCAGCAGCCGCTGGACCATCGTGTTAGACGGTAGACTTAAGATGTGTTTTAAGCATAGACGCTCCACGTGGTCCCAGGTGGCTCTTGGGTCACAGTTTAGTGACTCCGCTCCTTACAGATCTGTAGGATCCTGATGTATGTATTCCTTCTTGATGTATGTATAGTCCGCAATCGGGGTAAATCGCTTCTATAGGCATGCACAAGTAGAATCCTAGAGTAACATTTTACTCAAGTCCCCAGATGAGCACATGGATCGAACAATCACGTCATCAAGATGTTCTTTCCAGCTTAAATAACTGGAAAAGGTTATTGTATTAATAGGACTTCACCATCTCTCTTGCTAACAAGAAAACTTGGGCTGTTTTCCCCAAATAATGCTGCGTCTAACTGCTCACAAACTGGCAGTTTTATAGTACTCTTGTCAGCTGCACACGCAACGAAAAGTAATAAGTAATGGCATTGAAGCAAATGTAAGGCATCTTACTATGCAGAAAATAACTACGCAGACCAACAGGAGTTCCTTTACGGTAAAATGTGAGTCAATGCATTACCGCATGAACTACTACAATGACCGTATGCACTGGGAGATGAAAGTGTGGGTCACTGAAACGTGCCATTGCGATTAAGAGGTAAATAATGAAACACACATCTTCAAGGTCCACGGTGTAATTTGATGCCAGAAAGAGAGGTAGGACTGCTAAAACCGAGGCGCTCCCATTGGAGGTATTGATGCTGGTTTGCTTGAGTGTGGCCACAAGGCAGGGCTTCGGATGAGTAAATGTAAGCATGACTCCTGCAGCTGAGATCAGGCCCAGGCCGTCAGACAAGGTTCTTATTCACAATAGAGAGTGAGAGAGAAGCAGGTCAGTTGCAATCTCCCGGGTACAATCGCATCACATATACGCAACTGCTGCTGTCTATATATCCCTAGGAGTGTCAAGACTGCCAGATAAAGAGGAAAAAAAAAAGTGAAAGCGGTCCCGCCAGAGTTTATTGCTCTCCCTCCAATTAATCTTCGGGCGATGGGGTATCCAAAGATATTGGAGAAGACGCCTCACTCACTTATCATGACATGCTTCATCATAGGCGTCTTTCCACACTCAGGTAAGATGGTACTACCTGGGCGGACTCAACCAAAGATGTTATGGGAGTTCTTATATAAAGCAAAAACTGGCCATGCAGGGAACCAAATGAGTGATGTTAAAAATACCTTCAGGTATACCCAAACGATATGTTTATTAGGTAGGTACCTGGGGTATGGGATAAAAACGTGAAACAAAAGGGGTTTCTCTGAATGTATTGGTTCAGTTATACCCCCTTTAAAATGCCAACATGTTTTGGCCCGCACCGTGGGCCCACATGGGTCTAGGGCCTTCTTCAGGGCTGAATATCTACTCCTAAGTATCCCTGCTCTAGAAAGAAGCACGCATTCCATGCATAAGAATGAGGCCGAATGCGCTCACCTGTATTTTCTGTTATCCAGTAGGTTTTCTAAGGAAAGGGAAGAGACAAAAAAACAAAAAAGGAACATAGGGGGACGTTACACCTGGTTTAGATTAAGACAGGCTGCTTCCACCATGATTTCTTCATTCTATACACTTGGTTTCGGTGTCATAATGCTACATTATCCTATATTGTGTACTAACGTGAGCAACTTCCCTCAAGGCTATATTCAAAAAGTGATGATCTCCGTGCAATTCTAAAAACCGTGTTGTTAAAAGATACAATAAAATAGTTTTTTTGTTTTTTGTGAACAATAGTCATCTTATTGATTCAGGTACTCTCTATACTTCTTTTCATGACAATTGCATTAAATACAAAAAACCAAACCTAGATATCAATGCGTATCTTATGTGACCATACTCATGCCCATGGAATCTCGTGTTTTGCTTCTCATGCTTACCTACTAGGTTTTACTATTTCGCAACACGCGGATCGGGCGGTTGGTGCGGTCTTATAGTCACACTCTATAAGGAAAACAGAGTATATTGCATCCGGTGTTAAAAAGGTACTGTCTGGTCTCAGTTCTCAGGCAAACAGTCAACCACAGCACTCCATCGCCTCTTTAATATTCTGAACTATTAATGCATGTATGTTTTTTAAACAATAGTATATATGAGGAACACTCGTATTTCAAAAAACACCTGATTGTTGTTTAGTGGTTATGGAAGGAAAGTGTCTGGCATTCCTTCTATCAACTCTTTTACGTACCATGCTCGTGCCTTTACTCAATGTGATTATCGGCTTTCATATTGCTCGATGTAGCGGGGTCTTATCTTGCATTTGCTCGTGATTAATGTATTTCATGAAGTCTGGCGAGAGGAGGAAGCACGTGACCGACGCCCTTGTGCAGGTAAAACACTGTTGTAGTTGCGGTGTCACAGCCCTCTCATTTTGCCCCCTTCGTAAATAAACGCACTGCATGCATCTCCACCCATTCCCGACTTACTTCGTCAAAGTACAGACACCGCTGGAGTACCTGCGTATCTCGCCTTGCCCGCCGCCGAGTGCCGGAGTTTGTGGCATGGGACTCTATGTACCCGTAGGGCTTTGTAATCGACGTCATCAGACGGTGCGGGTGTCTTCGGAACACAGGGCGTGCTGGGAGACTGAGTTTTCCCTTGAAGAGTGTCCTCGCCTGCCGTAAGGTCTAAACCTAATGATATTACGATTGAATACACGCCCTTCAAGCTAAATCCCATAACGACTATTGGATTTTTGGTATTTAGAAAAAGGACGTTCCTATTACCCTACTCATTTAAAACTTTTTAAATATATTACTGTTCACAGAACACAAGATCCAGATTTGTCCCAACTAATAAAGTTGTATTTGTACAAAACAAAGCGTCACCCCCGAGCTTGGTAGATCAAACAAACTCCGTAGTTCTAGCCTTCAATGTTAAAAGGTTATAGGATATATAAAGACAACATCTTTTGATGATAAAAGATGTATATATGTGTTTCAATTAAACATCAATTTTGCTGCCAAGATCAGTGCAGACTTATCCTTCTATCTGGATTTAATACTAGTGTGTTCTGTTTTATTGTATGGTGATAGGGGTGTGATCAGTGCTGTTCCTAAGCACTCCCAGTCTTCCCTTGGTGACGTAGAAACTGTCCCAAGTAGTTTAAGGTCACATGCCCCCAGGGACTTATGTCAAAAGAAGGTTTTTTTTTTTCTTTTTGTGCTAGCCCACTTCAGCTTTATTTTTCATTGTCTGTCAGTTTAAGTTAAGTTAACATTGTCCAGGGTATGTCTTCATTTAACCCATGTATTGAGCTTGAAAGGCGATAAATCCATCGCTGTTCCAATTTTAACAGTTGTTTATCACTGACTGCGTTGGGCAGTTTTTCAATCACCGACCAAGTAAAATCATTTTCATCATGGCCAGTTGTTTGGAAATAGCGCATCATTTTTGTGACCGTCTTCCCACATCGGAATGTGCTACGATGTTCATTCAGTCGTACTTTTACTTGTCTTGTCATCATACCGATGTACCTCAACTGGCACTTGCATGTAATGACATATACCACATGACTGCTGTTGCAGTTGGAAAACTTTCTTTGTTCCCAAGGGGTCTTTAAGCCCAAATCAATTTCTTTACTAGCCTTTGTCAGTCGAGATACGTTGCAGGTTCCACAGGGAAAGTGACCCACCACCTCGGGGAGGTTCCACAGTGTGTTTCATTTTCGGCTTCCCTCATCCGTTCTTTTTGGACGGGTATGCACCACTGATTCTTTTAAGGATTTCCCTCTTCTAAAAGCGAACATGGGTTTCTCTACCTTCAGCGGCCCGGAGTTTAGGGTTTTCCAATGGCGCAGAATTAACCTTTTTAATGTATTAGATTCCGTGCCATATGTGGTGACACAAACCAACCTTGTATTCTTGGGTTTGGGGTATGTTTCCAGTAATGTCTCCCTGGGGTTGTTCTTTGCTCTCTTGAATGCCTTTTTCACCAGTTTGTTGAGGTAGGATTTTTCTTGAAGCTTTTTTAGTCAACTTCTTTGCGTGGACTTCATAGGTTTCTTTTTCCGAGCAGTTCCTCCGGAGTCTTAAAAACTGCCCCACCGGTAGGTTGTCTTTTAGGGCCTTGGGATGAAAACTGTCGTACCGGAGTAGATTGTTCACATCCGTAGGTTTGTAGTACACCTCGGTTTTCAGTAACCCATTTTCTGGCCAGATTTTCAAATCCAGAAAGGTAATGGAGTCCCTGCTCATTGTCATAGTAAACTTGAGGTACTCATCTCTGGTATTAAGACAGGATAGGAAATCAATGGCTTCTGTTTCTGTCCCTCTCCAGATCAAAAAAATGTCATCTATGAACCTCTTCCACACCATGAGCTTGGTGCAGTAGGGGTTGTTGTTATCATAGATGAATCTGGTCTCAAAATCGTGGACATACAAACAGGCGATACTGGGGGCAAACGTGCTGCCCATTGAAGTTCCGTAATTCTGCAGGAAATAATCCCCTTCAAATTCAAAATGTATTTTGGTTAAGGCCAGTCTGGCGCAGTCAATGACGAACCTTTTAGGTGTAATCGGTCCATTCCTCATTCCTAAGTAAGGTTTCAATCACTTGGAGAGATGACTCTTGAGGTATGCTGGTATACAGCGCCTCGACGTCTAGAGTGATAAAGATGTCAGTGATTTCATTGAATGACAAAGTTTGGAATTTGATAAGGATATCTCTAGTGTCCTTGAGATATGATGGCATCCTTTGAACCATAGGTCTGAGGAAATAATCTGTGAATTTTGATAAGGGTTCTAATACTGATCCGATCCCTGATACGATGGGTCTACCGGGTGGTGGGTTCTTGTGAACCTTCGGCAAGATATAGAAGTACGGAATCCGTGGGTTCTCCTCTTTAAGGAATCCTGCTTCTGATGCCGTGATCCATCCTTCTTCTTTCGCTTCATTTACCATTGTATGTACAGATTCCATGATTTCCTTGGTAGGGTCCCTTTGTAGACTTTTGTAGTTCCGAGGGTCATCCAGTAGTTTTTGCATTCGCTCCGGTACATTTCCAGTGGCATCACCACCGTCGCCCTTCCTTTGTCGGCTGGTTTTATTATGATATCCCTCATCTTGTCGATTTCTGCGATGGCGTTGTGTTCAATTGTCGTTAAATTGTTGAAGACGCGTTTCTCGTTCTCCTTCAGTTTATCAACCTCCAAAGTTACGGCTTTTTCAAATGCCAGTAGTGCTGGGATGAAATTGGACTTTTTCCTAAGGCCAGTGTTCTTATCTTCCTCGGCCTGTGGTAGCATATCCTGGTCCGCAAAGAAGACCGATAATCTCAGTCTGCGGAACAACTCTGCCAGTTCAATTCTGAGGTCAAAAAGGTTGGATTTCACCGTAGGGACAAAACCCAACCCTCTATTGAGCACTGCCTCTTGCGCTGGAGTGAGAGTTTTTTCACTCAGGTTGATTATTCCCGAGGATTCCTGCTGGTACTCGGTTGTGCATCCTGCATCATGGGGTCCTCTTGATCGGACTGCCATTGTACTCTTGGGCCTCTCCGTTTTCATCCCCCCCGCCACTCCCCCGAGTTGGGCCTCTCCCTAAAAAAGGAGGCTGGAAAGGTTGCCATTGGTATCCGTACTGTGGGGGTTGAAAAGGTCCCCATCCAAAAGGTTGTTGGTGGAAGGGACCTTTTTGGCTGGTAATTACCCCTGTTCCTGCGGGGGCTGCCTCCTCTCCTCTTCGAGTTCCATCTCTGGTTTTGTCCATCCGCTGATGAGTCACTGGAATATCTTCCTGATCCTGTGCTATCCGTATCTGAGAAATCAGATTTATCTCTTTCAGTTGGACTGTAGTCTTCTTTCGAGTGTGGAAAGGTGCTCTCATAGTTGAACCGTTTTAGATCCTTCTGAAATTTGTTGATCTTGGCCTGTGTACGGTATTCTTTATGCTCATTGATGATCTTGTTGTTCTCTTCCAATTTTTTCTTAAAGGTGCCAATGGTAACTTGTGTTTTTAAACCATTCTCTATAGTTTTAATTTCGATTAGTAGGGTGTCGGAGACTCTTTTTGCTGTCTGTATAATCAAAACCAGCCAGTCTCTCGTGCATTTCCATGCTATGAGAGACCAGCTGCGTCTGAATTCGGGGTCATTCAAGAAAATGCGAGGTGCGTTTGACACAATGAGACCATTGGGGGCTATATTCCCCCGGAGATATTCCGTCATTATTGCCCCATGTAGGAGTGTTTTCAGTTGAGTCCGTTTCAAATCCGTGAGTGATTCCCAGTCACCATTATTTTGGGTAGTTTGTGTCAGTGTTGTGTCAGACAAGGTTGCAATCTCAGCCCAGCCCTGTATAAAGGACTTGCACTCTCTGCTGCACACATCCCGTGCCCCGGGACTGATGCTGAATGGCTCCGAAAGAGAACGCCTGTTGCATGCCAACGACCAACTCATCCTGCTTCTTACTAAAAAAACTATCCAGTGTAATCTTAATCTCCTGAAAAAGTCCTGCAGAGCGTGGACCCTAGACCTTAAAATATAACCAAATGATTGACCCCTCAAAGAGTGTGATTAATGTCAGCTCATAAAATCAGCAAATACATGATTGTTTTACAAACCTGTGACATCAGCTGGGTCAAGCTTCTGGATGGGAAGATTAAGAAAAGTACTTTAACCAATAAAAGATTAACGTTGAACCTGGGTACCAGACTTTCCAACCAGCATGCAATGGGTAGATGCTAAGTGGGGTTTCATCTCCTCTAGTTGCCAAGTTTCCTAGGTCCATGCGTGAAGCGCTTCTCCACACC
Organism: Calotriton arnoldi; assembly: GCA_963921515.1. Lineage (NCBI taxonomy): Eukaryota > Metazoa > Chordata > Amphibia > Caudata > Salamandridae > Calotriton > Calotriton arnoldi. Next base: position 1,713,797 of record CAWUFW010003203.1, on the reverse strand, counting down.
ACGCTTTTTCTTTGAATTATGGGATGGGTTTTGTAGTCCTATTTTAAATTGGGACAAACAGGACTACAAGTACCAGAATTCAAAGAAAAAGAAATTGGACGGGAGCAGCACATCACACATGGACCTAGGAAACCTGCCAGGTCTCTCCACAGCACCTCGGGATCCCATCCGAAGTGCTCAGGGAAGCATCACTCCCAGTACCTTGGGGTCTCAGCTACACCACAATGATCTCGCCCTCAGCGCGTGAGGGTAAAGTGAATGCTCTCACATATAGGGTAATCACAGACACTTTGGGCCTGAGTGAGATCTTCCATTATATTCTGTGGGATTTATATTTCAGCGGACGGGACATCCGGCACCGTTGTGATGGAGTAACCCTTGCTCCGAGATCTAAATCAGGCCCGTAGTTTCCAGCGCTGGCTTTTCTCTTACAAATCGTTGCTATCAGGTGAGTCGGTGTAATCAGTTTAGTGAGAAAACTAGGACTACAACATCCATAATGCATTTGAGTGCCACATGAGATCACAGGACATGAAGTGAGGTGGACCACCTAAGCCCAGGTGAGGTCACACCCGCAGCTCCCTGTTGGCATCCGCCACACTAGAATGAGACAAGGCACGGCCCCCGCGACAGATGATCTATCTACAAAAGGCAGGCTGCCCCTATGCACCTGGGAGGTGTCACACACAGTCACTTCTTGGACTCATGCCTGATAAAGGAGGGCTCTGACCGGCATCCTGTGTTGTCCTGGAAGCCTTTCACCTGGTGGAGGAGAGGGTTGGAAGAGGCCAGGGATACTCTCGACTCTCCTGATCAGTCAGATGTGAGGGGCGTCAGTCCATGGCCGCACTTGGGAGGAGGGGAGGAGGGGAGGAGGGGAGGAGGGGGGAGGGGGAGGAGGGGGGAGGGGGGAGGAGGGGAGGAGGGGAGGGGAGGGGGGTCTGCTTCCATCGGACTACATGTCCCAGAATGACACTTGAACAAGAAGCCTGTATTGGGCAAGCTACTCACACCTTATATGGGACAACGTAAGACTGCTGAGCTCTTACCCAAGGCCTGGCTCTCCACATTAATTATGAAGATTTTAAATTTTATTTCATAAGCTTTTATTATCATAAATTCTGGGTAAACAGACATACAAACACGCAAACACATACAAACACTTTTTATTTTTTTAATTATTTTACAAATCATCATTTGTAGGTGTGTTAGTCCAATACGGCTCGAGTGAAGTGAACCGAGAGCACAGATCCCAGCTGTGTCGGGTTGTTTAAAGCCCAGCTGTGTCGGGTTGTTTAAAGCCCAGCACGCGACGAGCAGGTAGTAACATATCTCTAGAGGTCTGTCCTGCGCTGCTACAGGGTTATAGGCGGTAACACGTCATAACGATGACGTGTAGCGGCCCTCGGTTTTTAGCGAACAGCATGGTGGGACTTGTTGGCTCATATTCCCAATGGAGAAAAATGCATAATAGTTCCAGGTGCTCAGTTCATTGGCTGAATGTCTCCCTCATGGCCTGGGGCCAGCTGACACCTAGGCCCGGGGAGAGGTCTCACCCACAGCGCCCAGGGAGTCTTACCCAGAGATCCTTGTAAAGGTCTCACCAAAGGCCGACGCCACATGCCAGTTCTGGGCTTGCATTTTACAAACTAATGCATTGTGGTAGTTGTAGTCTTGATTCCATCTATGAAAGCGATTGGACTAAATTACCTGATGACACTGGCGTGTGAAAGAAGCCCTCCGGCCTGGATCGTTGCATCCTTAGTGGCCTAGAGTCATTTGCATCAGCCTCGGATGGTGTTAATTCGCACCAATTAGCCAGGAGGGTGGGGTAACCAGCCGGCTCTGTGTCATCAGGACACCGCTTTTCCATTCCTGGAATTTGCTTTGCATATAATTATCAGGAGTTTTGGCCCACTTAAAGGGAAACACTGCTCAGCTCCCAAAACGCAGCGATTTGTTAAAGTAACCTCCCAGAATGGACAAGTGTGGGGCTCAGGGGCGTGGCTTGATCAGTAAGATTGGGGGGCGGACGTCAGATTTTCCAACTATCAGCTGGCATAAATAACATGGTATATAAGACATTGTAGGACAAGCAGGGTGAATGAGAGGGGCCTACGGGGCAGTGGGAGGGATGCGGATTGCTAGTGGTACTAAGTAATTATTTAGTGAAATAACCAACATTTTTCAAGTTTTTGCAAACAGCGAGAGAGAGTGTGTGCGTTTTGTCTGTGTGTAAAATTCCTGCTGACATCCGACAGACACCTCACCATACCCGACTGAAAGCGCCTGCACCCAACTATTTAGCACAACATACATTTACTAGGGGGTGTAACGCCCCCCTCCCTCCCAGCCCCGAAGCTTCGCCCCTTGTGCTGTCATGTGGAGGTCTCTGGTGACCCTTCAGGTGGGAGGTCTAACTCGAACCCCCTTTGGGACCTCACCTACAACACTGTGGGCTGGCTCTACAGCGCCCCCTTTGGTGAGCCTTGCCTGCACTGTAAAGGTGGGGGGGTCTGTCTCTCATCAGCCACCCCTTGGCAGACTTAGTCCATCCTTGACTAGCTGCTTTGTTCCAGATTTGTTCTTTGTTCTGGGATGTTTAGCCTTGTTCAGCTCATTATAAAAACAGGACTAGAACTCCCAGAATGCAAATTCAAAGCCTGAACTTTAGCAGCTAGTCGCACGTGGATCTGGGAACTTGGCAGGCACAAAAAGAAATGCTTGTTTGCTTTGTGCCTACTGTGGACTGGTCCGTCTTTTATCTCCATGGTTGACGCCACTAGTCCTTCCACAGTGTCTACGGCGGGCTACAAACCAGTGTTTTCATCATCTCCCTGGATAAGGGCCCCTGTGGCTGTAGGTACGTTGCTCTCTTGTTGTCACTGCCCGGGGGGTTGTTGGTGGTTTTTTCCTGATGTTTATCCCTTTACTGAGGCCTCCTGCCAAAGCAGAGAGCTAGGAGTGAGTTGTGACTGAGGGCAGGGAGGGAGTCAGTGGCTCAGGTGCGGAGACCCTTCATCTCCCTGGAGTCCCCTCATATGATGGTCTCCCCTCTACAGCAGCCTGCGGGGCCTCCTGACCGATGCGAGACCCATGCGAGGCGTCACATCTCATTAGTCATTCAGTGGCATGCAAGCCCTGCGAGCTGCGTGCGTGCTCTCTGCCAGCTGCATGCGTGCTCTCTGCATGCGTGCTCTCTGCGAGCAGCATGCGTGCTCTCTGCCAGCTGCACTCTGCGAGCTCTCTGCCAGCTGCACTCTGCGAGCTGCATGCGTGCTCTCTGCGAGCAGCATGCGTGCTCTCTGCGAGCTGCATGTGTGCGAGCTGCATGCGTGCTGTCTGCCAGCTGCATGCGTGCTCTCTGCGAGCAGCATGCATGCTCTCTGCGAGCTGCATGTATGCTCTCTGCCACCTGCATGTATCTTCTCTGCCAGCTGCATGTATCTTCTCTGCCAGCTGCATGTATGCTCTCTGCGTGCTGCATGTATGCTCTCTGCGTGCTGCATGTATGCTCTCTGCCAGCTGCATGCGTGCTCTCTGCCAGCTGCATGCGTGCTCTCCGCCAGCTGCTTGTATGCTCCCTGCATGTATGCTCACTGCCAGCTGCACGAGCTGCATGCATGCACCCTGCTAGATGCACGAGCTGCATGGATGCTCCCTGCAAGCTGCATGGATGCTCTATGCTAGCTGCATGGATGCCCTGTGTGATCTGCATGCGTGCTGTCTGTGAGCTGCATGCGTGCTCCGTGTGAGCTGCATGCATGCTCTCTCCTTAAGGCTGTGGTGAAGGACATCTCTCCCTGACATGCCTGGGCACAGTGATGCTTTAGGAAGGGTCCTGGTGACAGCTGCAGATCTGCACAGAGGGATGCGAGTGAAACCGGTTTCAGGCCCCCTTGGCAAGGGTTTATTGGCAGCCCCCCCATTCTTCTTGCTCTGTGATGGGGTTTGTATGTTGTCTGCTGAGGCATCCTTTGACACAGCTATCATGGCATGTTGTAGCAATAGGAACATTTTGTCCCAAGGACAAGTGCCTGGAAATATTATACTAGCAAAGACAACCCTTTATGTGTGATCTCCTGTGTTGGTCGGTGTAGGTGCACAAACAGTATACTGTAGGGAGCAGGTTCTTCAGAGCACTACACCTGTGGCAGACTGGCACACAGTGCACCTGTGAGGGTCTGCCTCTGAGGACACTGCATCTCGAGAGGCTTTGGCATACTTCCATATGTGAGGTGTCCAGCAAACGGTCCCTGCGAGAGTTTCAATATAAGGAGGAATTATGAGAGGGGCCCCCAGACCATAGGTACAGGGCTCCGAACACGACTAAAAAGTCAGAAAAACTCCCTTTGGGACCTAAATTAGTCATAACAAAATCTCATCACCCAATCACTCTGACATTCATCACCTTAATCTCATATGTGCTTGAGTGTTGACCCCAAAACTGAACAAATCAAATATTATAAATTAGCTAAATAATTCGTCTTTAATGCCGTATCATAATATACACTAATTCAAGCAGCATATAGAATATATACACATTCAATTAAAAACTTCAATATTGAAAACACATATGTGCAAGATGCACCAAATTTCATACACAGTAAAAAGAAAGTTACTAAAATTCTAGGGAGAACACACCAGACTAATACATTTGTCTTTCTAATTTGCTCATCTGTATACATCAACCAAAAAGGTACATAAGATGAGAATCTATTGGATCCTTGTGTTCCTCAGATTTAGCCCAACTAAAGCGGCGATGCGTTTCGGTGGTAAATTCGGATTTTTGAGCACCTTCTTCAGGACAACAAGATATCTGGAGAAGTGTGGCTCAATGGTTAGAGCGGCAGACCCTGATGCAGAGATCTGGCCCGGGACCAGGGTTCAATTCCCGCCTCGGCGGGTCTTGGGCTCAATTTCCTCGGACCTGATAATTCTCGCCTCGGTGCCTATTCTAATCATGGGTCCCACTCTGCAACTCTGGGCAATAGCTTGCTTAATCTCCACAACGGCCCCAACAGCGCTGGGATGCCTGGCTTCACCCTGGGGGTGCCCAGGAGTGGACATTTCACAGGGAAAAGCCAGGAAGGGTTCCACAGCGGTATGCGTACAGCGCCTGGACACCCCTTTGGGGGTATGGGTGCGCTTTACAAGTACAAATTTCATTTCCCATGTGAAATGCCTATTGTTAAAATATACCAAACGAAAACTGTGATATTTCATATTTAAAAGTTCATTTATCGTCTAAAAGTCCGATAAGTATGGTTCAGCCCAACGTAAGGTGTAAATGGTAAATTAACCCCGTTGATATGTGCGGACGTATATACGCAGCACAAGAACGTTTGAGATCTTGGAACTCAGCGGCTCGTGAATTTTATAAACGGGTCTCATTGGTCCATAAACGGCCACAGTAGTACGGTGGATAAATCACCTTTTATTATAGTCACTCAACTTGAAAAAGTGGGCAAAGACACAATTTCTTGAGTGAGTGGGTCTAATATTGGATTTTAAGGACCATTTACACCATACGTTGGGCTGAACCATCCTTATCGGACTTGTGACAATAAATGAACTTTTACATATGAAATATCACAGTTTTTGTTTGATAGAAAGATCTGTGTTGAAATAAATATCGGGTTTTGCAGAAGATCACACCCTGCTTTCGGAGTACCAAAACTGATTCTGCCAATAATGTTGCACTGAAACATCAATGATTGCAGACTTTATTGGAGTAGTGGCCCTCCCGCTACTTAATCTGGTCTTGTTCAGCGCGTAGAACTACCCACCCTACTACAGAGACTTCACATCTTTGGAATTCAGCATCCACCTTCAGTGCATATAAAAGATATACACCAGATATAAAGAGCTGACGGCAGCTTCCAGCTTTCTCAGATCGTTTGAGTGTTGGCCCTTATCAAGGAGGCCTACACAGACACATTAATTTGTGCAGATCTGTTTTATCTTTTGACACGACTTCAAGATGCGGATAGAGCTGGCGCTTAGCCCATCACAGACCATCAGGGGAAATTTGGAACTGTCCTTCCCCCTACCTTTCTACTTCATTTTATGCCCTGAAGAAGTTCATTTTTTATGAACAAAACGCGTTGGCTGGTGTATATCTTTTATTGTTGGATGTATATGAAAAATAAAGGATCTGCTGAGAAAAGATATCGAGACTAAATGGCTTATTGAAGGACCGTTTTTACTCAGAAGTAGTGCACCACTCCAATCTTTTGTGATTCCAAGGACAGTTCAGGAGGGAACAGGACGGACAGCAGATCCACAAGGCTGAATGTGAATCCAAGGACAGGTCAGGAGAGCACAGGACGGACAGCAGGTCCACAAGGCCGAAGGTGAATCCGAGGACGAGTCGGGATAGCACTGGACGGACAGCAGGTCCCTAAGGCCGAAAGTGAATCTGAGGACAGGTCGGGAGAGCACAGGCTGGACAGCAGGTCCACAAGGCCGAAGGTGAATCCGAGGACGGGTCGAGAGAGCACAGGACGGACAGCAGGTCCACAAGGCCGAAGGTGAATCCGAGGACAGGTCAGGGGAGCACAGGACAGACAGCAGGTCCCCAAGGCTGAAGGTGAATCCAAGGACCAGTCAGGCGAGCACATTTGAGGAAAGGAATGGATTGCGGTGTCATTTAATGTCTTGTTAGCTGGTTGTGTGACTAAATTTGCAACTTAATATAGTATATTTTTGAAGAAAACTAAATGTTTCTTTCTCTTTCTTGCACTTCTCGGCCACGATTTAGCAAAGGCCTGCAGTTCACTGTACCTGTGAGGGCTGCAGCAAACTGCACACATGATGTACTGCTACGCGTTACCCCTTTGTGGGGCTACAACAGGCAGCAAGGGTCTATAGGAAACTACCTGTATGAGGGCTGGCCACCTACTACTGCACATGTTTATGTGAATATATTTTGCAGTCATGATTATGCTGCATGTGTCCTCCGTTGCTTCTCTAAGGTTCCCTCTTTTTTTGCACTTCTTTTCCTGCTGCTATGCTCTTTGTTTCATGTACTTTTTAAACGGAAATTGAATTTTAAGATTTGAATGTAGTGAAATTAATTTGATGAATTAATTGCTGCTCACGATCACAAAATCTATCTTTTGTGCCCGTTTAATGGAAACTGTATTTTAAATTTGAATTGATAGAATTGAATTAATGATTTAATCGGTGTTCACGATCGCAATACCCTCGATTTTTAATTGAGTTCCCTACTCTCTGCACTTGCACTTTGTGGGGCTGTTCCTCCCCCGGGTGGCCATCTTGTTGGGCCACACGCTCCCTTCGGGCAGCGTTCTAGTCGCTGCACGCCATCCTGCCTAATACCTATTTAACGGGCAGAGATCGGACGTGCAGCGCCTCTAAGGTTCCCTCTTTTTTGCACTGCTTTTCCTGCTGCTATGCTCTTTGTTTCATGTACTTTTTAAACGGAAATTGAATTTTAAGATTTGAATGTAGTGAAATGAATTAATTGCTGCTCACGATCACAAAATCTATCTTTTGTGCACTTTTAATGGAAACTGTATTTTGAATTGAATTAATGATTTAATCGGTGTTCACGATCGCAATACCCTCTATTTCTAATTGAGTTCCCTACTCTCGGCACTTGCACTTTGCGGGGCTGTTCCTCCCCGGGTGGCTATCTTGTTGGGCCACACGCTCCCTTCGGGCAGCGTTCTAGTCGCTGCACGCCATCCTGCCTAATACCTATTTAATGGCCACAGATCGGACGCGCGCAGCGGTCGCGCCGAAGGCGCACCAAAGGCAAGCCCGTCTTATTATTTATTTATTTGTTTTTATATAGCGCGGACTTTACCCGAGGGTGTCAGAGCGCTTCACAATAGGAACAGTAACATTACATGAGGAGAAGGATACCAGTGAGCATAGCACAAAAGCAAGCGTTACATTGCATGAGAAAAAGTGACAATTGTGCAGATAACAAACAAACCAGATACAAAAAGAGGTATACGTTCCAAGAGGAAAAAGTGACAGGTGTGCATGATACATGGGGTACAAAATACACAGAGGTATAATACTGCAGAAGTGGCAGTCATTCATAACACACTGGGAAGGCACTTCTATAGGCTTGGAGTACAGAGTTTCCTATAGTGGAAGAACTTCCTTGAGGTAGTAGAGAGGGCGTGAATTCAACAGGGGTACAAGGGGTACAAAATACATGATACATGGGGTACAAAATACAAATAGAGGTATAATACTGCAGTAAGTGGCAGTCACTCGTAACACACTGGGAAGGCACTTCTATAGGCTTGGAGTAGAGAATTTCCTATAGTGGAAGAACTTCCTTGAGGTAGTAGAGAGGGCGTGAATTCAACAGGGGACTTGAAATGCGCCCAACCGGGGCCACGACCGCTGGTCCAAACATAAGGCACACATTATGCTATTCCTTTAAGCAGCTTCTGGAACAGCGCAATATGCTCCCCCCCCCCCCCTTGTACTTTACTCCATCCTGAGGACATGGAAATAAATTGCGCAGGCTGTGGCTTCTCCTTTAAAACAGAGTTTTGCAAAGTTTTCAGCACGCCAACAGCCACCCCATTGCTTTACAGGATGACTCCTTCTCTAGTTGCGATACCTTGTGTAATAAGGAATTTAGTTTTTCAGCATCAACTGTCGCTCGCTTCCGAAACATAAAGCTTATATTTTTGATTTTCTGGTTAGTAAACAACCAGACGCCATGTTCCTTACGGAAACATGGCTGCACATGAGCTCTGGTCCTGACATAGCTGTAGCTTTGCCATCTAACTACGCCATAGTCAGAAAGGATAGGGATTTTAAGACAGGTGGTGGCATTGCTATAATTTAAGAAAAATCTTACTTGTGCAAATTTGAAGATTTGCCCTTTACGAACTGTGAGGCAGCTTTATTTAAACTTGCCCTGACCCCTAAATTTACTTTTTCAGGTATATTGGTTTACCGTCCCCCTGGACCACCTGGCCTATGGGATTCATCCTTCCCGACTTAATTACCCCTTTTCTTTTGAATGCCGCTAACTTTTCCATCTTGGGCGACCTCAACTTACATTTGGATGACCCTGCCTGCACAAATAGTGCCACTTTTATTTCTGATTTAGCAGCACTGAATATTACATTATGTAATTCTGGGTCTACTCATGTGGCCGGTCACCTACTGGACCCCATTTTTTCCAGCCTATTAAACATCCAATGCCCTCCAGCTCTTCCCTTATGCTGGTCGGATCATTTTGCGATCGGCTTCCGCTTTAAGATTTCTGTGAAATCATCCTTAGCTGTACCTGGCATTAGGAAATCTACTAGACCATGGGTACTCACAAACTTTCTCTCGGGGGCCAAATTTACAGTGTGGTTTGTGGCCGAGGGCCGCACCGGTGGGGGCGGGGTCAGTGGGGGATGGGGCGGGGCTAGAGCAAAAAAAAATAACTATGACCATGAGGTTGAACACATGCCCCTGCAGTGGGCGCCTTCGTCCACTGAGCCACCAGACCCGGCATACACACACCTCTCTCTCTCTATCTATCTATCTATCTCTCTCTCTCTCGCTCTGTCTCCTTCCCTCTCTCTATCTCTCTCTCCCTCTCTCTCCCTCTCCCTCTCTCTCTCCCTCTCTCTCTCTCCCTCCCTCCCTCTCTCTCCCTCCCTCTCCCTCTGTCTCACTCACTCTGTTTGTCTCCCTCTCTCTCTTTCTGTCTCCCTCTCTCTGTCTCCCTCTCTCTGTCTCCCTCCCTCTCTCTGTCTCCCTCCCTCTCTCTGTCTCCCTCCCTCTCTCCCCCTCCCTCTCTCTCCCTCCCTCTGTATCCCTCTGTCTGTCTCCCTCCCTCTGTCTCCCTCTATCTGTCTCCCTCCCTCTGTCTGTCGCCCTCCTCCCTGTCTGTCTCCCTCTGTCTGTCGCCCTCCTCCCTCTCTCTGTCTCCCTCTCTCTCTGTCTCCCTCTCTCTCTGTCTCCCTCTTTCTCTGTCTCCCTCTCTCTCTCCCTCCCTCCCTCTGTCTCCCTCCCTCTGTCTCCCTCCCTCTCTCTCTGTCTCCCTCCCTCTAGCTCTGTCTCCCTCCCTCTCTGTCTGTCTCCCTCTGTCTGTCTCCCTCCCTCTATCTCCCTCCCTCTATCTCCCTCCCTCTATCTCCCTCCCTCTATCTCCCTCTGTCTGTCTCCCTCTCCCTCCCTCTGTCTCCCTCTCTCTCTGTCTCCCTCTCCCTCCCTCTGTCTCCCTCCCTCTGTCTCCCTCTCTCTCTGTCTCCCTCTGTCTCCCTCCCTCTGTCTCCCTCTCTCTGTCTCCCTCCCTCTGTCTCCCTCTCTCTGTCTCCCTCTCTCTGTCTCCCTCTCTCTGTCTCCCTCTCTCTGTCTCCCTCTCTCTCTCCCTCTCTCTGTCTCCCTCTCTGTCTCCCTCTCTGTCTCCCTCTCTCTGTCTCCCTCTCTCTGTCTCCCTCTCTCTGTCTCCCTCCCTCTGTCTCCCTCCCTCTGTCTCCCTCCCTCTCTCTCTGTCTCCCTCCCTCTAGCTCTGTCTCCCTCCCTCTAGCTCTGTCTCCCTCCCTCTCTCTCTGTCTCCCTCCCTCTATCTCCCTCTGTCTATCTCCCTCCCTCTATATCCCTCCGTCTGTCTCCCTCCCTCTGTCTCCCTCTCTCTCTGTCTCCCTCTCTCTCTGTCTCCCTCTCCCTCTGTCTCCCTCTCTCTCTGTCTCCCTCTCTCTCTGCCTCCCTCCCTCTGTCTGACTCCCTGTCTCCCTCTGTCTCCCTCTCTGTCTCCCCCTCTCTGTCTCCCCCTCTCTGTCTCCCCCTCTCTGTCTCCCCCTCTCTGTCTCCCCCTCTCTGTCTCCTTCCCTCCGTCTGTCTCCCTCTGTCTGTCTCCCTCTGTCTGTCTCCCTCTCCCTCCCCCTGACTCTCTCCCTCTGTCTCCCTCTCTCTCCGTCTCCCTCTGTCTGTCTCCCTCTGTCTGTCTCCCTCTGTCTGTCTCCCTCTGTCTGTCTCCCTCTGTCTGTCTCCCTCCCTCTGTCTCCCTCCTCTGTCTCCCTCCCTCTGTCTCTGTCTCCCTCTGTCTCCCTCCCTCTGTCTCCCTCTGTTTCCCTCTCTGTCTCCCTCCCTCTGTCTCTCTGTCTCCCTCTGTCTCCCTCTCTGTCTCCCTCCCTCTGTCTGTCTCCCTCTCTCTGTCTCCCTTCCTCTGTCTGTCTGTCTCCCTCGCTCTGTCACGTCACCCCGCGTGTGTGTCAGCCCGGGCTGAGACAGCTTCCCGAGCGCACACACAGCCGCACCCGAGTACTTCACAGCCTCAGGTCTTTAAAGACCATTCACTTGTTAATGAGGCTTTGTTGTATTTCACCTCTTCTTAGCGCCCCTGCATGGAGATGCAGGGGCGCTAAAAGAGTGTAATGCAACAAAGCCTCATTAACAAGTGAATGGTTTTTTAAAGAATCGCCCGGCCCCCATAGAGCGCTGCTGCAACCGGCGGTGTTTGCTGACACTTAAAAAAAAAAAAGAAGAAAAAACACAGGTAGGTATCTGCAAGGTCCGCGGGCCGCCAAGGAAGGCTTGCCGGGCCGGCGGCGGCCCGCGGGCCGTACTATGAGTACCCGTGTACTAGACACTGGGGTAAACTAGATATTGTAGCCCTTAATAACACTCTGTCTACCACTGCTCCCATACTCGAACAGATGTCAGTCACTTGTTCGGGCGCCGTTCGCAATTGGCTTCTAAATGCCATTGATACCTGTCTTCCACCTTCTATCAAGAAGGTGAATAACCACCGCCCTCCTGCCCCCTGGTTCACAGAGAAATTAAAAACGGAGAAAACCAAATGTAAAGTTCTGGAACGTCGCTGGAGGAGGAACTACGCGTCCGACACCAAACTTGCATATAAAAAGGCTAAACGCGAATACCATACTCTTTGTAAGTCAGCTCGTGCCGAATATGTCTCCTTCACCATCTCTAGTGCGCTGAACTGTTCTAAGACATTATTTAAGATGGTCAAAGAACTGTCCGGCTCTGAAACCCAATCTACCCCCTCCACTTTGAATGGTTTGCAATGTGAAGACCTTGCCAAATTTTTCGTCCATAAAGTGGAGAAAATATGGGCGTGGCTTGCCGAGCCAAGATGGTGGACGCACTTTGAGAGTGCTCCTGGACCCCTCCGCCATCCGCCCGCAATCCTTATCCTAAACGAGCCATCTAGGTTTGAAAGTTGCTGTTCACTCACCGCTGCATCTTCGGCTGTGCTCTGGGAGCGCGAGACCTCGAGTTTCGTTGTCCCGCCGCTGTAATCCGGCTGGCCGTGCCTCGCGGCCAATATGGCGATTCCCTCATCCTGATCGCGGCCCGGGGTGCTTCGCCCGGCTCGACATCAGCTGCTGCAGTGCCCAGAGGAATCTGCTGGCCTGGTGAGGCACTCGCTCTTTCCTCCATGCCTCCTGGTCTCCCCGGCTGGTGAGAGGTGTCCCGGCGGCCTGCCCTGAAGACGGTGTTCCCCGCCTGTGCCCCGGCCTCTCCCTGGCGGCGCGGCCGCAGCATCGGCTGTCGCATCGGACGGCAGGCGGCTGGAGGGGGGCGGTCGCCGCCTCCTGCGCGCCGCGTGGCCTTCGAGGACCCAGAGACCCGGCCCGAGGCGGTTTTTGTTTCCTCCTTCCTGCCTCCTGGTCCCCCCGGTCGGCGCTGGGAGAAGCGGGCCCGGTGTGCTGGAGGGCCGCTGCCTTCTCCTGGGTCGTGGCTACCGCTTGTGCCCCTGCCTCCCTCGGCGGAGTGGCTGCGTCCTCGGCTGCCACATCGGGCAGCGGGGGCTAAAAGATGGTGGTTGTCGCCCACTGCGCGACGCGCAGCCTGTAAACACCAGGGGGCCTGATATCCGGACGTCTGGGCTGTGAAGGAGGCCTCCCGGCTGGGGACTCGCCCCGGGGGGGTTGCCGGCCTGCGGCGGTACCTGCCCCTCTCTTCCCGCCTCTTGGTTTCTCTTGTGGCCTACCCTGTGGCGTGGCTCCCGCTTGTGCCCCGATCTCTTCCGGCGGCGTGGCCGCGAAATCGGCTTTCGCATCGGGCAGCAGGGGCTGGAGGACAGCGGCTGCCGCCTCCACGAGGTGCCTGATGCCCCCGGGACGGAGGAACGACAGATCTACAGGTGGGTGAATCCCAGCGACGGAGGGGGTCCGGGGACATTTGCGGGGGGCCCCCCCATGCGCGTGGGAGGCCTGTTGAGGTGGAGGCCAGCTTCGAGAGGCTCTGCTCGCCGTTTGGTCAGTCTGGACCTTTCCCTTCCCCCCCTCTGGACCGCGCAATAACTGAATCGGCTCCCCCAGGCCCTGCAGACAATCCGTGGGGACGCTTTGGGACACGCTTGGTGACACGCAGCGGTCCCTGGGCTGGGGGTAGCTCTGGGGAAGGCATCGGCCGCATAAATCGAGCGGCGGGGGTGCCCGAGGCTGGGCCCATCAACCATTTGCCTGGCCCCCCGGCCTATCGCCACTTCTCCGACGTAGGCGCTGGACCCGGCGCGAAGAAGGGCCCCTCCCGGTCGTGCCCCATATCTGGACGCTGTTCCGCCCCTATCTGGGACCACAACTCTGATCTACCTGTGACCACAACCTGGATGTCAGGGGCCCTCGGCCGCGCACTTCGAGCGGCGCCCGGCTGTGAGCGAGGGCCTCCATCGGGGGCCCCCTGCCCTGTGTATCCTGGGTCCCCTGTTCATCGTTCTGGGACTGGGGTTGGGGAGCGGCCCCCCTCCTTACACCATCGCTCAATGGAGCTGTGACCCACAGGGGTGAGGTCGGCTGTTGGCTTCTCTGCTCCTCCCCCGTCTTGGCACGCTGGGACCGAGTTGAGCGGCGGCGGATCTGATTGTGCCTCTCCTTTGCTCTGGCTACTTCCTCCACCTGATCTAGGCCTATCCGAAAGGGACCACCGCCCCCTGCTGTGGGAGTTACCGGCGAGGAGGCTGGGAACCTGCAGCTCCAAGAAGTGTCATCATGGGCAGAACTGACAAGTCGGCGAAGGCCCCTGCCACCCAAACTAAAATGGACCGTTTCACCACCTCGGAGGTGGGGGCGACTGGGGGTCCCGCTGAACAAGAGCCTCCTCCATCCGCAGATTTGTCCACTATCCTGCAAGCCATCCACGCCTCGCAAACCTCGGTGGAGGGCAGGATCGCAGAGGTGCGAGTGGACATGACCCTCATCCGGCAAGACCTCAGAAATGCCACAGACCGGATCAAAGAGACTGAAACCCGAATCTCCACTGTAGAGGATGACGTCCAGCAGCTCAAGGGACAGGTGGCCCGTCTCCAGTCGCATACCCAAGAGTTACATCGCCGAGCGGAAGATGCAGAAAACAGATCCCGCCGCAACAACCTCCGCCTGGTGGGCTTTCCGGAGGGAGCGGAGCACGGCCGCGCGGCGGACTTCCTGGACAAGTGGTTACGATCGTGGATCCCTGAGGGCTCCCTCTCCCCATGGTTCGCGATTGAGCGAGCCCACAGATCCCTTGCCCCAAAACCACCACCGAGTGCACCTCCCCGACCAGTCATAATGCGGATTCTTAACTTCAAAGATCGCGATGTCATCCTGGTTGAAGCCCGCAAACAGCAGTGGCTCCACTACGAAAACCATGCCATCATGATCTTCCCGGACTATACCCGTGAGGTCCAGGGTCAACGCCGATCCTTTGGTGAGGTTAAGCAAAAACTGAGAGCACTCAACATCCAGTATCGGCTCCTTTTCCCGGCACGCCTGAGAGTGGTGTTTGCTAGCAAAACCTTGTTTTTTGACTCTCCTACTGAGGCCCGGGCCTGGGCAACGGAGGAGCGCCCCCCGCAGACCGGCGGCCGGACTTCGCCCCTGGGGGGGGGGGCGAGCGGCGGACCCGTCCTTCCCACGCCTTTCGCCCTCCAGCCGCAGCGCAACCGCCCCCGCAGGCCGAGACAGGCCCGGTCGGACTCCCCGCCGGGCCACTCCCGACAACCAGTATTACTCTCTGGAGAGTCTTTGGCCGGGAGGCGCTCCGGCTCTTCCGGCCGTCTGGAGCGCGGGGGTGCTTCGCCCCGGCCTTCTCTTCTTGATCTTCCGGATACGGACCTCTCGCGTAGTCTGACGCTCCTGAGAGATCCGGCCTGATCTCGTCCCTGCCTGCCGGGCTTAGCTCCGCAGCCGGAGACTGTGTTTAGACTCATACCATTTTCTTCTTCCCGATGGACTCGTTTATGTATATCCTGTCATGAGGAGGGGTCCTCCACGCTTTCCCAAGCGTTTTAGTTTGGTCCTGTTTCAATTGTTCATTGTTAGGGCGACAGATGCTTCCGTTCCCGAAGTGTAGGGTGGGGGTGGGGATGGGGGGTGTTTTTTGTTTTGTTTTCGTTATTCCTTAGTTTTGCCACACCAGCACTCACATGCCACCCAGATTTGCACCCGGTGAGATACGCAGACTTCCCTCTGTACACTATATTAAGCCCTCAGGCGCCCCTTCTTGATGCAGGGCCACCCTTTGGGACTCTATTGTCACGCAATCCCACCTTGCCACCATGCCTGACACACCTCTACTAAGCACTTCTCTGTGCATCATGTCTTGGAACGTTAACGGCCTCCTGGACCGTTTTAAACGCATGGCTGTCTTGCGCTACGCGCAACGCCTTGGGGTGGACATATTACTGTTACAAGAGACACACTTGTTGGGTAACCACTGCCCTTTTCTAGCGCGCTACGGATACGATAGGACTTGGCACTCCGGGTTCACTCGGGGATCCCGAGGGGTGGCGATCCTGGTGAAACGTTCTCTTCCCCTTGTAATTGTGCAAACAACCCTTGATGCCCAGGGCACACTTGTGGCCCTCAGTGGCAAACTAAACGGTTGCCCCATCAACCTTGTGTCGCTCTATTCTCCTCCCTCAATGTTTTTTTTTATTTTTTTATTATTTGTTTATTAACAGCTTGTCATAGCATACAACAATATCACGCGCGTGCCAGGAGCATCGCGCCCAGGAAATTAGGACAAGCAATTTTTTTAAGTGCATATACATATCAAGCAAATATAGGAAACATATACCCAATGAAAATGCCATAAAGGCAAGAAACAAAACCCCCCGCCCCCCTCCCGCACTCTCTGGCACTGCAGCGATATGACCTACAAAGCGGCAACATTTTGACTTCTGATGCGTACACAAGTTGAAATAGCACAGTAGCCTGGGATCAATTGCATTAAGTGTCAGTAGCATAGAAATGAGAATGTGTGACATCTTACAAATCAGGGTGGCTTGATAAATATATGGTAAGTGGGGCCCAGAAATCCTTGGGCCTTGATGATTCAGGGAGTTCTTCAGCATAGGTCTCTAGTTGTTCCCTACAGTAGGTCAAGTCCCGGATCCACTTACGAACCGTGGGCAACCCCCTTGCGCCCCAGTGCTGCGCCACGGCCCGCTTGGCCATTAACGTCGCCACAGCTACCAACCTCCTGTTACAGGGCTTTAAGGGTGTCACATTGCCCAACAAGCATAGCTCAGGTGTGCATCCCACTCGTTCCAGCACGACCTCCGTTAACACATCCACCACCCTAGACCAAAATGTAATTAACCCCGCACAGAGCCAGGAGAGGTGTAGAAAATCGGCGTCCGCATGCCCACACCGCACACAATTAGCCGTATCCCTCAGTCCAAATTTCCTCAACTGCACAGGGGTGTAATAGAGCTGGTGTAAAAAGTTAAAATGTATGATACGTAGATTACAGTTAGCTGTAAGGCGCCCAGTCAGTTTACAACAAGCATGCCAGTGGTCTACAGACATCGCGCCACCCAGAGCTTCGTTCCATTTAGCGTATGAGGGATGCACCTCCTCCTCACGCTCGCGAAGTGATGCAGCGTATAGTTTAGTGATCAGTCCCTTACGATCCCCGCTCGCGAGCACCGCCTGCAGCGCCCGCAGTGGCTGAGGCTCATTGGGGTAGGTAGGATATATATCCCTGATTGCTTGCCGAACCCTCACGTACGTGAAGCATAGCATAGCTCCATGTGGCCGACCCGCCTGCACATCCTGCAATGAGCGGAACTGGCTTTGTTTGTATAAGTCCCCTAGCTGCGTAATCCCGACCGCCTGCAATGCGCTCAGCGCAGAACGCTCTTGCGCCGCGGATATGCCAGGATGTGCCGCAATCGGCAACCTGGGGGCATAAAGGTAGGGTAGTTTCGCTCGTCTAGCCAATGTCTGCCAGGCCCAGGCGGTGCACTGCACCGGATTGATTTCCGTTCGGGGCCTCCACTCCCACCCGAGAGAGCAGCTGCCACCAGTGGCAAGGGGAGTATTGCGTCCGCCTCAATCGCCGTATGGGGGAGATAGCGGTGTGGGAAGAACCAGTAATGTGCAAAATGCGCCTGAGCGCATAGGTAATAGAGGCGCATATCTGGGGCCTCGAAGCCGCCGCGTTCAAAGGGTTGGACTAGGGTATCCCAGCTACAACGCGGTTTTTTGCCCCCCACACAAATGATAGTAGGGCCGTCTGTAATGCCTTGAAGGTCGAGATATTCAGGCGGAGAGGGATATTCATAAATAAATATAATAGTTTGGGCAAAATGGCCATTTTAAGCACAGCGATGCGGTCCGCTAACGAGAGGGGCAGGCGGGCCCACCGCTCCGTTTTTTCCGTGAGTTGTGTGATGGTGCGTCCGTAATTCATGGATATGACCTGGGCAGGGTCCCTGTGCAGCCAGATCCCTAAGTATTTCACCGGATCCCGGGCCCAAGACAGAGGAAAGTCCATCTCGAACTCGTCAGTACCCGCTGTTAAGGGAAATACCGTCGATTTGGCCCAGTTTATACCTAAGCCAGAGAATCCTTCAAATTTAACATATTCCCTCAGCAGTTCAGGGAGGTGGGTTGCAGGCTCACGGACATATAAAAGCATGTCATCCGCATAAAGCGAAACAACAAGTGGCCGCTGTCTAAAGCGAAGCGCAGCGGAGGCGTGCAATTGGCGCAACTTACATGCCAGTGGCTCCAGCGCCAGCGCAAATAGCATTGGTGACAGAGGGCATCCCTGCCGTGTGCCTCTGCTAATGGGAAACGCCGAGGATACCCAGCCATTCACGCGAACTCTAGCCGCAGGTTTGGTATACAGGACCCTAATCCATTGCAAAAAGAACGGGGGAACACCCATTCGCGTGAGAACGGTAAACATATACTCCCAGGAGAGGGAATCAAAAGCCTTGGCGGCGTCTAGAAGCACCGCCACGGCCTGGAAGTCTGCGTCAAAGTAGTGAAGAGTGGCGAAGAGAGTTCGCAGGTTATGCACGGTAGACCGAGCGGGCACGAATCCAGACTGGTCAGGGAGTACCAGCAAAGGAACCAGAGGCTGAAGGCGGAGTGCAATCATTTTCGCCAATATCTTGGTGTCGATATTAATCATTGAGAGTGGTCTGTAGGAATCGCAGTGGCTGGGCTCCTTATCAGGTTTCAGTAGCATCACCAGTAGAGCCTCCCGCAACGAGGGTGGGAGATGTCCAGTGTCATACGCCTCCGCATATACTTCAAGAAGGCGAGGGGCCAGGTCCTCCACAAATATCTTATAGAACTCGCTCGGGAACCCGTCTAATCCCGCAGCCTTGCAAGTAGGGAGGGACATAATAGCGAGTTTTACATCTTCCTCATCAAAAGGTTGAGTAAGATATTCCCTGTGGCCGGGAGATAGCCAGCCCAGTGCGACATCATCCAAATATGTATGGATCTCGGCCGGCTGCACTACATCTCTATTACTGTAGAGTGCCGTGTAATAGTCAAGTATGGTCTCGCTAATGGCAGTTGTGCCGTAACAAGCTGTCCCTGCCTCGTCTAGGATTTCCGTGATATACTCTTGACTGCGCGGCGCAGCCAGTTTGTGCGCAAGAGAACGGCTAGGCCGTCCCCCCTCACCATAGTATCGGGCCTTGCTACGCCTGGACCTATGTACCAGTTCCTGATCTGCCGTGTCGTTATGTTCTGTCACCAATGCACGGATTTTGGACAGAGTTTCAGGCAGCGGGTCCGTCTCGTAGGCTCGCTCTAGAGTGGAAATATCGGCGGCCAATTTATGAATTCTGCGCCGTAAATCACGCAGTACTCCAGCCTGCGCCCCCATACAGACCCCTCTGATAGTGGCTTTGAACGCTTCCCACATGGTGCCTGCGCTATCAACTGTACCAGCATTTTCCCGGAAAAAATGTCGAATAGCCTCTCCAACCGAGGCCCGGAAGACCGGGTCCGTCAGGGAGGATGGTTGTAAGCGCCACTGGAAAGGTGGTCGATCACATGCTGGGACCTGTAGATCCAGGAGCACCGGGGAGTGGTCCGAGAGCGTCCTGGCTAAGTGGCGCACTCCAGTCGCCCACGCACACGCAGCCTCCGTAGCCAGCCAAAAGTCCAAGCGAGACCAAGTCCCATGCACAGATGAAACAAACGTGCTCTCTCTCTCCCCCAAATGTTGCATACGCCATACATCCCTCAATCGTCCCGCATCCATCAGGCCACGCAACACCTCCGCCGCCTGTTTAGGTCGTGCATTTTCACTACCCCTCCGGTCAGCCTCCATATCCAGACAGACATTGAAATCACCTCCCCATATAATCTCCGCGTCTGGGAACCCAGAGATGCGGCGCCATACATCAGCGAAAAAGGCCGGGTCATCCACATTCGGTCCATACACATTCACAAAAAGGACACTCGACCGACCTAGTTGACCATGCACCAGCACCACTCGGCCCTGATCATCAGTCTCTGTGCGCGTGACTTGAAACGGTATCCCTTTCTTGATCAGAATAATCACTCCCCTTGCATAGCTAGAATAAGAGGAAGCGGCGCGAAAGCCAGCCCATCGAGCCCCCACCTTCCCTTCGGAAGTCTTGGTAAGATGTGTCTCCTGCAGGAAGGCAATGTGGACCGCCATCCTGTCTAAATAGGCGAACACCGACCTGATCTTTTGGGAGTATTGAGGCCACGAACATTCCATGTTAAAAGGCGTATTTTACCACTCATCTATCAGCAGGCTATGAAATGATGTGACTATCGAATATTTCAGAGACATGTCTGTTCTATTACAATGAAAATAGTAAAAAGCATAAAACCCTAAAAAGACAGTGCCAGAGAGCCTCCCCCCATCGCAATCCCCCATCCCCCTCCCACTTCAGCATCCCCAACTCGCCAAAGCCATCCCTACCCACCCCACACCCACCCCAACAAACAACCAGCAATGCAAAACTTAGATGGGGTATTCCCATGTGAGGGCGTTAGAGTGCTACTATCCTCCTATCTAGTAGGAGGAGGCTAAGCAGGGGTCAGTAACTATGCCTGGAAAGTACAACAGCATGGAGCGCGCCCTTGGTATGCGAGCAGGCATATCCCATTCAGCCCCGGCTAAAAACACCTGTGGGTGGAAGAAAGAGCAGGTCATACTAATAAATGATACAGCATGAGTCAGGAGAAACCTGGAAAGTCAAATAGGCAACCGTGGCAGCAGAGTAGTTCAGCCGATGCACCCTATGGGTCTATTGCTCCTCAGTCTCCGATGGCGATCGGGAGTCGCGTCGCCTCCTCTTGAGGCGTTTGGCATGTTCTAAGGCTGCCTTGGGGTTATTGAAAATATGAGAGTCCCCATCTGGGCCTATCTTCAGGCGAGCAGGGTATAGCATGGCATACGGGACCCCCTCCGCCTGTAGAAATTTTTTAACACCCCCAAACTCCCTCCTCGCAGCTTGGACAGTGACAGTAAAGTCGGGAAAAAGGAAAGTTTATTGCCTTGATGTTCTATGGCCCCTTTCTCTCTCGCCAGACGTAGAATAGTGTCTCGGTCCCTGTAATTCAGTACTCGTGCAATAATGGGGCGGGGAGGAGCGCCCGGGGCCGGTCGAGCCGCTAATGAGCGGTGAGCCCGTTCCACAATGAACATGTGTGATAGCTGCTCCGTACCGAATAGGTCTGTGATCAATGTTTCAATGAAGGTCTCCATTTTGCCCACATTTGTGGATTCCGGCAGCCCTGTAATGCGGAGGTTATTGCGCCTGGAGCGAGCCTCTAAATCTTCATTCTTAGCTTGGATGACTGACAGGACTTTTTCCATGTTTAGCGTTTTCCCGGCGACTTCACTTAAACCATCCTCCGCTGTAGACACCCGCTGCTCGACTTCCCCCATACGGGTACTCTGTTTTTCCAGCTGCGAGGACATGTGGTCCAGCCGGTTGTTGACAGCCGCCATTGTTCCCTCGATGGATTGGAGGCTGCGCTGCATGGCCAAAAGCGTGGTCTCGAGGCCAGTGGGCCCTCCCTCCTGGGCGTCAGCCTCCGAGTCCGAGGCAGCTTTCTGCGGAGTTTTAGTGGATTTTCGGGCCTCAAACGTAAGGCGAGGCTGGGTTTTGTCTGTTCTGCCCATGGCGCTATATAGCTAGTCAGGTCCTCTGCAAGGGAGTAAACCCAATCCCCCGCAGATTCCAGGCAGGTCGGCAAGTGAACCCACCCCTCACCCCGGTCCTCCCGGCGAGCGCAACTGCCCGCCTGAGATATGCAGGCCCGCACCAGCACAGGAGGTCGCCCGACTGCATGAAGTGGACTCGGGGTCAGAACATGAAGGCCCCCGCCAGTGAGAGTTCTCGTGTCCACTAGCCAGTGAGCCAGCAGCTTGAGCAATCAAGGGAAGTCTGTATAGGCCCCGGCCACCAAAATGCGAGGAGGTGCGCACTCAGGAGCCGCACCCAGCGAAGGATCCACAGCAGCGCAAGGCAATGCGGGGTGTATTCCAGACCCAAGCCAGGGTCCCAGCTGCACTCTCCGTCCGGGATCCGCCACAACAGCCTTGAGGATTACAAGTGGCAACGCAGGGGTGAGTACGCCAGGCCCTCCTCTCCCAGACTACCACAGAGGCCTAGCGCTCCATCATTCCAGTGGGGCCCACCAGCACGGGCCCAGCTCCTCATGGACAAGCCGCCCAGCAGCAGCCGCGGCAATGCCAGCCAGCAGACGGTCAGCAACGGAAGCGCGGTCCCACAATCTGGCCTATAACTCCCCCCCAGGCGCCCGCCCAAGCTCGCAGGCCGCAGCACCGACCAGGGCCCCCGCCCGCCTCTACTGGTGCGAACCCCGGCCGGGCCGCACCCCACTCACCGTGACCAGCACCCAGGAGTCGGCTCCACCGGCAGTCCGCAAGTGTGTCTCCGCACCTCGGCGCGGGTCCCCAAATCACGTACCGGGCCGCCGCCTCTCGCCTCTCCCACTCAGTTGTCGGGATCACGACAGCAGCGCCCAGCAGCTCAGTGCTCGGCCTCGTTCCCGTAGGGCTCGCGCAGCCACACTCGGCCGCCCTCAACCAGCACCCCTCGTTGGCAGCAGGCAGGTATGTCGCCGGCAGCAGCTCTCGGCCAACTCCAATCGGCGCCTCGGGTCCGCGGCTAGCAGGAACGCCACAGCCCGGACCCGTCAATAGAGTGTGCAGGGGGCCGCCATCTTGTGCGCCCGCCGCGGGTCTCGGTCCTCCGGTGATGCGCAGCCACAGAGCGATCCGCCGCTCCACAATGCCAACAAAGTATGCAGGGGTCCTAGCCAGCTAGGGTCGCGCGGTTTCTGTAGCGCAGATTCTGCTTTTCCAGGCGGATTATAGGCGGATAGTGGCTCAGCCGGGCAGAGCGACCTTAAGGTGCTGCCATCTTGCCGTGCGCCCTCTAGCGCCCCCCCTCCTCCCTCAATGTTAACAGCGACACTAGCCAAATCCGCCGACCTCTTGGCGTCCCTACCTATGGGTCCCACTTTCCTCGGGGGCGATTTTAATGCGGTCTCCTCACCTGACCTTGATACGACCGGTCCACCCTCCCCTAGTAGAATCACACAGGCGAAGCAGCTGAAGACCTGGTCCGAGTCGTTGGGTCTGTGCGATGCATGGCGTATATGGCACCCGCACTCTAAACAGTTTACACACACTTCGGCGGCGCATAACACGCAGGCGCGCATAAATGCCATCTTTGTTCCATCAACAGATTGCCTCACGATTCAGGATGCCGCTATCCTCCCACGCGGTATCTCGGACTACTCCCCGGTAACGATTTGCACGGGCCCTCCCCCCGCCTCTATGCGGCAAACATGGAGACTCAATGCCTGGTTCCTCCAAGACAAGGAGTTTCGGAAGGTGGTGGGACGGGAACTCCGACAATATTTCCTCTCTAACGACGGATCCGTCTCCTCTCCGGGCATTCTGTGGGAGGCGGGCAAGGCCACGATTAGGGGGGTTGCCAAGGGCCAGCTTAAGCTCCAACGGCAAGCCCAAGTAGAACAAATTACCACTCGGGAGGCGCAGGTTCTGCGCCTCGAGCGTGCTTCCGTTCAATCCCCTGACGCCCCTGAAGCCGGACTTCTTGCCCGGCTCCGGTCAGAAATCAAGTAGTTGTCGCTGGAGGCGGCCAAACTTCTTTGGCGTTCTTCCGTGGCCAGGGTGTATGGTTGGGGTGACAAGAATGGCTCACTCCTTCATCGCCTTGCCACATACCCTAGGGCGAACCGCATAATTCCCGAGATCATGGCTCGATGCGCCATTCCCCAGAGGAGATGGCCTGCGCCTTTGCCTCCTATTATCGTCAACTATACGAGGCCAGACCCCCATCCCTTTCTCTCGCAGACATGCTGGAGGTTGGGGGCGGCCTCCTCCCCAGCTTGGACCCCGTTAGTCAAGAGGACCTTGATCGCCCCATCACACGTGAGGAGATAGAGGGAGCGATTGCCCTTGTTTCCTCTGGCAAGACACCGGGCCCGGACGGCCTCCCTCAGGAGTACTACATGCAGTATCGGGATATTCTCACCCCCATTTGGCGGGGCTGTTCCAGGAAGCCGTTGAGAAGGGCTCCTTCCCGCAGGAGACGGATATGGCCACCATTGTGGTTCTTCCTAAATCCCAGCCACCCACGCCACGATGTGCAGAATACCGCCCTATCTCCCTCATTAATACCGAGGTTGAACGATTCGCCACGATCCTCGCCCAACGACTCAAGCCCCACTTGTCCACGTTGGTCCATCCCGACCAATGCGGGTTCATGCCCTCACGTGGCACCAGGCACTGTCTCCGTAGATTGCAAACAGCCTTGGCACATCGACATCTCCTCACTCCGTATCTTGCGATTCTCCTGGTGGATTTTGAGAAGGCTTTCGATTCTGTGGATTGTGGGTTTTTAGAGGATGTCCTTGACAAGATGGGACTCGGTCCCCGCTTTCGTGCCATGGTCAAGGTTCTCTACGCCTCCCCTCGGGCTCGTGTCTTGGTGAACGGGGTTCTATCAGAGCCCTTTTCGGTTTGCAGGGGAACAAGACAGGGTTGTCCCCTGTCCCCACTGCTCTTCGCCTTGGTGATGGAGACCTTGGCATCCATGATGCGGTCGTGCGAGCATGTGCGGGGCTGGGAGTGGCCCAGCACCGAACCAGACAAAATTGCACTCTATGCAGATGATGTCCTTATCTACTTGGCAGATCCCGCCCGGTCAGGCCCCCACTGTCTCCGCATTCTGCATTCCTTTGAACGGGCCTCCGGCCGAACCCTGACAAGTCGGTTCTGGTTCCCCTCCACCTGTCCCGCGAATGTTTTGACTGGCAATCCAATATCCCTCTTCGCCGTCAATCCTTCAAATATCTGGGGATATGGATGACCTTGCTCCCCGAGCTCAGCTGGGCCCTCATCGTCGCTCCCCTGGTGAAACGTGTCAAGGCGGACCTCCAGAAGTGGCAATCATTGCCCCTGAACCCTATGGGGAGGGTCGCCCTATTCAAAATGATGGTGCTCCCCCGCTTCCTCTACGTCCTCCAAAACACCCCCGTGGGCTTTCCCAGGGCCTGGTTTCGTGAGCTCGATAGCATGGCCAACAAGTTTTGTGGGGGAAAGGTAGGGCCCGATTGGCGCTCAATGTCTGTAGGATCCCCTCGTTTGATGGGGGCCTGGGGATGACCCATCTCTACTTGTATTATCTGGCCACGCGACTTCTCTCCATACATGATTGGTTCAACGGGGGATGGTCAGACCCGGCTTACAGGCTCGAGGTCGGGGAATTGGGCCTCGCCAGGATTCAGGCTATGTTGTACGGGGCCACTATTCCTTCACGCCTACCGGAGGTGACACATTCTGTGTTGCTGGCCTGGTGGGCTGCACTGCGGCACACCAAATGGGCACACGCACTGACCCAATGTACACCCTTGTGGCAGGGGACCTGGCTCAAAGAAGTTAACGTGTTGCAGGGTTTCAGGGCTTGGGACCTTATAGGCATTTCACAGCTAGGCGATGTGTGGGTGGGGGATCACATGCGGTCCTTCAGAGACCTTCAAAACAGATATTCCTTGCATCAATCCCAATTCTATAGGTACTTGCAACTGCGCCATGCCCTCCACACACACCTTGCAACAGGTATACGTCTTCCTGACCACAGCTCGCCTGAGGCTCAAATTATGTTTGGGGACCTGGGGAAGGGTGGCATCTCCCGCATTTACCGCACACTGCTCAACAATACCCCCACTTCCCTGGACCGACTGCGGCTCAATGGGAAGGCTGGGTGGGCACCTTGGATGAGGAGGATTGGCTTGACGCCCTTATGGCTCCTAGGACTGTCACCGCATCCGCTAGACTACGCTTGGTGCAACTATACTACTTACATGCTGCATATCTCACCCCGATGCGCCTTCACCGAGCCGGGCTTAGCCCAACCTCCGCTTGTACTAGATGTGGCCACGATCCCGCTGACTTCCTCCATGTGGTGTGGGCATGCCCCTGCCTGGAGCGGTTCTGGGGGGAAATTGAGGAGGAGCTCACCGAGGTATTAGGATGGGAGGTCCCTCATGACCCAAAGCACACGATCCTGGGCATCACTGATGGGTTGGATGGGTCTCGGAACGAGAAGTTGTTTTTCACTACAGCTATGGTGGTTGCCAAGAGAGACATTGCAGCCTCCTGGAAGCTCTCTGAACCTCCGAGTGTTGGACGATGGAGGGCTGGGGTGGACTGGTGCGCCACGCAAGAAAAAGTTATGTACGAGGCACGTGGATGCCCCAACAAATATCGTAGGGTTTGGGGGAAATGGTTGGGGGGTGTGGTTTAGTCATAAAGGGAATGTCCAACTTCATATTCCTATGTCTTTATCCATGTCTGTAAACCGGGTGGTGCTAACTCCTTTTCTGAGTCCTAGATTTTCATGGCGTCGTGTTGTATGGCTGGTGTATTCTTTTATTCTGCCAAAATCAATAAAAATTTGTTTATCAAAAAAAAAAAAAGTGGAGAAAATATACTCTGAGATGCATGACATGCAACCAGGAAACTCCCCGCAGCTAACACTTATATTCCCTCAAGCATCTATAAAAAGCACTTATAGTGATAACAGGTTTCCCGAATCCACTAGTAAACTGGAAACTTGGTCTCCATTAGAGATGAGCTTTTTTAAACGGCTTTTAGCAAGCATAAAATCTGGATCACCCTGTGACCCTCTCCCGACCTCTGTACTACAGCAACTTGAGACGTCCTCACTTATGACAATTATGGAACTTTTGAATGCCTCCCTTGTGGAGGCAACGGTTCCTCCAGAATGGAAACATGCAATGGTGCTTCCTTTGCTGAAGAAAGCCAATGCGGATCCTGACCTGCCCTCCAACTATCGGCCTATTTCATTACTTCCGGCCTTTTCTAAAGTTTTGGAGAGACACATTAATGCACAGTTAACTCAGTTTGTCGAGTCACAAAATTATCTACACTCTTCGCAGTCGGGCTTTAGAGCTGGCTTCTCGACGGAAACTACACTCCTTGGAGTCATGGAAAGACTGCGTCACCATCTAGATGCTGGAGAAACGGTGGCTCTCATATTGCTCGATTTGAGCGCAGCTTTTGACACAGTGTCTCACACCGTGCTAGTGAAAGCCCTACAATCTCTGGGCATTGCCGGGCCGGCACTCAACTGGTGGATTTCTTTCCTTAGGGACCGCACCTTTCAGGTCTTCTCTCCAACGGCCAGATCTGACATTCACCCCTCTCCTTATGGGGTGCCCCAGGGCTCTATTCTTAGCCCTCTGCTGTTTAACGTATATGTCAGACCTCTGGCGGACATCGTAGAGGAGGCTGGGTTGTCTCTGTTCTCTTATGCCGACGACACCCAGATTATCTTCTCTCTTTCTGCCGAAAGGACGTCCGAGTCATCTGCTCTTCGGTTGGGCTTGAGTAAGATTGCATCTTGGATGCAGTCTAATGTTCTCAAGCTCAACGGAGAGAAAACTAAGGTCCTGATCTTGGGGAAAGATGAAGAGCTTTTGGGTTCCCAGCACTGGCCGGCTGAGATGGGCGCTCTTCCTCAGCCTTCCCGCCAGGTCCGCAACTTAGGATTCATCATTGATGATCAACTATCAATGCGACAGCAAGCCGTGAAGGTGGCCGCCACCTGTTTCACCATCCTGAAATGGCTCAAAAAGATTATCTGGATGCTGCCTAGTTCCACCCAGAGAACCGTAGTCCAGGCTCTTGTCACCTCTAGATTGGACTACGGCAATATTCTATATCTGGGGGCCAACAAGGATGTGACACGTAAGCTGCAGGTGGTGCAGAATTCTGCCGCCAGACTGCTCTGTCAAGTTCCTAGAGCTGCCTCTATCTCTGGCTCTTTGCGAGACCTTCATTGGCTCAGGGTAGAGAACCGGATTAAGTTCAAAGCCCTGAACTACATTTTTAAGATCAAATCTGGTGTGGCTCCTCAATACCTGCAAGCCCTGGCACACCCCTACCTGCCCTCTCGCTCGCTCCGCTCTGCCACTCTGGCGAAATTCTCGGTCCCGAGATTTAGACTATCACGCATGGGTGGCCGATCTTTTGCCTGCCTGGGTCCTTCCTTATGGAATTCTCTCCCTGTGTCACTCCGCACTGAAACTCTTTACGGGAATTTCCGTAAATGCCTAAAAACCTGGCTTTTTAACCAATAACCTCTTTCACGCCTTTCTGTTCCTTACAGGCTGGCGCCGGGAAACCCTTGGGTAGCTGTTGCGCCTTACAAATTAAAATAACATAACATAACATGTGTCTTCTGCACACTTCTCGTGAGTGTCTGCCCCAGGATTCCTGTGTGATCATCTGCTGCACAATTGGGTACTTGTTGCAGATGCGTGTGCAGCATTCAACACTACTTGTGACAACGTATATCACTGGTACCCATGTGGTGGGAAGAACACTAGTTCCAGCCTAAGGGTGGCCCTGGTCTCCGGTACCTGTAAGGCAGGAGCTTGGGCTTCATGTGGCCCTGGTCTCAGGTACGTGTAAGGCAGGAGTGTGGGCTTCACATGGCCCTGGGCTCGGGTACATGGAATGCAGGAGTGTGGGCTTCATGTGGCCCTGGCCTCGGGTATGTGTAATGCAGGAGTGTGGGCTTCACATGGCCCTGGTCTCGGGTACATGTAATGCGGGAGTGTGGGCTTCATGTGGCCCTGGCCTCGGGTATGTGTAATGCACGAGTGTGGGCTTCACATGTCCCTGGTCTCTGGTACATGTAATGCGGGAGTGTGGGCTTCATGTGGCCCTGGTCTCAGGTAATTGTAATGCGGGAGTGTGGGCTTGACATGGCCCTGGTCTCGGGTACATGGAATGCAGGAGTGTGGGCTTCATGTGGCCCTGGTCTCGGGTACGTGTAATGCAGGAGTGAGGGCTTGACATGGCCCTGGTCTCGGGTACATGGAATGCGGGACTGTGGGCTTCACATGGCCCTGGGCTCGGGTACATGGAATGCAGGAGTGTGGGCTTCATGTGGCCCTGGTCTCGGGTACATGTAATGCGGGAGTGTGGGCTTCAAGTGGCCCTGGTCTCGGGTACATGTAATGCGGGAGTGTGGGCTTCATGTGGCCCTGGTCTCGGGTACGTGTAATGCAGGAGAGTGGGCTTCATGTGGCTCTGGTCTCAGGTACGTGTAATGCGGGAGTTGGGCTTGACATGGCCCTGGTCTCGGGTACGTGTAATGCGGGAGTGTGGGCTTGACATGGCCCTGGTCTCGGGTACGTGTAATGTGGGAGTGTGGGCTTCATGTGGCCCTGGTCTCAGATACGTGTGATGCGGGAGTGTGGGCTTGACATGGCCCTGGTCTCGGGTACATGTAATGCAGGAGTGTGGGCTTGACATGGCCCTGGTCTCGGGTACATGTAATGCTGGAGTGTGGGCTTGACATGGCCCTGGTCTCAGGTACATGTAATGCAGGAGTGTGGGCTTCATGTGGCCCTGGTCTCGGGTACATGTAATGCGGGAGTGTGGGCTTCATGTGGCCCTGGTCTCGGGTACATGTAATGCGGGAGTGTGGGCTTCATGTGGCCCTGGTCTCAGGTACGTGTAATGCAGTAGAGTGGGCTTCATGTGGCTCTGGTCTCAGGAATGTGTAATGCGGGAGTGTGGGCTTGACATGGCCCTGGTCTCGGGTACGTTTAATGCGGGAGTGTGGGCTTGACATGGCCATGGTCTCGGGTACATGGAATGCGGGAGTGTGGGCTTGACATGGCCCTGGTCTCAGGTACGTGTAATGCAGGAGTGTGGGCTTGACATGGCCCTGGTCTCGGGTACATTGAATGCGGGAGTGTGGGCTTCACGTGGCCCTGGTCTCAGGTACGTGTAATGCAGGAGTGTTGGCTTCATGTGGCCCTGGTCTCAGGTGCGTGTAATGCGGGAGTGTGGGTTTGACATGGCCCTGGTCTCGGGTACATTGAATGCGGGAGTGTGGGCTTCACATGGCCCTGTTCTCGGGTACATGGAATGCAGGAGTGTGGGCTTCATGTGGCCCTGGTCTCAGGTACGTGTAATGTGGGAGTGTGGGCTTGACATGGCCCTGGTCTCGGGTACATGGAATGCAGGAGTGTGTGCTTCACATGGCCTTGGTCTCGGGTACGTGTAATGCAGGAGCTTGGGCTTCATGTGGCCCTGGTCTCAGGTGCGTGTAATGCGGGAGTGTGGGGTTGACATGGCCCTGGTCTCGGGTACATGGAATGCAGGAGTATGGGCTTCATGTGGTCCTGGTCTCAGGTGTGTGTAATGCGGGAGTGTGGGCTTGACATGGCCCTGGTCTCGGGTACATGGAATGCAGGAGTGTGTGCTTCATGTGGCCCTGGTCTCAGGTACATGTAATGCGGGAGTGTGGGCTTGACAAGGCCCTGGTCTCGGGTACATGTAATGCAGGAGTGTGGGCTTCATGTGGCCCTGGTCTCAGGAACGTGTAATGCAGGAGTGTGGGCTTCACGTGGCCCTGGTCTCAGGTACGTGTAATACTGGAGTGTGGGCCTCATGTGGCCCTGGTCTCAGATGCATGTAATGCGGGAGTGTGGGCTTCACGTGGCCCTGGTCTCGGGTGCGTGTAATGCGGGAGTGTGGGCTTCATGTGGCTCTGGTCTCAGGTACATGTAATGCAGCGTGTGGTGGTTTTACTTGGCCCTGCTCTCAGATAAATGTAATGCGGAGTGTGGACTTCACGTGGCCCTGGCCTGATGTACGTGTAATGCGGGAGTGTGGGCTTCACGTGGCCCTGGTCTCTGGTAAGTGTAATGCGGGAGTGTGTGCTTGACATGGCCCTGGTCTCGGGTACCTGTAATGCAGGAACGTGGGCTTTGCGTCGCCCTGGTCTCATGTACTTGTAATGCAGGAGTGTGGGCTTCATGTCGCCCTGTCACTGGTACATGTGATACGGGAGTGTGGGCTTCACGTGGCCCTGGTCTCAGGTACATGTAATGTGGGCTTCATGTGGCCCAGGTCTCAGGGACGTGTAATGCAGGAGTGTGTGCTGCACGTCGCCCTGGTCTCATGTACTTGTAATGCAGGAGTGTGGGCTTCACGTCGCCCTGGTCTCATGTACTTGTAATGCAGGAGTGTGGGCTTCATGTGGCCCTGGTCTCAGGTACGTGTAATGCAGGAGTGTGGGCTTCATGTGGCCCTGGTCTCGGGTACGTGTAATGCAGGAGAGTGGGCTTCATGTGGCTCTGGTCTCAGGTACGTGTAATGCGGGAGTTGGGCTTGACATGGCCCTAGTCTCGGGTACGTGTAATGCGGGAGTGTGGGCTTGACATGGCCCTGGTCTCGGGTACGTGTAATGCGGGAGTGTGGGCTTCATGTGGCCCTGGTCTCAGGTACGTGTGATGCGGGAGTGTGGGCTTGACATGGCCCTGGTCTCGGGTACATGTAATGCAGGAGTGTGGGCTTCACATGGCCCTGGTCTCAGGTACGTGTAATGCGGGAGTGTGGGCTTCACGTGGCCCTGCGCTCATGTACTTGTAATGCAGTCTGCCTTGTTTTGCAGCTTTAGCAGTACCTCAGAGATCAATAGTGTGGCCTGGAGGCCCATGTACAAAGTGTTCCATAGTCCACTGGAGATTAGATAGTGCGGAGAGCGGGGTGTGTGAGGCATGGCCAAATCTCGTCCAAGATTGAGTCACTTTTTAAATATTTATTTTATTTGTGTCAAACTACAAAGGCCTGGCTGCTTCTAGGTGCTGTAACCCACAGATGCCGCTTGGTTAGTACCAAATGAAATGACACAGAACGGTACAGGTCTCATCATTGACACAATTAACATAAATCGATTTGAGTTCACATTTCTGGAAGAGCATCTGTGTGGGCACAAACACCTGGATGGGATCTCTCTTTGGTTGGTCCTCTCTGTTTGGAGGGTCCTCCACCATGTGGAAGTAGTTTACAAGTAGGAAAGGTCTCGCCATGTTGGCTGCTTCAAGGCACATTTAACTCAAAATGATAGTCAACTAGAACCCCCACATTTTGACCCTGCCCACAGTGCGGAAGTAGGCACTGTGGTTGTGTGCCAGCTGAATGGCACTCTTATTGTCAATCAATTAGTCAATTAGTATTTGTAGAGCACGGCTTATCCCCCGTGAGGGTATCCAGGCGCTGGGCTGCTGGGCTTAGTTGAAGAGCCAGGTCTTGAGTTTCTTCCTGAAGTCCGTCAGCGAGGGTGATGTTCGGAGGTGTAGGGTGAGGGCGTTCCAGGACTTGGTCTCGTCATCACAGTATGATTTTGACACCATCAAACACAACCAAATTATTCTTTTGCAGTTCTGGCAGTCACTACGATATTCAGCAACATGTGGGCAACAGCAGAATCCACTGCCAGGCAGAAGGGCATCTGGTCTGTGTGATCACCCAAGTAGTGAGAGGCCGGCGAAGGGATCCTTCTAAAAGATTGAAGTGACTTCTGAGGGCGCAGATCCCTGAGAGACCCCAGGAGTCGTGAATGGGCTCTTTGACGCCTTATGTGAAAGAAGGTTATGTGAAATGGTTGTCTAGTTTTTTATCTAAAAGAACCTTTCAGGTCTTCTCCTCTACTGCTCATTCCAAGACTCAGGTTTCCCCTTATGGAGTCCCTCAGGGCTCCATACTTAGCCCATTGCTTTTCAACATCTACGTTAGCCCTCTGGCTACGATAGCAGAGCAAGCAGGGCTAACAATATACTCTTATGCGGACGACACCCAGTTGATCTTTTCGCTTTCCTCCAAGGAGAACCCAAATTCATCCTCTCTCCAGACGGGACTAAAAAGATCGCTGATTGGATGCACTTAAACAAACTAAAACTTAACGGTGGGAAAACCGAACTTCTCATCTTCGGTGGTAATAAAACTTTCTGGGGCCCCTACATTGGCCACCGCAAATGAGGCGATCTTCCGCATCCATCACAATCGGCCCGTAACCTTGCCGTCATTATTGACGACCAATTGTCTATGAGGCAGCAAGTGTTGAAGGTTGCCTCCACCTGTTTTGCCATCCTGAAGTGGCTTAGGAAAATTCTCTGGATGCTTCCCTCTGCTACACAAAAACTGTCATCCAGGCCTTGATAATGTCCAGGTTGGACTATGCCAACGTCCTTTACCTGGGTGCTAGTAAGGAAGTACTCCAGAAGCTGCAGGTAGTTCAAAACTCTGCGGCAAGATTGCTCTGTCAACTACCCAGACTGGCCTCCATTTCAGGGGCTCTTCGTAAACTACACTGGCTGAGAATTGACAATCGCGCCAAATTTAAAGCCCTTTGCTATATGCACAAAATAAATATAGGCTCAGCTCCCCACTATCTAAATGCTTTGGTACACCATTATCGTCCCTCAAGCTCATTACGTTCCTCCAATCAATTAAAATTCCAGGTACCCAAGATCAAACGAGCCAGAATGGGAGGACGTTCTTTTGCCTATCTGGCTCCTTCCCTGTGGAACTCCCTTCCAATGCATCTCCGCCTTGAAAAACACTACCTCAAATTCCGCAAAGAGCTGAAAACATGGCTTTTTACTCAGTAGAATCTTTTTATTAACTTTGACCTTTTCTCTTGCCTTGCATGTCCATAGGCGCCGGGAAACCTCCGGGTAGCTGTGCGCCATATACATTTAATAATAGTAATAATAATAAGGTCTGAGTGGTCAGTGTTGACTGATAAGAGCAAGGCTGTTCCTCACCTCATGGTGAAAACAATCATTGGAATCTGTGATTGATGGTGTGAAAGGATACCACTAGATCCAAGAGAGCGAGGGCTGATTGGCCAATCGCCGCTCATAGATCTCTCAGTGGGCATTCCTGGCCCCCTCGAAGGAAGGGATGGAGGGAGAAGTCTGATTGAAAGAGCTCTGTGACCCTGATGACTTGTGAATGATCAGATAATTATCGCTTTTAGATAATATCCTGGTATCTTTTACTTTCTATACCATCCGTGTGCCTTTAGATCAAGAGACGGGGCAATGGAATGTTGGACCAGACATGCAAAGCTAGGTTTCTAGATGTTTACAGCCGCGAGTTCTGTTCTTTCCAATGTTGGCCAGGAGCCAGGCAGCTGAAAGTGATTTTCATTCCCATGGTTTCCTCAGTTACCCTCTGCAGCCTTATGGGCGTCGCCGGCAAACAACTGAAATGTGCCTCAGTTGACATCAGCAAGCAGGTTTCTATAAATGCAAAATAATAGTGGGAACAGCGACTTTCTAGATCCTGGTGGCGTGGGAGACAAAGCCCCTTAGACATGTGCAGAGTGGTCTGTTGAACAAGACTGTGGCCAGGGCGTTACTGGATCTGAGCAGATTGTCCGTCGAACAGACCCAAGCGATAGGCAGAATTGAAGGCCACGGATAAATTCACCAGTACTGTGGTAAAAGAACGACCACGTAGAAGCGCTTCAATGATATTGGTTGAAGTGCTTTCAGTCCAAGGGGGACATACTTCCTCCCCTTGTAGAAGTCAGTTTGTCTCCATGTCTGGAAATGTTCCATGACTTTGGCTTCCCTGAACAGGCTGGAGATACGCTGGTAGTTGCACATAGGTGGAGTGAGCCTCAGTCCGCGCCACAGGGTTGTACAGGAAGTGGCAGGGTGGGTACATGAGCCCACCAGTGATGTTGAGCATACCCTAGTGGAGAGGATGAGTCACGGGTGCAGGGGGTGAGGTGCTCCGACCGCACCCAATGATATGTTACTTAAAGGCTGGTGTACACAGGACAGTCAGGGTCATGCGCTACTTGAAGGAGCACTGGGTTGCACACAGATCAGGACAAATGAACTATGCACAGTCGTCAGTGGACTGAAGTGTTGTGTTGATGCAGGCTTCAAATGCTTGGTTCTCTTGTATTCGTAAGGTGCAGGCGTAAGAGGCAGCGATGCAGGATACAACCACACGGGCCTCTCACCATCACTGCGCATAGGACAGTGAGTGAGTATGCAGGATACAACCACACTGGCCTCTCACCATCACTGCGTGTGGGACAGTGGGTGACTATGCAGGATACAACCACACTGGCCTCTCACCATCACTGCGTGTAGGACAGTGGGTGACTGTAGGATAAGACAGTGGGTGACTATGTAGGATACAGCTAACACAAATAGGTGCGGCAGCTATAAGTGGAATACCTGATGCTGTATTGCCACCTCAGAACAGGATAGATGAAATTCCAACTTGGATGACCACAGAATTCCTGTGCAGAAGGGAAGGTCATCCTTATGGAAGAGGAAGCCTCACACACAGAATTGTGTCATGCTTCATCATCGGCAACCTCTCCCCACCCTGGAAGGACAGTACCACCAGGGAGGACTCAACCTCCTGTTGGACTCCCACATGGGCCTCTCACCGCAGGATACAACCACATGGTCCTCTCCCCATCACTGGGCGTGGGACAGAGGGTGACTATGCAAGGCACTGGCTCACAGGCCTCTCACCATCATCAGGTGCAGAACTGGATGCAGTGATGCAGTATTGAGGCACACTGCCACTGGTGACACTGTATGCCACAGTAGTGTTGAGCTGAGGAAGCTTCTTCTCTGAAGCCTCCAGTTTTTGAACAATGATGGTTCAATGAATTCTAGTGCGAGGGAGGGGGACTTTAAAGAGCGGTGCAAGGCTAGAGGCAGGTAAAATGGAGCTCTGGCTACCACGGACCTTATACATCACTCTACAACTCTATGGGCCACGTACTCTGAAGGGCGACAACAACAGGGGCGCGTCATCTCTCGTGTTCCCGGAACAAGCAAGCACCTGCCATTACACACTGAGAACTCTGAAGGAGAGTGAGGGGGCCCAGCCATAATATCTACTAGCATTCACAAGAGCGTACTAGTAGGCTGTCTCACTACTGTTCCCCAGTACTGTAATCAGCTCTCAACAACCGTTCATGGACTGGCCATGAAGATGGTGGTCTTCCACGATGAAGGGAGTCCCACTGTGGTTGGTCTCTAGTACTCAAACAGAGCCTAGCCCTCTGTGGGTGGGTTACACTCCATATTTACCTGGAGCTCTGGTCTTATAGCAGAAAACTTACTGAGTCTGACAGAATGATAAAATGAGGAGCAGGCTGCCTTGTGGACCCTGAGTCAAGAGACTTTCGTCCCTACACAGACAGGCTTCAGTTTCACTTACAACTCTTCATGCAGAACAGCGTAGAAGTGCCAGAGGATGCACTGCAGTCCTCTCTCTAGCTCTCTGCAGCATCTTCCCTGCTCTGGGGACGAGAAACGCTGCGCTTCACGAGCAGGAATTGACGTGGGCAGTGAACCCCATAAGATGCAGACACTCATAAAGCACACTTCATGAATCAACATCAGCAAAAATCCCAAAGAGCTTCAGGCTATTTAGTGTTTATCGGGCAGACGGCTCTCTGACAGTGGCTGTCCTGCAGTATAGAAGAACGGTATTACATTATCTGGTAGAGACAAGATCTCACCCCAGGATCCAGTCTGACGCCTGGGAAATTCAAAGGTAAGGAATCTGCGGCTAGATGTCTCTATTAGTTCATGTCCCACTTGTAAGCATGACGGACAAGTGCTTAATAACAACTTATTCATTTCTTATGAATTCTTTGCCTACAAAATAAATACTGTATTGGTATATACAACTTGTAATTGATTGCAAACAAATATATTCTAAATAGGTTAACTCAAGTTACTTTGAAAACCACATATTAGTTTATAACGTGTGCCAGCATGCAGGTAGCCCTTCTTGCTTGTGCCGAGCCACCAGCATTATCCTTCCCCCAACCCTCTCTGAAGCCTTTGAACTCCTGTTCCTTCTTAATCAATACTGAGGCTGCAGGTATGTGGAATAGATGTGGAATTTGTGCTGTCAATTTCGGAAGCAGCTGTTCAGAATGTGTGGTAACCTGCAGCTAGATTCCTGCGTTCCTTTAATGAACTCACAGTGCTACTGCCATAAATGTCTCCTTATTAGCTGGTGACTGAGATTTCAGGTAATCCTAGTTCCAAGGCTGTAAAGCGAGCACCCTGCCTTCAGTCTCTGGCCTATGAACTGTGATGCCACAGCTCACCTCTAAGACATTGTTACATAGGAATCTGATTTTCTTATTACAGGTGACAAGTGATGTTACAAATACACTGTAGTAAGAACAGGGCCGGCTTCAGCACTGGTGGCGCCTGGTGCGACCATGTTTGTTGGTGCCCCCCAATGCC
Organism: Calotriton arnoldi; assembly: GCA_963921515.1. Lineage (NCBI taxonomy): Eukaryota > Metazoa > Chordata > Amphibia > Caudata > Salamandridae > Calotriton > Calotriton arnoldi. Next base: position 1,676,919 of record CAWUFW010003203.1, on the reverse strand, counting down.
CACCTCCACCACGGATTCCTTCAACACCACCCTTTAACAGTGCCCAAGTCTCCATAACCACTCTCTCTCTCAGATGTGTATATATAGCATTCTCGCTCAGATGCATATATAGCGCCACTCACCAGTGTAGGGTGTCAGAGCACTTTGCATCAGACACACATTACACAGACACAATAAATCATAGGTCTGTAACTCAGCGTATAGCAAATGTTACATAAGACGGAGGACTCCAAGGTGTAGGATTCACATGTCATCAACACTGGTAGGCAGGATAGTTAAATAGTGCTTGGTCTAGAGAAGCACATACTCAGAATTTAAAAAGAAACACCATAATTAGGGGTTCACTTTAATAATGAGAATAGATTTCTGCCCAAATTAATCCTTTTTGCAACATTAATCTTTTCTCAAATCTATACTTTGCAGCCTGCATGCAGTTCTTTGATAAAAGTTAATAGTTCAGTACAATTACAAAGTGCATAGAATGTAAATAGGTCTGTGGTTTACTGCTTTTAAAAGAGACATCATTTTGTTACTTGCAATTTATAAATTAAAATCCTAATATAGGATTCGAACTTATAAATTGCAAGTAACTAAATGATGTCTCTTTAAAAAAGTAACCCATTGACCTATTTATGTTCGTTCTATGCACTTTGTAATCTGCTCGGTACTGGTTTTCTGCAACAGGCGTCTGTGCTACTTTATAGTGAGTCAAAACCCCAATTAAACAAAACTCCAAATCTTCTTCAGGAAGAACATTAATCACAGGAGTTATCCTGACATTTGTTTGTTGGCTGAAAATTACTGCAGGTGCTTTAAAATAATGATAAACTTGCAAACACAGCGCCCCCGGAAGTCAGCACCCGGTGCGGTGGCACCGGTCGCACCGCCCTAGTGCCGGCCCTGAGTAAGAAAATAAGACAAACGTCAACCAGTCTCCTTGCATTATGAAGGCTAATTGTAAATTGGACTGCTGCTCAGAGCCAAAAGGCTGCATTTGGTTGAATCCGAGTCCACACCTCCCGTGCAGATACATAGCCAGAAGCTGAGGCGAGCCTGGTTAGATGCACATCCCACGTGCCACCGACCCCGGCCGCCATGATGGGTGTCTGCCAAGATGGCGCCGTTCCGACTGAGAGCTAGAGCGCTGACCTTGCTGTGGGGGTGGGCCGACGGCGGAGGTATGATGCGGCTGCTGCTTCTGCTGCACAAGGCCGCCTTAAACCCCTCCCTCGTCTGTGCCGCAGGGGCTCGGTATAGCTGGGCCGGCGCTGCTATAACGTCTAGAGCCAGAGGCCACAAGAGTCGTTATTTATACATTCCATGGGGTACTTAGATATTTCCCCAGTTCTTGGTCTGTGAATTTGTGTAACAGTCTGCAGTGCACCAAGCGTGCCTGGTGTTTTAAGGCCGCCCCTCTCTGTTCAGATGAGCTCATAAAGGAAGAGGATGTCGTTTTAAGAAATATCTTATTTATTGACTGTTGATAAAGCAATATTTCCCGTTTGTGGATTGAACATTTTACAGTGTGGGAAAGTTGGGAGCATAAAAAACTAAAAACATATATCTTTCAGCCGGAACCGACCTCAGCATGTCCAGGTGAAGTAAGCACATCTTTGCTTATTTAATGTGTATGTGTCTGTTACCACACATGCTCTCAGAAGTATACAGTAAAGTATAAAACAGTACCGGGGCACGAGATAAAAAGAATGTCTAGAGTTAGACAGAGAAGAGCCCTACAATATGGACTGAATACCTCATGAGTAGGAAGGAAAAGGGTGCATAGTCCCAAGAGCTCAGTTTTAATTCCCACGTGTTTTGCGTTATTCTCAAATAATAAAAGTGACTTTGAAGCTCTTGCACTTCAATGTAGCGACTTGCTAAGAAAAGGATCTGGTTAAGGAAATAGAGGAGACAAAAAGAAAAATCAAAGCTTTAAACACCATCTCATTAGGGAATCTGATCCCACATTTTGACAGGAAACTATAATTTTGAGTAAGAACTCTATATGGAGACAGGTCCTTCCCTAGTTAAAACCTGTCCTCCAAAACATTACAGCGGCAAACTGGAAATGTCGTTCATCTCCAAAAGTTTTTTATTTTCAGTTTTAAAATTCTGGCAATGTAGAGCAGCCGAGAGGATGGAGGAAACAGATGAGAAAGGGGATTCTGTCCATAGGCGAGGAACTCCCTCATTCACCTGTGAGCCTTTTAAACTACAGAATGCCAATGAGTGACTAAACCCACACGCCCTTCACATTTTAAAAGACCAGGCTTCACCTCTGCATTAATGATAAAACCATGCAATTAAAGCTCATCTTTTGCTTGTTTCTACTATCCTGCTTGCAGCAGTTTGGGATTGCCCAGCCTCTTTGGCAACAACATGGCATCCATGGGTGTCCCTTCCTTATCATGGGTGCAGAGGGTTCACACTCTCATCATTTCCATTAAACTATCAGGAGCGCAGGGAAGTTGTGGTCTCTAGTGGGGCAAGGTCTGGGCAGCTTGTGTGAGGGAGAAGCTTTCAGCTACTATCCCGGACAGGATCTATACGTTTGACAGAACCTGGTTGCCATTGGTTACACACATGAAGTGAGTGCAGATGCTGGAGGGACGCCTAGCTGCAATGTCGTTGCAGCTAATGCACCATTTACACATATATGGTATGCCCTCCGAGGAGTCTACAAATGAGGCTGCCTCCATATGCACCATAATGGCCTGCACGCCATGTTTGTTTATGTATAAGTATGCTGAACTTGCTCGGCGACAGCTTTGATGCTCATCTTGGCTTTCTATGGTATTGCTAATAATATCCTATGTGTATGATAACTCTGTGTGATACTGCAATGCCTACTACCGTGTATATTCTAAAAACTCAATAAAATAAACTTGAAAAATAAAAAAGGACAAAAGTATATTGCCTCAAACCCTTGAGGGAATAAATATTTAATTATAGTGAAAAAAACCTTTACATTGTCCACAATTCCTAATATCAGAGTAGAACCACCAATAAATACTGTAAAATGTGATGAAAAGCCATTGGATGTTCCTTTAGTTGCAGACGGAAGTTAAACACCTTTGTATTTTGTTGATTTTAGGCATCCCTGTTCCTCTTTGCACCAGGAAGACTATTTGTGTCCATGAACTTTAGAATAAAAGACAATAATAATAATGACTCGTTCATCTATTACTCTGTACAGCGGCAGAAAGCCCTTGCTGTAGAGGAGAACAAGTGAGCCTTTTTAGTGACACAAAAATGGAGAAACAATACATTACTTTTCTGCAACTACAAGGCTGAGCCACTGGCAATCTCTCAAGCTGCATTCAAGTCCATTGTTTTGCACCCACCATGCCACCTCAGTTTGCACCAAGCCATATGCAAATAGGCCCGAACTGCCAAGTTAGGTCCTCTCTGAACTGGAACACGAGCCACCCAGGACCGGGTTCACACTGATTGCAGATAGGTAGATAGAAATAGGATGCAGAAACACCAGTGATCTGAGAGCTTAAAATAAAAAACAAGGTTTTGTACTCAGGAGACCGGGCTGGGAGCAGGTGCTAAACCAGTTGTCCACCAGTCGAGGTAACTAGATTGAAGGATTTTTACCGATGACCAGAATCTCCATTTTGACGGTGTTAATTATAAGTAAATTCTGCTGTGTCCGTGCTACCGCTGCAGAAAGGCAAGACACCAGCTTGAGGTGGAGCTCTGGCTGAGGGAAGTCAAACATGAATCCCAATTTAATTCAGATAAGAGCAGCCAGGGCAGTGACAGACATTGAACAGGGTGGGGCTCGGTGAAGAACCTTTAGGAGCACTGCCAGTAGAAAAGAATACTGGTATGGGGGAAGGTGGACAAATGTGGAATGGTTGGATAAATTTGAGGCGATCCTGGTCCGTGATGCCTACATTAGAGAGACGAGAAAGAAGATTCTTGTGAGACACTGTGTCGAACCCAGTGAAAGATCAAGGAAGATCGGGACGGTGGTACCGCCCTGATCTACAAGGAGTCTAAGGTGGTCAGGAATGGTGACAAACACTGATTCAGTGCTATCTGTGGGTGGAATCCGGAATGCTAAAAGTCGAGGATGTCCTTGGTTTCCAGAAAAAACAAGAGTTGATGGTTGATTTGTTTTTCCAAACTTTTGCCAGGTAAAGTGTGCGTATATATAGGATGAAAATTACTGATGACGGAAGGGTCGACAAACGTTTCTGTGAAGCTGCCACAAGACAAATGACACAGGTCAAGTAACACAGGGCAGTTACATTAGGAGGAGGATGAAAAGTGCTTGCAGAACAGGGATCCCGTTTTAATAGTAGAAATTAGATGCAAGATTGACTTAGGTGAGAGAGGAGAAAAGGAAGCTAGAAGGATTAGATACTGAGATAGGAGTGGAGGTAGAATCATGAGACATGAGAGGGGCAGACATGGACTAGTTTGTCATGGACATAGTGAGACAAACCATCACAGAGGGACTGAGAGGCGGCTATAGACCTTCAACAGTGAGAAGGTTTGGAAGGGGAATGAACTATTCTAAAAATGTCCTTGGTCTGGTTGGAGGTAGAGGGCATGTGATTGGCAAACAAAGAGGGACGCGCAGATCGGATTTTGCTCTGATATTTTGTAAAAGTGAATTGATAGCAGGCCCGGTTGATGGAAGAGTAGTCTTGGTGCCAAGTTCTTTCTGTCCCTTTACACTCACTCACGCGTAAACTCTCAGAGCTCTTGGGTGAACCACAGAAGAGGAGGGAGGTGGTGATATGAACTCATGCGTAAGTAAGCCAAGAGTCGGATTATTTAACCAATTCTAAAGTGGAGGTAACAAAGGCGGGAGCGCTCCTTTGAAATGTCGCCTCAAGATCCGAATAATTGTGCTTAAGACCAAGCTCGTTTGACAGTCAGACAGAAGGGAGAAGTATTGGCACAAAGAAATGAAGGGAGAATCCAATTAAAGATATAGCGTAGCGATCAGACCAGATCAGCGGATGAGAATAAAGGAAAAGAACATGGTCAGTTGGAGCCAAAATTAGATCAAAAGTGTGACGCGCTCCATGAGTGGGACCTGTTACAAACTGTGGGAAGCCCAGAGCCTAACACGGATCAACAAAACTGGATGTATGAGGGACTGCGATTTTAATCTATCCGCTTGTTAACATCGCCAATAATAAGGCACCATGAATGCCGTATGAGGAGGGGTCTTAAATAATCAAAACATTTAGAATTAAAGCAGGTCACTGCCCTGAAAAGACAGAAGACTAAAGAATGTGCAAGACGCAGAAAACATAAACCTAAGGCCGAGAAGATCAGCATGTGAAAGAGAGTCAAGATGAAGTTTAAACACCTTTAAGGAGTGTTTGTAGATAATGGGTAGCCCTCCGCTTTTTCTTTTGGCACGGAGGAGGTGGAGTGAGAGTGGTGGCCAACGCAAGCTCTGGTGCAGAAGCATCATGAGTCCAGGCCTTGGCACCAAAGAGAACATCTAGCTTGTTATCGACAGAATATCAGCAGCATGTTTCTTTAAGGACTGTGCATTAATTAAAGTGCATTTAAGTTGCTAAGGAGGAGCAGTTGTGGCAGGAGGGATAGCTACCAAAAAGAAAGGAAGGGCACTGCCAGGATGGAAGACACCTAGAATGAAGTTGCAAACGAGAACTTAATATTTTAGGAGTAGTAACCAGAGGATCTGGGAGGAAACTGGCAGCGTGGCAGGCGCAGGTTGCGTCCAGAGTGCAGACAGCGCAGACGAGCTTGCCTTTGGTCCACCCCCAGCGTGTCAGTTGGGGGAACGCGCTGAGACCGGCCCTATGTAGCGTTGAGAGTCCGAATAATACTGGCCACAAGCCCTTTCCATACTCAATGGAGATCACTCGGGGTGCAATAATTAAATATTAGTAATTGGATAATCATGTGTGGTGCCCATACAATTGCATAATGATTGTCCATAAAGAGGATAATTTTTCACTTCAGGGTTCCTGTGCTAGCGCTCACAGTGTTACTCGATGTCACCCAGACCCCCGGTGTATAAGACATACCTCTTGCGGATAGCTTAGAATTTATGGTTCTATGGGTTACTTGTGAGTAGAGCTTCTATTCCAAGGCTGTAGTAAGCACTGAACTCGTCTTTGTAGTTTGTAGTTATAAAAATAGCAGGGTTCTCGATATTGCTGGTTTTGTGATGCTTTGGGGGGGATATTGCTTCGCCTGCATGTGGCCGTGTTGGTAAAGCATTGATTCCTGTGTTCTGTGAAATGGTTAATCACACTTTGTTCCCTATTATCATTTCTTGCAGACAAGGTGGCGTGTGAGTATGGCCCAACAGTGTGTATAGCTGCGTGGTGTTTAGAATTACTCCAGTACAAGTCACAGTTTATATTGACGCCTTGTCTGTAACTTATATAGGTAAGGGGTGGAATTAAGAACCAACCACAAATAAGAATAAAACACCCTGTAACAAGAGTTTTGTAGAAGATAATTTGTATTTGATGAAGTGAGGTGTTTTGTAGACCTCGCCTGCAACTGATGCCACCAGGCTGTGCACAATATTCAGGTTAACGGATGGGAGGCGGTCCTCCTGGCTGGTAAACATCTATGTATGTTCTGCAGGAACTTGTTTTCTTTCCCTGGACCTCGGCGATTATATTTGGCCGGTTCTATGGATGAGAAGTGGGCTGGGGAAGGGATTGGTTTCACGGTGTTGGCGTTCCTCTGCAGCAAGAATGAGTACGGATACTTCTGGGTGTTGAGCGGTACCTTGATTGTGGAGTCTCGGTCTTTGTGGAGCTTGACATTCCTACTTCGTGGTTACCTTAGGAGCAGTAGCTCATCATCTTCCTATGTGTCCTGTATGTGTTTCAGAGCAAAACCTTGTCTTTCCACAGTTCATAGCCATGTTTCAACAAATATCTCATGGTCTTCTTGGAGCAAGAGCTAAGGTGAGGTTCATTTGCCTAAGACTTGGCCCCTCACTGCAGAGCTTTAAACCTAATCTGAAGGATCAACTAATCAACAAAGAGGGACTCAAGAAGCAGGGAAGGGTGTCCGCCGTGTCTCCTCCAGACCCAAATGGTTGAGGAGCCGCCGCTCCGAATGTTTTCTTATGGGGCCCTCCTAGCTGACCAAGGGGGGCCATTTTTCATTAAACTATAGTTTGGAAATTGAGACATTAATTGTCCTAGTGGTATCTGTTTTATCCGTTGCGTAGATTAGGGTCTATTTATGGACCTGTTGAAATGCCTAAACCTTATGGGCACTTATTTATGGGCTTGAAACATGTAGACTCTACTGAACATAACCAAGGGCTCATTGCTGGGCCTACTTGGTTCAGTCATGTTTTTTTAATCTTGTCACGGACACTCGCCATCAATAAATATTGCTAAAGGAAGTGCCCATAGTACATTTTGAGCTCTTCTTCACCCAGTCTACCATCTACTCCCACAATCACCCAACTAGGGCAGAGACCTGAGCTCAGGCTAATCCCGGCCGGTGAACGATAAAAGATCCCCAACAAAGAGCCCCAATTCCTGGGAACCCGCTGGGTATTGCAGCGCCCCCCAGCGAGGAGCTAGCCCGATGATGAAGCATGCCACCTAGGTAGGTGAGGGCAACTGCATCCTTTAAATAAAGATTCTTCTATATCTGTGGGCATTATCAACCAATAGTCAAGTTTAATCTTCTGGTAGAACTGCGTAACGGCACGCCATTTTTTCCCTATAGTCTGTCAGCCTGGGGTGGTTGTGTCCTGGACGCATTATATATTTCCTTTCCATCCTCCTTTTTGGTGGTCTAAAGGATCAACTAATCAACCAGGTTTAAGATCCCACATATGTGGCGCTCTGTAGCACGCTACATGCATGAAGGCCTGTAGCATGTGAGCTCCTGCAGCACATTGTGCACTTAAGGTCCTTCAGCATACTAACTGCATGGGTGTCGGTGGTACGCTGCATCCTCAAGGTCCTCTGCCCACTGCCCCTAACGTGTGGTGCGCCACGTCTGTCACCGCACAAGACTTAGTAAAAATCTGCAGTACATGCGAGGGTGTGGATCTGTGCTATAGGACTGCTTCACATGGCAACAAGTGTAAGGGCTGTGGCACAGTAAATGTGCGGGGGTCCGTAGGACACTGTCTGTGTTACACGCAATGTTTGAGTTGTTGCAGACCAGGATTCGTGCAAGTAGGTCTGGCCGAGGGCACATGCAAAGAGCTACAATCGAGGACATGTCATGTGCTGCAGCCAAGGGCACTTGCAAAGGACTCCAGCACAGTGTGCTCGCCAGGACGTGCGCTCCATGGAGCACCACAGGATCTACGGCACAGGGTATGTGCTAAAGATGGACCAGGTTGCACGCTAAGGACGGCCCAGGGGTCATCCTAAGGGCAGCCCAGGGCGGGTTCATTCTAAGGGCAGCCCAGGGCGGGCTCATTCTAAGGGCGGCCTAGGGCTCATCCTGAGGGCGGCCCCCGGGCTCATCCTGAGGTCAGCCCCCGAGCTCATCCTGAGGGTGGCCCCCGGGCTCCTCCTGAGGCCGGCCCCCGGGCTCCTCCTGAGGCCGGCGCCCCGGGCTCCTCCTGAGGCCGGCGCCCCGGGCTCCTCCTGAGGCCGGCGCCCCGGGCTCATCCTGAGGGTGGCGCCCCGGACTCATCCTAAAGGCTGCCTCCCGGACTCATCCTAAAGGCTGCCTCCCGGACTCATCCTGAGGGCGGCCCCCAGGCTCATCCTGAGGGCGGCCCCCGGGCTCATCCTGAGGGCGGCCCCCCGGGCTCATCCTAAGGGCGTCCCCCCGGGCTCATCCTAAGGGCGTCCCCCCGGGCTCATCCTAAGGGCGGCCCCCCCTGGGCTCATCCTAAGGGCGCCCTCCCTGGGCTCATCCTAAGGGCGCCCCCCCCCCCGGGCTCACCCTAAGGCCGCCCCTCCCCCCGGCTCATCCTAAGGGCGCCCCCCCCGGGCTCATCCTAAGGGCGGCCCCCGGGCTCATCCTAAGGGCGGCCTAGTGCGCACTCAAAGGGCGGCCCAGGGAGCACGCCTTGAACATCTGTGGGCACATGCTATGGACGGCCCAAGACACATGCCTGGGACGTTCCAGGGCACAGGAAAGGAACACTGGCCATGGGCTAGTGTGAGGGGCTCCAGCATACAGTGTGTGCAAGAGGCTGCAGGTACTGGCGCATGCAAGGGGCACCAGTGCATCATGTGCAAGGAGTGGCTGCACAAGGAAAATATGGGATGATGTGGCAAAGGGCATGTTAGAGAGGCTGCAGTGCAGGCTGCAGCCAAGGGGGCATCCGAAGGGCTCAGGATGTGCGAGGAGCATTGGCATAGGGCGTGTGCTGGGTGTGCCGGCCAGTGGGGTGATGCGAGTAGCTGTGTTTTTTGGGATGCGTCAAGGCATGCAGCACTCGCCCTGTGTTCTTGTTGAGCTCCTGTGCATACCTTTGTGAGAGGAGCATGGACCTGAGGCCGGCCAGCATGGCGTGTGCCACTGTAGGAGTCCTGGGCAGGGCGCAGTGCCACATTAATCAAGTCACACAATGGGGGTTTCTGTGCCCTGAGACTACATGGGCACCCTTTGCAGGATGCACAGCTCAGAATGCAGACTGGGCCGTAAAACACCGTACAGCAGGGCATGCACTTCAGAACCCTAGGTGCCATGGTTTCCAGGCTTTGGGAAACCCACCCAAAGTTGTGCGTGGTGGTGTTCCTAAATACACTCTTGTCTGAACAATCTCTTGTATGAGAGGTAAACATGAGTCTGCTCTTAGATTTATGATGAATAAACTGAACATGTCCATGTCCCCGGGCTCAGATGAACTCAGGAGCAATATCCCCCTATGCAAGCAGCCCGTACCCTGTCTGTCCCTCCAATATCTTCCTCTTTCCAGAACAGAGATCGGGCTAGCAGGAAGGGGAATGTGGCATGGTGCCTGTTCTTGAACTGCCACCATCTCTTTTATTTTTATTTCTTCTACATAAGATGTGTTGGGCTTCTTGTGGCAGCGACTCTGCAGTAGCAGCGCTTTCTTTCTCAATGGGAGTTGGCAGCAGCTGCCGCATAACTCCTCATCTGTTGCATAATTTGCAGATTTCATCACCGACTATTGTATCCAGCTCAAACGGATCAAAAGTGATTAAAATCGATGCATACAAGGTGCGGCGCAGTGCCTGACGCTTTGCAAAACCTAACTTTGCGCCTTTAGCTGCAATATGGCATTTAAAAAGGGTACAACTTTGCATAGTGTGTGTGATGGGCTGGAGGAAAGGCACTCGGCTCGAACCGGAAACAGATCTATAAAGTACTTACATGTATGTCATGAGTAGTAGAAATGACGTTTCCTCTTTGCCATGAAGGTGTTCTCTGTCACTACTCACATATTCACCCACTGTTGTCAAAGCAGCAGTTGTTGTAAGAGGGCACTTGACTTTAAAAGGATCCCGAACCTCTTGCATCTCATTTTAAGGTCTGATGTCCTGGGTCCTGTATTACCTCTAGTGAGACATGGGACGCAGCCTTTACAACGCAGCTCGAACCACGCTGTGCCTTTACAATACGGATTGAACCATAAATGCGTCTTTACAACGCATTCCTTTACCATGCAAGTTGTTACAACGGCTTGCCTTAAGGAAATCATTGTCGGACTGTTGTTGGACTTCAAGTCCAGCACTTTCCCTACTGTTGCACAGATTGGAGTTGGAATAGTAAATTATACTATTCCAAAGTCCAGCGCTTCCCCTAAGGCAAGTCGTTGTAACGAGTTGCATGGTAAAGGAATGCATTGTAAAGACGCATTCGTGGTTCGGACCGCATTGTAAAGGCATGCATGGTAAATGCATGCTTGGTTCGAACATACAACCGTGAGACACACATGTATGTATGTATGTATTATATGATATGTATTTATATGGCATTTTTACACCGCAAACCCTTCCAAAATGCACTGGAGCGCTGCACGTGGTCAACGTCAAGGATAAGGTCAACAAGCAGGAAAGGAAGCTGGGCTGTCAGTGGTTGATGCTTGTGATGTAGTGTTCTCTAAAGAGCCGAGTCTTCAACTCTTTCCTGAAATGGAGCAGCGTTGGGTGGAACAGATGGGAGATATCAAAGTGCGCATGTCAGTTTGGCCGGCCCTGGACGGCTCGCCAAACCTACATGCGCCCTTTCAGTGGCTACTACCACTCCCCCCCGACCCCCGCTGCTGACGCGGAGACATGGCCCCGCCCCAGACTCGCAGACTAGAACGGAAAACTAAAATGACAAAATAGTTTTCTTGTCATATTTTTCCCTTCTTTGTGCTGGCATCATCAGTGAGGCGACCCTCCTCCTCCCTAGTGGAAGAGCCGCCCCTGGTGCAGAGATGGAAAAGGCCTGTTGTCTTGTTTTTTCTTTTTTTACACTTCTTAATCTGAGATTTTATGGTGTTCTGGCTGCAGGCAGGTGATAGGTGGAGGTTCTGGTCCTGAAGGCATTAAGCTGTTCTGCAAGGCTGTTTCTCAATGGAAAGATGAACTTCAGATGCCATGTAGAGTCAGCAAGGCATAAACCCCAAACTGAGCGTGCGTTTTAGTACTTTACTGGGATACGTCAAATAAGCAAGCCACATTTTTTGTTCTAAGTGTTTTTGATGGTGAGTGCAAATTGTACATGTTTTCAACAATCTACTTCACTGTAGGAAGTAGAAAGTTTTAATAATATGGCATTCCTTTACACCTTTGTGTCCAAAAATCATTATTTCTTGGAGAATACCAGCGTCCCGAAATCATTATTTCTTGGTGTATACCATTTGGAACAAGATCTGCTGACCGGACATAGTTTTCTTTCTGGAGAAACATCAGTATTTTTTATAGCATGATCCTTTTTGTAGAAACGTGTGCTAAAATGTCAAAATATATAATGCCCCAGAATCTACCATGTTATTGGGCATTCCTTGGTGCATAATTTAATAAATCTTGATGCATAATTTGGTCCTCTTCTGCGGCATCATTCCTGTGTTGTGACTTAGAGGGCGCCTCCGCGAGATGAAAGCATACAATGGGTGGGTTAAGGGCCATCTTGGTGAACCGGCGCATAGGGACGGAACCCTGATGCATAATTTGGTCCTCTTCTGCGGCAGAATTCCTGTGTTGTGACTTAGAGGGCGCCTCCGCGAGATGGAAGCATACAATGGGTGGGTTAAGGGCCATCTTGATGAACCAGCGCATAGGGACGGAACCCTGATGCATAATTTCGTCCTCCACTGCGGCATAATTCCTGTGTTGTGACTTAGAGGGCGCCTCCGTGAGATGGAAGCATACAATGGCTGGGTTAAGGGCCATCTTGGTGAACCAGCGCATAGGGACGGAACCCTGATGCATAATTTGGTCCTCCACTGCGGCAGAATTCCTGTGTTGTGACTTAGAGGGCGCCTCCGCGAGATGGAAGCATACAATGGGTGGGTTAAGGGCCATCTTGATGAACCAGATCATAGGGACGGTACCCTTATGCATAATTTGGTCCTCCACGGCGGCAGAATTCCTGTGTTGTGACTTACAAGACGCCTCCTAGAGGTGGGAGCATACAATGGGTGGGGTAAGGGCCATCTTGGTGAACCAGCGTATAGGGACGCAAAGGGATGTGCATGGAACCATCCCTGCTTTGCTCTGTGGAAAGGGAGTGAAGAGAGCATGTTTTGCATAAGTGTCCCAGTTGCTTGGGCAAAGAACTCAATATGCAAACTCCTGCATGAAACTGGCATCTCCTTATCAAGAAGCTGGATTAGGGGGGCACACAGGGTGGAGCCAGGGAACTTACACCTCCTCATGGTGGGAGGAAGGTAGATAAACCAGCAGGCTCATAGGGGCTGGATTAGGGGGGCACACAGGGTGGAGCCAGGGAACTCACACCACCTCATGGTGGGAGGAAGGTAGATAAACCAGCAGGCTCATGGGGGCTGGATTAGGGGTGCCCCAAAATTACAATGCTTGACTTCAGCAGGTGAATAAGCAATAAAGATCCTTTGCATTTTGCTTTTATCTTGACACTTTTGCTGTGACTTCAAAGACAGAGGTCAAATGTCAGGCTGTCTTCTGAGAGATTGCTGCTTGTTCTTTTAACTAGAGGTTGGTGTTTACTTTTCTTTCTCTTGCTTCAAAGCCTGAGCATTTTATAAAGTGAACTATGGGACAATCTTGCTGCGGTACAGAGAGTCTGAAAGGAGAGGTTGCAGGATGCCAGTTTTTTACTAACACACAACCACATTCAAATACCTGTAAAATAAATCGCTGTGCACTTATTTCAAAATCTATCCGCAGTCAGGAAAGCACAAATGAAGCCCTTCAGTGTAATTCTGAACGGTGACGGAAACTAATATTTTATTAGGATAAAAAATCAAGACACTTTACTTGGCAATGTGCAAGTGCTAAATACTCTCTGAAAACAGATTTCAGTGGTGGGGGGGGATACCTACCTAGTTTTGTTGTCTAGAACCTAAGACGAGTTACTGCTCTTCTTAAAGTCACACCCAGATTGTCGTCAGTCACCTGGTGAGAGAAGGATGGGCAAAGAGCGTGCCCGCTCCTGGTGGACTGGTACCTGCCTACGTGTATAGCTGAGAATCAAAAACTGCACTTCTTAGGTTCACGTGGAGACTGTAGTGTCAGGATTGAGGCTAATCTCAGGCAGACGACAAAGTGTAAATCGAGTGCGCAAGAACAGTCTTACCAGAGTGTCAGTTAATGTAAGGACAGATCAATCATGATGTTTCACAATGAAATATGCAAACTGAGGGCAGCTCTGATCATACTATACAAAAGACTCATAAAGTGCTAACTGCACATGACGTCCACACATGTTCTGATCATACTATACAAGAGATACATGGAGTACTTACTACCTGTACGTGACCGGAGTCAAGCCAACACATGTTCTGATCATACTATACAAGAGATACATGGAGTACTTACTAGCTGGACATGACGTCCACGCGTGTTCGGCTCATATTATACAAGAGATGCATAGAGTACTTACTAGCTGTACATGACGTCCACACATGTTCTGATCATACTATACAAGAGATACATAGGGTATTTACTAGCTGTACATGACGTCCACACATGTTCTGATCATACTATACAAGAGATACATAGGGTATTTACTAGCTGTACATGACGTCCACACATGTTCTGATCATACTATACAAGAGATACATGGAGTACTTACTAGCTGTGCATGACGTCCACACATGTTATGATCATACTATACAATAGATGCATAGAGTACTTACTAGCTGTACATGACGTCCACACATGTTCTGATCATACTATACAATAGATACATGGAGTACTTACTAGCTGTACGTGACCGGCGTAAAGTCCATGCTTGTTCTGCTCATACTATACAAGAGATACATAGAGTACTTACTAGCTGTACGTGACCGGCGTCAAGTCCACGCGTGTTCTGCTCATACTATACAAGAGATACATAGAGTACTTACTAGCTGTATGTGACCGGCGTCAAGTCCACGCGTCTTCATCTCATACTATACAAGAGATACATAGAGTACTTACTAGCTGTACATGACGTCCACACATGTTCTGATCATACTATACAAGAGATACATAGAGTACTTACTAGCTGTACATGACGTCCACACATGTTCTGATCATACTATACAAGAGATACATAGAGTACTTACTAGCTGTACATGACGTCAACACATGTTCTGATCATACTATACAAGAGATGCATGGAGTACTTACTAGCTGTACGTGACCGGAGTCAAGCCAACACGTTCTTATCATACTATACAAGAGATACATAGAGTACTTACTAGCTGTACATGACGTCCACACATGTTCTGATCATACTATACAAGAGATACATAGTGTACTTACTAGCTGTACATGACGTCCACACATGTTCTAATCATACTATACAAAGGATGCATAAAGTACTAGCTGTATGTGACCGGCGTCAAGTCCACGCGTGTTCTGCTCATACTGTACAAGAGATACATGGAGTACTTACTAGCTGTACGTGACCGGAGTCAATTCCACGCGTGTTCCGCTCATACTATACAAGAGATACATAGAGTACTTACTAGCTGTACGTGAACGGAGTCAAGTCCACGCGTGTTCTGCTCATACTATACAAGAGATACATGGAGTACTTAATAGCTGTACGTGACCGGCGTCAAGTCCACGCGTGTTCTGCTCTTACTTTTCAAGAGATACATGGAGTACTTAATAGCTGTACGTGACCGGCGTCAAGTCCACGCGTGTTCTGCTCTTACTTTACAAGAGATACATAGAGTACCTACTAGCTGTACGTGACCGGCATCAAGTCCACGCGTGTTCTGCTCATACTATACAAGAGATACATAGAGTACTTACTAGCTGTACAGGACGTCCACACATGCTCTGATCATACTATACAAGAGATACATGGAGTACTTACTAGGTGTACGTGACCGGAGTCAAGCCAACACATTCTGATCATACTATGCAAGAGATACATAGAGTACTTACTAGCGGTACATGACGTCCACACATGTTCTGATCATACTATACAAGAGATACATGGAGTACTTACTAGCTGTACGTGACCGGAGTCAAGTCCACACGTGTTCTGCTCATACTATACAAGAGATACATGAAGTACTTACTAGCTGTACGTGACCGGCGTCAAGTCCACGCGCGTTCTGCTCATACTATACAATAGATACATAGAGTACTTGCTAGCTGTATGTGACCGGCGTCAAGTCCACACGTGTTCAGCTCATACTATACAAGAGATACATAGAGTACTTACTAGCTGTACATGACGTCCACACATGTTCTGATCATACTATACAAGAGATACATAGAGTACTTACTAGCTGTACATGACGTCCACACATGTTCTGATCATACTATACAAGAGATAAATGGAGTACTTACTAGCTGTACGTGACCGGTGTCAAGTCCATGCTTGTTCTGCTCATACTATACAAGAGATGCATAGAGTACGTACTAGCTGTATGTGACCGGAGTCAAGCCAACACGTTCTGATCATACTATACAAGAGATACATAGAGTACTTACTAGCTGTACATGACGTCCACACATGTTCTGATCATACTATACAAGAGATACATGGGGTACTTACTAGCTGTACGTGACCAGCATCAATTCCACGCGTGTTCCGCTCATACTATACAAGAGATACATCGAGTACTTACTAGCTGTACATGACCAGCATCAATTCCACGCGTGTTCCGCTCATACTATACAAGAGATACATAGAGTAGTTACTAGCTGTACATGACGTCCACACATGTTCTGATCATACTATACAAGAGATACATAGAGTACTTACTAGCTGTACGTGACCGGAGTCAAGTCCACGCGTGTTCTGCTCATACTATACAAGAGATATATCGAGTACTTACTAGCTGTACATGATGTCCACACATGTTCTGATAATACTATGCAAAGGATGCATAAAGTACTAGCTGTACGTGACCGGCGTCAAGTCCACGCGTGTTCTGCTCTTACTTTACAAGAGATACGTAGAGTACCTACTAGCTGTATGTGACCGGCGTCAAGTCCACGCGTGTCTAATCATACTATACAAGAGATAAATGCTGTGCCGCGCTCTGTATTGTGAGGGGTTCGAGGCCCTCCTCCACCCGCAGGCTCCTGCCTGCGCCTCATCCCTGGTGGTCCAGTGGGAGAGCCTTGCTCTTCTGCTGGTTCCACGGTATTGTGCCCGTTTTTCAGTTTTTTCGTTTCTGCCTTGATTGTAATTGTATTGTTGTTTTTATTGTAAATATTTTGCCCTTATTGTAATTGTGCTGTATCAGTCTGTTGCCCGTTTTTCTGTTTTGACCCATTTTCTGGCTTGTTTTCCTGCCCGTTTCCCCCTTCCCGCCGCTGCTGCCCCCGCGGCCCCTCCCCCTCCGATTCCCCGTTCCCGCCTCCCAGCTGCGATTCCCTTCCCCCTTCCCTACTTAATGGCGGCCGCGCGCAGCGGGCGCGCCCCTGACAAGCCCATCTGCGCCCGTCCGCGACCCGACTGCGACCAGCTCCAGGGACCCTGGATCTCCGACCCTCCACCGCTACAACCCGGCTGCCCTCCTCGCACTCAACTCCGGGAGAAACAGCAACTGCCAGCTGTCCTCGCCGAACACCACCCACGGCCAATTCTCCTTCCGACACTGCCGACATTCCTTCACCATCCACAGCACCCCTCCGACCGCCGCACCCATGCCGGACGCGCCCACCAATGAAACCCTGAAATGCATCCTCCTGCTCAACGTGCGCTCCCTGCACAGACAATCAATCAATCAATCAATCAATCACGGCATTTATAGAGCGCGCTACTCACCCGGGAGGGTCTCAAGGCGCTGGGGGAGGGGGTAAGTTACTGCTCGAACAGCCAGGTCTTGAGCTGCTTCCTGAAGGAGAGATGGTCCTGGGTTCGCCGAAGGTGAGTGGGGAGGGAGTTCCAGGTCTTGGCTGCCAGGTAGGAGAAGGATCTTCCTCCGGCGGTGGCTCTGCGGATGCGTGGTGCGGTGGCGAGGCGTGGCTGGTTGATCGTAGCTGGCGGGTGGGCGTGTAGAAGGTCATGCGGTCGTTGAGGTACTTGGGGCCCAGGTCGTGGAGGGCCTTGTGTGCGTGGGTGAGGAGTCTGAACGTGATTCTCTTGCTGACGGGGAGCCAGTGCAGGTCTTTCAGGTGTCCGGTGATGTGGCTGTGTCGGGGGATGTCCAGGATGAGTCGTGCGGAGGCGTTCTGGATGCGCTGGAGTCTTTTTTGAAGTTTGGCTGTGGTTCCGGCGTAGAGGGTGTTCCCATAGTCCAGTCGGCTGGTGACGAGTGCCTGGGTGACGGTCTTCCTGGTTTCAGTGGGGATCCATCTGAAGATCTTGCGGAGCATGCGCAGGGTGTTGAAGCACGAAGATGAGACGGCGTTGACTTGTCTGGTCATCGACAGGGAGGAGTCCAGGATGAAGCCCAGGTTGCGTGCGTGGTCCGTTGGCTTGGGCGCGGTGCCCAGGTCCGGGGGCCACCAAGAGTCGTCCCAGGCGGAGGGTGATGAGCCCAGGATGAGGACTTCCGTCTTGTCTGAGTTCAGTTTAAGGTGGCTGTTCCTCATCCAGTCGGCGACGTCTCTCATCCCGTCGTGTAGGTTGGCTCTGGCGGTGGTGGGGTCGTTGGTGAGGGAGAGGATCAGCTGGGTGTCGTCGGCGTAGGAGATGATGTTGAGGTTGTGTTGGCGTGTGATGGCTGCGAGGGGCTCATGTAGACGTTGAAGAGGGTTGGACTGAGTGAAGATCCTTGTGGAACGCCGCAGATGACTTCGGTGGCCTCGGATCTGAACGGGGGAGGCGGACTCTCTGGGTTCTTCCGGCGAGGAACGAGATGATCCATTCCAGTGCTTTCTCTCGGATTCCGATGTTGCTGAGGCGCTTCACTAGGGTGCGGTGGCAGACGGTGTCGAACGCCGCGGAGAGGTCCAAGAGGATGAGGGCTGCTGTTTCCCCGTTGTCGGTTAGGGTTCTGATGTCGTCGGTGGCTGCGATAAGGGCGGTCTCGGTGCTGTGGTTGGCCCGAAACCCGGACTGCGAGGGGTCGAGGGATCCATTCGTCTCGAGGAAGGCGGCAAGCTGTCTGTTGACGGTCTTCTCGATGACTTTGGCCGGAAACGGAAGGAGCGAGATGGGACGGTAGTTCTTGAGGTCGGTGGGGTCCGCCGTTGGTTTCTTCAGGAGGGCGGTAAGCTCGGCGTGCTTCCAGCTCTCCGGGAAGGTGGCGGTGTGGAAGGAGGAGTTGATGATGTCCCGGAGATGGGGTGCGATGGTGGCGTCGGCTTTGTTGAAGACGTGGTGTGGGCAGGGGTCGGTTGGTGATCCGGAGTGGATGGAGTTCATCGTGCGGGTGGTGTCTTCGGTGCTGATCGGGGTCCAGTTGCAGAGGGTGGTGGTGGCGGGCGTTGGTTCGGCGGTAGGGTGCGTGGTCTGTGCGTCGAAGCTGTTATGTATGTCGGTGATCTTGCGGTGGAAGAACGCGGCGAGTGAGTTGCAGAGGTCTTGCGAGGGGTGATGTCGTTGTTTCCGGCGCTGGGGTTGGAGAACTCTTTGACGATGCTGAAAAGTTCCTTGCTGTCGTGGGCGTTGTTGTCCAGTCGTTCTTTGAGTGCCGACTTCTTGGTGGCACGGATCAGCTGGTGGTGTTTGCGGGTGGCGTGCTTGAGGGCGGTCCTGTTGTCTGTGGTCTGGTCGAGTCGCCAGGCTTTCTCGAGAGTGCGGCAGTTCTTCTTGGATTCCTTGAGTTCGTTGGTGAACCAAGGGGTTTTCTTGCTTCCGGGTCTGCTGGGAGGGTTTTTAGTGGTGCGAGGTCGTCGGCGCAGGCGGTCAGCCACTTGGCGAGGTTGCTGGCTGCTTCGTTTGGGTCCGTTGTGTTGGTGGGTGTGTTCTGGCTGAGGGAGGCGGTGAGCTGCTCGGCGGTGATCTTGCTCCAGCTCCGGCGGGGAGCCTGTTGCGGGTGGTGGTGGGTCGCAGTCTTTCTGAAGCTGAAGTGGACGCAGCTGTGGTCGGTCCAGTGGAGTCCGGTGGCGTGGCTGAAGGAGATGTGCTTGCTGGAAGAGAAGACGGGGTCAAGCGTGTGGCCGGCGTAGTGGGTGGGCGTGTTCACCAGTTGCTTGAGTCCGAGGTTGGCGAGGTTGTCCAGCAGGGCGGTGGTGTTTCTGTCGTTGTTGTTCTCCAGGTGGAAGTTGAGGTCCCCTAGGAGGATGTAGTCGGCAGAGGGCATGGCGTGCGGGCTGATGAAGTCTGCGATGTCTTCGCTGAATAGTGTGCGGGGTCCCGGGGGTCTGTAGATGAGGGTGCCTCGGAGGGTGGTCTTGGGGTCAGTGTGTATCTGGAAGTGTAGGTGTTCGGCGGCGGTGAAGGTCTCGTCGGAGTTAGTCGAGATGCGGATGGTGTTCTTGTGTACGATGGCGATGCCTCCTCCCGTCTGGTTGACGCGGTCCTTCCGGGTGATCTTGTATCCGTCCGGGATGGCTATGGCGATGTCGGGCGCTGAGGAGGCGTTCATCCAGGTTTCGGTGAGGAAGGCGACGTCCGGTGCTGTTTCGTCGAGCAGGTCCCAGAGTTCCACGGCGTGCCTGTGGACGGAGCGGGTGTTCAACAGGATGCATTTCAGGTGGTTGCTGCTGGTGCTCGACTTGGCGGAGGTGGTGCACGTCCGGGGGCAGGTGAATCGGCAGGCTTGGCAGGTGAAGGGTCCGTGGGTGCGTCTCGGTGAGGCTCGGTAGCAGGCAGGGTTCCGGCCGGCATTGAGTGCGGTGAGGGTGGCGTCGTCGTAGGTCCGTCGAGTAGTGTTGCATCGGTGGGATCCAGGGGTCCTGGCGCTGGGCGCGGGCCAGGCGCGGACGGGCGCAGACGGGCTTAGCCTTAGGCGCACCTTCGGCGCTCCGTCGGTGCTCCCGCTGCGCGCGGCCGCTGCGCGGTCGCTCAGGGGGCGTCATAAGTAAGGAGCCTGGAGGGAGGAGCAGCTGGGTGGCGGGAGCGGGGCGGCGAATGGAATCACGGGGGGCGGGGCCGCAGGGAGGCAGTGGCGGGAAGTCCCAGGAGCAGCGGGCAGCGGGAAAGTCCCAGGAGCAGCGGGAAAGTCCCAGGAGCAGCGGGCAGCGGGAAAGTCCCAGGAGCAGCGGGCAGCGAGCGAAGGAATCTCCAGGCAGGAGGCGGCAAGGCAGGCAGGAGCGGCAGCAGTGAGTGGGGCGACCAAGCCCTGTGGAGGGCTGAGCGGACACGCCGTAGAAATCTTGGACCTCCTCGACACCCTCTCGCCAGACGTCGTCATCTTCACGGAAACCTGGACAAATGCCACCTTGGCCCCCGACATCGCCACCGCCATCCCCGACAGCTACAAGATCCAGAGGAAAGACCGCCCCCACCGTCCAGGAGGAGGACTCGCCATCGCACACAAGAGCTCACTCTGACTCTCCACCTCCAGCACGAGTGACACCCTCTCCAACACCGAACACCTCCACTTCCAGATCCGGACCAGCCCCAAAACCACGCTCCCCGGCACCCTTGCCTACAGACACCCCAAACCCCGCGCTCATTTCACCACCACCATTGCCGACCTCATCGCACCCCACACCATCTCCTCCATGGACTACATACTCATCGGAGACCTGAACTTCCACCTCGACACCCGCAGCGACCCGGACTCCACCGCCCCCCTGGACAACCTCACCAACCTTGGACTGAAGCAGCTCGTCACCACCCCCACCCACAAGGCCGGACACATCCTCGACCCCATCTTCGCTGGAGGGACTAACATCCACTTCAGCCACACCTCGCAGCCCCTCTGGACAGACAAACACTGCGTACACTTCTCCAGCACCACCACCACTCACAAGCCCGCCCGCGCCCGCCACTAAGGAACTGGAGCAAGGTCACAGAAGAGCACCTCAACTCTACCCTCGTCCATGACCCACCCTCCACCACGACCAATGCCAACTCTGCAGCCACTGAAATACACCGCTGGCTCTCCAACTGCGCAGACAAGCTCGCTCCCCTCTGCCGCCCCAACAGACAACGCCCTCTGAAGGCCGCCTGGTTGTCCACCGACCTCCAAGAAGCTAGACGCTCATGCCGACGGCTCGAGAAACGATAGAGAAACAGCAAAACTACCGAGGACCAGTCCACCTACAAGCACGCCATGACAGAATACCACCAACTCATAAGAACCACCAAGAGGACCTTCATCAGGAACAAAATCCTCACCAACGGCAGCAATTCAAAGGAACTCTTCAACATCATCCAGCAGTTCACCAAACCCCTCAGCGAAGCCACGGACATCACACCGTCCCAGGACCTCTGCAACAAGCTTGGCTCCTACTTCCACCTGAAAATCAAGGCCCTCTACGACAACTTCAGCGAACAGACTCCGGAAACCACCCTCCCCTCCAGCAACGACAGCCAGCCCACCATCACCACCTGGACACCGGTCACCACCGAAGACACTACCACGGTCATGAAGAGCACCCTCCCAGGAGCCCCCATGGACCCCTGCCCGCCTCACATTTTCCACAGAGCGGCCACCGCCATCGTGCCCGAACTCTGCCGCACCATCAACGCCACCTTCGAATCCGGCATCTTCCCCGACGACTGGAAGCGGGCTGAGGTCAAGCCCCTCCTCAAGAAACCCTCGGCCGACCCGACAGACCTGAAAAACTACCGGCCCATCTCTCTCCTTCCCTTCGCAGCCAAAGTCTCCGAAAAATTCATCAACACACAACTAACCACCTTCATCGAAGAGAACGCCATACTTGACTCTTCCCAATCCGGATTCTGCAGCAAGCACAGCACCGAGACCGCCCTCCTCGCCGCCACCGACGACATCCGCATGCTACTCAACCAGGGACACACCGTGGCCCTCATCCTGCTAGACCTCTCCACTGCCTTCAACACCGTCTCCCACCACACTCTTGCAACCAGACTCCACGACGCCGGCATACAAGGGCTCACACTCGACTGGATCCGCTCCTTCCTCAATGGCAGAACCCAACGGATCAGACTCCCTCCCTTCCTCTCCGAGCCCACAGAGATCAGCTGCGGAGTACCCCAGGGATGATCTCTCAGCCCCACGCTCTTCAACATCTACATGGCCCCCCTCGCCGCCATCGTCAGACAGCATGGGCTCAGCATAGTATCCTATGCCGACGACACCCAGCTCATCCTCTCCCTCACAAAGAACCCCGAAGACACCAGACTCAGCTTCCAAGAAGGAATGAAAGACGTCGCAGCCTGGATGAGCGACAGCTGCCTAAAACTGAACTCGAAGAAGACAGAGGTCCTCGTCCTTGGACCCTTCTCCTCTGCGTGGGACAGCTCCTGGTGGCCCTCTGCCCTTGGAGACCCACCCACCCCAACAGATCACGCCCGGAACCTCGGCATCATTCTAGACTCCTCCCTCACCATGACTCGCCAGGTCAATGCCGTCGCCTCCACCTGTTTCAACTCCCTCTGCATCCTCCGCAAGACCTTCAAGTGGATCCCACCCGAAGCCAAAAAGACCATCACCCACGCCCTCATCACCAGCAGACTGGACTACAGAAATGCCCTCTACGCGGGAATCAACAACTCCCTGCTACAGAAACTCCAGACCATCCAAAACACCGCTGCCAGACTCATCCTCGGCACCCCACGACATGAGCACATGACCCAACACCTGTGAGACCTTCACTGGCTCCCCGTCGAAAAGAGAGTAACCTTCAAGCTACTCATCCACGCCTACAAATCCCTCCACAACATCGGACCCAAATACCTCAACGAAAGAATCTCTTTCCACGCACCCAAAAGAAACCTCCACTCTGCCGACCTCGCCTTAGCAACGACCCCACGCATCCGCAGAAGCAGAGCCGGGGGAAGAGCCTTCTCCCACGTCGCAGCCAAAGCCTGGAACGAACTCCCAGTCAAAATCAGACGCTCCCCCACCCTGCACACCTTCAGGAAGAGCCTCAAGACCTAGCTTTTCGGCCAACCCTGAGCTGCTCCCACCCCCAGCGCCTTGAGACCCTCACGGGTGAGTATCACGCTTTATAATCTCCCTGATTGATTGACATGGAGTACTTACTAGCTGTACGTGACCAGGGTCAAGCCCACGCATGTTCTGATCATACTATACAAAAGATACACAAAGTACTAGCTGTACATGACCGGAGTCAAGTCCATGGGTGTTCTGTTCATACTATACAAGAGATACATAGAGTACTTACTAGCTGTACGTGACCGGAGTCAAGTCCATGCGTGTTCTGCTCATACTATACAAGAGATACATAGAGTACTTACTAGCTGTACATGACGTCCACACATGTTCTGATCATACTATACAAGAGATACACAAAGTACTAGCTGTACGTGACCGGAGTCAAATCCATGCGTGTTCTGCTCATACTATACAAGAGATACATAGAGTACTTACTAGCTGTACATGACCAGGGTCAAGCCCACGCGAGTTCTGATCATACTATACAAAAGATACACAAAGTACTAGCTGTACGTGACCGGAGTCAAATCCATGCGTGTTCTGCTCATACTATACAAGAGATACATAGAGTACTTACTAGCTGTACATGACCAGGGTCAAGCCCACGCATGTTCTGATCTTACTATACAAGAGATACATACCTGTACATGACCAGGGTCAAGCCCACGCATGTTCTGATCATACTATACAAAAGATACACAAAGTACTAGCTGTACGTGACCGGAGTCAAGCCCACGCATGTTCTGATCATACTATACAAAAGATACACAAGGTACGTGACCGGAGTCGAGACCACACATGAACTTCATCAATTAAGTAATTTGGGACACAATTAAGACAATACTTCTTCATGTTAAGAAGCATTACATTAAACCCACTCTGGCGTGAGAAGAAAATTGCTAAGCTGCCCTATCGCGATAATAAAGGGACTTGTTTGGGTAGTCTCCATGGCTATGTCTACTTTTCACGTTGGGTCGCAAACCAACTCTTTATTTCTCACCTTTCAACAAAAGTGAATATGGAAAGATATTTAAAAGGTGGTGCGAAAAGGACAATCCCTTATGCCCCGATCAAGACCATTTAAGGTCGCAATGCATCAGCGGTTGCATGCGCTCTTTTGTAATAGAAGTAAAGCAGTAACCCACCTCCTCGTGTGCCGCACTCTTTGTAAGAACATACATAAATATATATATATTTATGAGCAAAATTTCCTATGGGATGGAAAATCACTCATTTTACCAGTCCCTTCACGTTTTTTCCCCTTGATGGACGTTCACGAAACATGGCATGCCGGAACTTGATTTGCACAAACGTTGGCTGTCGGTGAACTCAGTCAGCTAAGTTCTGGTATGCCACGTTTCGTGAAGATCCATCAATGGGAAAACAGTTCAGGGTCTGGTAAAATGAGTGCTTTCACCGCCTATAGGAAATTTTGCTCTTGTCTATAGCCCAACCGGCTGAATAGATTTACAGCAAACTTGGCATGAAAGTATCTCTTTACTCAGAACGTGGGCTTTTTTTTCTTTGATATAAATCTATTCAGTACTATAAGATATTAGCTTTTAAGAGCGAGATATAAAGGGTCAAGGGTCAACACCTATGTATATCCCTTCTGTTTAAATTCACAAGTCTATCCTATTAATCAAATGTGATGGTTGTGATTGGCTGGATTAGGGCAGAATTTGTTTTTGTGTGCCTTATTGTAAGCTCTGATTCATGAGTTTTCAGCTGTGAATTATATTTTTACACAGCTTCAGGTGGCCAGTCTCATCCTAACTGGTTGTTGTCACCTTTCGGTCTGGCCATGGGCGGTCATAGGTACGCAGATGCGTGGAAAATCCTCAAAGCATACATATAAATAAAGCACAATTGTCTTGCCAGGGCTTATTGACTTCACATTTCTACAGCATGGGTCGGGCCGCTGCGGGCTGTGTGCACGTGGGGGTTGCGTGCAGGGCCTCGCCAAATGCCAGGCCCTACAGACAACCCTCATAGTGCAGGGCCAAAGTGATGTCATCATTGATGTCATGAATGATGTCAGTTGAGATGTTGTCAATGATGTTACTTAACATGTCATGAGTGATGTAATATGTGAGGTCGCAAGCAGTGGATGGCACAGGGGTGCAAATTATAGTTATCTCAGTAAACGAGAACGGGAGAATTTTTAAAAATGTAGATTATTAGGTTGTTGTGATGGGTTTAGAGGCACTCTATACTCCTTGGCCATAAGCATCTAAGAATGTACCCCTAGTGTTTTCAGTACTGAATTTGTTGAGCAGTTTTCTTCTGGCAGGTGAATTGTGGGGTTCACCCGCCCCTTACAAAGCCCCACATTAGTTACTGGTGGTACAAATATATTTTCTGCAGTAATGTTGCTCTGAATGTTATTTTTCTCTGCCTCTACTTGAGTTGACTAGTTCTCTGCATTCAGATGGCCTTTTTTTTTTAGCTAATTTACAGCCTCCGGACCCAACGCTCTAGTGAACTGTAAGATTCAAAGTTGACAAATGTTCGTCTCTTGGCGGCCCCCACAGTACAAGACGTCACCCCTGAATCCATGTTTTGTTTCACATCCGTCCAGTTTGACTTGCGCCAAACACATTTTGAAATTGGTGCTGAACCTGACTGCCGTGTTGGTAATTCGGTGGGTGAGGGGGGTAGGTCCTTCCACACTGAACGATGCTACAGCAGTGGGTGGAATGAAGTGGGGGGCATGCACAGGAGAGGGGGGCAGGTGTGGATAAAAGTCCCTATGGACAAGGATGTCCTTGGGCCATACTTGCCGGACATTTGAACGCTTTGTTTACCTGCTGGAATCTCTGAAAAGGCAAAAACAAGATAATCCTGGGGGGTTGGGCAGGTGTTAAGGGAGCGCTGTGATTGTAGCGACGCGACTTGTACTTTAACAAAACACACTGAGGTTACAAGCAGGAGGTGGACGCTGAGTAAACCCTGCAGTACTGGTGCAGTGGGGTGGGGGGTGCTGGCCCTGCAGAAGGCAGTGGGCGTGACCCCTTAGTAGGCTGGCCACCTTCCCCATAGATCTCTGTACGGCTTCCAAGTTGTCCATTCAGACGCCACCAGGACAGCTATCCTCTCCTTGACCTGGCCTGGGTCAAATGTTGTTTTTCCAAGTACTCCGATCCCAGGTTATCTCACGACCTCGACTTTAAGTCCAGGTTTGGGCAAGTTCCTGCACAATACTTGTGTGGAAAAAGAGAAGCAAACCTTTGGCAGGTCCTGAGTGAAGTCAAATATTGACGATATGAGAAACAATTCAAATAGCAGCTGCTTCTGATGAGAATAAGTCAGTTTTGTGTTGGCTTAGTGTGAGCAGCTGTGGGAAGTTTGCTCTAGGAAGAGGTTTGGGTGTTTTTCAGATTTCGCTACCTTGCACAGCCATATGGCAGAGATGAGTTTTGGAGCACTGATATCCACAAATTGAAGCTCGGAAGGCGACATGGGAATAAAGAGAGTGCAGCCTGCCTCCCTCAGAGGTAGTGGCTGTTTCTGCCATTGCCCAGCCTAGAGTCTGGATTCCTGGCACAGCGTCAAGTCAAACCAGAAATACTCGCTTTGGCTTCTCGTGTGGCTTCGCGGTAAGCCCTGGCTCGAGTCCTCGATTCTTCAGTCATCGCTAGCGGTTTCCTGTCACTGGCACAACTCAGCCTTTTGTCTCTGTTGAAAGGAGTTGTTTGGTTGGCTCTGTCTCTGGCAAGCCACAGGCAATGTTCTGAGGCATCCCTTTAGCCCCGGGCACCTTATCACCTGTAGTCAGGGTCAGTCACGTCATACAAACAAAAACAGAGGACTACCACCCAAGAGAACACTTCATGGCTGTCTCCACGTTTGCAGCGTCCTGGTTGCTATCGGGGTGAAGACGTGGGGTCATTTTATTCATTTGTCTGTGGTTTTAGTGTTCTTAAAGGGCCTATTAGACCTTACATGGAATTTTTAGCCGAGTAAAAGGGAAGGCACCCTGCCCAGGGTCGGATTGGGCTCACAGTTAGGCCCGGGCACTCCCAAAAAAAGCAGCCCACATTCCCTGATCATCCTTTTATGGATCACCATCTGGTTAGTCTCACTAGAATCTAGCTGGTTGTTTTTTGTTATAGTTTTGTATAGCGTGAACTCGGCCCAAAGTCATTGAAGGCATGAGCACCAGTTACATTACACAAGATCAAATTCATTTTCAGTATGGAGATTTAGTGATGTGCACAGATTCACAGGATGTTGAGCTGACCCTGGGACTCGAAACTAGTTTCAATGTCTGTAGCACTGACGATAGCGCTACATTCAATTACATGCTACCCTCTCCTCTTCCCCCCCCAACAAGGCCTAAAAGACACTGGGACTGAGGTGATAACACTTGGGTGCTACGGAGGCCACTTCTCTTACCACCTCCCCAGCCCATTATAGCCCCAGGGCATTTAGCTGGCAAGGGAGGTGTCCAAAAGTGAATATATACCTTTAGTACGCATGCTTTACACCGCATGCCATTTCAACGCAGTCGTTACAGTGACCACGTTGTTACAACGCAAACCATTATATCGCAAGTCATTTCAACAACTTTCTGTAGGGGGCGCGTTGGACTTAGGAATAGTATAACTCCAGTTTGTGCAACAGCAGGCAAGGTGTTGGATTGTAAATCCAACACCTTCTGCCCCCTACAGCAAGTCGTTGTAACGACTTGCGATGTAATGGTTCGCATTGTAACAACTCGGTCGTTGTAACGACCACGTTGTAAAGGCATGCGATGTAAAGCATGCGATCTAAAGGCTGTGCATCTCCATTACTGATGCTCAGGGGAGGTGGGGTTTCGGTGAGAATGGCCCAATATCACCTGCCCCCCTGGGAGCCACCCCCCCATGCATACAACACATCCTCGTTGCACCCCCCATGGTCTAAAAGTGATGGCCCAGTGGGGGATAACACTGCTTCTGGCTGAGCACGCGAGGCAGTGCGCCCAGGTGAGAACGCCCCTAAGGCTAAAGCAACACCTGGACCCGAGCCTCAGTTCACAGCGTGTCAGGGGCGAGGCTCTGTGATGCTGGCGCCACATTAAAGTGACCTGGCGGGGAGTGGGGAAGAAAGTCCGTCTCTTGGGCCGGCTTACAGGGGCCCATAAAAACGGCCCCCAGGTGACCCTGAGGCACCGGCCCATCGACCAAAGCCTGATTGCCCGCCTTCCCAATCTGACCCTGGTTTAGTATATCCTTAAGAAAACATTCAGACACCACTTTTAGGCTTATCGTATTCTTTTTTTTGCCAGAAAACACTTCCTGGTTTAGAGCTCAGCCTGAAGGCCATCATGTCCCCCAGGGGACACCTACTCTCCTCCCTTCTGCCCTTTTATGATGACAGAGGAGATGTAACAAGCTGCATACAAGAGGGATGTTCCTCTACAGTGTGTAAAGCAAATGTTTGCAAACTCCAGGAATGCCAATTGAGTATAGCATGAGGCGCCCTGCCCACCTACATTTCCCACCCCAAAGGGCCAGATTGCAACAAATGCTCTTGAATGGTAGCCGCACGTTCTCCTTTGTCCACAGCAGCGAAAGTCACTTTCCACCTATGGAGTAATTTGATTTCCCCTAAAATTAAGGTAAGATAGTGTCCTTCCAATCTCATTTTGCTGTAGAGCACATTTGAGACGGCAGTAGGCGTTCCTGCCTACAGCAGTGGTCTTGGGTATCTTTGGGTAGAGTTGAAGGTGGGTTGTAGATTTTAATTCAGATTAAATGGTTATTCATGAAGTGCAGGTGTAAGAGGAAGGTACAGGGAAAGTAGGGGTATTTCCATGTTTCTGCAATACATTACCCTAAAAGGAGACCTCCTCTGGAGCAGTTCAGATGGCCACAGGTGTTGGCATCACCTTCATGTCCCATCATCGACCTATTGAGGGCACGCTTGTTTTTGTCTATGGTTACAATAGTCTGAGTGAAACTCCTTAGATCGCGCTCTCTAGAATCAACAGTGACTCTTATGCAGTTTCAATGTAAAACTCATTTAATTGAATGTGTGGGTACATTTCTGTAGGAAGCTGGCTCTGTATATACTATACCAAAGTGAGGTATAGTGTGTACAGAGTCCAGTGGAACCCAAAAGGTAAGCAGAGGTAAAGTAGATAGCACCTCACTCTCTATTTGTGGTAGTCTGGTCGAGCAGTAAGGCAGTATCAGAGGACAGTGTTAAGCATTTGTTGTACACAGTCAGCAAATGATGTCACACACTCAAAAGACTGAACTCAGACCAATTTGTTTGTATCAAAATATTATTTAGTTGTATTTATTTTCTAGAACCAAGCAAGCCTGGCACAGGTAAGTGTAAATTGTACTTTTCAAGGCAGATTGAACAATACAAGCAAGCTGAATGAAAATGTCTTTGTTACAGGTTTGTAAATCTTTTCATCATCACCATCATCATAAAACTTTATTTTGGCCTGTATGACCATAAAAGCACAGATAAAAATACGATACATGACATTCAGTTCATAAAAAGTAACCATTGCTCTGCGTGAGGCACCAAATAGCACATTGTTAATATAGAATTGCAAACATTTTACATAGCATGATCGTCTCTCCCACTCGCCAGCCTCAACCTACCAAAGACTAACCCATGGGTATATGAGCCATACAGCATACAGTGGAAATTACTGTTAGATTACTTTTGATTACTTTACAGATTACTTTATAGATAACTTTTTTCTACTCAGTGTGATATGCCTAGATATCACACTGGGATATTTCCTAGAGAAAAGGCGAGTAAAGCAGTTTTTAGTTATTTGCAGTTTTTCAAGTTCTCATTCAAAACCAACTCCACACTTAAAACAATTTTCAAGAAAAGCAGTCACTGCAATCCCATGGGAGGAAATTGAGTTATCGGTTTAAAGGTAAGTAGTTATTTGTAGGAGGTGGTATTTTAGGGTTGGAACCAGGGTCAAGGATGCACTCTTGAAACACCCTCAGCGGCACTAGGGCAGCCGGGTGCAGAGTGCTGAGGTCCAAAGTTATCGAATTGGGGATAGGGGGCCTCCGGTTGGTGGCTGCTCACGAGCAGGCCACAGGATTGTGGGAGCAAAGCTCCTGGTGTTAGGTTTAGGGCAAAGGGGGATCAGAGTTAGCACCCACAGTACACCCGCAGGGGCGGCTGGGTGCAGGGTGCTGGTTTGGCGTCCGGTCCCCTGTTGATTTCAATGGGGATTCTCCGGTTGCAACAAAGACTGCAGACTCGGGGACGAAGATCTTCTGGAGGTGACCACCGGTTGGAGAGGCAAGTTGGGATCTGGGACACTGTCGGTTGAGCCACCCAAGGCCGTGGCACATTAAGTGCAGGGGTGTCTTTAGGCATCAGGTTTTCTTACAGCTCCGGTCGCGGTCAGGGGGATCCTCCAGAAAGGGGCTGCAGGCTTCGCTTGGAGATTCGAGGCAGGTCGGAGATCACCAGATCTCAGGTCAGGATCGCCGGGGAGACCTCCACGTGGTGTTGGGCCACTCGAACTCGGGCTGTAGGCGTCGGGTGCAGAGTGGTGCAGACTCAGGGTTTTGGCTCGGGCCAGAGTCTGTTTGGTGTGCAAATCCGGTGCTCACGGGAGATAAAGTCTTGGGTTTGGAAGGCAGGGCCGGTCCTTCGAGTTCTTGAGGCTGCTGGCTGCAGGACACACCGGGATTTTACGGGAGCAGGTTCGAGGTGAGGACAGGCCAGTGGGCGTCCTCCTCATCTTAGCTTCAGCACGGCTTCTTCGGTCCTTCTTCTTCTTTTCTTCTTGGTCGGTTCTTGTCTGAGGAGAGGTGTGGTGCAGCGGCCAGGGCAGCTGACTTCGGAGCACAGGGCTCACGGTTCGATCCCCGGCTCTGGCGGCAGCTCAGCTCAGCACCATGTGACTTTGGGCAATAGCTCACTTAATTTCCACGACGGCCCCCAGCGCCTTGAGACCCGTAAGGGTGAGTAGTTCGCGCTTTACAAATACGGATTTACATTTTTTATTTATTTAAGGTTCAGGGTGGCCTCTGAATACTAGATTGAGGGGCGTTACAGGTAAGTAAAGGTTGGGACCAATGGGTCCCTTCCTTGGGGTGGGTACACCCCTTATTATGCCACCCTCTAGTGGGAGGGGGGCATATGCCTCTCTCTGGTTGGCTGGGTCCCCCCATCTGCAAGATGACGGGGACTGAGATTTGTGCTTCACCTCGCCTCCCCCACCTGAGGGGTGGGGTTGGCAAAGGTGGGCACTCCTCCCTTCCTCACTTGGTTTTCCCGCTGATTCTCCCACTCAAAGTGGGGGTCAGAACTTGTAGGAGCCAGTTTGCTGGAAGCAGCAAAGGGCTCGGTAGCTCACAAAGGTGGCAGGCCTTTGAAGCTTCCCCTTCGTGGACCCTGCCCACCCTGGGGGATGGAGGCTTGGCACATCGCCCCAGGATGTGCAGACCCCCGAGAGCAG
This sequence comes from Calotriton arnoldi, assembly GCA_963921515.1. NCBI lineage: Eukaryota > Metazoa > Chordata > Amphibia > Caudata > Salamandridae > Calotriton > Calotriton arnoldi. The sequence goes on along the minus strand of CAWUFW010003203.1, from coordinate 1,644,973 downwards.
CAGGCTCTCGACCCAGGGGTCCAGAAACATGTCTGGTGGTGGCAGCTGGCGAGCTGCCACTCAGCCAGGACACTAGTGTTAGGTTGTTTTTCAGGGGGCATCTCTAAGATGCCCTCTGTGTGCATTTTTCATTAAATCCCACACTGGCATCAGTGTGGGTTTAATGTGCTGAGAAGTTTGATACCAAACTTCTCAGTTTTCAGTGTAGCCATTATGGTGCTGTGGAGTTCGTAATGACAAACTCCCAGCACCATATACTCTTAATGGCAGCACTGCACTTACAATGTCTAAGAATGGACTTAGACACTGTAGGGGTACAGGGCTCATGCACCTGTACCCTCACCACTGGTATAGTGCACCCAGCTAGAGGGGTGACTGATCTATGCCAGGGCAGTGGGTTGTAGGCATGGCACACAGGTATGTGTGCCATGTTGACTCTTCACTTTGTTCTGCACCAAAACACGCAGCCTGCAATGGCAGTGTGTGTGTGTAAAGGTACAGGGCCTCTAAGGGTGGCACAATAAGTGCTGCAACCCTTAGGGGCCTTCCCTGGCCACAGTGCCCTGGGTACCTGTGGTACCATTTACAAGGGACTGACCTGTGGCCAAAGAGTGCCAATTGGGTTTTGTTTTCAATGCAGTTTAGGGAAAGAACATAGGCCCTGGGTACCTGTTTGGAAGGAACCCATTGCACACTCAGTCAAAGTACATAAGCAGTTTGGCAAAAAGTGGGGGCAACCATGCAAAAAGAGGGCACTTTCTTACAATTTCTGACTGGTGCAATTAGATGATTGACTAGGTCATATTTACATGGGCAAGCCGCACCTACTTACATGTGCAAGCCCCACCTACTTACATGTGCAAGCCCCACCTACTCACATGTGCAAGCCCCACCTACAGGAACTACAACTCCAGCTTCTCCAGAGTTCACATGCACAGAGGAGCTTGCGGGCGGGACTGGCCCTGTACTACAGCAGGAAGGTCATCCTCCCACCCTGTAGGCTAGGGGATGGTGAGCTGCACAGATCGCTGGAAAGGAGTAAGATTTGACGCTTCTATCCTGCTAACCCCTGAAACTCAAAGCCTAAATCAGTGGTACTAGGCGATTCCCTGACCTTGCGGAAGTAGCCACGAAAAGTGATAATACCTGCTCCTGGGACTTGAAGGACTGCCGTTGACTCCCAACGACTCGAGAAAACTGCTTCAATAACTGCGTTTATATACTTGGAGGTATCAGGCAGTTCGCTTCATTCATTCTTACCTTTGTCTACTTGCTTCAGGGGTTGCACATAGAAGCTCATATAATCTCCCTGGTGTAGGAGAGTAGGATCTGCCTCTTATGTTGCCCCTGTTTTTTTCTGATGTTTACACTGGTTTCTGGCTATAGTCTGGCTGGGTCCCTGCTAATCAGGGCCCCAGCCTCTCTGTTCTCTCTAAACGACTTGGAGTGCACTCTAGGTGCACTAGTGATTGGATACTGTGGTACCTTATGAGTCACTAGTATATGGTACCTTAGGTACCAAGGGCATAGGTACTTCACAGGCCTACCAGGGGCTGCAGCATGTATTATGCCACCCCTGGGAAGCAGCCTAAATCTGACACCACAGGCCTGCTACTGCAGCCTGGGTGAGGAAGTGCTAGCACCCCTCACTGAGATATAGGTTCCCTATATCTCTCCTACACACACATATAACCCTATCAGTCACCCCTAAGGCAGGCCCTATCAATCCTGAGGGCAGGGTGCTTGGCTTCTATGTGAGGGGGTGCCTCTGCCTGAGCAGGGCCCCTCTGCAGCTCTCAGAGTCCATTCTCTGGTGCTGTTTGTGGATGCGGTTAAACCATATACTTTTAAGTGCATTATATCCTCGCGGTAAAATGCTAACTTTGGAATGGCTGCATCGAAACATGTCGTGTTTGGTGTCAAACATCTTGGAATACTACCCCCCGCCAGTCCTGGCGGCGGGGGTAGCATTCCACCCTTCTAGAGGGATAGACATGTACCTACTGTGGAAACGCGGTAGAATCCTGCAGAGCCCTGGCATCACAAAATGGATGCCACCAGTCACAGACACTGGGCTGCCCTCCTGCTGATGACCAACACTCGCAGTGGAGGAAGCCCAACAATAGATATCCTGTCCCAAGGGGTGTGACCACCTTCCAGACAGGGTTTAGTGTATTGGGGCTGGGTGGGTGCACTCTTAGAGTGCTTTGAAGTCCTGCACTGGGGGAGCAGAAGGTTCCTCTGTGCATATGCCAGTTCAAACCGGCTCAGGGGCTACCTGCCCCTGCTCTGGCGCGAAACTGGACAAAGGGAAGTGGGTGTAGCCACCCACTCCCCTGACCCTCCCATAGGTAGGGTCATAGAGCTAGTCCCTCCCTTTCTTTTAGTATAAGAGGGGGAGCCTGTGCATTGCACCCTAGATTACCCTGGACGACGCTCTGAAGAAGAATCCCGGACCTTCGACGTTCCACTACCTTTGGAAGACTGAAGAATCTCCCTTGGAGTCAAGGAGTGACTCCCCTGCTTGGCAGGCACCAAAAACTACAAACGACGTTCGCAAACTACGCCGCTCCCGCCGGAGTCCGAAGTCCCTGCAGCCCAAGAAGTGGATTTCCTGACTTCTCAAAGGCCATCGTGAGTCCCCAGCGAAGCTGAGGCCAGTGGACCCCAAGAGTGACGAGGAACCGCTACCCCTGGGTACCGTGCACTATTGTCGAGTGCAACCCCTTCACAACGTTCCACGAACTTGTGCTTTGGACCACGGGTGGTCCTAGCCTCCAGCAGGAATCCCTCCGAAGATCAGAGGCCTACCACGTCCCGAGTGACCGTGGGCCCCTGTGAGCGAATCCTCCAGAGGCGTCTTCGCGATCCCTTGCCAGCCGGCTTGTGGGTCCCCAGAAGACTTTCTAAAGACACCAAAGGGCTCCCTGGTTGCTCCAGGCCTGCCCTGACTTACCCTCGCTTGGTGAGTCCCACAGACCTTGCTGGTCTGCGCCATTGCCTCTTCGCACTTTCCCCGAGACTTGCTGTTACCAAGGCTTGTTGGCTCCAATCGAGTCGCCGACACCGCAGTAAGCTGCAGACATCGTGGGACACGCCGAATCCAGCTCCTGGTCGTCGTCGACGCCTCCTGGACCTCGTGGCTGAAGAGTCAAGGCAACCGCGAACGACCTGAATCTTGCGACGACGGTGGGCATCCATCTTCCTTGCCCCGAGTCACTGCCAAGTGACTTTGAACACTGTCCCCTCTGCTTTCAGGTCTTCCATCTTCTGAATACAGGCTTGGATTCCTCCGGACACTTCTCCTGTCTCGCCGCAAGCAGCAAGTCTTCACTGGCTCCCATTGAAAACGACGCCGCGACCCGACACCAAAGAACACCTATGCACCTGGCTCCCCTGGGTGAGGTAACTTCAGCACTACGGTGCTCCTGTGGGTGTGGGCCCTAGAACTACTTACCCTGTAAGTGACTTGCTTGTAGCTTCCCTCGAAGTGTCCTAAAACTCTAATTTTCTAAGTGCGACAATTGCGCTGACTCGTACAGGGTTCGCGTCTGTGTTAGACACACCGCGTCCATCTCCTTTGTAACACTATCTAGAACTGTATCCTTCGACTCGTACTGAGTCCGATCGGGGTTCGCCTCGAACACTCAAAGGGCCTGTAACACTGAGATCTCCATTGCACTGACTCGCACAAGGTTCGCGTCTGTGTTAGACACAGCGCGTACATCTCCCTTGCAACTCTATCTGTAACCACGTCCTTCGACTCGTACAAGGACCGATCGGTGTGTTCGCCTCGAACACGCAAGGGACCTTTAACATTGAAATCTCAATCGCGTCTGTGCGCATAGACTCGTACAGGACTCGTACCGGTGCCAGGACACCGCATCCGTCCCCTGTGGGTCTCCTACAACTACCTGGGGTGGTTCTTGGGGGTCCCTCGATTCTAGATGCCCTAGACCTAGGTCTAGCAAACTAAGATTGTGATATTCGATTGTGCTAAACTTATTTTGATAACATTTGACTTGTACATATGTTCCTGACTTCTAATCTCATAAAGAGATTAGTAGAGAGTTGTTTATTAATAAATACATATATATTTGATATATATACCTGTGTGGTGTCTTTTCATTTGGTGATTCAGGAGATTGTGTGGTAAAACAAGCTGCTTTACATTCCTTCAAGACTTAGCCTGAAGGCTGCTCTCCACAGCTACCACTAGGATAGCTTTCTATAAAGGTTGTCTTAAACCTATCTACCATAAGAGTCGAATTGTTCTGGTGCAAGGTGTCCACTTTAATTAGTGAACAGCATATACCAGGCCAACTTCTCACACCTGGCAATTGTCTTACTGACCAAATGACTCACCTGAAGACTGTATCTCCGAGTATCTGGTAATATTACACCTTGACTGAGCTCTGCTTCTGGTGCTGCGGATTATAGAAGGAAAACCAGCATTATGTGCAGTTTGTGGTTAGTGTCACAGGAGTGAGTTATTAATTGTCAGCAGCCCTTAGTTAATAATATCTAGCTATTAAAGTGCAAAAAAGGAAGCAAGAAAATATCACATGCGATGCAAACTTTGTTAGAGATGAATGTTGCAGAGACAGATGTTCCCTCTGGAGGGAAAGTGAGGTTTCAATATCAAGACCGGATGGTAGGAGCAGCTGTATTGGGATATAACAGGAAATGGAGAAACTGGAATATGATGTAAAATATAAAAAATGAGTTGGAATGGCCCTGGAGCACAGAGGTTGAATCAAAAAACTGGATTTATGCCTCTTCAGAAGAAACCGACGCTCTTCTGTGTGTAACTAGGAGGAAAGCAGACCGCACAGATCATTGTTGACGGAAAGGTCTGTAGGACATCTGGGCCTTTGGGCCATCATGTAGCCCATAGAGCTGAGGCCACAAATCCACTGGAAGGACCAGTGGGCTTAAAGGGAAAGAGTCTGGGTTATCCAGAAGCTGCCACAGATCACAGGGATACCCTGGGAGCCGTCACTAATGCATGTATGCTGCTGCCAGAGGTTCTGACTGCACCTCATGTCACACAGATCAGCTCTAACAGGGGAGGCCCTTGTCCTGCTATGACTATATCTATAAAATGTACCCTACAGTAAACTCTAAAGATCTTGTATCACAGGAGGTTTACACAGTATAACCTACTCTGATCTTTAAGTGAAAGGGCTGGTTAAAGGGTGTGTCTCTAGCCATGTGTAGGACATGTTCATTTAAGTAATTGTGGCTTTTCCTCCTCTCTCCATCCTCCCTCAAATGTGAGGGAAGCCGAAGAGCCTGTACAATGAAAGTCCCATTGTGTCCTGTCTATGAAGCTGCAGTACCTCACTGTTCATGTGTCATAGACTGCGAACTGTACCGATGTGCGCAGGGTGGTAATGGATGGGTATTACCCTTGTACCCAGGACCAAACGTCATATAGATGGATTTGGACTCTTGGAAGGAGATAGTACATTTCAAATAGATGTTGACCGCCCTTATAACATACTAGACATAACACAGACCTTATCAGAGGAAGCTTGGCCCTTGCAAAGATTGACTAGGGAAGACTCTCGCCCTGAAACAGCAAAACCCTTCTTGAAAGGAATCCGATACCTTTTTGACCTCCACAAAGTCTAAAAGTTCTTCAGGGATGACAGCTTTGAGACTGGACTAAAATGATCCTTGTCAGATCAGAAGGATTGGGTGATGATTTTCTTAAAAGTAGGGTCATCATCACAGTTTCCAGTATTTGTGAAGACGATTCAGAAATATCCACTATTGATTATCGGCACGTGTTGATGACATGATAGGTGTGGAAGTGCAGTTCTACTTACACACGTTTGTGGCTGTTCTTGAAGGGCAAAGAGAAGCAAGAGCTTGCCATCCAGAACCCCACCCAAGTTTGGATACGGAGGAGTGACTGAATTCATTCAAACGGGGGCTGAAAGGTTAACTTGGTTGGACAGAGGGACCTCAAGATCTTCATGAATCACAGTTTGGTCCATGCAGTGGAGGTATCTGAGATGATGGAAATTGCTCAGTGTCTTTGCTCAGTTTCCAAACACTGGAGTTTACCTGCTTCCATTCTCAGCCAACGTCATCGAAAAGGCTGTCAACACTCAGCTAGCAAACCTCGTCGAAGCCAACAACGTCCTGCACATCTCCCAATCCGGATTCTGCAGCAATCACAGCACAGAGACTGCCCTACTCGCCGCCACCCCTGACATTCGCTCCCTCCTCGACCAGGGCGAAACGGCAGCCCTCATCCTCCTTGGCCTCTCGGCTGCCTTCGATACCGTCTCCCACCGCACCCTAGCCACTAGATTCCACGACGCCGGCATCCGCGGCAAGGCCCTCGACTGGATACGCTCATTTTTCACCGGCAGAACGCAGCGAGTCAGACTCCCACCCTGCCTCTCAGAACCGACAGAGACCAACTATGGAGTGCCCCAGGGCTCCTCCCTCAGATCCACCCTCTTCAACATCTACATGGCTCCCTTCGCAACCATCGTCAGAAACCACGGGCTCAACATCATCTCCTATGCCGACAACACCCAGCTCATTCTCTTCCTCACCTACCAACCCAACATCACCAACCACAACTTCCAAGAAGGGATGAAAGCCGTCGCCACCTAGATGAAGAACAGCTGCCTGAAACTCAACTCTGAGAAAATAGAAGTCCTCATCCTGTGTTCCACCCCCTCCGCATGGAACGACTCCTGGTGGCCACCTGCCCCGACGGACTACGCACAAAACCTCGTAATCATACTAGACACAGTGCTCACAATGACCCGCCAGATCACTGCCGTATCATCGACCTGCTTCAACACCCTACGCATGCTTCAAAAGACGTTCAGATGGATCCCATCCGAATCTGGAAAAACTGTCACGCACACCCTCATCAGTAGTAGACTGGACTACGGCAACGCTCTCTACGCCGGAATCAGCAAGAAACTCCTTTGCAAACTCCAGATCGTCCAGAACGCCGCAGCCAGACTGATCCCCGACATCCATAGCCACATCATCCAACACCTACGCAATCTGTACTGGCTCTCAGTCGAAAGAAGAATAACCTTCAAACTCCTCACTCACGCATACAAGGCCCTCCACAACCTCGGACCAGCATACCTGAACAACTACCTCCCCTTCCACGCACCCAAAAGACACCTCCGATCAGCTGACCTCTCTCTGGCCACCGTTCCACCCATCTACAATTCCATAACAGGAGGAAAGTCCTTCTCCTACCTCGCAGCCAAGGCCTGGAACGACCTCCCCCTCCACCTCCGGCATGCCCCCACACTGCCCCAGTTCAGAAAGAGCCTGAAGACCTGGCTCATCGGATGACCCGAGCACTCAACGGAGCCCCCTCTCATCCCCCCCCAGCACCTTGGGACCCTCACAGGTGAGTAGTTGCTCTTTACCAACCCTGATTGATTGATTGACTGATTGGAGTTTGAAAGTAACAAATTGTTTTTAGAAAATCCTTGTGAAGGAGGTGACGCGCTGACTGTGCAAGTTCTTGGGATAATTTGTTCTATGCACCTTCATAGCGAGATTTCTTTGTGCGTGGTGCGATACGTTGAAGTTTAGCTTTTGAAAACGGAATTGTGAATAAAGATTATAGTAATGTTTAGGGGTTCCTGTTTTTCAATAAAGCATGGATAGCCTGTGAAACAGGTTCAGCATGTTATGCAAGATGGTCTCTGATCACTCAACACTCTGTTTGGGAGTATCGTTGTACCAAAAAAACACTCCGTAAAAATGACTTTGCAGACTGCAGTTATTGTGTGAATATCTTAATATACTTTATCCTGTTTTTCTTTAAAGATTTGTGTGTGTGCCACTTGGCTGGGGCTGTAATATAAGCTGATGGCTCAAGATGGTCCACCGTGTTAACAGCACATTGATCTTGGACAGTCGTGAATTGTTGTACGATGTGCTCCATACTCTTTCGGTGGTGCTGGAGCTCAAAGTAATTTGCATGCAATGTCTGAGGTGAATTTTTCAGATTACAGCTGAGATTTGAGGGGCTGTGTACACCAGATAAAGAATGACTTTGTGCTCTTCTGAGATGATGGCATGCAGGTTGCTGACATTAGGTGGAGATTGGATTCATGATGTGAATGTACTACAGATGTTGAGGAAAGTTGTATTAAAATTCTTCCTTTATTAAGTTCATTGAATTTTCCAGGAGTTGTTTGGGAAGTAGGGAACAGGAGGTGGACCAGGGTTGATTAGAACGGTGAAGGTTAGAGGAAGGAGGAACAGGTTGTGCTACGATGAGGCTCATGGGTTTGACCCTGAGCGCATTGGTGGAGGCAGTGATCCTAAGGTGTGTAGTAGGTTTCTTGGTCCTTGGAAGATGAAGTTGGGTAAATTTGAAGTTAAATTCTCCGTAAAACCTTCAGACTGTTGTGTGTGAGTCGCTTGAGGACATTGTACATAAAAGGAAGGATCTGGTCTTGGTGGTCCGCTTGCAGCCTGGATTCTAAGCTCGACTTTCAGATAGATGGATCCTAATAGCGCAGTTTTTCATTTCAAGGCGAGCAATATTTATATATTGGGTCTCCTCTTCCTCTTCGCTAAATATGTGTTGCGAGAGTCTGTGCTCGCGGATACGTGCACAGCATGAGCACTACAGAGACATATGTGGCTGTACTTCCTGTCTGTAACAGTCTCATTGGCTTGTTTTTTTGGTGGTTGCCTACCACCACCAACCACTGAATGACTGAAGTTCTGAGAGTAGAAAAAAACACGAACTTGGGCAAATCTCGAAGTATATAATTACCTTCACAATAGTAAAGGTATCTAATGCTACATATGCAAGAAGTAAACATCTATAATTAGCCCAAGTCATTCCACCAGTCGGACAGAACAGAACTGAGTTGTAGATGTAACTTTACATCTGTGAAGACTTTTCATTCTGCCTCTCACCTGCCTCTCAAGGGCTGGGTCTGGCCACACTTGCTTAAGGTTGGCTGCTTGGTCCATGGGAGCACTTTTATATTCAATCCAACATGGTCCTAAAGAGGCAGCCCTTTTTGTAGGTGGGTGGGTCAGGTAGTGTGTTGTAGGATCTGTGTTGAATCAATGGGGTCCCTGAACATACGTTATGTTTACCTTACTTACACGCCCGTCGATTAACGAAGTGCCCTTTAAATAGGTTATAACATAACATAACAGTGCACACTGCACAGAAAAGACCAAGAACTGCACTGTTAAGTTTTTAGGGGTTTCTTGAAATGAGTGTGGTCTGGTTCTGCTCTCAGCTTTGTATTCTGGGCCCAGGTTCACTGAGTGAGCTTCCACCATCTTTCTGCCTTTTAATCTTGGACAGCAGAGAGTTTGTTTGTTCATCTGGGCCTGGCTTGTAGCAGGCGCTGCTTCAATGAGATAGGCTGGACCTAAGCTCCTGTAGGCCTTTTGTCTGCTGCAGGTGAAGTGTTTTATAAGACTCGCCTGTGTGTGTTTATCGCAATATAACTGTACATTCTGATGTGTATGTTACAACATACTCTGTGATACATGCTATAACAGTTCGCAGACACCCCACATGTTCCATGCACTGTCATTAACCGCAGTTCTATCTCTCTTCTCTTCACAGCGAACCGCCCAAAGCCGCCTCTCAGGCCTAAACCCAAAGTTCTGCCGAAACCCCTCTCCAAGTCCCTTTCTCAGGATCCAGGGGTGGTGCTCCCCCATTCAATCCCTTGGAGCCCCAAATCGCCCATTTCTGAGGTGCCGTCAGCAGAAAAGATCAACTTGTTGACGGGCCCCAAGCCCTATGGTGCGGCCACCAGTGGAGGCGGGATCCGGCGACCCTCTTTCACGCTCAAGCGCCAGACATCCGAGCCACTCTCTGGGGATGAAGCTTGCTCCAGCACCTTGGCATCAGTGTCCAAAGCCTCTGTGCCCCTGCCACACTCGCCATCCCCCCACGCTGTAAAGCCTCACCAGGACACACCGAGCCTAGCGGTGCAGACTGAGGTGGACAGCGTAAGGCTGGAACCTGCCCCTAAGGAGCTGCCCGCCCCCTGTCCAGATGCGAAAGGTGCCCGACCACCAGTGCTCAAGAAGCCAGCTGTATCCTTCAAAGTGAAGCCTGTACTAGGGGCACCCAAGCCAAGCCGCTTCCCGGGCACCACTGTTGACCAGATCCTGGCCAAGATGGAGGAGGACAAAGGCCTGGTGGCGGCTCCAGGCCCCGATAAGGGCTGGGCGCAGAGGACCAGTGTCAGCTTCGATGCAGGCTCCCGCTTTGGATCCACCACCTACTCCTCCTTCCGGAGGAGCCCCAGCACCAGCGATGGGCCAAGAGAAGAGGGAGTGGTGAGCCCCAGTGCAGCAGGGACCCCTACCTCCCCCCTGTTTCAGGGGACAGCTACATTGTGCAGCACAGGCCAATCACATGGTCTCGTAGAAGGCAAAGCATTGCGCGAGAGGTGAGATTTATGGTTTGAGAGAATTGCTTGGTTATTACTGTCTCTTACTTTTCCAACACTCTCATTGTGCATGTGTTGGAGAAAAATTGTACACCACACTTTAGACACCCCAAAATTTAACTCATACGGTTCTCCCACAGATTTGTGTGCATGTCAAGGCATCTTCTCAAACATCAGTGTAGCAGAGTAAAATAATCATAAAAGTAATGGGACCACACAATAATTGAGTTCTAGATCAAGGAAAGTTAATGGGTATAATAAAACAAAATTCGAAACTAATCAATACAGGGAAAGTTCCATAAAGGCTTTATGGAGCAGAGTTACACGGAGTAAGCAAAAATCAGAAAGTATTTAAAGTTCCAAATGAGCAGTAAAATCAGGAAAACATCATGCAGCATCCCGAGTAGCTTCAAGGAAAGCTCAAAATCTCTGGCTCACCCCCAAAATCAAGGAGTTGTTATACTCAATTCCTGTACAGAATATGAGCAAACCCAGCATGACCATCATGGTGTGAGCATAAGCATGACTGCTTTGGCAAATCCGAACACAAGAATAATAAACGTCATCACCTTAACACATAAGCACCATCCCTTTTTAGGTCTCGCCTACGCAGCGTGCATGCGCTGCATAGGAGGGCCTTTAGTCGTCGCTCTGCTCATTTTCAAGCTGCAGCGTCTTTCATTCTCACTATCTTTCCTTCTCCCCTTTTAAATTCTTCCCTAATAATTCCATAATTTCTTTCTTAAATCTGTCTTTCTGTTCCCTACATCCTTTCCATTGCGCATTTTCTTTCATTCACGCCCTGGTGACACGATTTTGTATTTTGCGCTTTTACATTTCTCGCCCAGCTCCTCCCCCTGTTTTTTTTCTGTAAAGCGGTCATTTACCGCATACTAAAATGGTCATTTTCCTGCGATTCATTCGCTCTTGTTACAATGTAAACAAATAATAGCGGTTTGCAGCAATTAAGGAAGACCGCATAAAATATAGGCTGGGGCTGCCAGGCCACCAACTTTCTGAATGCCTCACTGTGATGAGAACAGACGGCTGTGACTTTTACTTGGGCACAAAAAGGCCTCGCGCGTTTGCTTGGGAAACTGTTAATTGAACGGGCTTGGCCTTTTGCTGCCGCCTCCCTTTCAGCTGTATTTATGGCTTCTAAACTGCCGAGGCTTCCCTTGACTTTCAATGTACAAGTTTGGGCACTTTTTTTTTCCCTTCACTTCTTCTACCTCTCTCTCTACCTCTACCTCTCTACCTCTACCTCTCTCTCTCTACCTCTCTCTACCTCTCTCTCTACCTCTCTCTACCTCTCTCTCTACCTCTCTCTCTCTACCTCTCTCTCTCCCTCTACCCCTCTACCTCTCTCTCTACCTCTCTCTCTCTACCTCTCTCTCTACCTCTCTCTCTCTACCTCTCTCTCTCCCTCTCTCCCTCTACCTCTCTACCTCCCTCTCTCTACCTCTCTCCCTCTACCTCTCTACCTCCCTCTCTCTACCTCTCTCTCTCTACCTCTCTCTCTCTACCTCTCTCTCTACCTCTACCTCTCTCTCTACCTCTCTCTACCTCTCTCTCTACCTCTCTACCTCTCTCTACCTCTCTCTCTCTACCTCTCTCTCTACCTCGCTACCTCTCTCTACCTCTCTACCTCTCTCTCTCTACCTCTCTACCTCTCTCTCTCTACCTCTCTCTCTACCTCTCTCTACCTCTCTCTACCTCTCTCTCTACCTCTCTACCTCTCTCTACCTCTCTACCTCTCTCTCTCTCTACCTCTCTACCTCTCTACCTCTCTCTACCTCTCTCTCTACCTCTCTACCTCTCTCTACCTCTCTACCTCTCTCTCTCTCTCTCTCTACCTCTCTACCTCTCTCTCTACCTCTCTCTCTACCTCTCTCTCTACCTCTCTCTCTACCTCTCTCTCTACCTCTCTCTACCTCTCTCTCTACCTCTCTCTCTACCTCTCTCTACACCTCTCTCTACCTCTCTCTCTCTACCTCTCTCTCCCTCTCTACACCTCTCTCTACCTCTCTCTCTCTCTATCTCTCTACCTCTCTCTCTATCTCTCTACCTCTCTACCTCTCTCGAACTCTCTCTACCTCTCTACCTACCTCTCTCTCTACCTCTCTACCTCTCTCTCTCTCCCTCTCTCTCTACCTCTCTCTCTACCTCCCTCTCTACCTCTCTACCTCTCTCTCTCTCCCTCTCTCTCTACCTCTCTCTCTACCTCCCTCTCTACCTCCCTCTCTACCTCTCTCTACCTCTCTCTACCTCTCTCTCTACCTCTCTCTCTACCTCTACCTCTCTTTACCTCTACCTCTCTCTCTCTCTACCTCTCTCTCTCTCTACCTCTCTCTCTACCTCTACCTCTCTCTACCTCTACCTCTCTCTACCTCTCTACCTCTCTACCTCTCTCTACCTCTCTCTCTACCTCTCTCTACCTCTCTCTCTCGCTCTACCTCTCTACCTTTCTACCTCTCTCTCTACCTCTCTCTCTACCTCCCTCTCTACCTCTCTCTCTACCTCTCTCTCTACCTCTCTCTACCTCTCTCGCTACCTCTCTCTCTACCACACCCGTGTACACATGTCAGCGCCCAGGTCAATCCACGTGGGTCTCCTTCTCCATGCAATAGCACCTGCGCCTCATATGGCCATGAGTGCATGTACTTTCATTGTGATTATATGAGCATGTACTCTCATTGTGATTACACGAACATGCACTCTCTTTGTGATTACACGAGCATGCACTCTCATTGTGATTACAAGAGCATGCACTCACTGTGATTGCATGAGCATGTACTCTCACTGTCATTACATGAGCATGCACTCTCACTGTCATTACATGAGCATGCACTCACTGTGATTACATGAGCATGCACTCTCATGGTGATTACAAGAGCATGCACTCTCACTGTGATTGAATGAGCATGCACTCTCACTGTGATTACATGAGCATGCACTCTCACTGTGATTACATGAGCATGCACTCCTATTGTCATTACATGAGCGTGCACTCTCACTGTGATCACATGAGCGTGCACTCTCACTGTGATCACATGAGCGTGCACTCTCACTGCGATCACATGAGCGTGCACTCTCACTGTGATCACATGAGCGTGCACTCTCACTGTGATCACATGAGCGTGCACTCTCACTGTGATCACATGAGCGTGCACTCTCACTGTGATTACATGAGCATGCACGCTCACTGTGATTACATGAGCATGCACTCATATTGTCATTACATGAGCGTGCACTCTCACTGTCATTACATGAGCATGCACTCTCACTGTGATTCCATGAGCATGCACTCTCACTGTGATTCCATGAGCATGCACTCTCACTGTGATTACATGAGCATGCACTCTCACTGTGATTGCATGAGCGTGCACTCTCATTGTCATTACATGAGCGTGCACTCTCACTGTGATCGCATGAGCGTGCACTCTCACTGTGATCGGATGAGCGTGCACTCTCACTGTGATCGCATGAGCGTGCACTCTCACTGTGATCGCATGAGCGTGCACTCTCACTGTGATCGCATGAGCGTGCACTCTCACTGTGATCGCATGAGCGTGCACTCTCACTGTGATCGCATGAGCGTGCACTCACTGTGATCGCATGAGCGTGCACTCTCACTGTGATCGCATGAGCGTGCACTCTCACTGTGATCACATGAGCGTGCACTCTCACTGTGATCACATGAGCGTGCACTCTCACTGTGATTACATGAGCATGCACGCTCACTGTGATTACACAAGCATGTACTCTCACTGTCATTACATGAGCATGCACTCTCATTGTCATTACATGAGCGTGCACTCTCACTGTCATTACATGAGCATGCACTCTCACTGTGATTCCATGAGCATGCACTCTCACTGTGATTCCATGAGCATGCACTCTCACTGTGATTACATGAGCATGCACTCTCACTGTGATCACAAGAGCGTGCACTCACTGTGATCACATGAGCGTGCACTCACTGTGATCACATGAGCGTGCACTCACTGTGATCACATGAGCGTGCACTCTCACTGTGATCACATGAGCGTGCACTCACTGTGATCACATGAGCGTGCACTCACTGTGATCACATGAGCGTGCACTCTCACTGTGATCACATGAGCGTGCACTCTCACTGTGATCACATGAGCGTGCACTCTCACTGTGATCACATGAGCGTGCACTCTCACTGTGATCACGAGCGTGCACGCTCACTGTGATTACATGAGCATGCACTCATATTGTCATTACATGAGCGTGCACTCTCACTGTCATTACATGAGCATGCACTCTCACTGTGATTCCATGAGCATGCACTCTCACTGTGATTCCATGAGCATGCACTCTCACTGTGATTACATGAGCATGCACTCTCACTGTGATTGCATGAGCGTGCACTCTCATTGTCATTACATGAGCGTGCACTCTCACTGTGATCGCATGAGCGTGCACTCTCACTGTGATCGCATGAGCGTGCACTCTCACTGTGATCGCATGAGCGTGCACTCTCACTGTGATCGCATGAGCGTGCACTCTCACTGTGATCGCATGAGCGTGCACTCTCACTGTGATCGCATGAGCGTGCACTCACTGTGATCGCATGAGCGTGCACTCACTGTGATCGCATGAGCGTGCACTCACTGTGACCGCATGAGCGTGCACTCTCACTGTGATTACATGAGCATGCACGCTCACTGTGATTACACAAGCATGTACTCTCACTGTCATTACATGAGCATGCACTCTTATTGTCATTACATGAGCGTGCACTCTCACTGTCATTACATGAGCATGCACTCTCACTGTGATTCCATGAGCATGCACTCTCACTGTGATTCCATGAGCATGCACTCTCACTGTGATTACATGAGCATGCACTCTCACTGTGATCACAAGAGCGTGCACTCACTGTGATCACATGAGCGTGCACTCACTGTGATCACATGAGCGTGCACTCACTGTGATCACATGAGCGTGCACTCTCACTGTGATCACATGAGCGTGCACTCTCACTGTGATTACATGAGCATGCATGCTCACTGTGATTACATGAGCATGCACTCATATTGTCATTACATGAGCATGCACTCTCATTGTGATTACATGAGCATGCACTCTCACTGTGATTACATGAGCATGCACTCTCATTGTCATTACATGAGCATGCACTCTCACTGTGATCACATGAGCATGCACTCTCACTGTGATCGCATGAGTGTGCACGCTCACTGTGATTACACGAGCATGCACTCTCACTGTGATTACATGAGCGTGCACGCTCACTGTGATCACATGAGCGTGCACTCTCACTGTGATCACATGAGCGTGCACTCTCACTGTGATCACATGAGCGTGCACTCTCACTGTGATTACATGAGCATGCATGCTCACTGTGATTACATGAGCATGCACTCATATTGTCATTACATGAGCATGCACTCTCATTGTGATTACATGAGCATGCACTCTCACTGTGATTACATGAGCATGCACTCTCATTGTCATTACATGAGCATGCACTCTCACTGTGATCACATGAGCATGCACTCTCACTGTGATCGCATGAGTGTGCACGCTCACTGTGATTACACGAGCATGCACTCTCACTGTGATTACATGAGCGTGCACGCTCACTGTGATCACATGAGCGTGCACTCTCACTGATTACATGAGCATGCACTCTGTGTGATTACATGAGCATGCACTCTTATTGTAATTACATGAGCGTGTACTCTCACTGTGATTACATGAGCATGCACTCTGTGATTACATGAGCATGCACTCTCACTGTGATCACATGAGCATACACTCTCACTGTGATTACATGAGCATGCACTCTCACTGTGATTACATGAGCGTGCACTCTCACTGTGATTACATGAGCGTGCACTCTCACTGTGATTACATGAGCATGTACTCTTACTGTGATCACATGAGCATGTACTCTTACTGTGATCACATGAGCATGCACTCTCACTGTCATTACATGAGCACGTACTCTCACTGGCATTACATGAGCATGCACTCTAACTGTGATCACATGAGCATGCACTCTCACTGTCATTATATGAGCCTGCACCCTCACTGTGATCACATGAGCATGCACTCTGTCATTACATTAGCATACACTCTTATTGTCATTACATGAGCGTGCACTCTCACTGTCATTACATGAGCATGCACTCTCACTGTCATTACATGAGCACGCACTCTTATTGTCATTACATGAGCATGTACTCTCACTGTGATTACATGAGCATGCGCTCTCACTGTGATTACATGAGCATGCGCTCTCACTGTGATTACATGAGCATGCGCTCTCACTGTCTACATGAGCGTGCACTCTTACTGTGATTATATGAGCATGCACCCTCACTGTGATCACATGAGCATGCACTCTCACTGTGATCACATGAGCATGCACTCTTACTGTCATTACATGAGCATGCACTCTCACTGTGATTACATGAGCATGCACTCTCACTGTGATTACATGAGCATGTACTCTCACTGTGATTACATGAGCATGCACTCTCACTGTGATAACATGAGCATGTACTCTCACTGTGATTACATGAGCATGTACTCTTACTGTGATCACATGAGCATGCACTCTCACTGTCATTACATCAGCATGCATTCTCACTGTGATTACATGAGCATGCACTCTCACTGTCATTACATGAGCATGTACTCTTGCGTGCATGTCTGTCTCCCTGCCCATGATGCTACAGAATTCATGTCGTTTTGCATTTTAATCTGGGTCTGTGTCTCTTGGCGCTGATGTTTCTATCTCCTTCTCTTCTGGGGTTTGTTCTATTGGTGCCTTTGTATTTCTCTGTGACAATCCCTCTTTCTCTCTAGATAATTTGCCTCTAATGTGTGATTCTCTTTGTGCCAGATTGTGCGGTCCCTCTGGGCCCTTCTCTCTGTTGGAGTATTGCTTTCACCTTACTAGTCACTGTTCTTTTCCGTGCTTTCCATTTACATGGCTTGTCCGGATCCGTGTGTGTTTTTCTGTCTGTTTTAGTAAAACATGAGTCCCAATCTTCCCCATTGAGTAACTTAGAAGTTTACAGTCTCCAGGTTAACTCGCTGAGTAGTGATGATGAGGTCCCTTCAGTCTCTGCATCGCTTGCTTCCAGCGTCAGTTTCATACATGTTTCTTGCTTCCAGTGTCAGTTTCATACATGTCTCTTGCTTCCAGCATCAGTTTCATACATGTCTCTTGATTCCAGCATCAGTTTCATACATGTCTCTTGATTCCAGCGTCAGTTTCATACATGTCTCTTGCTTCCAGCGTCAGTTTCATACATGTGCGTCGCTTGCTTCCAGCGTCAGTTTCGTACATGTTTTTTGCTTCCAGCGTCAGTTTCGTACATGTTTCTTGCTTCCAGCCTCAGTTTCATACATGCCTCTTGCTTCCAGCGTCAGTTTCATACATGTGCGTTGCTTGCTTCCAGCGTCAGTTTCGTACATGTTTCTTCCTTCCAGCCTCAGTTTCATACATGTCTCTTGCTTCCAGCCTCAGTTTCATACATGTGCGTCGCTTGCTTCCAGCGTCAGTTTCATACATGTCTCTTGCTTCCAGTGTCAGTTTCATACATGTCGCTTGCTTCCAGCAGCAGTTTCGTACATGTCTCTTGCTTCCAGCGTCAGTTTCGTACATGTTTCTTGCTTCCAGCCTCCGTTTCATACATGTTTCTTGCTTCCAGCGTCAGTTTCATACATGTCACTTGCTTCCAGTGTCAGTTTCATACATGTGCATCGCTTGCTTCCAGCATCAGTTTCGTACATGTCTCTTGCTTCCAGTGTCTGTTTCATACATGTGCGTTGCTTGCTTCCAGCGTCAGTTTCGTACATGTTTCTTGCTTCCAGCATCAGTTTCGTACATGTTTCCTGCTTCCAGCCTCAGCTTCATACATGTTTCTTGCTTCCAACGTCCGTTTCATACATGTCTCTTGCTTCCAGCGTCTGTTTCATACATGTGCGTCGCTTGCTTCCAGCGTCAGTTTCATACATGTCTCTTGCTTCCAGCGTCTGTTTCATACATGTGCGTCGCTTGCTTCCAGCGTCAGTTTCGTACATGTTTCTTGCTTCCAGCGTCTGTTTCATACATGTGCGTCGCTTGCTTCCAGCCTCAGTTTCGTACATGTTTCTTGCTTCCAGCGTCAGTTTCGTACATGTTTCTTGCTTCCAGCATCAGTTTCGTACATGTTTCTTGCTTCCAGCCCCAGCTTCATACATGTTTCTTGCTTCCAGCCTCAGCTTCATACATGTTTCTTGCTTCCAGCGTCAGTTTCATACATGTCTCTTGCATCTAGCGTCAGTTTCATACATGTGCGTCGCTTGCTTCCAGCGTCAGTTTCGTACATGTGAGTCTCTTGCATCTAGCCTCAGTTTCATACATGTTTCTTGCTTCCAGCGTCCGTTTCATACAAGTGCATTGCTTGCTCCAGCGTCCGTTTCATACATGTCTCTTGCTTCCAGCGTCTGTTTCATACATGTGCGTCGCTTGCTTCCAGCGTCAGTTTCGTACATGTTTCTTGCTTCCAGCGTCTGTTTCATACATGTGCGTCGCTTGCTTCCAGCCTCAGTTTCGTACATGTTTCTTGCTTCCAGCGTCAGTTTCGTACATGTTTCTTGCTTCCAGCATCAGTTTCGTACATGTTTCTTGCTTCCAGCCCCAGCTTCATACATGTTTCTTGCTTCCAGCCTCAGCTTCATACATGTTTCTTGCTTCCAGCGTCAGTTTCATACATGTCTCTTGCATCTAGCGTCAGTTTCATACATGTGCGTCGCTTGCTTCCAGCGTCAGTTTCGTACATGTGAGTCTCTTGCATCTAGCCTCAGTTTCATACATGTTTCTTGCTTCCAGCGTCCGTTTCATACAAGTGCATTGCTTGCTCCAGCGTCCGTTTCATACATGTCCTCTCCCGCCTTTAGGTTCTGTCCATTCTCCAGGGTAAGCATGGACACTTCTTCGTTCGAAAGAGAAGCACAATGTGATGTGTAGGCATCAAATCTGAGAGATCTTTCCTTTAATCCACAAGTAATCGGCAGTGGCATAACAACGGCCCCTGTGGTGCGGGGACCCCAAGCTCCAGGGGGGCCCCTCAGCACAGTACCCTGGCATGACAACTCCTGACTGAGTCTGGAGGGTGGTCCCTCGATGTAGCTTGCAAGGACCCCCCTCGAGTTTCGTTACGCTAGTGACATTCGGTAGGTAGTGATGCATGCTGTTGTCACCGCAAGGCTGGACCTTGCAAATGTGCCCTATTTAGAGCTTCCGGCAGAGCGTGCGCTCCACTCCATGCTTCGAATAACAGGATCTAAGAAAACTTCACATGGCCTTAAACTAACAACGTCTCCCTCGTCCACCGTCAAAGCCACCACCACTATCACCCTCTACAATAATGGTATCATCTTAATCCAAGCCTCTAATATCAACCTAGTTAAGATGGCCAATTTTTACCCCACTCTCAGAAAAGCGGTGTTAGAACTGGGGGTCTCTAGTTGGCAAAGGTAGGTACCTTTGTCCAAATAGGGACCCTTGCTTCTAGTCAGGGTAAGGGGGATACACATGTTAGATAACCCCTGCTCACCCCCTCGGTAGCTTGGCACGAGCAGACTGGCTTATCCCAAAGGCAATGTGTAAAGTATTAGTACCAACACTCACAGTAACATAGTGAAAACACCACAAATGGACACTACACCAGTTTAGAAAAATAAAGTATCTTTACTAAACTTAAACAAGACCAAAACGACAAAAATCCAACATACAAAACTCAGTAAAATGTCTTTAAAAAGGGTTGTTGCAAAAATAAACTTGTAGATCTCAAATGCGACACTTTCAGTCTCAAAAGTACCTGGGATGCATAACGCAAAACAAGCAAAAGGGGCGCAGTGAAGGCGATGCGTCGGTTCTTCCTGCGCTCCGGTTCCGGTGCGACAAAATGGCGCCTTGATGCGTTATGCTGATCCGGTGCGATGAGATGAAATGGCGTCTTTGTTGCGATGCGACACTGTAGATGCGATGCGTGCACGCCCGATGGCCGTGCGGCGAACTCTGTGATCTTCGGAGCCGCTACAGGCCCTGCGACACGCTTCTCCGGTGTTGCGACGACACCCTCGGTGACGGCGACACGCTTCTCCGGTGATGCGGCGGCGATCAGCGGCGGTGCGCTTCCTCACGATGCGACGGCCCTGCGACACGCTTCTCCGGTGATGCGACGACACCCTCGTGACGGCGACACGCTTCTCCGGTGATGCGGCGGCGAACAGCGGCAGCGGCGACACGCTTCTCGATGATGCGACAGCGGCTGCTGCGGCTGCGTCACGCTTCTCTCGTTGCGTCGCGCTTCCAGCTCCCAACAGCAAGAGAGGCCTCACACACAGTTACAGGCCCTCCTGGCAGACTGGAACTCCCAGCAAGGAAGTTCAGGGTAGCTGGGGGTGAAGTCCTTTTGTGCCTGGGACTTCAGAAACAGGAGGCCAGCTCTTCTCAGGCCCTTGGAGACTTTCTCTTCAGATGGACACAGCAAAGTCCTTTTTCAAGCAGGGGACACAGCACACAGCAAAGTCCTTTAGATCTCTCTTCAGTAGAAACAGCAAACTGCAGGCCAACCCCAGACACACAGCAAGGGCAGTACTTCTCCTCCGTCTCTTCAGCTGATCTTCTTTGGCAGGGATTCCTCTTGATTCCAGAAGTAGTCTAAAGTTCAGGGGTTTCAGCTCTAGTATTTATACCCCAAAAGTCTTTGTTCTCCATGTGTGAGGGGTCCTGGACCCAGTCCAAACCAGTTCAGGGTGCATTCTGCCAGGGCACCTCTCTTTCCTTTGTGAGTGTGGGCCAGGGTCATCAGACACACCGCAGGAGGTGGAGCCAGCATTGTGGAAGGCAGGCACAGCCCTATTCAGACCCAGGTGCCACTCCTCCCACCACTCTACATGTAGATAGGTCTATTCAGCCTAGTGCTGACTCACCCAGCCTCCTGCAGCCACCCCCAGCCCCTGTCACTCACAAACCAGACAGTCCATTCACAAACAGGCAGAGGCACACAGAAAGGTTGAACAAGAAAATAGCCACTTTCTAAAAGTGCTATTTCCAAACTTAGAATTTAAAAACCATCTTCACTAAAAGATGTGTAATTAAATTCTGAGTTCAGGGGTACCAGATTCCAACTCTCTATCTTGCTGCTATAGGAAGATATGCAGGTAACCATGTTACACAGCATTCCCCATGTTATCTTATGGGCAAGATAGCCTTTCAATAGTGAAAAACGAAATTGGCAGTATTTCACTATTAGGACATGTTACCCACACTAGTACATGTCCTACCTTTCACATACACTGCACCCTGCCCAGGGGGGTACCTTGGGCCTACCATAGGGGTGTCCAATGTGTAAGAAAAGGGAAGGGTTAGGCCTGGCAAGTGTGTACACTGGCCAGGACAACATGGCAGTTCACAAACTGCGCACAGGCACTGCGGTGGCAGGCCTGAGACACCATCTTAGGGCTACCCCTGTGGGTGGCACAATCAGTGCTGCAGGCCCACTAGTAGCATTTGAATCACCAGCCCTGGCACACTTAGTGCACATTACTAGGGACTTATTGGTAAAGCAAATATACCAATCATGGATAGCCAATCACAATAACAATTTACACAGGGAGCACTTGCACTTTGGCACTGATCAGCAGTGGCAAAGTGCCCAAAGCATCTAAACCAGCAAAAACGAATTCCAGCACAGTGTCAAAAATACAGGAGGTAGAGGCAAAAAGTCAGGGGAAACCACGCCAAGGATGCCAGGTCTAACAAGCGGTTTACGGCAATTCCATTGACCCCTACTCAACCACCATGTCTCAGCTGGATTTAACCAGTACTCCCCCCTTAACAGTTGTGAATACCCCACTCTCCCCTAACCCCACACCTCACTTTGCGGATTCCAGAGTCGTCTTGTCTCCAATCGGATTTTGTCAACCCACTAGAACACCCTCTCAGCTGGTTGGCAGTTCTATGGGCTCAATCTCCTCACCGACGGTCAGGCCGATACAGGATGACTTTCGAGCTGAGAGGATCTCTCAAGCCCCACAGTCTTCTCGATTAACAGACGATGTTCCTTCCCCCATCCCTATAACTTTGCCACATGCTAGACTAGGGTCTGGGCAACGATTTTCCCCACAGGCATCAACAGGCATACACCGAGGCCCCCCGTCGCCCCTCGCTTCTCCCTCACACCCTCCACCCCTCGCCCAACACTCAGACTTGGCTGCGCGCCTTGATGACATATCTCTACAGTTGCACCTTCTCACTTCTGAGCTACATGACCTGAAAGCCCTCTCAAATGATCTTTTCCCCATGATCAGCTCTATCATCACCTCTGCGAATAGGCCCAGTGCGTCCACTAGGGATAATGATCACATGGGTCAGCCTTTAATCCCCTCCATCTCAAACTCCATTCCCCTACCCAACGCCCCCGCCAGCCAAAGAGGATGTGAGTCCCACCCGGCGTCCTTTGATCTCCATGACCGACACAACTCTTGCCCTACTTGGTCCAAATCTAACATGAGCCCGCCAAGACAAATACACTCCATCCTTTCCAACCCGAATAGAGAACCTCCTCGCAATCTTAGATGCAGCAATACTGACAACCTCACCCGCGTGAACGTCACCCAGACTCCTTCCCCCCCTAATCCACTACGACTTAAATGTGTACTACTTAATTGCAGATCAGCCAGTAAACACGCCTCCGATATCTTCGACCTCATCCAACACAATGATTTAGACATTATCATCCTCACTGAAACTTGGCTAAATCCGGCTTCCACTCCTTTCCTAGACCTCCTGGTACCTCCCACTCATGACATAATTAGGCTAGACAGAGTTTTGAAGGTGGGTGGTGGCCTAGCCTGTATTCACAGGAACACTCTCTCGATTTCTCACTTAAAGTCCTCTACACCTTCCTCCTGTGAATACCTCTGTCTCAGCATATCAAGTGTGAACCTACCGGTTTGCAAACTTCACACCATCTACCACCCCCCTGGGGACAACCTCCCCTTCATTGAGCAACTAATGGAAATCATCACTAGCAACGTCGACTCAGCGGTGTCCCAAATCTTCCTTGGTGATTTCAACCTTCACTGGTCTAACCCCAATGACCCCGCGGTATCTTGCCTTAAATGATCAAGATCTGACTCAGCACTGTGACCAACCAACTCACATTAAAGGAGAAACTCTAGACCTCATCATCTCCAAAGGGCAGTCTATCACACTTGATTCCATTACCCCGTGTGACTGGTCCGACCACCACAGCATCCTCTTCTACATTAACAGGGAAGTGTTGTTGAGGAAGGCTCAACCAATGAAATCAAAGATATGGAAAAGGGACCTCAGATCAATAAACTCTGACGAACTAGCTGCCCACTGTAAATCTGCCCTCTCCTCCCAAGCTGACCTGGTTAAGGTGCAATCACTCACCGACGCCTACAATTCGACCATCTCCAACATCATGGATAACACTGCTCCACTCCAACAAAAAAATGCTTCAACAAAAATATCCAAACTGTGGTATAACGACAACTTAAACACGGAACGCCGCAACCTTAGGGCAGCTGAACGTTCCTGGCGATCCAATCCCTCCTCGGACCAACTAAAACTCCTTGGAGATGTCAGGAGCCTCTATAACAAACAAATCAAGAGTGCTAAGGCTGACTATTTCAGATACCAACTGGATCAAGCGGCAAACCGCCCCAAGAAACTTTTCGAATTGGTCAAACAGCAATCAGTCGTCGGTCCTAACCACGCAAATCCTGGTGGCAACCCACCTTCATGCGACAAATTTGCCGCTTTCTTCACGGAGAAATCAAGAATCATCTCAACTGACCTCGCCTCTAAGAAGGCTCTATTACCTTCTTCCAGTGCCGCCTCACCCATTGACCCCATTGAAAAGCACAATTCGACCACCCCGAACACCAAGAACAATGCGTCATGGGGAACCTTTACCCCATTTAGTGAAAATGACATCTACAAGATTCTGCAGAATATCAACCCCTCCAACCACTTCAGTGACCCGTTGCCCCCGTCCATCTTCAAAGAAATCAAGAATGCACTCATCCCCACCTGGACAAGGATCGTTAACGCTTCTCTATCACAAGGCACGATCCCCGAGTGCCTAAAAGCAGCTCAGGTATCTCCTATACTAAAAAAACCTAACGCTGACAAATCTGATCTCAATAACTTCCGCCCCATTTCCAACATCCCCACCCTAGCAAAACTCCTATAAAAATGTGTACAATCCCAACTTTGTGCTCACATAGATAATTACCAACTCCTAGACCAACATCAATACGGCTTTAGGAAGGGGCACAGCACCGAATCGGCTCTCACTCACGTTATGGATGACATTTTAAAAATGCTTGATCAAAACGAATCCTGCCTCCTGATCCTCCTTGACCTTTCCTCCGCTTTCGACACGGTTAATCATGACAACCTCCTATCCATCCTGCAAAACAGAATGGGTTTTTCTGATCAGGTGCTACAATGGTTCTCATCCTTCCTACATCACAGATCACAAAGAGTCAAGGCAAACCACTCTCTCTCCCAGCCCTCTCCTGTACTCATGGGGGTCCCCCAAGGATCCGCTCTATCTCCTATTCTCTTCAACCTTTTCTTGGAACCTCTTGCTAACTCACTAAACTCCATGAACATTCTCTTCCACATGTATGCGGACGACACGCAACTCTATCTGAAAATATCATCCCCGGAAAACATCATCTCACTCAACACTACCCTAACATCTATTCAAAACTGGTTAACGGAGAACCATCTCCTGCTCAACACTTCCAAAACGGAATTCCTGCTCATCTCCCCTCCGAACCACATCCCCAAACTAGACCTCTGGCTGACTCACCTCACTGCTTTAAACTGCACTCCTCTCATCATAGACTCAGCCAAATCACTTGGAATCACCTTGGACAAGCACCTGAATATGAAAAATCATATCAGCAATGTATGTAAGGGAGCAAATCACTTGTTGAGATCACTCAGAAATATCAAACCTTTCCTTCCACTAAATGATTTCAAGCTGGTGGTCCAAGCGCTTGTCTTGCCGAGGCTAGACTATGGCAGTGCTACCCTCTGTGGCCTTCCCAAATACGCCCTGGCTCCACTAAGGGCATCACTAAACGCTGCGGCGAGACTGGTTACAGATACCAAACGTAACTAGCATATATCCCCAGTACTAAAATCTCTCAAATGGCTGCCCTACGAAGCACGAATTCAGTTAAAGATTGCTGTTCTGACGCACAAAGCCCTTCACTTCAATACTCCCTTGTACTTGGCTCAAAAACTTGAACTATCCAGTGGGTTAAGAGCCTCAAGAAGCGCCTCTACCTTCCTCTTGAAACCACTCATCCTTAACAAAAAGAGAACTTGTCACAGAGCTTTCTCCGGCGCTGCCCCAAAGATATGGAACTCTCTTCCACCGGAAGTACGCAGAATCTCCTCCGTGACGGCGTTCAGATTGGAAGCCAAAAGATTCCTAATTAACAAATTCTTACCCTAAGAGGGATAGGCTCACTTGCCCGTTGTCATTGTTCCTACTACCATTGTACCACCATTTGTTACGGCTCTTCTTTGCTGCATACTGTTGACCCCCCCCCCCCTCGTTGCCCGCCTACACCTGTTTATTGTATTACCCTCCTGGGTGCAATTGTCCTGTAATCTGCGAATATGCCTGTATTTTTTATTTATTTTTTATTCCTACTTGATGTGGATATTGCATTTATGTCCTTCCTTCCATCATACTGTAAAGCGCTCCGATATCCCTCGGGATCTTGTTCGCGCTATATAAAACTTTATAAATAAATAAATAAGCAACAGCTAGTTCTGAGCGCTGCTGCTCGCGTGATTCTAAACTGTCCTAAGAGGCATCTACACGGGCGAGTCTTAACCAGTTATGCTATGCTATGTGGATTTCTAAAGGGTATGGCTACCCGTAGGCTTCCCAGCACTGGCTAAGACACAGCGTTGCTTCGGGACGAGCGGAGAAACACAGGGGGCTATTAATGTGGGCATAGCCATGCTGTGAGCGAATCTGAAGCAGTTGGATTGGCTTCCGATTAACCAAGGATTACATTTAGGGCCATGCTCATTAATTTAAGAACACTGCACAAGAAAGGGCCTCTATACCTGCAGAGAGGGTTTAGGCGCTACATCCCACGCAGGGTGCTCCGCTCTTCCAATCAAGGCATGTGATGTTTCCGAAGGATGCGCAGGCAAAGATGGCATGGCCGCTCCTTCTCTTCTCTGGCTGCAAGACTCTGGAACTCTTTGCCGAAAGCTTTGAGAGAGACCGACTCAGAACAGGGTTTCAAAGCAGGACTTAAAACTTGTCTTTTTTTGGGAAATCTAACTGCTCGTGGACTGCTGGGGTTAGCGCCGGGACGCTTCCTGTTAAAGCAGCGTTTTGTAATGTTTTTTCATTCATTGATTTAAACCCGTTGTCCTTTTGTGGACTTGGGGACAAAAGTCTCTCAAGACCGGGTCTATGCAAAGCTGGTTTTATTGGGTACAGGCGTCGTCTCCTAAGAGAAGCCAGAGTTAAGACACTTCAGAGTCCTTCTGAACTGGGTCCGGTTCACTGTGGCTTTCTTCGGGGTTGTCGCAGGGCCAGGTCGGGTCTTGATCCGACGTCCTCAGGCACATGCAAAGAGGAGGAGACGAGAATCAGTGTACTGAACGTACCCGCGAATGAGGGAGAGGGAGTGAGGGACTCACACGAGTGCTCGGTGCTATACAGTGAAGTGCCCGTGCACAGGGAAACGGGAGTAGGGGAGAGAGGAAATATAGTGCAGAGGAAACACCTCTCTATGTGTCCGGCTTCTCTCGTGATCCAACCCACCCCGCAACCTTGCTCCGTACCTTTGTAAGCCACGCTTCTCCTGAAGCGGGGCGGGGCGCAGCGTGGGAACGGTGGCCTCCTGGCTGCTTCTGTTCTTTGGCTCCCTCCGCAGTTTCTGGTACCGGTCCGGCTACCATCAGCGTCGCCCCCTCGTATTCTTCTCCCGCGTCGGTCTGCTGCTCTCGTTCGTTCCACCCGGAAGTGTGCTGCAGCCCGGAAGAAATGTCCTCATCCCTTATTGGCCAGCATAAGCCGACGTCATTGTTAGAGGCGGTCTGTCCACGGCCCGGTGTTTGTTTAAAGGGCCCGTTCTCCGATACCGGTGTGTCCGCTCTAGGCGTGGTGAAGGAACATGCGTTCCATTCTTCCTGTGAATAAATAAGAGGTTCTGTAACAGAGGGCACAGACCACCATTCCACTCCTGAGTCCGAGGGCACCTTGTGACATTCCTCCCCCCTAAGACTCTCCTGATCGGGGAGAGGAAAGACCCAGGAGAGAAAATCCGCAGCAGTGTTGTCCGAGCCCTTCTGGTGCTGAACCCGAAAGGCAAAAGGTTGCAATGACAAAAACCACCTAAGCACCCTGGGGTTGTTGCTCCTGTTCTGTGCCATCCATTGGAGGGGGGCATGGTCAGTGAACAGTGTGAAAGGGCGTCCTTCTAGGTAATAACGTAGCTTGTCTATCGCCCATTTGATGGCGAGACACTCTTTCTCCACAGTAGGGTACCTGATCTCCCGGGAAACAGTTTGCGACTTATGAAGAGTATGGGGTGTTCGGAACCATCTGGGGATTCCTGCGTTAACACAGCTCCTATGCCATAGTCCGAAGCATCAGTATGCAGGGCGAAAGGCTTGGTAAAGTCAGGTGAAACGAGTACTGGACTGGAGGTTATGGCAGTCTTGAGCAGGCGGAAGGCCTCGAGGGTTCCCTCGCTGGGATGGAGAAGGGCTTCATTCTTACTATCTTTGCGAAGCAAGTTAGTTAATGGGGTCGCGATTTCCGAATAGTGTGGAATGAAGCGGCAATAATATCCTAAGAGCCCCAAAAAGGCCCTCAAGTCCCTTTTGGTTCTGGGAAAGGTTGTTTCCGAGATCGCCCGTACCTTCTCAGACTGTGGAGCAGACTGTGGAGCAATCACGCCATGACCCAAGCTAAAGCCCAAGTACTTGACCCGTTGGAAAGCAACCCTTGATTTTTTTGAGTTGATGTGGAGGCCCGCATTTCTCAGGGAGGCTAGTATGGTTTGGAGATGGTCTAGGTGTGATTCCCAAGAGGAGCTAAACACCACGATGTCGTCTAAGTACGCTGATGCGAACGACTGGTGTTTGCACAAGACCAAGTTCATGAGGCGCTGGAAGGTGGCAGGTGCCCCATGTAGGCCGAATGGGAGAACCGTAAACTCGTAAAGGCCCTCAGGTGTCACAAAGGCGGTCTTTTTCCTGTCTGATTCCTTAAGGGGGACCTGCCAATACCCTTTCGTGAGGTCGAGTGTGGTTATAAAGGAAGCATTACCCAATTTCTCTATGAGTTCATCTATTCGCGGTATGGGGTAGGCATCAAAACGTGATATGGAGTTCAGGGCCCGGAAGTCCATACAAAAACGAGTGGACCCGTCAGGTTTTGGCACCATGACTATTGGCGAAGACCACTCGCTCCTAGAGGGGCGGATGACCCCAAGTTCCAGCATCTGTTCCACCTCTCTTTGTATGGCTTCTCTTTTTGTTGCGGGTATCCTGTAAGGCCTTTGTTTTACTGTCTTTCCTGGGTCCGTGTCTATGGTATGTTCTGTTAATGATGTTTTCCCTGGTAGGTCTGAGAATGTTGGGGAGAAGGGCCTCAGGACCTCATCAAGGGAAACCCTCTGTTCCTTGGATAGATCGGAATTGATCACTAGCTGGTCTAGCGTTTGTTCTGACTGTTGTAGGGAGGGCACTACCAAATGGGCAGTAGTTGGCAGGGGTCCTAGCCATTTTTTTAGCAGATTTATGTGGAAGGTTTGTATTTTGGAGGGTCTTATTTGCACTTTATAGCTTGTTTTCCCTATAGTTTCAACGACCTTGTAAGGTCCGAGCCATTCGGACTTGAATTTGCAGGTCGAGGAGGGTAAGAGCACCAGAACCCAGTCCCCCACACATAACTTTCTCCACTTCTTTCCTTTATCGTATAGCATTTTCTGTTTCCCTTGTTTGTTTTCCAGCTGAGAGTATTCCAAGTCTCGAAGCTTCCCTATCTTGTTTTTCAAGTTTTGGGTATACTCAAGAAACCCCCGGGACTCCTCTGGTTCTTCCTTCTCCCATGCCTCTTTGGTGATCTCTAGTAGGGACCTGGGTTGTCTCCATTAGAGCATCTCAAAAGAAGAACACCCTAACGAACTCTGTATCTGGCTCCGTATCACGTAAAGAGCCAGGGGAAGCAACTGATCCCATTCCTTCCCGTCGTTCTGGAGCATTTTCCGGAGGACTGATTTCAGTGTCCCGTTGTACCGCTCGACCAACCCATCGGTTTGGGGGTGGTACACAGATGTTTTTAGGTGTCGGATGTTCAGTGTTTTACAGACCTCCTTCATGAGACGTGATACGAAAGGGGTCCCTTGATCTGTTAGGATCTCTCTGGGGAACCCCACCCTTGAAAACAACTCAACCAGATGCTCGGCTATGCTAGATGAGGTGGGGGCTCTTAGAGGGAAAGCCTCAGGATATCTGGTGGCATAGTCCACCAGGACCAACGCATATTGGTGTCCTTTTTTTGTCTTTGGGAGAGGTCCTATGAGGTCCATACCCACCCGGGAAAAGGGCGTCCCTATAATCGGGAGTGGCTGTAGAGGTACCGGTGTGGGACGATGGTTGGTCTTCCTCTGACATATCTCGCACTCTTGACAGTACCGTTTTACCTCCCCATAAACTCCCGGCCCAAAAAAATAACGCAGCACATTTTGGGACGTCTTTTCAGCCCCCACATGACCTGCTGTTAGGTGAGAATGAGAAAAGAAAAGGATTTGCTCCCTGAAGGCCATAGGGACAAGAAGTTGGGGTTCGTCCCCTGGTGACCCTACCCGATACAACAGGTCGCTGGTAATTGTGAAATGAGGATATGGCAGAGGTGTGTTAGTGTTTTGGGACCGTGCGTTTTGCCATGCGTTCTGCAGAGTGGGGTCGTTAAGCTGGGCGAACCTGAAGCTTCTATCCATGACCCAAGGGTCAGGAGACACCAAGGCGGGCATGGTTTTCCCTGTTTCATTGTCCCTTAGAGTTTCTGCACGGATCTAAGGAACATCTGCAAGAAACCAGGATTATCCGTTCCTAATATGAGATCTTCGGGTAAGTACTCTAGAACCCCAACCTTTACAGTGTAGGAGACCCCGTCCTCCAAGCGGAGGTCGATCTTTGCTACAGGATATCGTTTAACGTCGCCGTGTACGCATCTAATGTGTACCACTGTCTCAGGAATGTACTGGGTAGGTTTCACTAGGGGCCTCTGTACCACTGATTGCCTACACCCTGAGTCTAATAAGGCTTTTACGGCTCTCCCATTCACCACCACACTTACGTAGAAAGCGCCTCCAAACTCCGCGCTGTAGAGGACGGACCTCGGGATATACCCCACTTCCATCGGCTCCTCGGTTGGCTTTTTCTGAGGGCATGCCCTGGCAATGTGGCCCCATCCTCCGCACTCGAAGCACTGCGGACCCCTGGGCGGGGGCCCTTCGGAGTTTCAGGGGCCTGAATCTGGAGACATCTGCTGGAGGGGGTCGATATACCCTTCGCTCGGTTCTCTGCGGAGGGGCTTTGTGTGGTTTTTCAGGCTCCAGGCTTGTGGGACGCGGCTGGGCGCGCGCAAAAGTAGTGGCCATCTCGACAGCCTGTTCTGTGGTCAATTTGGTGTGCTGTCGTAACCACTTCTGGGTATTATAGGGCAGGGCCTCGAGATATTGCTCCAAGTAGATTCTGTCCATGATTTCCTCCTTAGTGTTGTCGTGCGGTTTCAACCACTTATCGGCCGCAGCCTTAAGACGAAAGAAAAGAGTCTTGGGGTTTTCCCCAGGAGCGCCCCTCTCCCTTCTGAACCGTAGTCTGAAGGCTTCCTCATCTAAACCTAGATGGTCCAGGATAATTTCTTTGATGGCGGGATACGCTGTGTTCCCATCGGCGTTTGCCACCTGGTAGGCAGCTTGTGCCTCACCGGTCAGCAACGGTGCAAGAAAGAACGGCCACTTTTCCGTCGGCCATCCGCATGCGCGGGCGGCCCTCTCAAAATTTAAAAGGAAAGAGTCGGGGTCCTCTCCCGGCTGGTATTTTTGTAAGGACACCCCCGCTGGTCCAGGGGAACGTCCTGTAGTCTGCGGAAGAGGCAGCTGATCGGCCATTAACTTTTGCATGTTCTCCATTTGGGATGACGTAGAATCTGTGAAGACATTGCGGTCGGCCTGCGCCGAGGACATCTGCCTCTCGACCGCCCATCCCAGTTTTTCCTGCGCCTGTACGAGTTGTTGGATCAAGTTCTCCATTATTGTGGTACTAATGGAGGGGTTGCCCGCATTCTCCACCAGTTGTGGACTTGGGGACAAAAGGCTCTCGAGACCGGGTCTATGCAAAGCTGGTTTTATTAGGTACAGGTGTCGTCTCCTAAGAGAAGCCAGAGTTAAGACACTTCAGAGTCCTTCTGAACTGGGTCCGGTTCACTGTGGCTTTCTTCGGGGTTGTCGCAGGGCCAGGTCGGGTCTTGATCCGACGTCCTCAGGCACATGCAAAGAGGAGGAGACGAGAATCAGTGTACTGAACGTACCCGCGAATGAGGGAGAGGGAGTGAGGGACTCACACGAGTGCTCGGTGCTATACAGTGAAGTGCCCGTGCACAGGGAAACGGGAGTAGGGGAGAGAGGAAATATAGTGCAGAGGAAACACCTCTCTATGTGTCCGGCTTCTCTCGTGATCCAACCCACCCCGCAACCTTGCTCCGTACCTTTGTAAGCCGCGCTTCTCCTGAAGCGTGGCGGGGCGCAGCGTGGGAACGGTGGCCTCCTGGCTGCTTCTGTTCTTTGGCTCCCTCCGCACTTTCTGGTACCGGTCCGGCTACCATCAGCGTCGCCCTCTCGTATTCTTCTCCCGCGTCGGTCTGCTGCTCTCGTTCGTTCCACCCGGAAGTGTGCTGCAGCCCGGAAGAAATGTCCTCATCCCTTATTGGCCAGCATAAGCCGACGTCATTGTTAGAGGCGGTCTGTCCACGGCCCGGTGTTTGTTTAAAGGGCCCGTTCTCCGATACCGGTGTGTCCGCTCTAGGCGTGGTGAAGGAACATGCGTTCCATTCTTCCTGTGAATAAATAAGAGGTTCTGTAACAGAGGGCACAGACCACCATTCCACTCCTGAGTCCGAGGGCACCTTGTGACACCTTTTCTTCGCCATTAGTGCGTGATCCATAGAGTTTCTGTAGTCTGCTGTCCTAGGGCTGCAGGTACAAGGGTCTGTATTCCCGATTGTAGAACCACTAGAGAGTCAACAACCTCTCTCTATCCCCAGCATGCCGCAGGGCGTCTGTCTTCTGTCTCATGTGTGGTATTTATCAGTTTGGGAAATACCACAAGGCATTACCTGCTGGAACCAGCCTCCTGTGGGTGAAAATGATATGAAAGACCATCACCACCGAGGGAATAAAAACATGCATACCCCAAAAAGGAATAAAAACATGCATACCCCAAAAAGGAATAAAAACATGCATACCCCAAAAAGGAATAAAAACATGCATACCCCAAAAAGGAATAAAAACATGCATACCCCAAAAAGGACAAATACGCAAGCTTGCTTTCACATACTAAGAACCCTGTTATCTGTCTTGTGTATTCGCTCCTGCCCCATGTGCCCTTTTCGTGTGCAACATTTGTACCCATGTGCCTCCTCTGGCATGGTTATCTCTCTGCCCATGTGCCTCCTCCAACATGGTTATCTCTCTGCCCATGTTATGTTATGTTATGTTAAATGACTATTTATAGAGTGCGCAGCTACTCAATTGAGTGTCCCGGCGCTGAAGCAGGATGAGGCCTTGCTAAGGAGTGAGATCCCCGCACTGGATGTTAAAGCTGAAACAGCCAAGTTTTTAATGATTTCCGAAATGCAAGGAGATCCTGAGTCAACCTTAAATCCACCGGTAAATTGTTCCACAGTTTTGCTGCTTGCACCTGGAAGGAGCGACCCCCGATACGTGTCCGGAGGTATCTGGGGGTCAGTGCCAGCTGAAGCGCTGCAGACCTAAGTGCACGGTGAGGGTGATAAAATTGAACTCTCTTCATAATGTACCCAGCACCTATGCCATGGAGAGTCTTAAAAGCCAAAACCATGGCCTTGAAATGGATCCTTTTGCGGACAGGGAGCCAGTGTAAGGATTTCAACTGTGTGGACATACGAGCTCTGGGGCCAAGCATGAGTATCGCTCTTGCTGCGGCGTTCTGAGTCACCTGCAGTCTTGCCAGTAGGTACTCAGGCAGCCCTAGGTAAAGTACATTTACGTAGTCCAACCTGGAGAGTATTAATGCCTGGACCACCGTTTTTCTGTGGGTGATAGACAGGAGGGGCAGGAACTGTTTCAGCATTTTGAGCAGGCCAAAGCATGAGCCGGTCACTGATTGAATCTGAGCCTGCATGGAGATATTCTCATCCAGCTTCACCCCCAGATTCTTCACTGTCTGTACGGGGGACGTGGGGGGGGGACATGTCAGCAGGCCACCAACTGCGCCAAAGGTCACTGGGGCGGTGGCCAAAGAAGATAATCTCCGATTTACCAGGATTACATTTAAGCTGGTTACACTGGAGCCAGGAGAATACTTCAGTAAGACAGCTGTTAATCATGTCTCCCCTAAAGTCCGCGTCTTTGTTACAGGTGAAGAGCAGCTGCGTATCGTCTGCATACGAAATTATTTTTGCTCCATGGTTCTCAGCCAGAGTTGCAAGAGGGGTCATAAACAAATTAAAAAGTATGGGGCTCAAAATAGAGCCCTGGGGCACACCCACCTCAAGAGGGGGGATAGGGGCAGCAAAAGGTGGGGCCTCCTACAACATGGTTATCTCTCTGCCCATGTGCCTCCTCCGACATGGTTATCTCGTTGCCCATGTGCCTCCTCTAACATGGTTATCTCGTTGCCCATGTGTCTCCTTTGTATTGTCCATCAGATTTCAGCCGACCGGTCACATTAGTGTTGTGTATCAACTCTGTGCCCACATACATCCTGTGTTGTTTCATCTCTGTGCCCACAAACCTCTTGTGTTGTGTTTCAGCTCTGTGCCCATGCGCCTCCTATGTTGTGTTTCAGCTCTGTACCCACGTACCTCCTGTGTTGTGTTTCAGCTCTGTACCCACGTACCTCCTGTGTTGTGTTTCAGCTCTGTACCCATATACCTCCTCTGTTGTGTTTCAGCTCTGTACCCATATACCCTCTGCTGTGTTTCAGCTCTGTGCCCATGTGCCTCCTGTGTTGTGTTTCAGCTCTGTGCCCATGTGCCTCCTGTGTTTTAACTCTGTGTCCATGTGCCTCCTGTGTTGTGTTTCAGCTGTGTGCCCATGTGCCTCCTGTGTTTTAACTCTGTGCCCATGGGCCTCCTGTATTGTGTTTCAGCTCTGTGCTGATGTACCTCCTGTGTTGTGATTCAGCTCTGCGCCCATTTGTCTCCTGTGTTGTGTTTCAGATCTGTGCCCATGTGCTTCCTGTGTTGTTTCAGCTCTGTACCCATTTGTCTCCTGTGCTGTTTCATCTCTGTGCCCATGTGCCTTCTGTGTTGTTTCAGCTCTGTGCCCATGTTCCTACTATGTTATGTTTCAGCTCTGTGCCTGTGTACCTCCTGTGTTTCACCTCTGTGCCCATGTACCTCCTGTGTTGTTTCAGCTCTGTGCCCATGTGCCTTCTGTGTTGTGTTTCAGCTATGTGCCCATGTACCTCCTGTGTTGTGTTTCAGCTCTGTGCCCATGTACCTCCTCTGTTGTGTTTCAGCTCTGTGCCCATGTGCCTCCTGTGTTTCTGTTTCAGATCTGTGCCCATTTGCCTCCTGTGCTGTGTTTCGGCTCTGTGCCTCTTTGGCCTCAAGTGTTGTGTTTCAGCTCTGTGCTTATGTACCTCCTCTGTTGTGTTTCAGCTCTGTACCCATGTACGTTCTCTGTTGTGTTTCAGCTCTGTACCCATATACCTTCTCTATTGTGTTTCATCTCTGTACCCATGTACCTTCTCTGTTGTGTTTCAGCTCTATACCCATATACCTTCTCTGTTGTGTTTCAGCTCTGTACCCATATACCTTCTCTGTTGTGTTCCAGCTCTGTCCCCTTGTGCCTCCTGTGCTGTGTTTCAGCTCTGGGCCCATATACCTTCTCTGTTGTGTTTCAGCTCTGTACCAAAATACCTTCTCTTTTGTGTTTCAGCTCTGTACCCATTTGCCTACTGTGTTGTTTCAGCTATGTGCCCATGTACCTCCTGTGTTGTTTCAACTCTGTGCCCACATACCTCTTGTGCTGTGTTTCAGCTCTGTGCCCATGTGCCTCCTGTGTTGTTTCAGCTCTGTACCCATATACGTTCTCTGTTGTGTTTCAGCTCTGTACCCATATACCTTCTCTATTGTGTTTCATCTCTGTACCCATATACCTTCTCTGTTGTGTTTCAGCTCTGTGTACATGTGCCTTCTCTGTTGTGTTTCAGCTCTGTGCCCATGTACCGCCTGTGTTGTGTTTCAGCTCTGTGCCCATGTCCTTTCTGTGTTGTTTCAGCTCTCTACCCATTAGTCTACTGTATTGTGTTTCAGCTCTGTGCCCATGTGCCTCCTGTTGTGTTTCAGCTCTGTGCCCATGTACCTCCTGTGTTGTGTTTCAGCTCTGTGCCTATGTGCTTCCTGTGTTGTGTTTCAGATCTGTGCCCATTTGCCTCCTGTGTTGTGTTTCGGTCTGTGCCTCTTTGGCCTCAAGTGTTGTGTTTCAGCTCTGTGCTTATGTATCTCCTCTGTTGTGTTTCAGCTCTGTACCCATGTACCTTCTCTGTTGTGTTTCAGCTCTGTACCCATATACGTTCTCTGTTGTGTTTCAGCTCTGTACCCATATACCTTCTCTATTGTGTTTCATCTCTGTACCCATATACCTTCTCTGTTGTGTTTCAGCTCTGTGTCCACGTGCCTTCTCTGTTGTGTTTCAGCTCTGTGCCCATGTACCGCCTGTGTTGTGTTTCAGCTCTGTGCCCATGTCCTTTCTGTGTTGTTTCAGCTCTCTACCCATTAGTCTACTGTATTGTGTTTCAGCTCTGTGCCTATGTGCCTCCTGTGTTTTAACTCTGTGCCCATGTGCCTCCTGTGTTGTGTTTCAGCTCTGTGCCCATGTGCCTCCTGTGTTTTAATTCTGTGCCCATGTGCCTCCTGGGTTGTTTTTCAGCTCTGTGCCCATGTGATTCCTGTGTTACAGCTCTGTACCCATTCGTCTCCTGTGTTGTGTTTCATTTCTGTGCCCATGTGCCTTCTGTGTTGTGTTTCAGCTCTGTGCCCATGTACCTACTGTTATGTTTCAGCTCTGTGCCTGTGTACCTCCTGTGTTGTGTTTCAGCTCTGTGCCCATGTGCCTTCTGTGTTGTGTTTCAGCTCTGTGCCCATGTACCTTCTCTGTTGTGCTTCAGCTCTGTGTCCATGTGCCTTCTCTGTTGTGTTTCAGCTCTGTGCCCATGTGCCTTCTGTGTTGTGTTTCAGCTATGTGCCCATGTGTCTTCTGAGTTGTGTTTCAGCTCTGTGCCCATGTGCCTTCTCTGTTGTGTTTCAGCTCTGTGCCCATGTGTCTTCTGAGTTGTGTTTCAGCTATGTGCCCATGTGCAATTCGGCTTCCACCCAGGACATGGGACAGAGACTGCATTGCTGACTGTGTTGGATGATCTTCGTCTGCGTGCGGACATGGGTCAATCTACTATACTGATCCTGTTGGACCTGTCCGCCGCATTCGACACAGTCAATCACAAGGTTCTCCTGGAACGATTGGAAGGAGTGGGGGTAGTGGGCCTGGCTCAGAAGTGGTTGCACTCATATCTGTCTGACAGATGTCAGGCTGTGGCCCTCCCCCCTTTTCAGTCTAAGTTCACCAAGATACATCATGGTGTACCGCAGGGCTCTGCGATCAGCCCTATTCTATTTAACGCCTATATGCGTCCCTTGGTGGATGTCATTAAATCCCACGGCATAGGCCTTGTAAATTATGCGGATGACACCCAGCCTATTCTCTCCTGGGAGGGAGAACAGTCATTCTCTGTGGAGAACTTCCATGCATATATGCAGAGTGTGGTATATTGGCTGAGAAACAACTCCCTGCAATTTAACGCAGATAAAACAGAGTTCCTTTACATTGCAGGTGGGAGAGTGTCATATCCTCTCCCAGCCAATTTGTGGCCCACTGCTGCCGATGCCCCGCTGGCACCCTCTAAATCGGTTCGCATTTTGGGAATCTGCTTTAATGAGAAGCTGACTTTGGAAAATCAAGTCAATAAGACCGTTGGGAGCTGTTTTTCCCTTATTAGGGTCCTCAAGAAAATACTTCCCATGCTCCCGGTACATATTCGTGCATTGGTAGTAAGGAGTGTCATCATGAGCAGGTTAGATTACTGCAATGCCCTGCTGCTGGAGTCCCCTAAATATTTAACTGGGAGACTGCAGAGAATCCAGAATGTAGCGGCCAAGCTGGCCTTGAGACCTCGTCAGTCCTCCCCTCTCAGGCCCTTGCGGACCTTCATTGGCTCCCAATTCTGCAGAGGGTTCACTTTAAATCCCTCTGTGTCGTGTTCAAGGCACTGCACGGTCTTGGGCCAATACCATTGCAGAGTAAATTTAGCTGGTATGTTCCCACTCGTTGCCTTAGGTCCTCTTCTGCCAATTGGGTGAAAGTGCCTAGGGTCAGAAGAGCTAAACTGGGGGGCAAGCTTTTAGTGTTGCTGCTGCAAGGCTCTGGAACAGCCTACCTACGGAGTTGCGACAGATGACGGACTTTTTGCCGTTCAGAAAGAAATTAAAGACTTGGCTCTTTCCCAGAGTATAATGCCTTCTGCCCTCTGTCACAGGCTTTTTTCCGTCTCTCAGCGCCAGGATACCCGGCGGGTTGCAGTGCGCTCTACAAATAGCCCTTACATTACATTACATTACCTCCTCTGTTGTGTTCCAGCTCTGTGCCCATGTGCCTCCTGTGCTGTGGTTCAGCTCTGTGCCCATATACCTTCTCTGTTGTGTTTCAGCTCTGTACCCATATACCTTCTCTGTTGTGTTTCAGCTCTGTACCCATATACCTTCTCTGTTGTGTTCCAGCTCTGTGCCCATGTGCCTCCTGTGCTGTGTTTCAGCTCTGTGTCCATGTACCTTCTCTGTTGTGTTTCAGCTCTGTACCCATATACCTTCTCTGTTGTGTTCCAGCTCTGTGCCCATGTGCCTCCTGTGCTGTGTTTCAGCTCTGGGCCCATATACCTTCTCTGTTGTGTTTCAGCTCTGTACCAAAATACCTTCTCTTTTGTGTTTCAGCTCTGTACCCATTTGCCTACTGTGTTGTTTCAGCTATGTGCCCATGTACCTCCTGTGTTGTTTCAACTCTGTGCCCACATACCTCTTGTGCTGTGTTTCAGCTCTGTGCCCATGTGCCTCCTGTGTTGTTTCAGCTCTGTACCCATATACGTTCTCTGTTGTGTTTCAGCTCTGTACCCATATACGTTCTCTGTTGTGTTTCAGCTCTGTACCCATATACCTTCTCTATTGTGTTTCATCTCTGTACCCATATACCTTCTCTGTTGTGTTTCAGCTCTGTGTCCATGTGCCTTCTCTGTTGTGTTTCAGCTCTGTGCCCATGTACCGCCTGTGTTGTGTTTCAGCTCTGTGCCCATGTCCTTTCTGTGTTGTTTCAGCTCTCTACCCATTAGTCTACTGTATTGTGTTTCAGCTCTGTACCCATATACCTTCTCTGTTGTGTTTCAGCTCTCTACCCATATACCTTCTCTGTTGTGTTTCAGCTCTGTACCCAAATAGCTTCTCAGTTGTGTTTCAGCTCTGTACCCATTTGTCTCCTGTGTTGTGTTTTAGCTCTGTGCCCATGTGCCTCTTCTGTTGTGTTTCAGCTCTGTGCCCATATACCTCTGTGCTGTGTTTCAGCTCTGTGCCCATGTGCTTCCTGTGTTGTTACAGCTCTGTACCCATTCGTCTCCTGTGTTGTGTTTCATCTCTGTGCCTTCTGTGTTGTGTTTCAGCTCTGTGCCCATGTACCTACTGTGTTATGTTTCAGCTCTGTGCCTGAGTACCTCCTGTGTTGTGTTTCAGCTCTGTGCCCATGTGCCTTCTGTGCTGTGTTTCAGCTCTGTACCCATATACCTTCTCTGTTGTGTTTCAGCTCTGTACCCATATACCGTGTCTGTTGTGTTTCAGCTCTGTAGTGTTTTAGCTCTCTACCCATATACCTTCTCTGTTGTGTTTCAGCTCTGTACCCAAATAGCTTCTCAGTTGTGTTTCAGCTCTGTACCCATTTGTCTCCTGTGTTGTGTTTTAGCTCTGTGCCCATGTGCCTCTTCTGTTGTGTTTCAGCTCTGTGCCCATATACCTCTGTGCTGTGTTTCAGCTCTGTGCCCATGGGCTTCCTGTGTTGTTACAGCTCTGTACCCATTCGTCTCCTGTGTTGTGTTTCATCTCTGTGCCCATGTGCCTTCTGTGTTGTGTTTCAGCTCTGTGCCCATGTACCTACTGTGTTATGTTTCAGCTCTGTGCCTGAGTACCTCCTGTGTTGTGTTTCAGCTCTGTGCCCATGTGCCTTCTGTGCTGTGTTTCAGCTCTGTACCCATATACCTTCTCTGTTGTGTTTCAGCTCTGTACCCATATACCGTGTCTGTTGTGTTTCAGCTCTGTAGTGTTTAGCTCTCTACCCATATACCTTCTCTGTTGTGTTTCAGCTCTGTACCCAAATAGCTTCTCAGTTGTGTTTCAGCTCTGTACCCATTTGTCTCCTGTGTTGTGTTTTAGATCTGTGCCCATGTGCCTCTTCTGTTGTGTTTCAGCTCTGTGCCCATATACCTCTGTGCTGTGTTTCAGCTCTGTGCCCATGTGCTTCCTGTGTTGTTACAGCTCTGTACCCATTCGTCTCCTGTGTTGTGTTTCATCTCTGTGCCCATGTGCCTTCTGTGTTGTGTTTCAGCTCTGTGCCCATGTACCTACTGTGTTATGTTTCAGCTCTGTGCCTGAGTACCTCCTGTGTTGTGTTTCAGCTCTGTGCCCATGTGCCTTCTGTGCTGTGTTTCAGCTCTGTACCCATATACCTTCTCTGTTGTGTTTCAGCTCTGTACCCATATACCGTGTCTGTTATGTTTCAGCTCTGTGCCTGTGTACCTCCTGTGTTGTGTTTCAGCTCTGTGCCCATGTGCCTTCTGTGTTGTGTTTCAGCTCTGTGCCCATGTACCTTCTCTGTTGTGCTTCAGCTCTGTGTCCATGTGCCTTCTCTGTTGTGTTTCAGCTCTGTGCCCATGTGCCTTCTGTGTTGTGTTTCAGCTATGTGCCCATGTGTCTTCTGAGTTGTGTTTCAGCTCTGTGCCCATGTGCCTTCTCTGTTGTGTTTCAGCTCTGTGCCCATGTGTCTTCTGAGTTGTGTTTCAGCTATGTGCCCATGTGCAACTCGGCTTCCACCCAGGACATGGGACAGAGACTGCATTGCTGACTGTGTTGGATGATCTTCGTCTGCGTGCGGACATGGGTCAATCTACTATACTGATCCTGTTGGACCTGTCCGCCGCATTCGACACAGTCAATCACAAGGTTCTCCTGGAACGATTGGAAGGAGTGGGGGTAGTGGGCCTGGCTCAGAAGTGGTTGCACTCATATCTGTCTGACAGATGTCAGGCTGTGGCCCTCCCCCTTTTCAGTCTAAGTTCACCAAGATACATCATGGTGTACCGCAGGGCTCTGCGATCAGCCCTATTCTATTTAACGCCTATATGCGTCCCTTGGTGGATGTCATTAAATCCCACGGCATAGGCCTTGTAAATTATGCGGATGACACCCAGCCTATTCTCTCCTGGGAGGGAGAACAGTCATTCTCTGTGGAGAACTTCCATGCATATATGCAGAGTGTGGTATATTGGCTGAGAAACAACTCCCTGCAATTTAACGCAGATAAAACAGAGTTCCTTTACATTGCAGGTGGGAGAGTGTCATATCCTCTCCCAGCCAATTTGTGGCCCACTGCTGCCGATGCCCCGCTGGCACCCTCTAAATCGGTTCGCATTTTGGGAATCTGCTTTAATGAGAAGCTGACTTAGGAAAATCAAGTCAATAAGACCGTTGGGAGCTGTTTTTCCCTTATTAGGGTCCTCAAGAAAATACTTCCCATGCTCCCGGTACATATTCGTGCATTGGTAGTAAGGAGTGTCATCATGAGCAGGTTAGATTACTGCAATGCCCTGCTGCTGGAGTCCCCTAAATATTTAACTGGGAGACTGCAGAGAATCCAGAATGTAGCGGCCAAGCTGGCCTTGAGACCTCGTCAGTCCTCCCCTCTCAGGCCCTTGCGGACCTTCATTGGCTCCCAATTCTGCAGAGGGTTCACTTTAAATCCCTCTGTGTCGTGTTCAAGGCACTGCACGGTCTTGGGCCAATACCATTGCAGAGTAAATTTAGCTGGTATGTTCCCACTCGTTGCCTTAGGTCCTCTTCTGCCAATTGGGTGAAAGTGCCTAGGGTCAGAAGAGCTAAACTGGGGGGGCAAGCTTTCAGTGTTGCTGCTGCAAGGCTCTGGAACAGCCTACCTACGGAGTTGCGACAGATGACGGACTTTTTGCCGTTCAGAAAGAAATTAAAGACTTGGCTCTTTCCCAGAGTATAATGCCTTCTGCCCTCTGTCACAGGCTTTTTTCCGTCTCTCAGCGCCAGGATACCCGGCGGGTTGCAGTGCGCTCTACAAATAGCCCTTACATTACATTACCTCCTCTGTTGTGTTCCAGCTCTGTGCCCATGTGCCTCCTGTGCTGTGGTTCAGCTCTGTGCCCATATACCTTCTCTGTTGTGTTTCAGCTCTGTACCCATATACCTTCTCTGTTGTGTTTCAGCTCTGTACCCATATACCTTCTCTGTTGTGTTCCAGCTCTGTGCCCATGTGCCTCCTGTGCTGTGTTTCAGCTCTGTGTCCATGTACCTTCTCTGTTGTGTTTCAGCTCTGTACCCATATACCTTCTCTGTTGTGTTCCAGCTCTGTGCCCATGTGCCTCCTGTGCTGTGTTTCAGCTCTGGGCCCATATACCTTCTCTGTTGTGTTTCAGCTCTGTACCAAAATACCTTCTCTTTTGTGTTTCAGCTCTGTACCCATTTGCCTACTGTGTTGTTTCAGCTATGTGCCCATGTACCTCCTGTGTTGTTTCAACTCTGTGCCCACATACCTCTTGTGCTGTGTTTCAGCTCTGTGCCCATGTGCCTCCTGTGTTGTTTCAGCTCTGTACCCATATACGTTCTCTGTTGTGTTTCAGCTCTGTACCCATATACGTTCTCTGTTGTGTTTCAGCTCTGTACCCATATACCTTCTCTATTGTGTTTCATCTCTGTACCCATATACCTTCTCTGTTGTGTTTCAGCTCTGTGTCCATGTGCCTTCTCTGTTGTGTTTCAGCTCTGTGCCCATGTACCGCCTGTGTTGTGTTTCAGCTCTGTGCCCATGTCCTTTCTGTGTTGTTTCAGCTCTCTACCCATTAGTCTACTGTATTGTGTTTCAGCTCTGTACCCATATACCTTCTCTGTTGTGTTTCAGCTCTGTACCCAAATA
Organism: Calotriton arnoldi; assembly: GCA_963921515.1. Classification (NCBI taxonomy): domain Eukaryota; kingdom Metazoa; phylum Chordata; class Amphibia; order Caudata; family Salamandridae; genus Calotriton; species Calotriton arnoldi. The sequence goes on along the minus strand of CAWUFW010003203.1, from coordinate 1,601,867 downwards.
GCTTCTCAGTTGTGTTTCAGCTCTGTACCCATTTGTCTCCTGTGTTGTGTTTTAGCTCTGTGCCCATGTCCCTCTTCTGTTGTGTTTCAGCTCTGTGCCCATATACCTCTGTGCTGTGTTTCAGCTCTGTGCCCATGTGCTTCCTGTGTTGTTACAGCTCTGTACCCATTCGTCTCCTGTGTTGTCTTTCATCTTTGTGCCCATGTTCCTTCTGTGTTGTGTTTCAGCTCTGTGCCCATGTACCTACTGTGTTATGTTTCAGCTCTGTGCCTGAGTACCTCCTGTGTTGTGTTTCAGCTCTGTGCCCATGTGCCTTCTGTGCTGTGTTTCAGCTCTGTACCCATATACCTTCTCTGTTGTGTTTCAGCTCTGTACCCATATACCGTGTCTGTTGTGTTTCAGCTCTGTAGTGTTTTAGCTCTCTACCCATATACCTTCTCTGTTGTGTTTCAGCTCTGTACCCAAATAGCTTCTCAGTTGTGTTTCAGCTCTGTACCCATTTGTCTCCTGTGTTGTGTTTTAGCTCTGTGCCCATGTGCCTCTTCTGTTGTGTTTCAGCTCTGTGCCCATATACCTCTGTGCTGTGTTTCAGCTCTGTGCCCATGTGCTTCCTGTGTTGTTACAGCTCTGTACCCATTCGTCTCCTGTGTTGTGTTTCATCTCTGTGCCCATGTGCCTTCTGTGTTGTGTTTCAGCTCTGTGCCCATGTACCTACTGTGTTATGTTTCAGCTCTGTGCCTGAGTACCTCCTGTGTTGTGTTTCAGCTCTGTGCCCATGTGCCTTCTGTGCTGTGTTTCAGCTCTGTACCCATATACCTTCTCTGTTGTGTTTCAGCTCTGTACCCATATACCGTGTCTGTTGTGTTTCAGCTCTGTAGTGTTTTAGCTCTCTACCCATATACCTTCTCTGTTGTGTTTCAGCTCTGTACCCAAATAGCTTCTCAGTTGTGTTTCAGCTCTGTACCCATTTGTCTCCTGTGTTGTGTTTTAGCTCTGTGCCCATGTGCCTCTTCTGTTGTGTTTCAGCTCTGTGCCCATATACCTCTGTGCTGTGTTTCAGCTCTGTGCCCATGTGCTTCCTGTGTTGTTACAGCTCTGTACCCATTCGTCTCCTGTGTTGTGTTTCATCTCTGTGCCCAGTGCCTTCTGTGTTGTGTTTCAGCTCTGTGCCCATGTACCTACTGTGTTATGTTTCAGCTCTGTGCCTGAGTACCTCCTGTGTTGTGTTTCAGCTCTGTGCCCATGTGCCTTCTGTGCTGTGTTTCAGCTCTGTACCCATATACCTTCTCTGTTGTGTTTCAGCTCTGTACCCATATACCGTGTCTGTTGTGTTTCAGCTCTGTAGTGTTTTAGCTCTCTACCCATATACCTTCTCTGTTGTGTTTCAGCTCTGTACCCAAATACCTTCTCAGTTGTTTCAGCTCTGTACCCATTTGTCTCCTGTGTTGTGTTTTAGCTCTGTACCCATGTGCCTCTTCTGTTGTGTTTCAGCTCTGTGCCCATATACCTCTGTGCTGTGTTTCAGTTCTGTGCCCATGTGCCTCCTGTTTTGTGTGTCAGCTCTGTGCCCATTTTGCTCCTGTGTTATTTCAGCTCTGTACCCATATACCTTCTATGTTGTGTTTCAGCTCTGTACCTATGTACCTACGGAGTACTCTTACCATACTGAATGCTGACTGATGTATTTTTTGTCTCCCTGATCAGCGCCTTCCCATCCGTCCAGAGCCAGGAAATGAAAGCAGACCCTGCACCCAGGGTGAGTACCTTGCAGCCTGTGCTGGTCCAGAGTCAGAGTGTGTCTGAGCTGAAGAGCCATTCTGTGAGTGCTGAGAGCAGTGTGCCGTCCTTCCAGGCAGCCCAGCGCCCCCTCCCATTAGACACCAGGAAGTACAACTAGGAGATAGCTGTGGGATGAGGAGTAAAGGAAGGAAGAAGAAAGTTACAAACTAAGAGGGGTTTACCCAAGGCCACTCAACGGTGACAGAAGACTGCCTGGGTGTTTATCTACAGATACTCGAGGGCCTTTCAGAACCCACCTCTGGCCCACGTAGAAAGAGACTGGGCCTGTAGCCCTGATTTAAGATTGTAATGTTTTTGTATTTATATAGTGAGTGGGTATATTCTGCTATAGTTGATGTGTGAGCTGCACTGGCATGATGGGGACTTGATCTAGGTGCAGCGATACTTCAAACGACATCCTCCTACGGCGTGTACGGCATAGGACCTGGTTTAAATGAACTGCAGAAGGAACATATCATTTGGATGTGGGCCTCTGCCAACCCTTTGGGAGTCGGATCCCAGTTAGGCCCCAGACGTGAGGCAGTCAGAGGTACCCTACTCTCCTCTGGTGTTGCGACTCATGTGGTGGTGCAAGCATGGAGCCCATTAGCTCTTCTTTTTCCAGGCTCCTCCTGTTCTATGTCAGCAGCCTAAGGTCCTGGGCACTTCTAGCTGGTGAGAGGCAGTGGGACCGGCTCCTGCCAGCGGCTTAGGAAAACCCTGTGCTTTCTGGTGCAAGGCTTCAAAGCCCCACTGAAGTTGAGGGGGGGTGACCCTCTGCAGGAGCGTCTCCTTGAGGAAAACACCCTGGTTGTTCTGCCTTCAGTCGAAGAGCCAGCCAGGGGTTAAACTCTTGGTATGTAACTCCTTTACTTGATATTCTTTCCCCATACTGTCACCCAGGCCTGCCAGGGGCAGCCTCTTCCTCCCCTCTCACTGATGCCTAAATGTTATCCCAGCAAAAACAACAATTGATGGACAGAAATATACATTCACCCCAGTACAGAGATCTGGGCCTAAATCCATCGTTTTTTTGCTCACCATGCCATTCCAGTTTGGACCCAGCCATATGCAAATCAGTCTTGACCCTGCACCCAATGGGAACAGTCCAGCCCGAACTGCCAGGCCAGGTCCTCCCTGGACTGGAAACAAGCATCCTGGGACCGGTTTCGGGCTTTCAGCCCTCATCAGCCAGGATAGCTTGATTCCAGTGGCATGGAGAGCACGGGACCGACGTCTGGGCATACCCGTCCCACTCGGGGTGACAAATGCAAAACAACAATTGATGGACAGAATGCAGAACAATGTCATACATTCACCCCAGTACAGAGATGTTATCCCAGGGCACTCAAGTGGTATCCCACCTTCAGGGCAAATAGCTAACAAATAGTGTCCATATTCTCCTAAACGTATCTACCAGTGGCCTGGCACGGCATGTAAGTCCCGCACATCCCTGCCCTCACTCCCAGTAGTTTTCCTCTGAGGAGGAGCCGTGTCCTAGAAGGCTCTCCACCAAGCTCCGCAGTGAGAAGGCAGGGCTGTCTCTCAGTTGCTGTGCTGTTCATGCACGGATAAGGTGTTGCTTCAGAAGCCTTAAGCAAGGCTTTGAAACGCTGTGAGGGAACAAACGAGCAGACCAGGCAAGATGTTTGTGGAAAGACCATCTTGTCAGTCTATGGAGACATTCTAGCCTGAGTGTCAACCTGTGGTTGAGAAGATCCGAGAGAGCCCGGTGATATTCGGTCAGAAAAGCTCCTGGAGGGTGAAAGGGCCTCCATAAAATAAAAATGGAGCCAATTTCTGGGAATTGAAAAGAAGGAAGTAAGGACTTAGTAACTAAAATGTAATCAATTCTGTATATGGTGTGATGTACGTTAGAGAAAAACGTAAATTCACAAGTATCAGGGTTACAATCTAGATATAAAATAATGGACGAGTGGCAATGGCCAATTGAAATACTTTATAGGATTTATCAGGATAAATTTGCATTTACATTTCCTATCGGTAAAAGGGGCTAACAATTGATTAAAATCTCCTGCTACAATCATGTTGGGATTATCTATAGAAGCCAATTTTATTTTAATATTGTGCCGAAAATCAGGATCGGGCTTGACAGGACCATAGAGGTTAAATAAAGAAATATGTTTGTTATGAACTATAACGTTAACTAGTACCCATTGTCCATCAGTGTCACACTGAGCTGATAGAATCTGTGCATGTAACGATTTATGAAAAAGAATGGCAACACCACCTTTACGGTTAATGGGTGGAGAAAAAGCAACCTGGCCTACCCATTGCTGTTTTAATTTAAGCGATTCAACATCATTGCAATGAGTTTCCTGTCAAAAAGTAACATGTGAATTAAATTTTGAGAGATGAGAGAGTACCTTTTGTCTTTTGACTGGATGTCCCAAACCACGAACGTTTCACAAAACAACGTTAAACATATTGGGGATTAGGAGTAGGGAAACAGGAACATGGATGAGAATCTGCAAACGCATGAACAGAAACAAAAAGACAGCATATAATAACATCCGCAAAACATGTAAGCAATGCAAACATGGTAACAATAAAAAAAACAAATAAAGACTCGCATAATAACAAGAAAAAGAGTAAGAGAGTAGGAAGAAGAAATGGGAGAGGGACAGCAGGATGAAGAGATAGACCAAGGATAGAGATCCAGATCTAAAGCGAAGAGCAAGAAGATTGAGCAGGAGACATGTCAGCACCTAAAACAAGAACAACTGCAGAGAGATGAAAAATAAAATATATCAACACAGCCATATACGTAGGAAAATAAAGAGAGAAACTGAGAAAAACATGAGCATAACAAAATTGTTAAGAATGTTGAACAGTAGTAGTATCCATTGTATGAGATAAAATATTCTTAATAAACAATTTAGTTTACCAGGATCATCAAAGGATCGTGAAATGCCTTCGTAGGTAATTTTACATAGACAAGGATTTAGAATGCCATAGAAAATATTGTGCTGTCTCATTTGAGGTCGGAGGGCAAGGAATTCTTTTCTTTTGGTGTTTGTAGCATTAGAAAGGTCTTGAGAGATGAAATTATTGTGGCCGGACCAAACAAGACGATGTTTTTCTTTAGAGGTCATCAAGACACACATCAGGTCCGTGAACTCCAAAAATAGCATTATGATACCTCCAGGTCTAGTAGAATGGGGTTGAAGCTGACCCACGTGATGTGCCAGTTGAATATTAAGAGACGGGGTGTTCTGAAGACCCAGAAGATCGGACAAAGATTTCTTCAAGAACGCAAGAAGATCAGGACCCTCAAGATTCTCCTGTAATCCACATAAACAAAGATTATTCTGTCTATTTGTGTTTTCAAGGGCTTCGTGTGGCTTTTGTTTTTGGATTTCTTGCTCTAGCAAAGGAATCTTGATGACTACATCTTAAGGATCGCTAACATGCTGTTACAGTTCAAACATCTTGCTCTCCATAGCGATACACCGGTCATCAATTTGTTGAAGCTTTTCATTAGAGGCCCTCGTGAAAGGCTTAAGACCTCGCACCTCATCAAGGATAGTATCCAATACAGGATTATGAGAAGACATAATGGGTGATGGAGGATCATTCTTTGCCCTTTTAGGTTTTGTGCCTGAAGAAGTGGATTTAGAAGTAGCAAATAGATCGCTGGTCAGTTTGACGTAGTGTATACAACAATCCAGAATCTTTGGAAAGGTCCAATCCTGCCCATACACTATGATGTTGGCGTACACAAATAGATTGGCGAATGAGGCACAGAGCAGCGACCCCAAAACGTAAATACGGACAATGGCACAAAGTTCAGTTCACTAGTGAAGCCCCGGGACCAAAGGAAGCAACTGGTAATATTTAATCCATCAATGAATTGAAGAACTGAAGTAGGCAGATGTAGCAACTGTAAAAAGGAGGCAGAAGAAAAAATGCAGCAAAAGAGTCACTCCCTTGTGTTATAGATTAGGAAAATTCCATTGGAAATACTGGAATGTAGGCAGCATATAATTGTGTAGAGAATTGAAATGTGAGGAACGAGCGGCACACAGATAAAATGGTGGCCGCTCATTAAAGATGTTCATTCACAGCTGCAATGTCAAATAATAAAAACAGCCTTCATGGAGCATGGAAGTGAAGTCAAGTGTAGTGCCAGTTCACAGGGCACAAAAAGACATGGCTAGGGCATTAGCCCGAACTCATAAGATGAAGTATCAGAAAGCCAATAACGCGAGCGGTGCACTGGTGAAATGGCGGCCGCTCGCGTCGGACAGAAATTCACTGCTGCGGCTCCAGAGCGCACAAGAAGCTCCGCCATGACTTCCCGCCGGCTCAAAACGTTGTGGGGATAATATGGAGCATGAAGAAATGTTCCAGCCAGCAAAGTGCAGACTAAAACTGGCTTGTTCAGCAGTAAATTGCTCTGCGTTACGATGGAGCTCAGTAATACACCGCCATCTTGTTCAGCGCAGAAACCACGCCCCCAAGGTCTTATATCTCTGACTAAAAGAAACACTGGATGATTTTCTGCAAAGTTCCTGGAAAGGGCTTGTAAACCAGCAAGAGGCCCGTTGCTGCAGAGTCCCTACGTCATCACTCCTGGTAGTGGTGGGGTCAAAGGAAGGGAGGACCCTAACCACACTGCTATGTTCCGGTAGTGAACAGGTTCAAGGAGCTATGTTACAATCTGTTTGGAGACATCCTCTCTGGCTGATAAGATCACCATCTCTCAACACAATCGGAGCCAGGACACCACCACATTTGAGATGGTGGTATGTAAAATATGAATGTAGATTGAAATACATGGTCTCTGTCGATGCACACAAGATCTTGAACACATTCTGGTAGCCATCAGGCCCGCCTCAACTCTCCCACAGTTTAGGAAAGAGCCTAAAACACTACATTTAGATGCCTTAGAAGAACCCTCCCCCGACTCAGTACTCAGCAGCCACTCCCCCTGGTACTATAACTGGTCATACTCTTTACCCTGTGGCCTTGTACAGTGCTCATTTTCCCTCTGGTACGCCCATGTTATTTAAATACTCACATGCATACTTAAAATCCCAGTAGAGCTTTTGCACTGGTGCTAAACAAGAGGGGTAGCAATACAAAGACATAAGTGGATGTGGCTGCCAAGGCTTTTGTATGTTGGAAGGTGGATTTCTACATTATTTTTACCTACAAGAAAGTACTTAACAGCAGGAAGCACTCCGCAGTTCTTGAAGAAATTACCGCAAAGTCTGGCCACAATCAAAATGGTACTGGGGCGGCCTAGCACTGATCAGTTATATCGGTAGTCATGGGACTGGCCAGCATGGCTGCGGTCTTTTCTTAGCACTCCACCGAAGGCCTCCTGGTAGCCCCAGGACTGACTTGCCCCTCTGCACACAGTGGCGAGGGCTCTTCCCAGAAGGAGGGTGAGCGTGCATCACACTGGGGTGTATTGCCCTTCGAGCGCTAGCCATACTGGTAGCCTCTGGACTTGTTCATCAATCATGGAGCAGGTGTCACTGGTGGAAATGGGCCTAGAAGGTCCACTTTAGGGTTTGATAATGTGAGTTCTTTTCATGGGGCTCAAAGCCAATGAGATGTTACTAGGCATTAATTACGTTGTTTACCACTGGTTTCCTGGTGCCAAAATGGAAGGGGGTAATGAGCCTTTTTCTCGAAATATTCCAGGTGTGATACAAATTTTCTAGTGGTAAAGTGCATCCATGGGTCTCTGGCACCCAGAGTGGGCACCAGGTACGCCATTAGTCACTAGATACTGACCAGTCTGAGGGATTTCTGACTTCTTCTTTCTTTAATGGGTGCTCCCTTCTGAGCCATAAGGCCTAAGAAGATGATTTCAACTGGTGACAGGCTCCCTCATCAAGAAAAGGGCACAGGATCTCAGACCAGGGGTCGAAGTCAGGATTGCCTTCGCCTCCATGGTTGACTTCCCAAGGTCACTGGGAGAGGTAGGTCCAAGCATCAAGGTCACAGGGAGGGTCAGGACAGGAAACAGTCGCTCTTCCTGTTGACTGAAAGCAGTGGGGCTGCTCCTGAACCCAGATGCGGCTGTGCTCGGTGCTGCTTCATCTGGAAAGGTAGCTGGGACTAGCGTATGTGTCAGTCCATCAAGGCTCTCCAAGGCAGGTACCTTCAGCAGCGTTCTTTCTCTCTGCACTGTTGCCCATCTCACTCATCATTCTCTCTCTCTCCTTCTGTTGCCTTACCATTTTCTCCTCCTCTCTCCACTTGCTTCACACATTCCTGCTCCTCACTACCCTTGTGCTTGTGGTTTACTAGGAGGTGCCCAGGAAACCTGATGGGGTTCCCATTGGTGTACCAATGGGTCTGACTGGTATGCCTACTGCGTAGAGGGAATGCCCGGGCTCATGTATTTAGCCAACATGCCTTTGACTCAGACCTTGGTGCTCATGGCTTGAATGACTTATGCCAATAGCTCTGTTCATTGTGACCATGCTTCTCGAAGCTAAAGAGGTCTTACACACAGCTCTGTCCGATGTACCCACAGCTGGGCCTGGGTCTGATGTGCCCATTACAATGTCTGAAGTGCCCACAGCTCTGCCCTTTGTAACCAAGGATTTGGTGAAGCTGTTGCTGTCATTTGGATTCTGTCACCTTTATTGTTTTTGCCCTTTGCATTCTCTTCCTGGAACTTGAATCTTCTTGTCCACTTTTGGGCTCTGCTTTCCAATTTTCTGATGTGCTGCACCCATTTCAGCCTCTAGACTCTTCTGGAGATGACTGCACTTCTTGTCTTCTCGGTCTTCTCGCAGTAGCCCAGTAAGAACCAACCTACTCTTTGGAAAGGTGTGACAGGGCTGTAGTCTTTAAGATTTATAATAAAAAAACATGCTGCCTGGTTGTTCTCAGCCTCTGGAATGTATTAAGGCCATTTCCTCTTATGAGTTTTTCACTGTGAACCTTTTCTAGACTCACATGCTGTGCATTATTCTGCCAACTGGTGGTTGAGTCAGGAAGCTTATCTATAACAATGTTATAGCCTGGGAGATGACCACCGATGGGGTCAGTGTTACTCATTATGGCAATGACCATAAGCCCAAGATTTTCAAAGAATGACTTCAGTTTTGCATTCTTTTTTCCGCTTGTGGGTTCAAAGGTATTTCTGGTGAGCATTCAAGGAAGTAGAAGATTTTCCAGCGTGACATCAACTATGTTTGTGTCGCTGTTAACTGTAGTTAGCGCCAAACGTCGCTGGGTCGAGGAGGACAGGTTGTTTGACTGATTTTTCAACAGGTCGGAGAATGTTTATTCTGTGGAATGATTCCTTTGGGACTCTGAGAATCCATTTTGAGGGTGTAGGAGTTGGAGAATACATTGTTCAGATTCTGTCCTGAATGCCTCCAGAACTTTACGTCTGATGGTCTAAAACCCTGTGTGTTTGTTATGCTTGTCCAAGGGCCTTATGCCCAAAGACTGCTGCGCTTGTTTATTATACAAGTCTAAGACTACAAAGTACAGGGTTAGCACATTGAGCAAGATTGCAATTGCTAGATAGGAATCTTTCCAAGTCAAAAAAGCAGAGTCAGCGAATGCAAGATGGGGGGGGGGGGTTCAAAGATGAAGATGTTCAGGTGACAGAAGAGCCTCAAGGGGAGAAGTTGGGTGGCTTAGATGTGGAGGAGGTTTCCTCAGACAATTCACCTACTGAAGAATCACTTCCAGAATCCGTTCTTGATAAGTCATTGAAAGATCCTAACCCGTTAGTGCCCCAAACTGAATGACTTTTAGAGCTGAAGAAGTTGGTATCCAAGTCTAGAGAACAATATTTGTTAAAAACTGCTACGGCCAGTGAAAGTAGTGTTAAAACACACTTGACTCCGAAGTTATCCACGGTTTAAAAAAGTAATAGACCACAATCCTCTAAGTCAAAGACAAAAGACGACCGTAGTGATGGAGCCCGCTATTTGAATTCTAAGTAGGATCGAGGCCATAAAGTGGTGCCTGTCAACTCTCAATCAAAGAGAAACCATTGAAACTCATTGAGTAGGAAAAGCCATGGTGGTTTCTCAGTGCCAAGACTCTAAGTAAGCAAAGGCATTAGTTTCTTACAACGTATAAAGACCAATAAGCCAGAAAATAGCTAACGAAGACACAGAAACGCTGAAACAGTTGGAAGAGAGTTGGCTACACTACACCTCAGGAGAAACTTGAAGTCGAGGAAGATGATACTTTCACACCGGAACTCTATAGTCAACCACTAGTTAACAGAAAAGACTCTCTACGCATTTGCACGATATGGATGATCCTATTTGACACATTCAAGATACAGCCCCTTACAGGAAACTATAGACATGTTTTCAAGTAGATCATGACCAGATGATAACATGAGCCAGCGGGCAATCATTCAAAGGTCCGTGGACACGTGGGGGGCAGTTGGAAGTGCAGTACAAAGTTCCCTGCTTCGTACTAGAAACTCCAGTGCAAAGGAGAACCCAGTTTATTTCAATGTCGCAAACTGTGTTGCAACAAAGCACATGGGATTTTGTGTAGCCTGCTACAGAAAAGGCAAGAACACCAAATGAAGAAAAGAAATACAAATCATCACCACAAGAGCCACACATGTGGAAACGGGATCCTTTGTGAGGCCCATACCCAGGAAAAGGGAAAATAATCCATCTTCGCTGAGTCCACATCTAGGGAACGACAGTAAGCATCTTGAGACTGTAGGTAGGAAAATGGAGATTACACCTGCAACTCACTGTCGTATTGATAATCCCAACGTGATAGACGAAATAAAAATATTTCAAACCCTTGGATTTGGCTAATCCTGCCATTACGCAGTTGGCTGCATGCACTATGCTACATAGGTATGTGCAGGGCCGTTCGCTTATCTGTTATCCAGATCCAGGGCTTCTGCTGTCGTAGGTAAGTGTGACTGTTTCTGGATGTCACTATGTCACCACACGCTGGAATATGTGGTAGGCAAGTGCCCTCTAGAAGCTGCCTAACCTGTAGGCATCTGTTTGTGGCATGTAGTGCTGTAGATTCACATGCTCTGCATACTCCTGCCATCTAGTGTTGGGCTCAGAAGGTGTACAGCTTGTTTTTTTTCGATGAAGTCTTTCGAGTCACGAGGTATCACTGGCAATGCGCATGGACATCGACTCCATTGTGATCATTGTGCATTTTCTTTCTCTATCTCCATCCTCACCCGCCGTGCAGGAAAATGACCTGAGTATGGAGTCGATGCCCCTGCGCATTACCAGTCATAGGTGGAGTCACTCTACCTCGTGACGCAAAAGACATCTTTGAAGAAAAACAAGTTGTACATGTCCAAGCCCTACACTAGATGGCAGGAATATGCAGAACATGTGAATCTACAGCACTGCATGCCCCAAAAAGATGCTTACAGGGTAAGTAGCATTTTCCTTGCAAGAAGAACGTAACTCACCAGACAGTGTCCATCCAGCTTCTCAAGTACTTGTTGGATTGTGGTTTACTCTACGCTTTCTGAAGGGTACATTTGTTTGTTATTGCGGGATATGCCAAGGGGATGAAATCAGAGCCAGATATGCACTACACCTGCTCTTGAATGATTTATAGAGGGAAGGTTAACAAAAGAAAAGAGTGGGAAGAGAGGAGGCTCGCGTCACTTCCCTTATCAAATAAAACAATCAATGAAAGAAAACTAGTTCGCAAAGTTCAAAACATTTTGAGATGTCTCTCATTTATATGAGTAGGGAAACCCTATAGGTTTTTAAACGAATCCTCACCCACTAACGCTAGTTACTGACATGCTTCATCATACAGTTCCCACTCAAGGTACCCAGCTTATCTGTGTGTGTCTCACATAGGCCTGGGCGTAAAATTCCGCTCCACATGCGGAGTTTGCGGAATTAAGCAACTCTGCATTCTGCGGCAAATGCAGATTTACCCATAAACTCTGTAACAGAGTGGATTTTTTTTGTGCCGGAGGCGAGCGCGATTCAGTGCGAGCAACCGCAGCTGCAACCTGTAGTGCGCCAGGAGGTCTCTTTGCAGAGTGGTTGAGAAAGGGGCCTCCGACGTCTCAGCAATCTGGCTGTGGGGGACTTGCTTGTGGCAACAATAGGGGTTTTTGGCCCCCAACGTCCCTCAGCAGCCAAGGGGACTTCATCCCCCAACCAGTAGGGGCCTCCGACTACGTCTCAGCAGTGCCACTGTGTGGGACTTATTTGTTGCAACAGTAGGGCTTCTTGACCCCAGGTGACCCTCAGCAGCCAAGGGGTCTTCATTAGGGGTGACCAAGCAATACTCTGCCCATTCACGGAACTCTGTGGAATTTGCCAGAGATTTCCGACAACTCCGCAGAATTCTGCAGAGTGAAACTCTGTGAGCTCCACCCAGGCTAGACTCACGCCACATCCACCATTGTTTTTAACCTTGTTGAAGGTTCATATTATTAAAATTGACGTGAGTGGTGGGCAACCGTGAGGTAATTTTAATTCACTGATCCCTGCAAAACCAAAACCTGCTCCGCTGTAATTCAGGCGTCATAGCACACCCAGATGCCCTAGGCGTCTCGGGTGGGAACCCAATGATGAAGCATGCCACTAACTAGCGTTAGTGGGTGAGGGTTCTTTTACAGTGGCGGATGGCACGGCTCTCGGGTGGCAGGGCGGGCGCGCAAGGGGGAGGGGTGGGGGCACGGACGCGGGTCGCAATGAAAAAAAAAAAGAAGAACATTTTAAACTTACCTTGCCGCCGGGTCCCGCGTCTCTGCTCCTGCTCTCCTGCGACCGACTCCAGGAACAGGAAACACAGCCAGGCTCCCCTGACCAATCACAACGCTGCTATGCAGCGTTGAGATTGGTCTGAGTGCCGTGACATGGCTCTCAGACAGGGGCGGGCATGTTCTCCACGCAGGCTGTAATGTACCCTGCATGGACAACAAGGTGAGTGTGCATGACTGTTTCGGGCGGCCCAAGAGGGCCGACCAAACAGTCATTGCGCACTTAGGAGGGTTCTACCACTCCTCCCCTGCTCTTCAGCCCCCCGTCCCCTCGCGCAAGCTGCCGCAGCAGGAGGACAAAATAAAATGATAATAACATTTCCTTTCTTTTCCTGCATGAAGGCAGTGGGGTGACGCTCCTCCGCCTTAGAGGAAGAGCCGCCACTGACATAAGCCAGAGTTCAAATCATTCAATAGTCATGATGATGATCATGATCGTCATCAAAATGATCGTCATCATTGTCATCATCATCGTCATCACCTTACCTTCCGCCGGGTCCAGCGTCTCTGCTCCTGCTCTCGTCTTCCAGGAACAGGAAGCACCCAGCACACAGGCTCCCCTGACCAATCACAATGCTGCAATGCAGCATTGTGATTGGTCTGAGCGCCATGACACGGCTCTCAGCCAAGGGCTGGAGGAGTGGGCATGTTCTCCACGCAGGCTGTCATGTAATGTACCCTGCATGGACAACAGGGAAAGTGCGCATGACTGTTTTAGGCGGCCCGAGAGGGCCGTCCAAACAGTCATTGCGCACTTAGGAGGGTTCTACCACTCCTCCCCTGCTCTTCAGCCCCGCCCCGTCCCCTCGCGCAAGCTGCCGCAGCAGGAGGACAAAAAAAATGATAATAACATTAGTTATTCTCATTTTATTTTTTCCTTTCTTTTGCTGCTGCAGAGTAGTGGGGCGACGCTCCTCTGCCTTAGCGGAGGAGCTGCCACTGTTCTTTTAAAAACCTAAAGGGTTTCCCTCCTCATGTGAGTGAGAGGCATCTCAAGATGTTTTGAACTTTGGTAACTAGCTCGCTTTCATTGACTGTTGTATGTGATTTATGGTGGGGCGAAAAAAGCTATATCCCTGGCATGTAGTTTCTGTACCAAAATAGAGTATGAATTAAGATTTACTGAGACTAATGGATTCACCCCTTGAGCCAATGGATACGCCAAACTTAAAACATTTAACTTTGAAAAGTGCTCTCTTCATAACAGTTGCATGTTTTAGAAGGGGCAGTGCCACTGTGTGGGACTTATTTGTTGCAACAGTAGGGCTTCTTGACCCCAGGTGACCCTCAGCAGCCAAGGGGTCTTCATTAGGGGTGACCAAGCAATACTCTGCCCATTCACGGAACTCTGTGGAATTTGCCAGAGATTTCCGACAACTCCGCAGAATTCTGCAGAGTGAAACTCTGTGAGCTCCACCCAGGCTAGACTCACGCCACATCCACCATTGTTTTTAACCTTGTTGAAGGTTCATATTATTAAAATTGACGTGAGTGGTGGGCAACCGTGAGGTAATTTTAATTCACTGATCCCTGCAAAACCAAAACCTGCTCCGCTGTAATTCAGGCGTCATAGCACACCCAGATGCCCTAGGCGTCTCGGGTGGGAACCCAATGATGAAGCATGCCACTAACTAGCGTTAGTGGGTGAGGGTTCTTTTACAGTGGCGGATGGCACGGCTCTCGGGTGGCAGGGCGGGCGCGCAAGGGGGAGGGGTGGGGGCACGGACGCGGGTCGCAATGAAAAAAAAAAAGAAGAACATTTTAAACTTACCTTGCCGCCGGGTCCCGCGTCTCTGCTCCTGCTCTCCTGCGACCGACTCCAGGAACAGGAAACACAGCCAGGCTCCCCTGACCAATCACAACGCTGCTATGCAGCGTTGAGATTGGTCTGAGTGCCGTGACATGGCTCTCAGACAGGGGCGGGCATGTTCTCCACGCAGGCTGTAATGTACCCTGCATGGACAACAAGGTGAGTGTGCATGACTGTTTCGGGCGGCCCAAGAGGGCCGACCAAACAGTCATTGCGCACTTAGGAGGGTTCTACCACTCCTCCCCTGCTCTTCAGCCCCCCGTCCCCTCGCGCAAGCTGCCGCAGCAGGAGGACAAAATAAAATGATAATAACATTTCCTTTCTTTTCCTGCATGAAGGCAGTGGGGTGACGCTCCTCCGCCTTAGAGGAAGAGCCGCCACTGACATAAGCCAGAGTTCAAATCATTCAATAGTCATGATGATGATCATGATCGTCATCAAAATGATCGTCATCATTGTCATCATCATCGTCATCACCTTACCTTCCGCCGGGTCCAGCGTCTCTGCTCCTGCTCTCGTCTTCCAGGAACAGGAAGCACCCAGCACACAGGCTCCCTGACCAATCACAATGCTGCAATGCAGCATTGTGATTGGTCTGAGCGCCATGACACGGCTCTCAGCCAAGGGCTGGAGGAGTGGGCATGTTCTCCACGCAGGCTGTCATGTAATGTACCCTGCATGGACAACAGGGAAAGTGCGCATGACTGTTTTAGGCGGCCCGAGAGGGCCGTCCAAACAGTCATTGCGCACTTAGGAGGGTTCTACCACTCCTCCCCTGCTCTTCAGCCCCGCCCCGTCCCTCGCGCAAGCTGCCGCAGCAGGAGGACAAAAAAATGATAATAACATTAGTTATTCTCATTTTATTTTTTCCTTTCTTTTGCTGCTGCAGAGTAGTGGGGCGACGCTCCTCTGCCTTAGCGGAGGAGCTGCCACTGTTCTTTTAAAAACCTAAAGGGTTTCCCTCCTCATGTGAGTGAGAGGCATCTCAAGATGTTTTGAACTTTGGTAACTAGCTCGCTTTCATTGACTGTTGTATGTGATTTATGGTGGGGCGAAAAAGCTATATCCCTGGCATGTAGTTTCTGTACCAAAATAGAGTATGAATTAAGATTTACTGAGACTAATGGATTCACCCCTTGAGCCAATGGATACGCCAAACTTAAAACATTTAACTTTGAAAAGTGCTCTCTTCATAACAGTTGCATGTTTTAGAAGGGTCAGTGATTTGCAGACGTTACCTATTCAAGGGAAAGTCATCCAAAGGTAGTGGATGTTGTGAGAACTCCTCCTCTGTTTGTAACACAGGTTCTTTCACCTTTTGCTGCTAATAAAATTAAACATCTGCCTTCTTTTACAAAAAAAACATGTAATTGGGCTGAAAGGGCACTTCATGCATTAAATGTGAGACGAGCTCTTATAGAGCAGATGAAGTGAACAAGGCAAACAATGAAGCAGTAACCTTGGGTGCACATGGTCCTCACTCAGGATGGAGATTCCCCAGTAACTGCAGGGACTCTAGTGGGGTGGATGGCGGATTGTTCAAACATGCAGTTATCTTCCTCGTTTGCTGACAAACACAAGAAGTTCACTCTAAACCTCAGTCCACAATTTATTTATTTATATTTATTTATATTTTATTTATAGTTTTATAGAGCGCGAACCAGACCCGTGAGGGTATCAGAGCGCTTTACAGGATTAAGGGTGGTATACAAAGCGATAGGAAGGGAGGGATCAATTGGGTACAATAGGGGATACATTATACAAGAGAAGCACGCAGTCTAAAGTCCCAGCTACATGTGGGATAAAAATTAAAACAAGTAGATACATTATACAAGAAGGCACGCAGTCTCAACTCTTGGGGGGGATGCCCGGGAGTGCAGGAATAGGTATCATCCGTAGAAGCCGTGGATAATGCCGAGGTGGAGGGTGGAAAATGTCGCTGAGGTGATAGTGATGTATTCATTAGACGAGGTATTTGCCCATTAAGAAGGTTTTGGTGTCCTTCTTAAAGTGTGCCAAGGACGAAAGTCTTCTGATGGCGGGTGGGAGAGAGTTCCAAATTCTTGGAGCGGACCCAGAGAAGGCCCGATTGTAGGTTTTTTTCTTCCGGAAGCGTGCTGGTTGCAGCAACAGGTCTTTGGCAGATCGGGAGTTTCTGGCTCCTCCGGATATCACGAGTTTTTGGGCGAGAAATGTAGGGGAATTGGAGTAAAGAGCTTTGTGAGTAATGCAGGCCAGTTTAAATTGGATTCTGGCCTCTAGGGGAAGCCAGTTCAGAACTATACAAGAAGAAAGAAGAAGAAAGAATAAACAAGAAGAAAGAATAAACGTTTGCCTTATGTGAAGAGTTCCCTTGATACTGTTTGCTCAGCGGTCACATGCCCTTCCACACATACTTACTCAAAGTACTACTGCATGTGTACACAGTCTCAAAATGAGGCTGAAGTATTTCTGGCAGTAGTAAAACATTTGTTTGGCACTACTCGTCCTTCAAACCCTACTCATGGGGCCGGGGAGGGCACTGCTGCATGATCAGAGCACATCATGTGACTCAAATAGGTTCAACCCTCAAAACAAGCTAGTTACTCGCCTGTAACACACGTGTTACCAGCTGGAAGCTGTTCTGGATTCCCATGTGACCCTCCCACCTCCCCACCTGGCGGAGAGGGTTAGAGATCAATTAAAAAAAACTCAAAAGTAAGTCACATAATGGAGCATTGTGGGTTTATGGCCATTCGGTGAGTCATATTGACACCACTTACGGTCAACACCCGAAGTTAAAACTTTGTTTTTATTGCTACACTTCCAGACCCAACCGCTAGATTGCGAAACAATGCACATCATGTGAATCTAACACATTTCAAGGCCAAAGCTATTGTTGAAGATAAAGAACTCGTTTTTTCTGGTGTATATTTTCTTTTATCTAGTTTGTTTTCACCTGTTTTGTTAGCTGAGGTGTTGGTCTCCTTCTCCGTGCCACGATATGGGGCAGGTATTAGCATCACTGTTCACATCCACATCTCTGCCCGATGTGCCGATGACTGTCCCCAGTGGCTCTGCCTGGTGTGCCCGGAGCTCTGGTGCCAGGCTCCCATCTCTGCCCGATGTGCCAATGTCTGTCCCCAGTGGCTCTGCCTGCTGTGCCCGGAGCTCTGGTGCCAGGCTCCCATCTCTGCCCGATGTGCCAATGACTATCCCCATGGAACTGTGGCTCTGCCTGAAGCGCTGCCCGATGTGCCAATGTCTGTCCCCAGTGGGACTGTGGCTCTGCCTGGTATGCCCAGAGGTCTGGTGCCAGGCTCCCATCTCTGCCTGATGTGCCAATGACTGTCCCCAGTGGGACTGTGGCTCTGCCTGGTATGCTTGGAGCTCTGGTGCCAGGCTCCCATCTCTGCCCGATGTGCCGATGACTGTCCCCAGTGGCTCTGCCTGCTGTGCCCGGAGCTCTGGTGCCAGGCTCCCATCTCTGCCTTATGTGCCAATGTCTGTCCCCAGTGGGACTGTGGCTCTGCCTGGTATGCCCGGAGCTCTGGTGCCAGGCTCCCATCTCTGCCCGATGTGCCAATGACTATCCCCAGTGGGACTGTGGCTCTGCCTGGTATGCCCAGAGCTCTGCCCGATGTGCCAATGACTGTCTCCAGCGGGACTGTGGCTCTGCCTGGTATGCCCGGAGCTCTGGTGCCAGGCTCCCATCTCTGCCTTATGTGCCAATGACTGTCCCCAGTGGGACTGTGGCTCTGCCTGGTATGCCCAGAGCTCTGCCCGATGTGCCAATGACTGTCCCCAGCGGGACTATGGCTCTGCCCGGTATGCCCAGAGCTCTGCCCGATGTGCCAATGACTGTCTCCAGCGGGACTGTGGCTCTGCCTGGTATGCCCGGAGCTCTGGTGCCAGGCTCCCATCTCTGCCCGATGTGCCAATGACTGTCTCCAGCGGGACTGTGGCTCTGCCTGGTATGCCCGGAGCTCTGGTGCCAGGCTCCCATCTCTGCCCGATGTGCCAATGACTATCCCCAGTGGGACTGTGGCTCTGCCTGGTATGCCCGGAGCTCTGGTGCCAGGCTCCCATCTCTGCCTTATGTGCCAATGACTGTCCCCAGTGGGACTGTGACTCTGCCTGGTATGCCCAGAGCTCTGCCCGATGTGCCAATGACTGTCTCCAGCGGGACTGTGGCTCTGCCTGGTATGCCCGGAGCTCTGGTGCCAGGCTCCCATCTCTGCCTTATGTGCCAATGACTGTCCCCAGTGGGACTGTGGCTCTGCCCGGTATGCCCAGAGCTCTGCCCGATGTGCCGATGACTGTCCCCAGTGGCTCTGCCTGGTATGCCCAGAGCTCTGGTGCCAGGCTCCCATCTCTGCCCGATGTGCCAATGACTGTCCCCAGCGGGACTGTGGCTCTGCCTGGTGTGCCCGGAGCTCTGGTGCCAGGCTCCCATCTCTGCCTTATGTGCCAATGACTGTCCCCAGTGGGACTGTGGCTCTGCCTGCTATGCCCGGAGCTCTGGTGCCAGGCTCCCATCTCTGCCTGATGTGCCGATGACTGTCCCCAGTGGCTCTTCTTGGTATGCCCAAAGCTCTGGTGCCAGGCTCCCATCTCTGCCTGATGTGCCAATGACTGTCCCCAGTGGGACTGTGGCTGTGTCTGCTATGCCCAGAGCTCTGCCCGATGTGCCAATGACTGTCCCCAGTGGGACTGTGGCTCTGCCTGGTGTGCCCGGAGCTCTGGTGCCAGGCTCCCATCTCTGCCTGATGTGCCAATGACTGTCCCCAGTGGGACTGTGGCTCTGCCTGGTGTGCCCGGAGCTCTGGTGCCAGGCTCCCATCTCTGCCTGATGTGCCAATGACTGTCCCCAGTGGGACTGTGGCTCTGCCTGGTATGCCCGGAGCTCTGGTGCCAGGCTCCCATCTCTGCCTGATGTGCCAATGACTGTCCCCAGTGGGACTGTGGCTCTTCTTGGTATGCCCAAAGCTCTGGTGCCAGGCTCCCATCTCTGCCTGATGTGCCAATGACTGTCCCCAGTGGGACTGTGGCTCTGCCTGGTATGCCCGGAGCTCTGGTGCCAGGCTCCCATCTCTGCCTGATGTGCCAATTACTGTCCCCAGCGGGACTGTGGCTCTGCCTGGTGTGCCCGGAGCTCTGGTGCCAGGCTCCCATCTCTGCCTTATGTGCCAATGACTGTCCCCAGTGGAACTGTGGCTCTGCCCGGTATGCCCAGAGCTCTGGTGCCAGGCTCCCATCTCTGCCTTATGTGCCAATGACTGTCCCCAGTGGGTCTGTGGCTCTGCCTGAAGCGCTGCCCGATGTGCCAATGACTGTCCCCAGCGGGACTGTGGCTCTGCCTGGTATGCCCGGAGCTCTGGTGCCAGGCTCCCATCTCTGCCCGATGTGCCAATGACTGTCCCCAGCGGGACTGTGGCTCTGCCTGGTATGCCCGGAGCTCTGGTGCCAGGCTCCCATCTCTGCCTTATTTGCCAGTCACTGTCCCCAGTGGGACTGTGGCTCTCCCTGGTATGCCCGGAGCTCTGGTGCCAGGCTCCCATCTCTGCCTGATGTGCCAATGACTGTCCCCAGCGGGACTGTGGCTCTGCCTGGTGTGCCCGGAGCTCTGGTGCCAGGCTCCCATCTCTGCCTGATGTGCCAATGACTGTCCCCAGTGGAACTGTGGCTCTGCCTGGTATGCCCAGAGCTCTGCCCGATGTACCAATGACTGTCCCCAGCGGGACTATGGCTCTGCCCGGTATGCCCGGAACTCTGCCCGATGTGCCAATGACTATCCCCAATAGGACTGTGGCTCTGCCTGTCTGCCTGGTATACCCAGAGCTCTGGTGCCAGGCTCCCATCTCTGCCTTATGTGCCAATGACTGTCCCCAGTGGTATGCCTGCAGCTCTGCCTGATGTGCCAATGACTGTCCCCAGCGGGACTATGGCTCTGCCTGGTGTGCCCAAAGCTCTGGTGCCAGGCTCCCATCTCTGCCTGATGTGCCAATGACTGTCCCTAGTGGGACTGTGGCTCTGCCTGGTATGCCCGGAGCTCTGGTGCCAGGCTCCCATCTCTGCCTTATGGGCCAATGACTGTCCCCAGTGGTATGCCTGGAGCTCTGCCCGATGTGCCAGTGACTGTCCCCAGCGGGACTGTGGCTCTGCCTGGTATGCCCAGAGCTCTGCCCAATGTGCCAGTGACTGTCCCCAGTGGCTCTTCTTGGTATGCCCGGAGTTCTGGTGCCAGGCTCCCATCTCTGCCTTATGTGCCAATGACTGTCCCCAGTGGAACTGTGGCTCTGCCCGGTATGCCCAGAGCTCTGGTGCCAGGCTCCCATCTCTGCCTTATGTGCCAATGACTGTCCCCAGTGGGACTGTGGCTCTGCCTGGAGCGCTGCCCGATGTGCCAATGACTGTCCCCAGCGGGACTATGGCTCTGCCCGGTATGCCCAGAACTCTGCCCGATGTGCCAATGACTATCCCCAGTGGGACTGTGGCTCTGCCTGATATGCCCAGAACTCTGCCCGATGTACCAATGACTGTCCCCAGTGGGACTGTGGCTCTGCCTGATATGCCCGGAGCTCTGGTGCCAGGCTCCCATCTCTGCCTTATGTGCCAATGACTGTCCCCAATAGGACTGTGGCTCTGCTGTCTGCCTGGTATACCCAGAGCTCTGGTGCCAGGCTCCCATCTCTGTCCGATGTGCCAATGACTGTCCCCAGCGGGACTGTGGCTCTGCCTGGTATGCTTGGAGCTCTGGTGCCAGGCTCCCATCTCTGCCTTATGTGCCAGTGACTGTCCCCAGCGGGACTGTGGCTCTGCCTGCAGCTCTGGTGCCAGGCTCCCATCTCTGCCTTATGTGCCAGTGACTGTCCCCAGCGGGACTGTGGCTCTGCCTGCAGCTCTGCCCGAGGTGCCAATGACTGTCCCCAGCGGGACTGTGGCTCTGCCTGCAGCTCTGCCCGAGGTGCCAATGACTGTCCCCAGCGGGACTGTGGCTCTGCCTGCAGCTCTGCCCGAGGTGCCAATGACTGTCCCCAGCGGGACTATGGCTCTGCCTGCTGTGCCCAAAGCTCTGGTGCCAGGCTCCCATCACTGCCTTATGTGCCAGTGACTGTCCCCAGTGGGACTGTGTCTGCTATGCCCAGAGCTCTGGTGCCAGGCTCTCTTTTCTGCCAGGTAGGTCAGTGACATTTCTACCTGATGTGCCAGTGTCTGTCGATAGTGGGACTGGCTGTGTCTAGTATGCCCAGAGGTCTGATGACACATGTGCCTGACCTCACAGAGATCACAGTGAACCCAGTTAAAAGTCCATGGGATAATGCTATCTACTGACCCCTGGCTTGCAGATATCTGGACCGCAGAACACCGAGTGAAGGTAACCTTGGCACATACACAAACAATCCCAGTTACATGCAAATTGAACAAAGATTGCTTCACAACTGGAGATGGTTCAAACATGCTACAAGGGTTCAACAACAGCTTGGAAAACTCAGAACTCGGTTAAAAGTGACAAAGGTTATTACAGGATGTTTACACCGTGGTCATGAGGTTTACAATGTGCTGGTCAAACAATATCAAAAGAGGCAAACCCAAGCAGAGAGCAGTAGAAGAAGGAAGGGCAAGAACTCCTCAGCCTTGGCTTTGGGTCTTTGCCATAGCCTTGCTTCCGCCTGCAGTAAAATCTGCAGTCACAGATACGACTGGGATTTTAGTGGCATTTGTATTGCACCAATTAAACTGCCTTTTTGCTGAGGTTGGGGAGTTATAACTTGTCAAAGTTTAGTGAGATGGCAAGGTTTTGTGGTGTGTAGAGTGTAACTTAATTAAAAGAAATTCTAACTAAAATCATACTCCTAAGTCCTACCCTTGAGAGTCCAAAATAAAGGCAGAGCACACCTGCATCCCTGTCTGCCCCGAAATCTTGCCCACCCGCACATCTGCTCAGCATCCATTGCTTGGGTCTTCACTGGCCAGGACTGAAGATGTGGTGCTGCCTCATTCTGGAGAGCTTTCTCTGCCCAGACCTTTCTTGGAATGGAAAGGTCTCTTTTGCTCACCTTCTTCGCTGCAACTCCCAAGTTCCCAGTACGGCCCGCGTTAGCCTGTGTTTAAAGATTGTGCCACCTGTAGGATCCAGACCTGTAAGAACCGACAGATATCCCGCCTGCTGAACTATAAATCCCATTATATCCTATGGGATTTATATTTCGGTGGACGGGATATCTATCACCGTTGTGACAGAGTAACCCATACGCCGAGATCCAAGTCAGGCCCTTCATTTCCATGTTGCAATCATATGAGCCACTCGTGTAACTCATGAGTTACTCTTCCAGGAGTCTCCGATCCTGCCTGCTTCACCGGAAGGGGTGTTATCCTCTTTGGGCCTCCTTTAGAGTTTGGAGCAATTTGAAAATACTCCACTTTTATGATGGAAATTCTAAATACAGAGTAGAAACTACCAGCAGATTTGCTCTACAGTAATATCCCTATGATGAGGAAGTTCAGCTGGTGGATTTAACTCCATCTTTAGAGTGCCAGAAAATGGAACAATTTCAGTTATCTCCGAATTGCAAATAAACCCTCAGACTCCAATACCGTCAGTCTTCCAGGACTTTGTCTACTGGCAAAAACATAATTTAAAGGCGCGTTTGGTCCAGGCGACATTACCTTCTGTGTTGCATTATTCATTGAATTATTTTGAGTTCTACCCACCTAAAGTCACTGGGCTACCGATTGCTCTAGTGGACTTGAACATCAGTGGCCTTTTCCGTCTCACTCCGGTGTTTCCCTATTCTGGGGTGGTCCCTTGACCTTGATCCAGGATTGACAACAAGCTCACCATGAAATCACAGATCAATGCAGTCTCTTCCACCTGCTTCCTCACTCTGAGCATGCTACGTCCAATCTTCAAGTGGCTACCCCTACACACAAGACGCACTGTGAAACAAGCCCTCATCCCCAGTCGACTGGCAGCGGCAATGCCCTCTATGTAGGAATCGCTGCACACCTTCTACAAAGACTTCAGACCATACAGAACTCCGCAGCCAGACTCATCCTCTGCCTTCCCCGACGTACCCACATCACACCCCACCTCCGGAAACTCCACAGGCTCCCCGTATAGAAGGGATGCCAATTCAAGCTGCTTACTCACGCACACAATGCTCTAACCAACCAAGGACCTGCCTACATTAACCATGCCTGAACTTCCACCAACCATCAAGAAGACTGCGCTCTGCCTCCCTTTCAGTTGCCCAAACTCTCCGCATCTAGCAAAGCAGAAGTGGAGGACACTCCTTCTACCACATCGCAGCAAAGACCTGGAACAGCCTCCCCACGCACCTTCGGACCATCACCACACTTCCGGAATTCCAAATGGCACTCAAGACCTGGTTGTTCGAATAAGCCCCTAGGGCCTGCAAGCGACTGGATACCCTATTGGGTGATTAGCCACACTTAATAAATCCTGATTGATTGATCATTCTCTTGTGTCTGTGGGCTCTTCTGACCCATCGACCAAGACTCTTGAATAGAACGTGGAGGAGTATGGGAATGAATACAATCCAGTCACGGTGTTCCACACTGTGGTGGGTGAGTACCCTGTGAGCCTAGAATACAAATATTGGGAGTTACCACCACCAAACAAGAGTTTTCTCCTACCTTGCCCTACGGTGAAAAGTAAATAAAAATCATTAATTTCATTCCAGGAGCATATTGTGGAACTGTTCCATGACATCCAGTCATCTTCCACAGTTGTGAACTCCGTAGATAGTATGGTTGGTGTTCAGATGTCGGCCTCTTGTGTCTCGCAGTCAGTTATAGTGGTATTGGTAGTGTTGCAGGGATTCTGCACAAATACAGAACTATGCACAGGAAATGGGACCTTGGTGTATAGGGACTGAGTCTTCCTACCACCTTAGTACCCATGAACCCAGGACTGACTAGCTATAGTGCCTCACTTGCTCTCCTACTCACTCACAGGGAAACAAATGCTTAGGCACCCCAGAACACAACACTCCCAGATCTCTCAGGAATCGCGGTAACAAGACACACCCTTTCGCGCACTCTCTCGTACTTGTCCACAATAAGATCTGACAGAGACACGAAACAGTTTGAAATATTTATTTCAACTAACGTGCCCTAACATGCAGTATACGTGCCCCAACAAGCAGGAAAATGCATACTACAAATATTGTCAGTATAGCAGCCAGTCCGTAAATCATGAAGGGAGATGTCATCATAAAAAGACAATGGAGAAAGGACTATAGTGCCTAACCTCCCTCCCCTTGCTAAGAAGTATTATGATATTATAAAAAGATCTCTGGGCTTTGTCAGCAGACCCCATACTTTAGCTTATAGATGGTAGATCTACATCATGGGTGCTCTTCTCCCTGGAAAGGTCCCTCTCCAAGTGTCTCTCACCTATTTGTGCACCCCATTAAAAACCCAAGTACGCTGTCCAAACAACAGCTGCATCGGTATGTTTTGTCTAAGGGCTAAGGATTGGCCAGAACAAAAGAACAAGAGGCATTGTTGTTCGACCTTGCACATAATGTTCAGTCAAAATCCCAGGAACATGCAGAGAGCGAACACAGGGATGAGTTCTCATGTGAAAGCAGTCTTTGAAACGATTGCAAAAAACAAAGACGTGTAGTAACGTGTGAAAAGCAGGAGGCAAGCTGCAACGAGCTCATGCTAACTTAGTGAAAAACGACCATGTCCCTATGGGCTACGTGTCAGTAGCCCTGGTCTGAGTGAGCAGGGTGGTGGAAGCCATTGGCCACGTTGGTGATCGCCTATGGTGTCATCTGCTGAACCCACTGAGTAGGTTAGTAGGCACTGCTACATCCAAACCCAAAGGGATTGTTTGGGGCCCAAATGGGGACAAAGAGATGGTCTGGTAGAGCTTCATTTAATGCCTCGTGTGAGTATTCGGTGAAAGATGTTGGTTGCAGAACTGACCGCCAGGCCAAGCTGCAGAACATCTTCAGCCGGATATGTCCTGGATGTCGTTATTTATTTAGAGTTTTTTAAAATCGTGAACAAGACCCTTACGGGTGACGGAGCGCTTTACAAGCAGGAACAAAGGGACGATATGATACAAACTGTGATAATGTACAGACGTGGTATAGATTACAAAGAACAGAAGAACAATATTTACAAGTGTAAATGATAGGAGTGGCAGTGAGTAGTCGCTCATGAGGATAGGGAGGGAAGAGCCTCTTTATGAGAGGAATTTGTTGGAAAGTAGAGTTTTTACTTCTTTTCTGCTTCATGCCAAGCAATTAACTTGTTTGCCAGTAGCCACCATACGGTGTGCCACGCCTTTGCTATGGGTTAGGATGATTTAGTGTTTAATAAAAACTATCCTGGCATTCAGAAGCTGACTGCACCTCCAACATTAGTGGGTCAGTCTATGACCTTCTCCTACTTCTACATTGGAGCAGCCGAGTACGAAAAGTTATATTCATGGATTCAGGTGAACTAGGATTTGTCTAGTTTTGCAACAAGGTGGTGTTTACCAAATTAGAAAAAGAGGTGCCTGGTGTACCAGAGCCTACTGTCTCCTGTTACCAAGTGGAGACATCGACTACATTTGTCGAGTGTCAGTCCTGAATGCCATCCTGTGCTGGGGCAAGTTAGCTCCTTGTGGTGGCCACCCAAGGGTGTCCCGAGGCTTGAACATCTTGAATTCTCTTGGTTCTTGTCAATCTGGTCTAGTGTTGATGGCGCCCAGTGGTCTAGGGGCACTCACAGGCACATGGGTTCGAACACCAGGCATGTAGGAACCGCAGTTTAGGGTCAGGGTGACACCAAACAATTTGACCTGTGTTACCTCAACCATCGTATGTTGTAGGTGGAAGTTGCTGAGTTCACTTGAACGGGACATCAACAAAGATCCTGGGAGAAAAGGGGAAACTAGTCTTCTTCTTGGGTAGTAGATGCAGTGCTTAATTTGAGCCGGTGGTTGCTGGTGGAGGCCACCGGCACTAACTTTTGGGGAGCGGTTCCTATTTTTTCTCATCAGATAATTCCCAAGAGAGGGACAACACCCCCACACACAGTAAAGATGGAGGAGGAAAAAGACAGCAAAACACTCACCAAGGGAGAAAGCAGCAACCTGCAAGAGTGAGATAAAGGTGCAGAGAGTTTCCGGCAGTGGATTAAAGAGGCCGAAGGTGGATTCAGGACTACGCAGCCTTGCTCTTCGATACGCTGACAGTTAATAGCGCCTACCGCGAACTTCTGAGCAGTTCCTAGGGCATCAGCATTCATTATTTTACAAATTAAACACTGGATGGATACAGTTACCACATGAATACAAGGAGCTATTACTCCCAGCTCCTCCTCTCCCTAACAGGTCCTCTTCCTGTAAGCACATTAGGCCAGCTCCTGCTCTTCCTGTAAGTCACGGTAGGTCCGCTCCTGCTCTTCCTGTAAGCCACAGTAGGCCAGCTCCTCCTCTTCAAACTCGTCAAAATGCAATGGAAATGGCTGACGACTTAGACAGCTCGAATATTGACATAGCTTTTTTAACTGAGACGTGGGCTGATGCCGCATCTGGCCCAGACCTGGTTACTGCCACCTCTCCCGGCTACTCGTTAACCAGGCTGGACCATATGGGGAATAGAGGCGGAGGCTTAGCAATTATCTCTAAAGTCAATTTTAAAGTCAGATTTGACCCGTTACCTCACCCTGGTTGCGAAGCCCTGACCTTTAAAATCAGCCTTACTAGCCACTACTCCTTCAATGGGGTCCTGATTTATAGACCCCCTGGTCCTAGAAAGCTCTTCCTAGATATGGATAAGTCCCCGTGGGACATAAAAGCCAACTCCTCTGACTTCACTATTCTTGGTGATTTCAACTTTTACCTGGAGAATATGGAGGATCCGGATACTCTTGATCTTACTGCCTCCTTCTCTCTTCTAGGGTTATCACAACTAGTCCGCGGTCCTACGCATTCTTCTCAGACTGTCCTCTCATTCAGGTCACCCAGTCTTCACCGTTAACCTGGTCAGACCATAGGGCAGTGATGTTCCAACTGAACCTAGGGGGTCACAGTCTGAAAGAGCCCCAGAGTGTGCCTAGGACCAGCCATCGACCCTGGCACTTGATTTCGGAAGGCACATTCTCAAGGGCCCTTAAAGACCCCATCATGCCAATATCTCCAAATCTGGATCACGCAACGGAGGACTACCATCAATGGATTAATGATTCTATTAACAGCTTAGCTCCAGCCAAACGAGGAAACAAAAAGAGAGCCGTTCCATCTGAACCCCGGTTCAACGAAGAGCTTAGACTGGCCAAACAATCATGCAGAAGGTCAGAGAGAAAATGGAGGCTGAACTACTGCTTGGAGGATAAAGACTCCTATAAGGAGAAACTGCAACAGTACAAAAAACTTCTGACCAAAGTTAAATCCAATTTCTTTATAAATAAGATTAACTCGGCTCTGAACACTCCTAAGGAGTTATTCTCAACTGTGGTCAAGCTTAGCAACCCATCTCCAGCCAGTAACCTTAACGCAGATGCCTCGTTCTGCAACAATCTTGCTACCTTTTTTAAAACCAAGGTAGAAGTGATCTTCAATGCTTTAACCGCAAGTGCTGGCTCTGGGGGGCTATGCACTACTGACAACCCTCAGGCCGCAATGTATAATGATCCCGAAGGAGAAAAGGCTATTAAAAAAGCGACTATCCTAAAGACCGATGTGGTGATACCTTCCCAATCCAACAATCCCACTCTTTCGGCTTTTTACCCCCTTACAATAGACCAAGTTACCAACTTGTTCAGGCAAATCAAGTCAGGATCACCGCTCGACCCATGCCCTCCTAGAGTTGTGCAATTGGGATCAGGTATAGTTCCTGGTCATTTTCTAGGGATATTTAATCAAATGCTCCTGTCTGGTTACTTCCCTAAAAGTTTGAAAGTCGCGTCAATTCTTCCTCTCTTAAGCTAATTTGGAGGCTGATACTCCCAACAACTACAGGCCAATATTGCGACTCCCCTTTCCGGCCAAACTGATAGAGAAAGCTATAAACACCGAACTCTCTCTTTATATCCAGGAACACGATTTACTAGATTTTTCTCAGTTTGGCTTCAGAGGCCAACATAGCACTGAGACAGCTTTGATAACAGCTGCAGAATATGTCAGAACAACTTTAGACAAAGGAGGGAACGCTGCCCTAATTTTACTTGATCTCTCGGCAGCGTTCGATACGGTCAGCCATCAACTCCTTATCAACCGGTTACTCGAGATAGGTGTCAGAGGTACTGCTCTTAAGCTCCTCAGTTCATTCCTCGCTGACAGAACGCAGTACGTGGAATGTAACGGTCACAGATCTACTTCTTTCACCCTTCCCTGTGGCATTCCACAGGGATCATCGCTGAGTCCCATCCTTTTTAATCTGTACGTTGCACCTCTGGCTTCACTGATCAAAGGCCTTGGCTTCTCGGTTGTCTCCTACGCTGGCGACACCCAAATTGTAGTGTCAGTCACAGAGAATGCTGACAACACAGCTAAATGCTTCCACAACTGTATGCTGCAGATAGGGAGTTGGATGTCTAACAACTGCTTGAAGTTGAACTCTGATAAAACGGAGGTGCTACTGTTTGGCAATAAACCATCATTTTGGTCTCCCAGTTGGTGGCCTCAAGAAATGGGTGCACTCCCCACTCCCGTGCCACAGGTGAAGAATCTGGGAGTTCAGTTTGATGAAAAACTCTTCTTTGTGGGTCATGCCAATGCCAATGCCATCACCTCATCTTGTTTTTTCATTTTCAAATCTCTCAGGAAGATCCTCCCTTTTATCCCTCTGGACCTACGGAAAACGGTGATTACCACACTAGTCTTTTCTAAAATAGACTACTGCAACGGGCTCTTCTAGACGGCCCACAAGAAAGCCTTGGACAAATTACAAATGGTCCAGAACGCGGCTGCCAGGCTGCTTTTAGGGATCCCAAAACATCAGTCGGTGTCCAAGTCTCTCCCCTTACTCCACTGGCTCCCGGTCAAAAAAAGGGTTATGTTCAAATCCCTGTGCATAGCCTTCAAAGCCCTCCATTCTGAGGGACCAGTTTCTTTTACGCAACTCTTCCATCGTTATATCCCTGCCAGAAACCTAAGATCTGCCTCCCAGGCTAATCTGGTTGTTCCCACGTTTAAAAGAGCTACCTGGGGAGGCAAGAGTTTTGCAGTCACAACTGCTAAACTCTGGAATACTGTGCCACTTCCCCTCAAAACCTCAAATAATCTGCTCACCTTTCATAAAGCGCTTAAAACCTGGCTTTTTAATAATTAGTCTAGTATGCTCTTCCACTTCTCGTGAGCCTCACTGATGTCTGGTGTTTTTTCTACCCCTTTTCCCCCTTGGAGTTCAGCGCCTAGACACCCCCGGGTAGTAGTGCGCTTTAGAAATCCTCATTTTCATTTCCTGTAACCACATTAGGGCAGCTCCTGCTCTTCCTGTAAGCCACAGTAGGCCAGCTCCTCCTCTTCCTGTAAGCACATTAGGCCAGCTCATGCTCTTCCTGTAAGCCACAGTAGGCTAGCTCCTGCTCTTCCTAACAGGTCCTCTTCCTGTAAGCCACAGTATGCCATCTCCTGATCTTCCTGTAAGCCACAGTAGGCCAGCTCCTCCTCTTCTTGTAAGCCATATTAGGCCAGCCCCTCCCCTCCTGTAAGCCACATTAGGCCAGCTCCTCCCCTTCCTGTAAGCCACATTAGACCAGCTCCTCCTCTTCCTGTAAGCATATTAGGCCAGCTCATTCCCTTTCTGTAAGCCACATTAGGCCACCTCCCCCTCTTCCTGTAAGCACATTAGGCCATCTCCTGATCTTCCTGTAAGCCACAGTAGGCCAGCTCCTCCTCTTCTTGTAAGCCATATTAGGCCAGCCCCTCCCCTTCCTGTAAGCCACATTAGGCCAGCTCCTCCCTTTCCTGTAAGCCACATTAGACCAGCTCCTCCTCTTCCTGTAAGCATATTAGGCCAGCTCATTCCCTTTCTGTAAGCCACATTAGGCCACCTCCCCCTCTTCCTGTAAGCACATTAGGCCAGCTCCTGCTCTTCCTGTAAGCCACATTAGGCCTGCCCCCCTCTTCCTGTAAGCACATTAGGCTAGCTTCTCCTCTTCCTGTAAGCCACATTAGGCCAGCTCCTCCTCTTCCTTTAAGCACCTTAGGCTAGCTTCTCCTCTTCCTGTAAGCACATTAGGTCAGCTCCTCCTCTTCCTGTAGATCACATTCGGCCAGCTCCTGCTCTTCCTGTTAGCCACATTAGGCCGGCTCCTGCTTTTCATGTAAGCCACATTAGGCCAGCTCCTACTCTTCCTGTAAGCACATTAGGCCAGCTCCTGTTCTTCCTGTAAGTCAGGGTATGCCAGCTCCTGCTCTTCCTGTAAGCCACAGTAGGCCAGCTCTTCCTCTTCCTGTAAGCACATTAGGCCAGCTTCTGCTCTTCCTGTAAGCGCATTAGGCCAGCTCCTGCTCTTCCTGTAAGCCACATTAGGCCAGCTCCTGCTCTTCCTGTAATCGCATTAGGCCAGCTCCTGCTCTTCCTGTAAGCCACAGTAGGCCATCTCCTCCTCTTCCTGTAAGCACATTAGGCCAGCTCCTGCTCTTCCTGTAAGCCACAGTGGGCCAGCTCGTGCTCTTCCTGTAAGCCACATTAGGCCAGCTCCCCCTCTTCCTGTAAGCACATTAGGCCAGGTTCTCCTCTTCCTGTTAGCCACATTAGGCCAGCTCCTCCTCCTCTTGTAAGCACATTAGGCCAGCTCCTCCTCTTCCTGTAAGCACATTAGGCCAGCTCCTCCTCTTCCTGTAAGCACATTAGGCCAGCTCCTCCTCTTCCTGTAAATCACATTAGCCAACTCCTGCTCTTCCTGTTAGCCAGGTTAAGTCAGCTCCTGCTCTTCCTGTAAGCCACATTAGGCCAGCTCCTCCTCTTCCTGTAAGTCACATTAGGCCAGCTCCGGCTCTTCCTGTAAGCCACATTAGGCCAACCCCTCCCCTTCC
The DNA here is from genome assembly GCA_963921515.1 of Calotriton arnoldi. Lineage (NCBI taxonomy): Eukaryota > Metazoa > Chordata > Amphibia > Caudata > Salamandridae > Calotriton > Calotriton arnoldi. The sequence goes on along the minus strand of CAWUFW010003203.1, from coordinate 1,570,544 downwards.
TGTAAGTCCCATTAGGCCAGCTCCTCCACTTCCTGTAAGCCACAGTAGGCCAGCTCCTCCACTTCCTGTAAGCACATGAGGCCAGCTCCTGCTCTTCATGTAAGCCACATTAGACCAGCTCCTGCTCTTCCTGTAAGCCACATTAGGCCACCTCCTGCTCTTCCTGTAAGCCACATTAGGCCACATCCTGCTCTTCCTGTAAGCCACATTAGGCCAGCTCCTGCTCTTCCTGTAAGCCACATTAGGCCAGCTCCTCCTCTTCCTGTAAACACATCAGGCCAGCTCCTCCTCCTCCTGTGAGCCACATTAGCCCAGTTCCTGCTCTTCCTGTAAATCACATTAGGCCAGCTCCTGCTCTTCCTGTAAGCCACATTAAACCAGCTCCTGCTCTTCCTGTAAACACATTAGGCCAGCTCCTGCTCTTCCTGTAAGCCACATTAGGCCAGCTCCTGCTCTGCCTGTAAGCGCATTAGGCCAGCTCCTGCTCTGCCTGTAAGCATATTAGGCCAGCTCCTGCTCTGCCTGTAAGCGCATTAGGCCAGCTCCTGCTCTGCCTGTAAGCCACAGGCCAGCTCCTCCTCTTCCTGTAAGCCACATTAAACCAGCTTCTCTTCTTCCTGTAAGCCACATTAGGCCTGCTCCCCCTCTTCCTGTGAGCACATTTAGGCAGCTCCTGCTCTTCCTGTAAGCCACATTAGGCCAGCTGCTCCTCGTCCTGTAAGCACATTAGGCCAGCTCCTCCTCGTCCTGTAAGCCACACTAGGCCAGCTCCTGCTCTTCCTGTGAATCACATTAGGCCAGCTCCTGCTCTTCCTGTAAATCACATTAGGCCAGCTCCTGCTCTTCCTGTAGAGTTAAATATCAATGGGGTAACCCGTAAATCCACTGGACTCGGGTGCAATAAGGTACAAAAAAGAAAGGTCACAGTGGAAGATAATCTAACACAATATGTAGCAATATACACAAATGATCATTGTTACTAAATCATTTGACAACACCACCATTGGATCATACCATCAAATGGTCTTGATTTAATTGCATCAACAATTTGAGCAAATCAATTCATATTAAATACAGTGCTTGTAAATCTTAATGATATTAAGATTGGTGAAACCTGGGAAAAAGGGAAGGGGGGGTGGGTTGTGATCAGTGCGTGATGTGACAGGGAAAGGTAGTGTACATGTGGACATCAACAGTCAATATTTACAACCTATCCAGCCAGACGACTGGCTTCTACATGTATGATGAATCATAACACAATAAAAGGATGCAGATAACCAATCTCTGTCATCCACGTTTGATAGAGAGAACAATTGTCAACGTTTCGACCCCTATGGGTGGCAGGGAACTTGGATCCTTGCAAACGGGGTCTTCATCAGGCCTGGGACATAGCGATGGGGAAGCACCAAACAACAGCGAGAAGGCTTCAAGCTGACGATAGGAAGAGTGGGCCTCACAGGCTCTCAGATTAGTGACAAGTGTACGTTGATTCAGGTGTAATTGAGCACAGGTTGATGAGTAACCTGTAGCTTGCGGTTGCTGGAGTGATTCCGATCTGACAGCTAACGAACCTTTTCCCAGGTTGCACCAATCTTAATATCATTAAGATTTACAAGCACTGTATTTAATATGAATTGATTTGCTCAAATTGTTCCTGCTCTTCCTGTAAGCCATATTAGGACAGCGCCTCCTCTTCCTGTAAGCCACAGTAGGCCAGCTCCTCCTCTTCCTGTAAGCCAAATTAGGCCAGCTACTCCTCTTCCTGTAAGCACATTAGGCCAGCTCCTGCTCTTCCTGTAAGCCACATTATGCCAGCTCCTCCTCTTCCTGTGAGCCACATTAGGCCAGTTCCTGCTCTTCCTGTAAATCACATTAGCCAGCTCCTGCTCTTCCTGTAAGCCACATTAAGCCAGCTCCTGCTCTTCCTGTAAGCACATTAGGCCAGCTCCTGCTCTTCCTGTAAGCAACATTAAGCCAGTTCCTGCTCTTCCTGTAAGCTACATTAGGCCAGCTCCTGCTCTTCCTGTAAGCCATACTGGGCCAGCTCCTGCTCTTCCTGTAAGCCACATTAGGCCAGATCCTCCTGTTCCTGGAAGCCACATTAGGCCAGCTCCTGCTCTTCCTGTTAGCCACATTAGTCCAGCTCCTCCTCTTCCTGTAAGCACATTAGGCCAACGTCTCCTCTTCCTGTAAGCCACATTAGGCCAGCTCCTGCTCTTCATGTTAGCCACATTAGGCCAGCTCCGCCCCTTCCTGTTAGCCACATTAGGCCAGCTCTGCCTCTTCCTGTAAGCGCATTAGGCCAGCTCCTGCTCTGCCTGTAAACCACAGTAGGCCAGCTCCTCCTCTTCCTGTAAGCCACATTAAACCAGCTTCTCTTCTTCTTGTAAGCCACATTAGGCCAGCTCCCCGTCTTCCTGTGAGCACATTTGGCCAGCTCCTGCTCTTCCTGTAAGCCACATTAGGCCAGCTGCTCCTCGTCCTGTAAGTACATTAGGCCAACTCCTCCTCGTCCTGTAAGCCACATTAGGCCAGCTCCTGCTCTTCCTGTAAATCACATTAGGCCAGCCCCTGCTCTTCCTGTAAATCACATTAGACCAGCTCCTGCTCTTCCTGTTAGCCAAATTAGGCCTGCTCCTCCTCTTCCTGTAAGCCACAGTAGGCCAGGTCCTCCTCTTCCTGTAAGCACATTAGGCCAGCTCCTGCGCTTCCTGTTAAGCCACAGTAGGCCAACTCCTCCTCTTCCTGTAAGCCACAGTAGGCCAGCTCCTCCCTTCCTGTAAGCCACATTAGGCCAGCTCCTGCTCTTCCGATAAGCCACATTAGGCCAGCTCCTCCTCTTCCTGTAAGCCACAGTAGGCCAGCTCCTCCTCTTCCTGTAAGCCACATTAGGCCAGTTCCTGCTCTTCCTGTAAGCACATTAGGCCAGCTTCTCCTCTTCCTGTAAGCCACATTAGGCCAGCTCCTGCTCTTCCTGTAAGCCACATTAGGCCAGCTCCTGCTCTTTCTTTAAGCCACATTCGGCCAGCTCCTCCTCTTCCTGTAAGCCACATTAGGCCAGCTCCTCCTCTTCCTGTAAGCCACATTAGGCCGGCTCCTGCTCTTCCTGTAAATCACATTAGGCCAGCTCCTGCTCTTCCTGTAATCCACATTAAGCCAGCTCCTGCTCTTCCTGTAAGCCACATTAGGCCAGCACCTGCTCTTCCTGTAAGCACATTAGGCCAGGTCCTGCTCTTTCTGTAAGCCAAATTAAGCCAGTTCCTGCTCTTCCTGTAAGCCACATTAGGCCAGCTCCTGCTCTTCCTGTAAGCGCATTAGGCCAGCTCCTGCTCTTCCTGTAAGCCACAGTAGGCCAGCTCCTCCTCTTCCTGTAAGCCACATTAAACCAGCTTCTATTCTTCCTGTAAGCCACATTAGGTGAGCTCCCCCTCTTCCTGTGCGATACAAAAGGGGATGATGGACGGAACGTTTGAGCCAATCAAACACTCACCCCCAGTCAACTGATCTGGGTTTAATCCATCATCATTCTTTAGCTCACTCCACCACCCCAGTTCAGACATGGCCATATGCAAATCAGTCTGACCCTGTGCCTCATGGGAACAGTCCAGCCCGAACTGCCAACCCCCTCTTCCTGTGAGCACATTTGGCCAGCTTGTGCTCTTCCTGTAAGCCACATTAGGCCAGCACCTCCTCGTCCTGTAAGCACATTAGGCCAACTCCTCCTCGTCCTGTAAGCCACATTAGGCCAGCTCCTGCTGTTCCTGTAAGCCACATTAGGCCAGCTCCTGCTGTTCCTGTAAATCACATTAGGCCAGCTCCTGCTGTTCCTGTAAATCACAGTAGGCGTGCTCCCCCTCTTCCTGTAAGCACATTTGGCCAGCTCCTGCTCTTCGTGAAAGCCACATTAGGCCAGCTCCTCCTCTACCTGAAAGCCACATTAGGCCATCTCCTCCTCCTTCCTATAAGCCACAATAGGCCATCTCCTCCTCTTCCTGTAAGCACATTAGGCCAGCTCCTCATCTTCCTGTAAGCCACATTAAGCCAGTTCCTGCTCTTCCTGTAAGCCACATTAAGCCAGTTCCTGCTCTTCCTGTAAGCCACATTAAGCCAGTTCCTGCTCTTCCTGTAAGCCACATTAGGCCAGTTCCTGCTCTTCCTGTCAGCCACATTAGTCCAGCTCTCCTCTTCCTGTAAGCCACATTAGGCCAGCTCCTCCTCTTCCTGTAAGCACTTTAGGCCAACTTCTCCTCTTCCTGTGAGCCACATTAGGCCAGCTCCTCCTCTTCCTGTTAGCCACATTAGGCCAGCTCCTCCTCTTCCTGTAAGCACATTAGGCCAGCTCCTCCTCTTCCTTTAAGCACATTAGGCAAGTTCCTGCTCTTCCTGTAAGCCACATTAGGCCAGCTCCTGCTCTTCCTGTAAGCCACATTAAGCCAGCTCCTGCTCTTCCTGTAAGCCACATTAAGCCAGCTCCTGCTCTTCCTGTAAGCACACTAGGCCAGCTCCTGCTCTTCCTGTAAGCCACATTAAGCCAGTTCCTGCTCTTCCTGTAAGCCACATTAAGCCAGCTCCTGCTCTTCCTGTAAGCACACTAGGCCAGCTCCTGCTCTTCCTGTAAGCCACATTAGGCCAGCTCCTGCTCTTCCTGTAAGCGCATTAGGCCAGCTCCTTCTCTTCCTGTAAGCCACAGTAGGCCAGCTCCTCCTCTTCCTGTAAGCCACATTAAACCAGCTTCTCTTCTTCCTGTAAGCCACATTAGGCCAGCTCCCCCTCTTCCTGTGAGCATATTTGGCCAGCTCCTGCTCTTCCTGTTAGCCACATTAGGCCAGCTCCTCCTCGTCCTGTAAGCCACATTAGGCCAGCTCCTGCTCTTCCTGTAAATCACATTAGGCCAGCTCCTGCTCTTCCTGTAAATCACATTAGGCCAGCTCCTGTTCTTCCTGTAAATCACATTAGGCCAGCTCCTCCTTTTCCTGTAAGCCACATTAGGCCTGCCCCCCCTCTTCCTGTAAGCACATTAGGCTAGCTTCTCCTCTTCCTGTAAGCCACATTAGGCCAGCTCCTCCTCTTCCTTTAAGCACATTAGGCCAGCTCTGCCTCTTCCTGTAAGCACATTAGGTCAGCTCCTCCTCTTCCTGTAGATCACATTCGGCCAGCTCCTGCTCTTCCTGTTAGCCACATTAGGCCAGTTCCTCCTCTTCCTGTAAGCCACATTAGGCCAGCTCCCCCTCTTCCTGAAAGCCACATTAAGCCAGCTCCTCCTCTTCCTGTAAGCCACAGTAGGCCAGCTCCTCCTCTTCCTGTAAGCCACAGTAGGCCAGCTCCTCCTCTTCCTGTAAGCCACATTAGGCCAGCTCCTGCTCTTCCTATAAGCCACATTTGGCCAGTTCCTGCTCTTCCTGTAAGCCATACTGGGCCAGCTCCTGCTCTTCCTGTAAGCCACATTAGGCCATTTCCTGCTCTTCCTGTTAGCCACATTAGTCCAGCTCCTCCTCTTCCTGTAAGCCACATTAGGCCAACGTCTCCTCTTCCTGTAAGCCACATTAGGCCAGCTCCTCCTCTTCCTGTTAGCCACATTAGGCCAGCTCCGCCTCTTCCTGTTAGCCGCATTAGGCCAGCTCCTCCTCTTCCTGTAAGCACATTAGGCCAGCTCCTCCTCTTCCTGTAAGCACATTAGGCAAGTTCCTGCTCTTCCTGTAAATCTCATTAGGCCAGCTCCTGCTCTTCCTGTAAGCCACATTAGGCCAGCTCCTGCTCTTCCTATAAGCCACATTAGGCCAGCTCCTGCTCTTCCTGTAAGCCACACTGGGTCAGCTTCTGCTCTTCCTGTTAGCCACACTAGGCAAGCTCCGGCTCTTCCTGTAAGCCACATTAGGCCATCTCCTGCTCTTCCTGTAAGCCACACTAGGCCATCTCCTGCTCTTCCTGCAGAAGCAGACCAGCTCCTCCTCTTCCTAACCGGTCCTCTTACTGTATGCCACATTAAAAGGGGCTTTTCCTGTAAGTCACAGTAAGCCAGCCCCTGCTGCTCCTTCAGGAGCAGACCAGCGCCTCCTTTTCCAGTAGGTTGCTGCAGACCTTCTCCTCTTCTGCCATCCCCTCCTCCTACCGGCTCCTCCTTTCCCTAAAGAGAGCAGCAGATTCGCTTGAACGTGCTTTCTTTCTGCCTTTCAGGCTTACTCGAGCCTTGGAGAGAATATACAATGTTCTGTGTTCAGAATTTCCCTGGATGTCTGGCAGGAAGCGAGGACTCAACCCTCACGGGGGTCACCTTTGACCTCTTACTCCCAGCCAATCAAAACGAGTAGCATTTGACAGGAGGGACAGGGAGAGCGATGTCTGTTGGAATGTGCATTAGCTGTTTCAAACCAGACTTCTGACAGGCAAGCAGGGGGCATCTTTGATGAAGCGCCTGGAGGCTCCTGCTGGGCAGAGCTTTCATTGGCAGTTAAAGTCCTTCTAGGAGAAGTCAAGAGCAAGGACTCTGGAGTGCAGCCCCCAGTGGCAGCCACATGGCAGGGACAGTGGAGAAACTCCGTCATGTCGGGCAGCCACTGTCTTCTTACAAAGGGCACCATTAGGGGGTGAAGGACTGCTGGTATGACAAGTGGACACCTGTACTACAAATGTGGGTTCAAAGACCTGTACCAAAGCTATCAATCCCTGTGTTCAGCACTCCGTCTCCCTATAGGTTCATGCTGAGGCTGGAGCACCTGCCCCCACTTGGGGCGGGGGGGGGTACATGTCGTGTATTAGCCTTGACCAGCAGACTTGGGTTCATTGTGTGAAACTGGTAGCCAAGGGCTGGCCATGCAAGGCCAACGTGAAAAACACACAGGGCGAATGGTGCAGCCAGGGGTGCTATGGGGCATCTTTCACCCTTGGAGTGGGGCTCCATACATATATCATACACACTATGTTCCAACGGTTAACCTGCTCCATACAACTGTCATGCTATGCCCTCATGGTTAAACTGCCCTTACTGATATCCTACATGTTATGCCCTCATGCTTAAACTGCCCTTACAGATATCATACATGTTATGCCCTCATGGTTAAACTGCTCCTTACAGATATCATACATGTTATGCCCTCATGCTTAAACTGCCCTTACAGATACCATACATGTTATGCCCTCATGCTTAAACTGCCCTTACAGATACCATACATGTTATGCCCTCATGCTTAAACTGCCCTTACAGATATCATACATGCTATTCCCTCATGGTTAAACTGCTCCTTACAGATATCATACATGTTATGCCCTCATGGTTGAACTGCCCTTACAGATATCATACATGTTATGCTCTCATGGTTAAACTGCTCATTACATATATCATACATGTTACGCCCTCATGGTTAAACTGCCCTTACAGATATCATACATACTGTGCTCTCGTGGTTAAACTGCCCTCACAGATATCAGACATGTTATGCCCTCGTGGTTAAACTGCCCTTACAGATATCATACATACTGTTCTCTCGTGGTTAAACTTCTCGTTACAGATATCATACATGTAATGCCCTCATGGTTAAACTGCCCTTACAGATATCATACATACTGTGCTCTCGTGGTTAAACTGCCCTTACAGATATCATACATGTTATGCCCTCATGATTGCGGCTTGAAAGACAGCGAAAGGGCCGCTGGAAAAGGGTAGCAGGGCGCAGCCATCTTGGAAAAGTGCACGCTGTCCTTGCGGTTAACCTAGACCGGTTTGGAGAGGAGAGGCCCGTTTTTACCATCATTCCCGCGAGTTTGCTTTATTTCCTGGTTTTTAAAGATGGTCCACTGGACACAAAATGCCAACGAGCAGAAAACGAAGTTTTCCTTACAGGGGAGGATTGCGATTCAACAGTAGGACATTCCTTAGTCTGTAAACAAGTTCTGACCTCCTGGTCAGGGACCTGCTCTCTCCCCCGCAGCTCCGCTAGTGTGCCGCTACTGCTGTTGTGACGCTGCCCTGGTTAGCAGGGTTTGAGTCCGCTCTCCGCCAGTCTGCTTAGGTATCGTGCCTCTGTATTGTGACTCTCTGTATTGTGCCTCTTGTATTGTGTATTGTATTGAATTGTGACTTATATATTGTGCCTTTTTTACTTCTAGTGCCCTTATATTGTGCCTCTTTGTGCCTGTTGCCCTTTCCTCTGTGCCCAAATCGCCACCCTTTTCCTGCTGTTGCCGCCCCCGCTGCCCCTCCCCCCCCTGCCGCTTTCCGCAGCCGCCTCCCAGCTGGGCTTCCCTCCCCTATTTAATGGCGGCCGCTGCGCGACAGCGCCAAAGGCAAGCCTGTCTGCACCCGTGCGTGACCGCGACCAGTGCCAGGGACCCTGGATCTCCGACCACCCACCACTACGACTCAGCTGCCCTCCTCGCACTCAACCCCGGAAGGAACAACAACTGCCAGCTGTCCACGCCGAACACCACCCACGGCCAGTTCTCCTGCCGCCACTGCCGCCAGACCTTCCCCACCCTCCGCACCCCCACGGTAACCGCCTCCTCATCGGACGCCAACACTACCAAAGCCCTGAAGTGCATCCTCCTCAACGTGCGCTCCCTGCACAAGCAGACCATAGAAATCTGGGACCTCCTCGACACCGTCTCGCCAGACATCGCCTTCTTCACAGAAACCTGGACCAATACCTCCTTCGCCCCCGACATCGCCATCCCTGACGGATACAAAATCCAGAGGAAGGACTACCCCAACCGCCCAGGAGGAGGACCCGCCATCGCACACAAGAGCTCCCTCCGACTCTCACCTCCACCACAAGCGACCCGTCCTCCACCACAGAACACCTTCACGTCCAGATCCAGACAACCCCTAGAACCACGATGCGCGGCACCCTCGCATACAGACCCCCAGGACCTTGCGCTTCGTTCGCCACGACCATCGCCGACCTCATCGCACCCCACACCATCACCTCCTTTGACTACATGCTCATCGGAGACCTGAACTTCCACATCGACAACCCCAGCGACCCCAACCTGAACAACCTCGCCAACATTGGACTAAAACAACGCGTCACCGCCCCTACCCACAAAGCAGGACACAACCTCGACCCCGTTTTCGCAGGTGTGAACAAAATCCGCTACAGCCACACCACGCAACCACCATGGACAGACCACCACTGCGTACACTTCCTCGTCAACAAACCCAACCAACCCAAACCTGCACCCCTCCCTCCACGAAGAAACTGGAGCAAAGTCACAGAGGAGCATCTCAACTCCACCCTCAACCGCGATGCCCCCACCACCCCAACCGACGCCAACCTCGCAGCCAAAGAACTCCACAGATGGATCACCAACTGCGCTGACGAGCTCGCGCCCCTGCGCAACCCCGACAAACAGCGGCACAGGAAGGCCGCCTGGTTCACCGCCGACCTCCGAAAATCTAGACGCACCTGCAGACGTCTCGAGAAGAACTGGAGAAACAACAAAACCTCAGAAGATCTCACCGCCTACAAGAACGCCATGACGGAATACCACAAGCGTATCAGATCCACCAAAAGGACCTTCATCCAGAACAAAATCCTCGCTAACTCCAAGAAACTCTTCAGCGTCATCCAGGAATTCATAAAAAACCCCAGCGAATCCACAGATATCACCCCCTCCCAGGACCTCTGCAACAAGCTTGGATCCTACTTCCATCTGAAAATCAAGGGCCTCTACGACAACTTCAACGACCAGGCACCTGACTCCGTAGCCACCCCCTCCTCCAACAACGCCAGCCCACCATCTCCTACTGGAACCCAGTCACCACCGAAGATACCTCATCGATCATGAACGGCATCCACTCAGGAGCCCTCACGGACCCTTTCCCCCTGCACATCCTCCACAGGGCCGCCGCCATCGCTCCAGAACTGCGACACACCATCAACGCCACCTTCGAAACCCGCATATTTCCCGACGACTGGAAATGCTCAGAGGTCAGACCCCTGCTCAAGAAACCGTCAGCAGATCCCACAGACCTCAGGAACTACCGGCCCATCTCCCTCCTCCCCTTTGCTGCCAAAGTCACAGAGAAGACTGTCAACGCTCAACTAACAAAATTCATCGAAGAAAACTCCATCCTCGACCCCACCCAATACGGATTCCGCAGCAACCACAGCACCGAGAACGCTCTACTCGCGCCACAGACAACATCCGCACCCTCCTCGACCAAGGACATACCGCAGCCCTGATCCTACTCAACCTCTCAGCAGCATTCGACACCGTCTCCCACCGCACACTCACAGCCAGACTCCATGACGCCGGCATACAGGGAACTGCCCTCGACTGGCTACGCTCCTTTCTCACAGGCAGAACCCAAAGAATCAGTCTTCCACCCTTCCTCTCCGAACCCACAGAGATCAACTGCTGAGTACCCCAAGGATCATCGCTCAGCCCTATGCTCTTCAACATCTACATGGCCCCCCTCGCCGCCATCGTCGGACAGCACTAAACTTCCAGGAAGGAATGAAGGACGTCGCATCCTGGATGAGAAACAGCTGCCTGAAGCTCAACCTGGAGAACACAGAGGTCCTCGTACTCGGACCCTTCCCCTCTGCATGGGACAACACCTGGTAGTCCACCGCCCTCGGCAGCCCTCCCACCCCCACGGACCACGCCTGAAACCTCAGCATCATACTCGACTCCTCCCTCTCCATGACCCGACAGGTCAACGCCGTCGCCTCCACCTGCTACAACACCCTCTGCATCCTCCGCAAGACCTTCAAATGGATTCCCCCCCCCCGAATCAAGGAAGACCGTCACCCACGCACTCATAACCAGCAGACTGGACTACGGAAACGCCCTCTACACCGGAATCCACAAGTCTCTGCTCCGCAAACTGTAGACCATACAGAACACCTCAGCCAGACTCGTCCTCGGCATCCCTCGACACAAACACATCACCCAACACCTACGAGACCTCCACTGGCTCCCTGTTGAGAAACGAGTAACCTTCAAGATACTCACCCACGCCTACAAATGCCTCCACAACATCGGACCTCAATATCTCAACGACAGAGTCTCCTTCCACGTACCCAAGAGGAACCTCCGATCCGCCGACCTCGCCGAACCCCGCGCATCCATAGAGCAATAACAGGTGGAAAAACCTTCTCCTACATCGTGGCCAAGGCCTGGAATGAGCTGCCGACCGACATCAGACGCTCATCCACTCTGCACATCTTCAGGAAGACCCTCAAGACTTGGCTCTTCGACTTACCGGAGCCTCCCCCCCCCGCCCCTCCCTCCCCAGCGCCTTGAGACCCTCACGGGTGAGTCGCGCGCTTAAAACTCCCTGATTGATTGATTGATGATTACACTGCTCATTACAGATATCATACATGTTATGCCCTCATGGTTAAACTGCCCTTACACATATCATACATGTTATGCTCTCATGGTTAAACTGCCTTCACAGATATCATACATGTTATGCTCTCATGGTGATCTATTTTAAGCCCCACTCTGTTTAATGTGTTCATGGCCCCTCTGGCACTTTTGGCAGAACAATACGGTGCAAAGGTCATATCTTACGCAGATGATACACAGCTACTGTTCACCTGCGGTAAGGATATGGCCTTGAATGGGAGTGAGATAAGCACATGCCTGTCTAAAGTGTTCGCCTGGTTTAAACAGAACCAACTGATGTGTAATTCTGAAAAGTCAGAAATTATCTTCTTTGGTCACAACCCAGGTGAGGAATGGCGCAAATGGTGGCCACAGAATATGTCTCCCCCTGCAAGTTCTGCCACCACTGTCAAAAACCTTGGGGTGAAAATGCACTCGGACATGTCCATGAAGTTCCAGGTCCAAGCAGTGGCTGGCACTTGCTTCGGCCTTCTGAAAATGTTGAGGAATTTTCTTCCACTACTCCCAGTCCCTCATAGGAAAACAGTAGTTCAAGCATTGATCATATCGTGGCTTGATTATGTCAATGTTCTGTACTTAGGCCTCCCTGACTATCTTCTTGGCCGTTTACAGGTGGTGCAAAACGCCGCGGCAAGAGCCATACTTATGGTTGGCCTAAGGGCTCATATGACCCGCTATTTGAAGTCCCTGCACTGGCTCCTGGTGCGCAAGAGGACACATTTTAAAGCTTTGGTACTGGCCTACAAGGCTTTTCACAATATAGGAGCCCCATATCTGAGAAACAGAATCAAGCAGTATGCTCCACCTAGAAGTCTGAGGTCTTCCACCCAGCAGCTCTCTATTATTCCTAGGTTTTCTCGTTCTCGCCTGGGTGGTCGTTCTTTTCAGGTGGTAGCCTCTCAGCTTTGGAATAATCTGCCGCCCGCTCTACGTCATGCCCAGGATCTCCTCCGCTTCAGGCGAGGCTTAAAAACCTGGCTTTTCATGCAGTAAAGTAGCTGTCAGGAGCGTGCTCGTTCTGTTCTGTCATTGGTTTCCTTTCTCAGCGCCGGGACACTCCTGGGAGTAGCTGCGCGCTTTATAAGTGCCCAGTAACATAGCATAACATAACAAACTGCTCCTTTCAGATATCATACATGTTATGCTCTCGTGATTAAACTGCCCTTACAGACATCATACATGTTATGCTCTCGTGGTACAACTGCTCCTTACAGATATCATACGTGTTATGCTCTCGTGGTACAACTGCTCATTACAGATATCATACATGTTATGCCCTAATAATTACACTGTTCATTACAGATATCATACATGTTATGCTCTCGTGGTTAAACTGCCCTTACAGATATCATACATGTTATGCTCTCGTGATTAAACTGCCCTTACAGATATCATACATGCTATACAGTCACAGTTAAACTGCCCTTACAGATGTCACTCTATCCTCGCACGGTTAACTTGCTCCTTACAGGTGTCATGCTGTGGTTGCAGGGTTGCCACCCTCACCAGTGTCGGATCTAGTTTTCCCTGTGGTGGGCCTGGGGGGGGGAGGGGTTCTGTGGCCAGCACAGCCCCCCGTCCCGCGCAATGGGGAGGTGGACAGCCACCAACCCTTGCTGGTTTCCACTTACCAGTCACCTGTAAATCAGTCTCTTAGTACAGAAGCACTGAGGCCCCACAGCCCCCTCCCACAGGAAGGCTGGACCCTGTGTGCCACTTTCCCGGCGCTTCCTTTGGGAAGACGTCATCGAGGCACTGTGCGGAACCCATAATGGAAAGTGATAGGGGTGCGCCCTGGTTCACACGTGAACACCCCGAGGCAGTGGTTCATGTGAAATAATAAACTCTGCCGCGTCACCGGCCTAGAAAAACCCCAGGCAGAGAGTCTAGGGTTACTGTGAAGGCCCAGGGCCCCTCCAGGTGGACACGCCCTCCATGGACTAGGCTGCCGGCTATCACCTTATGTTCCTACAAACAAGGTCTAAATCGGGTACTTCGTACTAGAATTACAAATCTTTAAAAAAAAAAACAGGGGGACCCCTTAGCCCCCAAAAACTGTACAACTTTCCATTGTCCCCTGTCGGGCCGGTTATGGCTAGATTTTTAACAGATGTTAACACGTAAGTGCTTTTTCCAAGAACGTGCTTGCTTCTTTCCCAGTGCAAAAACAACAATTGATGGACAGAATGCAGAACAATGTCATACATTCACCCCAGTACAGAGATCTGGGCCTAAATCCATCGTTTTTTTGCTCACCATGCCATTCCAGTTTGAACCCAGCCATATGCAAATCAGTCTTGACCCTGTGCCCAATGGGAACAGTCCAGCCCGAACTGCCAGGCCAGGTCCTCCCTGGACTGGAAACAAGCATCCTAGGACCGGTTTCGGGGTTTCACCCCTCTTCAGCCAGGATAGCTTGATTCCAGTGGCATGGAGAGCACGGGACCCACGTCTGGGCATACCCGTCCCACTCGGGGTGACAAATGCAAAAACAACAGTTGATGGACAGAATGCAGAACAATGTCATACATTCACCCCAGTACAGAGATCTGGGCCTAAATCCATCGTTTTTTTGCTCACCATGCAATTCCAGTTTGAACCCAGCCATATGCAAATCAGTCTTGACCCTGTGCCTCATGGGAACAGTCCAGCCCGAACTCCCAAGCCAGGTCCTCCCTGGACTGGAAACAAGCATCCTAGGACCGCTTGACTGGGGGTGAGTGTTTGATTTGCTCTAACGCTCCGTCCATCATCCCCTTTAGTATTGCTTTGTTCGCCCTAAGTTGGCAGGGTATGCCCAGACGTGGGTCCCTTGCTCACTTTGCCACTGGATTCAAGATAGCCTGGCTGATGAGGGTTTTGAACCCGAAACCGGTCCCAGGATGCTTGTTTCCGGTCCAGGGAAGACATGGCTTGGCAGTTCGGAATGGACTGTTCCCATGAGGCACAGGGTCAGACTGATTTGCATATGGCCATGTCTGAACAGGGGTGGTGGAGTGAGCTAAAGAATGAAGATGGATTAAACCCAGATCAGTTGACTGGGGGTGAGTGTTTGATTTGCTCCAACGCTCCGTCCATCATCCCCTTTGGTATTGCTTTGTTCGCCCTAAGTTGGCAGGGTATGCCCAGACGTGGGTCCCTTGCTCACTTTGCCACTGGATTCAAGATAGCCTGGCTGATGAAGGTTTTGAACCCGAAACCGGTCCCAGGATGCTTGTTTCCGGTCCAGGGAAGACATGGCTTGGCAGTTCGGGCTGGACTGTTCCCATGAGGCACAGGGTCAGACTGATTTGCATATGGCCATGTCTGAACAGGGGTGGTGGAGTGAGCTAAAGAATGATGATGGATTAAACCCAGATCAGTTGACTGGGGGTGAGTGTTTGATTTGCTCTAACGCTCCGTCCATCATCCCCTTTGGTATTGCTTTGCTTCTTTCCCAGGGCATTTCTTGCCACCTGATTAGCACTCGTAACTCGCTGCTTGCACTTGTGATAGTGCACTCACAACTACCACGCGGTCAGTCAGGTGTGCGCAGAGTGCCACTGTTAATGGTGTGGCGAACACAGGTGGGCTCACCCCTGTGAAGTCAAGATGGACATCACTGCATCCAGCTGGAAGGGAAGGTTCTGGAGATGGGGTCAGGAGGTCTGGTCTGGGGAGCACTTTCAACTTTTGGGGTAGTCTATGGTGCCTCAGAAGATGAACATTTCTCTGTGTAGGCTCCTCTTCGTATGGGTGTCTATTGCCCCCCTCTTACATAATATGCCAGTCCAAAGCACTTTTTGGCTAAATTAGCTGCAGATGGTTGGAGCAGACCTCTAGATGTACCCTACTCGGACACTACCACTCATGAATCACTACTGAAGACAGCCAAACCAAATTCCACAGACCACTTTGGCTGCAGTTATCAATCGAGTATTTCTGACTTTGATAGAACACCCAGAAACAGGAAGTGCAATTGACCCTACAATACCACACAAGTTTTAGAAATGTGCTCTATAAAAGTGTGTACCGTAACCCTGCTGATTGGTGTGCAGCAAGCGGTTGAAAGAGCCACATTACCAAACCGCCTTCTGAATGTGTTTATCCGCCATGGAGAGTTGTACGGTGTCTAGCTCAGAGATCAAACATCCACATTGCCAAACCGCCTTCTGAAGGTGTTCCTCCACCATGGAGAGTTGTACGGTGTCTAGCTCAGAGATCAAACAGCCACATTACCAAACCGCCTTCTGAAGGTGTTCCTCCGCCATGGAGAGTTGTACGGTGTCTATCACAGAGATCAAAAACCCACATTACCATATCGCCTTCTGAAGGTGTTCATCCGCCATAGAGAGTTGTATGGTGTCTTATACAGAGATCAAACAGCCACATTACCAAACCGCCTTCGGAAGGTGTTCCTCCGCCATGGAGAGTTGTACGATGTCTATCACAGAGATCAAAAACCCACATTACCATACCGCCTTCTGAAGGTGTTCATCCGCCATAGAGAGTTGTATGGTGTCTTATACAGAGATCAAACAGCCACATTACCAAACCGCCTTCTGAAGGTGTTCCTCCGCCATGGAGAGTTGTACGATGTCTATCACAGAGATCAAAAACCCACATTACCATACCGCCTTCTGAAGGTGTTCATCCGCCATAGAGAGTTGTATGGTGTCTTATACAGAGATCAAACAGCCACATTACCAAACCGCCTTCTGATGGTGTTCATCCGCCATAGAGAGTTGTACAGTGTCTCTCACAGAGATCAAGGAGCCACATTACCAAACCGCCTTCTGAAGGTGTTCATCCGCCATAGAGAGTTGTACGGTGTCCAACTCAGAGATCAAAGAGCCACATTACCATACCGCCTTCTTAATGTGTTCATCCGCCATGGAGAGTTGTACGGTGTCCAGCACAGAGTTCAAAGAGCCACATTACCAAACCGCCTTCTGAAGGTGTTCCTCCGCCATGGAGAGTTGTACGGTGTCCAGCACAGAGATCAAAGAGCCACATTACCATACTCTTCCGCCATAGAGAGTTGTACGGTGTCTAGCACAGAGATCAAAGAGCCGCATTACCATGCCACCTTTTGAAGGTGTTCATCCGAAGGTGTTCATCCGCCATGGAGAGTTGTACGGTGTCTTACACAGAGATCAAACAGACACATTATCAAACTGCCTTCTGAAGGTGTTCCTCCGCCATTGGAGAGTTGCACGGTGTCTAGAGCTCAGAGTTCCATGTAGGAGGGAAGAAAAAGCACCCAGGATCTAAAGCAACATCCCGTAATGATCAGGACCACCCCAGCGCTACTCCAGTTTAGGAAAGATCTCAGGATGCACGCTTTAAAGAATACTACATCATGACAAAGAGGCCACCGCCACTCTCAGAGTCCCGTTCGCTCCCCCAGATGAAGGCCCTACAGGCTCGGCTTGGTCATCGGGGCCCATGAGCTGCACACGCCCACCCTCAGACGAAGAAAGTCCTCTCTTGACCTGCTGCTCATGGTGCCGGAGATTACTGAGGAAGACTTGGGTTTATGCCTTCACCGAGGTCCTTCATTCTTGGGGTGCTCCCCAATAGACAATAAGTCAAAGCAACAGTTCCCTTGGTTAGTATTCAAACACACTATCAGTAACTTATGCCACACTCATACCAAATATACAGCTGTCACCAGAAAGTGTCACCAGTTCACCAAAGCCAATAAACAAATGTACAAATGATTTATTCAGTAAATTCCAGTTAAAAAGATCATATAAAATACATAAAATAAAAACACATCAAATACTGCACCGTAGATTGGCTTCCAATATGGAAAATAACATACACAAAATCATATAATCATACATGTAAAATACATTATGGGAGAATATATTTAGACATTCAAGTTTTGTCATTTATATCACTAATCCGACAGTAATTCCATGGTCAAACCATCATTGTGTACTATTCCTTTAATGGACACAGAAAAACCGGAATACCGGACTAGGAACCTAGCTAGGGTGACGTGAGACCCCAACTCAAGTCGAGTTAGACAGTCTTGTTCAGACAAGAAGGAAACATTTCCTTCTTGAGTCCCCTCACTCACCAGGGTTTCCCCTTGGTGACATGCTTCATCATTGGGGTCCTCTCAATCCGCTGCGGATTGAGGCGTGCTTCGACTTGCGATCTCCAGGGGTACGAGTAGGTGAATCACCGGTGAGGTGTGCTCGGCTCAAAGTGTGACTACGAGCCCCTCAACCCCTCCAGACCATGGGGCAATTCTGAACCTCACATTAAATACTACGATCCATTGAGTCAAATCGTATGTATTAACAATTAATGTACACACAGTAGGTGTGGCACATCACTTTTCACTAACTATTTATTTACCTCACATTTAGGTCACTTAGGAGTGGAACGCACAGGGCTGGTCCCTGTGTGGTCCTGAGGAAGAGCCTTGGGGAGGCTCGAAACATGTTGACCAATACTAGAGGCGTTTAACTCATCATGGTTACATTGTTCTCTAGTACCCCTGTTTTTAAATATACCGACTAGGAGCTAGAATAAAATTATTTCGCCCACTAGCCAGGTATTTTTAACATCTTTATTCTTCCACTCCACAACACGACACATTTTTTCACGCAAGTGCTCCTACGTAATTTCGCAAGTTGAAGCACGCCTCAATCCGCAGCGGATTGAGAGGACCCCAATGATGAAGCATGTCACCAAGGGGAAACCCTGGTGAGTGAGGGGACTCAAGAAGGAAATTTTTCCTTCTTGTCTGAACAAGACTGTCTAACTCGACTTGAGTTGGGGTCTCACGTCACCCTAGCTAGGTTCCTAGTCCGCTATTCCGGTTTTTCTGTGTCTATTACTGAAAGGAGGGTGGACCTAGCTTTATACCCTCTACCTCCCCCCTATTTTTTGAGTCTATTCCTTTAATGACCAGGATAGATTCAATTTAGTGCAATTGTTGTAGCAGCGCGACGCGTTTCGGTTGATTCAAATTGTTTCAACCACCTTCTACAGGAAGAAAAACTTTATATCTCCCAAAGCTTCCAATCTATTTATAAAAACATCATAAAACCACATTTCAGAATACTTCATTATATAACATCTCATGTCACATTACAATGTGTTATTTAATGTACATATCAATCCCACAGTGCAAAGTTGCTCACACTAAGCTTAAAAACAACTAGTATTGTGCTTTGGGGAACATTTACCAAACATCATTTACACTAAACCTCTGGGGATTCTCAAATCTCTACTTCCAACCCCACACATACCAATGTATTCTCAATTCTACCATACACGTGACACACCTGATCACATACGGTTATCTACGCCCTACGCTGCAAAAGCAGCAAAAGAGGTTGACCCACCATAAATTGTAATAAGGTATCAAGCACTCCTCCTGGGATCTGGCTCCTCAAGGTGATGCAACAACAAGACAGTTCTTTGTTGTATCCTAGACGATTTAAAAAAGACTCTCTGCGAGTCTAAAAGTAAATATAAACACATATTGTAAAATTCCACCCTATAGGTATAAGGTCTATAATACATAAGGTACTTTCTTCAGAACGTTACCTTATATCAGGTGATGGAAGCAAATATGCAAATTTTCCAAAGACGGTTCTGGGATTAAATGTGCTCCCCAATAGAACAGTTAGTGGAGTTGGTGAGGAGAAAAGGGGGGGGGGCAAGAGTCACTTCTGGGGGGTAACCAATGAAATAAGTGCTAGAACGGTGAACCCATAGAACAGGCAACAAAGGACCTTCAGAATGCTTACTCCTGCATTAGCTGCTTTCAGTAGTAACAAAAGTTTTAACTATGTATGTTATATAATACATTAAATTATTGGTATATTTGCTTAGAATGAAAATGTTCAAATATTCTGTATAACGTTATTTTAAAATGTAACCAGTGGAATTGAAATGTGGCGAAACCAAAGATGAAACTACAGACAGAGCTCATGATCTACACACAGAGAGTGCCCAGATTTGCAGGCGTGAGAGTCATTTGCTTCTTTTCAAGCAACAATATCGAGCCCTACGCAAGAACAGCCATTCTCTTGCCCTACAGAGAGGAAGCGACCCACTTTTAGACCAACACAGCAAAGAAACCCATTTCTCCTTCACCAAATGGCCGTCTTTCGTCCAACACAAACCTCTTTCCTGCCCACAAAAAGCAAACAAACCCCATTGTGGTAAACACACAAAAATCACCCCTGTTCTAGTCCAACATAGAGTACAAACACACCTCTTTGGTCCAGCAGCACACATATACGCTCAACGGTACTACAGAACGACCCCCCACCTGGGGATGCGACCAACATAGAATACCTGCTTTGCGCCAACACCTGACCAACAAACCCCTCCTTAGTCGTGTACAGAATACAAAACTCTGTCGGGTCCTAACATAAAAAGAACAGCTTAACTTGACATAGAACAAGTAAGTACTTTCCTGGTTCCACACAGAACAATCAGGTGGACATACAATTGCTCTCAAACACACCTTCTTTACTCCTGTGCAGAACAATCTTTTTGACCTTACATGGAGGAAAGCAAGTCTTGACTTTCTGAGCAGCATAAACCCACTCTCTGTTGTCCCATCACTCAAACACACCGCGCCAGAGGCAGACTATACTGCTGTCGCCCAGTCCGCAGGACACTGTGGTATATGGTCTAAAAAAAGGAAACTTGTTGTAAGACTCCCTCCAGGTTTTTAATGGTCTCTTCTCGAAAACAGTGCTTCGGTGCACTTGTTATTCGCTTCTCCTTTCCGATTGTGATGTCTCTGACTGCATTGTTTCTGCCTATGGTGTCTCATACCTCTCTCTCTTTGTCGTCTTTGCTTCTACAGGTATCAGACCACCTGAAGACCACACTCTCCAGCACTGTGCCTTCTGAAGCTCCTGAAGATGAAGGCCCGCCAACTTCAAGCCCACAGAATCGGATGCCAGAGAAGATATCTACTGCTTCACCTGAACCCCTGGCAGCCTTCACTTCCGTCCACTCTAGTGAGACCTCCAAAGCCATCCCTCCATCCCAACACATGCCTGGCGATCCCTGGAATGAGAAACTGAACATTCAGCAAGGAACACAGGCCTCAGTCCCAACCAGCCTTCTGGATATAGAGCCCGTCTCAAATGTCTTTGTGAGACAGGCACTGCTAAAGTCAGAAGAGACCCCTTCTGCCTCCCTGGATCCTGGTACAGCAGCTCTAGCGAATGAGCTGACCTCAAGTCTTCTCCTGGGTGGGGCGCCTCTTGGCCCTTCTGGAGGCTTTCCATTGTCCGAGGAATCCAATAGAGCTTCTGTGGAGACTCACCTGTTTTCTAGCCTTGAGACCAGAGTGTCATCTACAACTCTTGCAGATTCTGCTGTTTCTAGCAGGGCCAACGTGGAGAGCGAGTTATCCTCTAGCCTGCTTTTGGGAGGGACACCACTTGAAACTTCATCCTCGGAGCACGCCACCCGAAAGATAATCTCGCCCAGGGAGGCAGATGTTGCAGGAAATGGCTCTCCTCCAAAGATGGAGAGCTCCAGTTCACTGGGAGGCGGCAGTCACTTTCTTACCAGGGCTTCCCACCTGATGGAACATTCCTATCCGAAGGATCCAGGTGACGCTCATGCTACATCTGAGCAATCCCTCGGAGGAATGGACTGGAGTCTTTCAGAGTCTTTTGACTGGAACTCTCCAGCAAGGAGTTCTGAGTGGCCTTTGAGGAGAGCAAATCCGCCTGCATCTTCAACTAATGAGATTTCTGCTGCTAAGCATTCTCCGAGTGATGAAGCAGCTGTGTCGGCCCCTTACACAGACCATGCTCTCTTGGGTGCACCACCACATGAAACAAAGATGTATCATGGGCCAGGCATTCATGGAAGTGCAGAACTGACTACAGTTGCAGATAGAGAAGAATTAGACCTGTTTAGAACATCAATTACGCCTGTCAATGATTCCAGCCCCAAAGCTAGGCTTCGAAAGCTTCCCAGTGAAGAACAAATTGATGATACTTCAGGCACAATAGAATTCCCCAAGTGGGAGCGGAGGCAGTATTCTGGAGAAAAGGCAAGGCTCTTGACCCCTGAGAAGCTTAACGAGGCAGAGCCCAGTCCAGCAATTGGCATGGAGATGGGGAGGGAGAGAGATGTCTCCATGGGAAGGGTCCCTGAAGGTTTAATGGAGGCAGGCTTGTCTACTGGGGTGCCTACTGCTGAGGAGACTCGAGAGGAATCGAATACTCAGAGTTTGAAGTTTGATGTTTTCCAGGCAGAAGAGGTGTTCGATCCCTACACTGGGCCTACCAAGTTATGCCAGGTGGAAACTGAGCCTGATATTTCCCACACTGGGCTGGCATCAGTGATGGCAGACGCACAAGGCTTGATAGAGCCGCTGAGACCCATCCTGCTCTCTGACCCTGCAGCCGAACCATGCGTTCTCTATCATGGGCTCGCCCCTGTGGAACACGCCACTCCCAGCCGCGAGGACGACTCTTGCTTGTCAATGCTTGAAGCCAGAGGGGAGCACCGTCTGGAAGAGAAGCATTTTGCGAAAGAGGAAAGGGAGTCCTGGTGCATGGTAGGCACCCCAGAGAAGAGTGAAGCATGGGAGGCCATGGACACCCAAGCCCAGGATTTGGAGGTGAGCGACTTCGACCCGATGCGGAGTCAAACTGAGACGGAGAAGGTACTGAGAGCCAGGGAACCCAACTCACATTGGCTGGAGGAGCTGCTGTCACCGACCCCCATAAGCGAGGACCTGGAGCGAGACCTGGAGGAGACCCCAAAGAGCCAAGAGTATGAGGTAGGCCTGGACCTTTTATTTATTTTTTGGGGGCGGGAGGGGCCAGTGGAGGTTTATGCTCGTTAGTTAGGAGCTGGGACCTGACTTGCATCCATCAGTCACTTTTTTGGGCTTTAAATGTTCAATGGTGCAAAATCCAGTAAACACCCGATCATTATATTCTTTCCATTGTTAACTTCTGTCACTTTATTCCAACTTTATCTGCTGAAAGATCTCTCTTGAAAGGGAGAACTGAAAGTGAACCGCTCTCCTTCCCTCCTGTTCTCTGGAACATTTCACGTGTTACTTTGTTACTTTCAGTGAATACAGTGGCATCAGGGCTCCTCTAAGGTAACACACTAACAAGTACCTTCCTTGCTCTTGTGTAAGAGAACAAGGAGAGAAGAAAAATGGTGGTTCCCAAAGTGACACAAATTACATTGAAAAGGATAAAATACTAGAGTATTCTGGAACTTGTCTTGTGCATTCGCCGGCCGCTCTGCGGTAATCCTGGGAGGCTTGAACTACCCACCTGATTGTATCTCTGACAACTTTCCTCGCTTAGCTGAGAATTTCTAGGGCTTTGGGTCTAGGTAGTGGACCAGGGAACCCATACAGTTTAGGGGGCACATTCTTAATTTAGTGTTTGCTGGCGAGTCCATCATTCGCCATCTGGTCTTGCCGTCTGTGACCTGTACTAGCTTCATTTGCCATCATCTGGTTTATGTTTGCAAAAGTCATCTGGCCCCTTTTCAATTGTCTGTTGCTGTATTTGAGTGTTGAACTGTTACTAATGAGTTGGAAACTTTGCCAAGCAGTAAGGAAGTAATAAAAATAATAATGCAATAATACTGTCATAAGTGTACCGCATTATGGCACATTTCCTGCTGCATAATTTAGTGAACCCTCCGGCATAATCTGACCCTCCTCTCTCTCATAACTCCAGTGGCCATGGCTATACACGTCTTCATGCGGTGAAGTCCAGTTTTATCAATCCTCTCCTTGAATCATTTTCAAATATTTCCTCTCCATAGATATCTCCCAAGAATATCATGCCATGTCGCCTCCTGCAAGGTTAGGTGGCATCTTACTTCTGAACTAAAATACTAACATTTATGAGAGAATAACATTTTCCATTTCTTGAGCAGCCGTCCCTGATACCGTTTCGACTCTTCCAGTAATGAGTAAAGCTGAGCTGAGTCGGGCACTAGTGAGCCTTAAATCAAGTGGACGTCATGTAAGATCTGTGTCCTGTCTCCATCGTATAAGCCCTGGAGCTTGCTGGCTTGTGATTTTATTAATTAAGGAACCTTATATCACATGGATGTTAAGTGAGATATGTGTCCTTCCTCCATCATATCAGCATTGGAGCATGCTGGTATATTACTTTGTTAATTAATTAAATATAAATCACAAGGAAGTGATGTAATATCTGTGTCTTGGCTCCATCGTACAAGCCTTGGAGCTTGCTGGCTTGTAATTTTATTAATTAAAGAACCTTAAATCACGTGGGCGAGATGCGAGCGTATGAGCTTCCTGGTTTGTGATTATATTAACCTCTAGTATTGTTTATGATGTGTGTAAGAATGTAGTCGTCTTACCAATGAGTAAATAAAGTGCACTTAAGTTCGCTGATTTAAAGAACGTTTATCATATGACTCTACTCCACGCTTGAGCCAAGATTGACCCTCTGACATATGACTCTTCTCCACGCTTGAGCCAAGATTGACCCTCTGGCATGACTCTACTCCACGCTTGAGCCAAGATTGAACCTCTGTCCCATGACTCTACTCTATGCTTGAGCCAAGATTGAACCTCTGTCATATGACTATACTCCACGCTTGAGCCAAGATTGAACCTCTGTCATATGACTCTACTCCATGCTTGAGCCAAGATTGAACCTCTGTCACATGACTCTACTCTACGCTTGAGCCAAGATTGAACCTCTTGTCATATGACTCTACTCCACGCTTGAGCCAAGATTGAAACTCTGTCATATGACTCTACTCCACTCTAGAGCCAAGAATGTACCTCTGTAATATGACTCTACTCCATGCTTGAGCCAAGATTCAACCTCTGTCATATGACTCTATTCCACGCTTCAGCCAAGATTGAACCTCTGTCATATGACTCTACTTCACACTTGAGCCAAGATTGAACCTCTGTCATATGACTCTATTCCACGCTTCAGCCAAGATTGAACCTCTGTCATATGACTCTACTTCACACTTGAGCCAAGATTGAACCTCTGTCAT
The DNA here is from genome assembly GCA_963921515.1 of Calotriton arnoldi. Taxonomy (NCBI): domain Eukaryota; kingdom Metazoa; phylum Chordata; class Amphibia; order Caudata; family Salamandridae; genus Calotriton; species Calotriton arnoldi. The sequence continues at coordinate 1,546,187 of CAWUFW010003203.1, read as the reverse complement.
ATGACTCTACTCTACGCTTGAGCCAAGATTGAACCTCTGTCATATAACTCTACTCCACGCTTGAGCCAAGATTGAACCTCTGTCACATGACTTTACTCCACGCTTGAGACCAGATTGAACCTCTGTCATATGACTCTACTCCACGCTTGAGCCAAGATTGAACCTCTGTCATATGACTCTACTCCATGCTTCAGCCAAGATTGAACCTCTGTCATATGACTCTACTCCACGCTTGAACCAAGATTGAACCTGTCATATGACTATCCACGCTTGAGCCAAGATTTAACCTCTGTCATAAGACTCTACTCCACACTTGAGCCAAGATTGAACCTCTGTCACATGACTTTACTCCATGCTTGAGACAAGATTGATTCTCTGTCATATGACTCTACTCCATGCTTGAGCCAAGATTGAACCTTTGTCACATGACTCGACTCTACGCTTGAGCCAAGATTGAACCTCTGTCACATGACTCTACTCCATGCTTGAGCCAAGATTGAACCTGTCGCATGATTCTACGCTTGAGCCAAGATTGAACCTCTGTCACATGACTCTACTCCACGCTTGAGCCAAGATTGAACCTCTGTCATATGACTCTACTCCACGCTTGAGCCAAGATTGAACCTCTGTCGTATGACTCTCCTCCACGCTTGAGCCAAGATTGACCCTTTGTCATATGACTCTACTCCACGCTTGAGCCAAGATTGAACCTCTGTCATATGACTCTACTTCACGCTTGAGCCAAGATTGAACCTGTCACATGACTCTACTCTACGCTTGAGCCAAGATTTAACCTCTGTCACATGACTCTACGCTTGAGCCAAGATTGAACCTCTGTCATATGACTCTACTCCACGCTTGAGCCAAGATTCAACGTCTGTCATATGATTCTACTCCACGCTTGAGCCAAGATTGAGCCTCTGTCCTATGACTCTACTCCACGCTTGAGCCAAGATTGAACCTGTCATATGACTCTACTCCACGCTTGAGCCAAGATTGAACCTGTCATATGACTCTACTCCTCGCTTGAGCCAAGATTGAACCTTTGTCATATGACTCTATCCACGCTTGAGCCAAGATTGAACCTCTGTCATATGACTCTACTCCACGGTTGAGCCAAGATTGAACCTTTGTCATATGACTCTATCCACGCTTGAGCCACCATTGAACCTCTGTCATATGAGACTACTCCACGCTTGAGCCGCGATTGCTAAATACCGCGGCCCTGAGGTTTGGAATTTACCGGATGCAATAGCACCTATTATGAGTTTGCCCTAGTAAATGAAGAATAACATGCTGGTTTTGGTGCTTTAGCCTGTATTTACCAGCGCTTCCTACCCAGTAAATTTCTGCAGATATGACCTGCTCATATTTTGCTTGGGAAAATGCAAGAGGTGTGGAAAACTCCGTCCCACTTGCAGTTGCAACACATATGCAAACCGTGGTTTGCACATGTGTCTCAATTTTCCAAGGGACTCATAATCGAGGCCTTAGTGGGGACTTCAAATATGCTTGGTTCCATGAGGGACAACCAGCAGACCTCCCACCTCTAGATCTCTTGAAAGTGTTGGACAGGATCGTCGAATCCATTATGAGCGATGCTATTGGTGGTGCGGGACTGCCTGGCCCGCGCTTAACACATTCCATGCATCGGACGGCCCCCGGCCGTCTGACGTCACGGTGGGCGTGGGCGTCGGACGGCTGGGGGCAGTCCGATTTCCGCACGTGTAAAATCTGCCCGCACAGCGGGGAAATTTGCGCCGCAGCGAACGGGTTAAAAGCTTCATCCAATGTAGCCAGAAACTCAGTTTGCTTTACCCAGAAGTGCGTCACTAACAAATCACATCAATAGGAATTCTAGAATGTTTGATGATGATATCAGCTTGGGTTTGGGGATCTATTGTGACATCAATCACCGATTGGCCCCTCCTACTGTTCTAGATGCGTTTCTGAGTAAGTATCAGACTCTGGTGGTCTCTCTCTCAGTTACGCTCTGCTCGGGTTCTGGTTACTTGTGGGGCGCTCTCCCATGTCTCATTTTATCTATAGATTCAGTCTGGTCAGTCTTTGAGGCGCCACACCTTCTCCATTGGCTTGTGGTATGGTTAGGACGCCCACCTTCTGCTGACCTCGATTGTGGTCACCTGTGTTGATCGACTGCTTGAGGTACATTTGGATGGAATCCAAAGAGGCATGGCCAACAATTTGCTCAAGGTCACTGGCAGATCATGCAGTTCTGGGGAGAGGATTTGTGTCACTCACTCAACCTCTTCACAGACCGTTTCGTCCCGCTGCCATTTGTCTTGGAGAAACAAAGCATCTGGGTGCAGTCTTTGTCCAGGGAGTTTGTATTAAGACCAAGTGCCTAGGGTCCGGCGACGGGGAATGTTGAGGCAAGTCCTTCCTTTTGTCCCAACATCTCAGCGTCCTCTTAGCATCACCTCAGCATCCTCTTAGCATCATCTCAGCATCCCGTTAGCATCATCTCAGGATCCTATTAGCATCATCTCAGCGTCCTGTTAGCATCATCTCAGCGTCCTGTTAGCATCATCTCAGCGCCCTGTTAGCATCATCTCAGCATCCTATTAGCATCATCGGTGAAGAAAATAGAGAATACTGGGATAATTGAGGCACTGTCGTTTTGTGTCCAAATCTCCCCCACTTTCCCATTCGCTGGATTGCTGGTTTATAGACCCCCAGACTCACCGACTGCTCAGTGGTCTGAACTATATAATATTATTGCTGATCTCTCTCTAAAATACGCAAATTGCACCATCCTTGGAGATTTCAATGTCCATATGGACAACGATATATGCCCACTAGCCGTTCAACTACTACATACCCTTAAAGGGTTGAACTTGACTCAAAAAGTTTCTTCCCCTACACATGTGGCTGGCCACATGTTGGACCTCATTTTTACCAACATCCCCTCTTTAAGAGTTGACACTCCTCTCCCATTGACCTGGTCAGACCATTTTTTAGTTCCTTTTTACTTAACTATCCCTTCTAATAAGAATCAGGCTAGCCCCACACCTGAAACAAGAAGGGATTGGAGGAAGGTTATACCAGAGATCATTGGCTGTGTGCTAGATGACACAGTTCCAGTACTGACGGGAGAGCCTAGTCAAGACGCCCTCTCTTCAACAACTGGATCATATCGGCCCTGGACAAGGTTGCTCCACTTAAAAGTATGAAGTTGTCCAGAAAAAGTCCCTCTGCCCCCTGGTTCACTACTCAACTCCGGACGGAGAAAAGTTCATGTAAGCAGCTGGAGCGCTTGTGGAGAAAAAACTATAACACCGACGCCAAATGTAGATATAAAATGGCATTAAAGAAATTTCATACTTCTAAACGTAACACAATCAGAGATTATATAGCCAACCAGATTAAAACTGCAGATAATTCTACCAAAGAAGTATTCAAGATTGTTCATGGCTTTTTGAAACCATTAGCCCTGAAGAGTACTATTACCCCCTCAGCCTCTCTATGTGAAGATCTTTCCAGTTTTTTCCACGATAAGATTCAGAAAATCTACTCTTCTTTCCCCTTAGCTGGGTTCCCTCCGCTGTTAGCAACATCAGCCCACAATCCTAATCCTTCTTACATCTGGTCGGAATTTCAGCCATTATGCACAGTTACTTCACTGGCGGAACTTAGTAAAATAAAATCATGTGCTCCGACCGATCCTTGTCCGGCTAATCTTTTTAAATTACTGGCTCCTCAGCTCAATCCCGTCTTGAATGCCTTTTGGAACTCCTCCTTGAGCCGGGGCACTTTTCCTGTGTTATGGAAAACGGCTTATGTCCAACCTATTTTAAAGAAGGATGACGCGGACCCTTCAGATCTAAAAAACTTTAGACCGATCTCTCTCCTCCCGGCACCGGCCAAAGTGCTGGAAAAGGTAGTCCAAATGCAATTGTCAGAGTTTCTGGAGATCAACCATCTTCTCCACGACTCCCAGTCGGGTTTCAGGAAGGGATACAGCACAGAGACGGCCCTTCTGGAAGTGGCGGAAACCATACGGGAAACGGTGGACCAAGGCAGAAGTGCAATGTTAGTGCTGTTGGACTTGTCCGCAGCCTTTGACACTGTGTCACACCACATCTTACTAGAGAGACTTGAGTCCCTTGGTGTGAAGGGCACCGTTCTAAACTGGTTCCGCTCCTTTTAGAGGGCCGTTCTCAAAATGTGTTCCTGCGCCCTTTTATTTCGGCCTCTAGATCCATTAGCTGTGGGGTCCCACAGGGATCGGCGCTGAGCCCCACCCTTTTTAATGCGTACCTGGCCCCTCTCGCCACACAGATTGAACAGTGTGGGGTGAAGGTGGTCTCGTACGCCGATGATACGCAGCTTGTGTTCTCTTTTAAAGAACACACGGAGGTAGCTTTCATGAATTTTAAACTATGTCTACGAAAAATCTTGGCATGGATGACGAACAATTGCATGAAGTTGAATACAGATAAAACCGAGGTTCTGTTTTTTAATCAACCATCTCCACCTTCGTCTGAACTTTGGTGGCCGGCAGAGCTTAACCCCCCTCCTAGTCCGGTGCACTCTGCTAGGAACTTGGGATTTAGATTTGATGCTAATCTCTCGGGTAGTGCCCAAATTTGTAAAGTCTCTTCTGCATGCTTTTGGAAATTAAAAAGTTTACGAAGAGTTCTGCATTTACTGCCAATGAATTGCAGAAAAAATGTAGTCCATGCACTTGTTACCTCTCAATTGGACTACGCAAATAGTCTTTACCTGGGGCTCCCAGATTATTTGTTGAGAAAATTGCAGATTATACAAAATGCTGCAGCTAGGCTGATCAGAAATGTGCCTCTTCGCCACCACATCTCTCCTCACTTGCGTAGCCTTCATTGGCTCCCTGTCAGAAGACGGATTGAATTCAAGGCATTGGTACTAGCTTTCAGATCCATGAGAGATGTGGGCCCTCAATATCTGAAGCATAGACTTCGGAAGTATTGCCAATCAAGATCGCTATGGTCAAACCATCAGGACCTAATGGTGACCCCACGCTTCAAAAAGGCCAGGATGGGGGCCGTGCCTTTGCTGTGAAAACAGCCTCTTTGTGGAACTCTATGCCAGCTCATCTTCGAAAGGCGAGCTCAGAGCCTCTGTTCAGAAAGGCCTTAAAAACCTGGTTGTTCAGCCTAACCCAAATTACTGCATAATTCTTCTGCTTCTGTTTGCTATCTGCACTTACCGCTAGCGCCGGGACACTTCCGCAGGAGGTAGCCGTGCGCTCTAGAAATTGAATTAATAATAATAATAATAATAATCTCAGCGTCCTGTTCGCATCATCTCAGCGTCCTGTTCGCATCATCTCAGCGTCCTGTTAGCATCATCTCAGCGTCCTGTTAGCATCATCTCAGCGTCCTGTTAGCATCATCTCAGCGTCCTGTTAGCATCATCTCAGCGTCCTGTTAGCATCATCTCAGCGTCCTCTTAGCATCATCTCAGGATCCTATTAGCATCATCTCAGCGTCCTATTAGCATCATCTCAGCGTCCTGTTAGCATCATCTCAGCGTCCTGTTCGCATCATCTCAGCGCCCTGTTAGCATCATCTCAGCGCCCTGTTAGCATCATCTCAGCGTCCTCTTAGCATCATCTCAGCGTCCTCTTAGCATCATCTCAGCATCCTGTTAGCATCATCTCAGCATCCTGTTAGCATCATCTCAGCGTCCTCCTAGCATCATCTCAGCGTCCTGTTAGCATCATCTCAGCGTCCTGTTAGCATCATCTCAGCATCCTCTTAGCATCATCTCAGCGTCCTCTTAGCATCATCTCAGCGTCAAGTTAGCATCATCTCAGCGTCCTGTTAGCATCATCTCAGCATCCTGTTAGCATCATCTCAGCATCCTGTTAGCATCATCTCAGCGTCCTCTTAGCATCATCTCAGCGTCCTGTTAGCATCATCTCAGCATCCTGTTAGCATCACCTCAGCGTCCTGTTAGCATCACCTCAGCGTCCTGTTAGCATCATCTCAGCGTCCTGTTAGCATCATCTCAGCGTCCTGTTAGCATCATCTCAGCGTCCTCTTAGCATCATCTCAGCATCCTCTTAGCATCATCTCAGCATCCTCTTAGCATCATCTCAGCGCCCTGTTAGCATCATCTCAGCGCCCTGTTAGCATCATCTCAGCGCCCTGTTAGCATCATCTCAGGATCCTATTAGCATCATCTCAGCGCCCTGTTAGCATCATCTCAGCGTCCTCTTAGCATCACCTCAGCATCCTGTTAGCATCATCTCAGCGTCCTCTTAGCATCATCTCAGCGCCCTCTTAGCATCATCTCAGCGCCCTGTTAGCATCATCTCAGCGTCCTGTTAGCATCATCTCAGCGTCCTGTTAGCATCATCTCAGCGTCCTGTTAGCATCATCTCAGCGTCCTGTTAGCATCACCTCAGCGTCCTGTAAGCATCACCTCAGCGTCCTGTTAGCATCACCTCAGCGTCCTGTTAGCATCACCTCAGCGTCCTGTTAGCATCACCTCAGCGTCCTGTTAGCATCACCTCAGCGTCCTGTTAGCATCACCTCAGCGTCCTGTTAGCATCACCTCAGCGTCCTGTTAGCATCACCTCAGCGTCCTGTTAGCATCACCTCAGCGTCCTGTTAGCATCACCTCAGCGTCCTGTTAGCATCATCTCAGCGTCCTGTTAGCATCATCTCAGCGTCCTGTTAGCATCATCTCAGCGTCCTGCTAGCATCATCTCAGCGTCCTGTTAGCATCACCTCAGCGTCCTGTTAGCATCACCTCAGCATCCTGTTAGCATCATCTCAGCGCCCTGTTAGCATCATCTCAGCGTCCTCTTAGCATCATCTCAGGATCCTGTTAGCATCATCTCAGCGTCCTCTTAGCATCATCTCAGCGTCCTGTTAGCATCATATCAGCGTCCTGTTAGCATCATCTCAGCGTCCTCCTAGCATCATCTCAGCATGGCACGGCGGGAGACCATGTTTACTCTTCTGTCCGGATGACTGCGATGCCCTGTTTCGTGGCCTCCCCGAGTTCACGAGAAAAGAGCACAGCGGCTCCAAAAATATCCGTTAGGGGGTGACTGCGGGTGGGCAGCCCAGCTTGTCCCTATGTCTGGCACCAGGTGAAACAGGGCATCCGGTCTAAAGTTTGGTGCCACCACCCAGGCCTCTTACAGCACTGACCCCGTGTGCCTGCGTGGCCCCCACCATCAGGGTCGGACTGGCACAGAAAATAGGCCCAGGCAGCAAAACAAAAGTGGCCGCCATTAATGAATGAAATAGCTAAAAAGTGTTGCGTGTTTGCAAATTGGGGCAACGGTGTGTGGTGTTTTGCAAGGTATGGAAGAGTGCAGGGATTTGAGCTGGCTACAGGCAGTTTGTTTTAACATCAGGGCAATCTAAAAACCGGCCCAGGGGACCATAGAACAGGCCCACAAACAGCCCAGACGCTGACCTGTCAGACCAGCCCTTCAGGCACTGCCTGATTGACCCAGGCCAGGGCCACCTTGCCTGCCATCGGATGCCCCTCTGACACGGAGGGTCCTGGGTTTCTTTGCCTTTCTCTTAGAATTCTGGGACTTGTAGTCTTATGTAACCAGTGTAAAACCAGAACTACAAGTCCCAGAATTCCAAGGGGAAAAAAACGGAACTAACTAGTCACGCATGAACCTGGGATACCTGGCAGCCAAGACAATGTGAACAGCGCCTTCCCAGTGCACGACCGGTCCAGCCCGTCCATACAGACTGGTCACGTGACCGGTTTTAAAAGCTACAAGAAAGAAGGTCCGCACCCAGTGCTGTTTAACTCGAGCAGCACCCGCAGTCCACAGCCTCGGGCCCCACACACATTGTGCACGCACCTGGGCCCTGGTTGGTCGGCCTGGCAGGTGAGGCATCTCTCATCCTTTGCCTGAGGGTGAACGGGGGAGCAGGCTGCCATGGAGGGTGAAGGGGGCAGGCTCCCAGGGACGGTGAGGGTGAGGAGGGGGTGCAGGCTCCCAGAGAGGGTGAGGCTGAGGGGGGGCAGGCTCCCAGGGAGAGTGAGGGGGAGGGCAGGCAGGCTCCCAGGGAGGATGGGCTGGGGCGCGTTCCCATGGACGATGGGGGGCCAGGCTCCCATGGACGGGCGGGAGGCAGGCTCCCATGGAGGATGCGGGGGCAGGCTCCCATGGAGGATGGGGGGGGAGGCTCCCATTGAGGGTGAGGGGGGCAGGCTCCCATGGAGGGTGGAGCCCAGACCTGCTCTTGAACAAGGTTTCTGTGAGGTGGACTATTCCCAGCCTGGCGGGGGCGGGAGCACAGAGCTGTGTACACACAGATATATTTAGAGAGGTCAAAGGTAGGACGAGGCTGCCTGTAACTGCTGGATGCTGGCACCGGCTGCAAAATAAACATTGTTACCCTAGCAACTGAAATCCAAGTTAAACTCTGCTTTAGCAAGGGGTTTCCGCTCACTCCGTCTGTGCAGCATTCTGGGAAGTGTAGTCCGTGCTGTTGGCTCTGTTACTAGGATGTTGTGGAAGGTGCATCTGGGAGCTATAATGTTGATGTGTCTCGTGTGGGAATTTGTGTAAGGTTAATTTTCGGAGCTGTGGGGTGTCTTGTGTATGTATATCCTGAAAGCTGGGTGGTGCATTTTGAGAGATGTAGTGTGTTGTTAGTTGTGTGAAATGTTTTGTTAGGCGTATTTTGGGAGCTGTGTGTGTGTGGAGGGAGTGTGTGTGTGTGGAGGGAGGGTGTGTGTGTGTGGAGGGAGGGTGTGTGTGTGTGGAGGGAGGGTGTGTGTGTGTGGAGGGAGGGTGTGTGTGTGTGTGTGGAGGGAGGGTGTGTGTGTGTGTGTGTGTGGAGGGAGGGTGTGTGTGTGTGTGGAGGGAGGGTGTGTGTGTGTGTGGAGGGAGGGTGTGTGTGTGTGTGGAGGGAGGGGTGTGTGTGTGTGGAGGGAGGGTGTGTGTGTGTGTGGAGGGAGGGTGTGTGTGTGTGTGGAGGGAGGGTGTGTGTGTGGAGGGAGGGTGTGTGTGTGTGTGGAGGGAGGGTGTGTGTGTGTGTGGAGGGAGGGTGTGTGTGTGTGTGGAGGGAGGGTGTGTGTGTGTGTGGAGGGAGGGTGTGTGTGTGTGTGGAGGGAGGGTGTGTGTGTGTGTGGAGGGTGGGTGTGTGTGTGTGGAGGGTGGGTGTGTGGAGGGGGGGTGTGTGTGGAGGGTGTGTGCGTGTGTGGAGGGTGGGTGGGTGTGCGGAGGGTGGGCGTGTGTGCGGAGGGCATGTGTGTGTGTGCGGAGGGCATGTGTGTGCGCAGGGCATGTGTGTGTGGGGGGAGTGTGTGTGGGGGGGTGTGTGTGGGGGGTGTGTGTGTGGGGGGGGTGTGTGTGGGGGGAGTGTGTGTGTGTGTGGGGGGAGTGTGTGTGTGTGGGGGGGTGTGTGTGTGTGGGGGGGAGTGTGTGTGTGGGGGGGAGTGTGTGTGTGGGGGGGAGTGTGTGTGTGGGGGGGGAGTGTGTGTGTGGGGGGGAGTGTGTGTGTGTGGGGGAGTGTGTGTGTGGGGGGGAGTGTGTGTGTGTGGGGGAGTGTGTGTGTGTGGGGGAGTGTGTGTGTGTGGGGAGTGTGTGTGTGTGGGGGAGTGTGTGTGTGTGGGGAGTGTGTGTGTGGGGGAGTGTGTGTGTGGGGAGTGTGTGTGTGGGGGAGTGTGTGTGTGGGGGAGTGTGTGTGGGGGAGTGTGTGTGTGGGGGGTGTGTGTGTGGGGGAGTGTGTGTGTGGGGTGTGTGTAGTGTGGGGGAGTGTGGGGGTGGGGGTGTGTGTAGTGGGGGGTGTGTTGGGGGGTGTGTGTGTTGGGTGTGTGTGTGTTGGGGTGTGTGTGTGTGTTGGGGTGTGTGTGTGTTGGGGTGGGGGGTGGGGGGGTGTGTGTGGGGGGGTGGGGGGGGAGTGTGTGTGGGGGGAGTGTGTGTGTGGGGGGTGTGTGTAGTGTGGGGGAGTGTGGGGGTGGGGGTGTGTGTAGTGGGGGGTTGTTGGGAGGGGGGGTGTTGGGGGGGTGTTGGGGGGTGTGTGTGGGGGGTGGGTGTGTGTGGGGGGGTGTGTGTGTGTGGGGGTGGGTGTGTGTGTGGGGGGGGGTGTGTGTGTGGGGGGTGGGGGGGTGGGTGTGTGTGGGGAGATTGTGGGGGGGGTGTGTGTGTGGGGGTGGGTGGGTGTGTGTGGGGAGATTGTGGGGGGTGGAGGGTGTGTGTGGAGTGTCCTGAGAGCTCTGCGGGTTGTTATGTAAGATGCAGTCTAGGCGCTGAGTTGTTGAATGTTCTGTGTACGAGCTGTAGTATGTTATCAGTGTGATGTGTGTTCGGATATTGTGGGTTACAGCTATAAAGTTGACTGTGGGTTATTAGTGTGGTTAGCTACAGTTTTCAGGCTGTGTTGAGGTGCTGTGGGTTGCTAGTGTGGCGATCTATAGTTTGCAACGTGTGTTGAGCTGTGAGCCGTTAGTATGGTGAGCTACAGTTTGCAGGCTGTGTTGAAGACAGTCCTGCGAGTTGCTATTGTGGCGAGCTACAGTTTGCAGGCTGTGTTCAGGTGCTGTGGGTTGCTAGTGTGGCGAGCTACAGTTTGCAGGCCGTATTGCGGTTCTGTGGGTTGCTAGTGTGGCGAGCTACAGTTTGCAGGCTGTGTTGAGGTCCTGTGGGTTGCTAGTATGGTGAGCTACAGTTAGCAGGCTGTGTTGAAGACAGTCCTGCGAGTTGCTAGTGTGGCGAGCTAGTTTGCAGGCTGTGTAGAGATCTTGTGGGTTGCTAGTGTGGCGAGCTACAATTGGCAGGCCGTGTTGAGGTGCTGGGGGTTGCTAGTGTGGCGAGCTACAGTTCGCAGGCTGTGTTGAAGACAGTCCTGCGAGTTGCTAGTGTGGCGAGCTAGTTTGCAGGCTGTGTAGAGATCTTGTGGGTTGCTAGTGTGGCGAGCTACAGTTTGCAGGCTGTGTTGAGGTCCTGTGGGTTGCTAGTGTTGCGAGCTACAGTTTGCAGGCTGTGTTGAGGTCCTGTGGGTTGCTAGTGTGGCGAGCTACAGTTTGCAGGCTGTGTTGAGGTCCTGTGGGTTGCTAGTGTGGCGAGCTACAGTTAGCAGACTGTGTTGAGGTCCTGTGGGTTGCTAGTGTGGTGAGCTACAGTTAGCAGGCTGTGTTGAAGACAGTCCTGCGAGTTGCCAGTATGGCGAGCTAGTTTGCAGGCTGTGTTGAGGTCTTGTGGGTTGCTAGTGTGGCGAGCTACAATTAGCAGGCTGTGTTGATGTCTTGTGGGTTGCTAGTGTGGCGAGCTACAGTTTTCAGGCTGTGTCGAGGTGCTGTGAGTTGCCAGTGTGGCGAGCTACAGTTTTCAGGCTGTGCCGAGGTGCTGTGAGTTGCTAGTGTGGTGTGCTACAGTTTGCAGGCTGTGTCGAGGTGCTGTGACTGCCACATGTGGTGGTTAGATGTGAGGCCTGGAGAGAGGCTGTGGTTTCTGTGGAAGGGTGTCTTGCAAGGTAGTGATTTGTGAACTGTGGGTTGCGATAAGCTCTTATTGAATTGTGAGCTGCAGTGACTAGTGATCTCCTGCGAGTTGTTACCCACAACAAATTGCGAGCTATAGTAAGTGTCATTTCTTGGCCTCACTGAGTTGCAGACTGCTGTAAGTTGTAAAGCTGCAGCAAGTTGAGAAGTGTTGTCAAACTGCAGCCAGTAGTGGTTACTTGTGAGCCCTGGCGAGAAGCAGATTGAAGTGAGCTGTGGTGTGCTGCAGTGAGTTGTAAGCTGCCATCTGTACTTACTTAATGGTGAGTTGCAGTGAGCTATGATGAGTTCCAAACTGATTTTATCTATCGGTCAGTCAATCAGGATTAGTAGAGCGCAGCTAATCCCCTATGAGAGTATCCAGGCGCTGTGATCAGTCAAAGAGCCAGGTCTTGAGCCCCTTTCCGAATCCTGAGAAAGAATGCTGTTCGGAGGTGGAGGGGAAGGTCGTTCCAGGACTTGGCGGTGAGGTAGGAGAAGGAGCGTCCTCCGCTCTGGCTTTGACGGATGTGGGGAGTGTGAGCGAGGGTCAGGGACGCAGCGGTCTGGACGGTTGGTGGTAGTTCAGGTGTGGTTGATGCATGCTGGTCCTTGGTCGTGTAGGGCCTTGCAGGCGTGTGTCGTCAGCATCTTGAATTGTCATCTTTTCTGGATGGGGAGTCAGTGGAGGTTCCTGAGGTGGCGAGTGATGTGGGTCTGTTTGGGGAGGTCTCTTCAGGAGTTGGCAGGTGATTCCTGCGTAGAGCGCATTGCCGTGGTCTAGTCAGCTGGTGACTAGGGCTTGGGTGACGGTTTTCCTGGTGTCGACTGGGAGCCATCTGAAGACCTTTCGGAGCATTTGAAGGGTGTGGAAGCAAGCAGCGCGACTGCGTTGAACTGGCGTTTCATGGCGAGTTTGCTGTCTAGGATAATGCCAAGCTTGCAGGCGTGGTCTGTTGATGTGGGTCGGAATTCAGAAGGCCACCAGGCATTGTTCCACGGGTAGATGTTTCCAAAGATCGGCACTTCAGTCCGGGTTGAGCTTCAGGCAGTTGGTCTTCATCCATTTGGCAACGCTAGTCATGCAGTTGTGGAAAATTGATTCTAGTGGTGGAGAGGTCCTCTGATAGCGAGAGGATGAGCTGGGTGTCGTCTGCGTAGGAAATTATGTTGAGGCCATGGGTTCTGAAGATGTTGGCCAGGGGCTTCATGTAGGTGTTCAACTGGGTGGGGCTCAGGGATGAACCTTGCGGGACGCTGCAGATGATGGTCTTGGGTTCCGATGTGAAGGGTGGTGGGCAGATTCTCTAGGTTTGTCCTGTGAGGAAGAATGCGATCTATTTTAGGGCATCTCCCTGGATCCCGATGTGGAGGAGTCTCTTGATAAGTGTGTGGTGGGGTACAGTGTCAAACGCTGCTGAGAGGTCGAGAAGGATGAGGGCTGCTGTGTATTCCTGGTCGAGGGGGACATTGATGGTGATCAGAGCAGTCTTGGTGCCGTGGTTGGTGACGAAGCTGACCTGGAAGGTGTCCAGCAGGTTGTTGTTCTCCAGTTGTCGGTGATTTGTGGTTGACGGCCTTCTCAAGGACTTGGGCTGCGAAGAGGAGCAGAAAGATGGGGTGGTAGTTATTGAGACTGCTGGGTTCGGCGGAGGATTTCTTGAGGAAGGGGTCTGACCTCTGCATGTTTTTATTGATCGGGGATGGTGGCTGTGGTCATGGATGCGTTGAGAATGGAGGTGAGTTCGCCGCTGATTTTCTTGCTCCAGAGGTTAAAAAAGTTGTGGGGGCAAGGGTCCGTGGGTTCTCACGAGTGGATGGAGTTCATGATGTCTGTGGTGCTCTGCGTGGTGAGCTGTACCTTGAAGTGAGCGGAAGGTTATGGGTGGCATCATCTGGCACGAGGAGACTGTGGAGGTCTGTAGTTTGGGTTCGAAGTTACTGTAGATGGTGGATATCTTGTTGTGGAAGTAGTCCACCAGGGTGTTGCAGAGATCCTGTGAAGGGGGCGATAGTGTTCTCGGTGGCTGACTGGCAGGAAACTCTTTGACAATATTGAAGAGCTCCTTGCTGTGGTTGGAGCTGGCTTCAATGTGGTCTACCAGAGCACGTTTTTTTGTGACTTTTAGGTGTGGATGGTATTTGTTGAGGTCTGATCTGAAGGGGGGGTCTCAGTCTGTGGGATCTTTGCTGGTGCGCCATCATCTCTCTAGACATTTGCAGTTGCTTTTCGTGGTCCTGAGTTCTGGTGTGTACCATTTGGCTTGTTTGGTGGATTTACTGGACTTAGAGGGCTTGATAGGGGCGACTCTGTCAGTGCATTTGGTGATCTAGGCGGAGAGGTTCTCAACAGCCTGTTTGAGGTTGGTAGCAGGGTCGGGATGGGTGGTGTTGAGGGTGCCTATCCATTGGGTCTCTGTCACTTTGTTCCAGCTGCGGTGGGAGGAGCTTTTGGACTTGGTGGTGTTGTATGGTGCTCCTGCGATGGCAAAGTGGATGATGGCGTGGTCGATCCAGGTGAGTTTGGTTACATGGCTGTACTTGATTCTGTCGCAGGCAGTGAATATTGGGTCTAGCGTGTGTCCGGCATTGTGTGTGGGGTCAGTGACCAGTTGAGTCAGGCTGGTATTGCTCATGCTTTCCAGGAGGTTGGCTGTGTTCGTGTCTTCGGCGTCGTCGAGGTGGAAGTTAAGGGCACCGAGGAAGATGCAGTGTTTGGAGGCGATGGCGAGTGGGGCGATAAATTCTGGAATGGCGTTGCAGAAGGCGGGGCGTGGGCCTAGGGGTCTGTATGCAAGGGTGCCTCTGATGGTCGTTCTGCCATTGGAAGTTGAGATGCTCCATGATTGGTGTAGTGTCGTCTTCGGTGGTGGTGCAACAGATGGTTTCTCTGGGAATGATGACGATGCGGCCTCCAAGTTTGCGGTCCTGGTGTAGCATCTTGTATCCGTTGGGCATTGCGTTGGCAATGTCGGGGTTGGCGCTGGGGTTGAGCCAAGTCTCAGTAATGAAGGCAACATCGGGGTGAGGGTGGTGATGGTGTCCCAGATTTAGGTGGCATCATCGGGCGTTGAGCAGGAGGCAGTGGAGTGGTTCTATGGCAGTCAGGGTCGGTGAGGTGGATGTGGTGAAGGATTCCGTGAGGGTGGGAGGTGCTGAGTTGCAGGCGAAGAGGCAGTGGCGGCAGGTGAAAGGTCCTACCGTTGATCGAGGAGATGAGGCAGCAGTTGTTGTTGAGGCATCCAGGGCTCGGAGTTCTGTGGAGGTGTATCTTTGGGTGGACCGAGGGCCAGTGTTCCTGGTGCTGGCTGCAGTCCAGCACAGACAGCTTGCCTTTGCCTTTGGTGTGCCCGCTGGGCATGATCCCGCTGTGACCTCCATGAGAGGGGGGGGGCGCTGGGAGGCGGCGGGAAAAGTGAGCGGCAAGGCAGGCACAGAGACAAAAAGTGACAAATTATAACAAAGTAGTGGCAGAATAACATACACAAATAGAAATAATAAGGCACAGAAAGATCTGTGAGGTGCTATGGCAAGCTACAGTGATCTGCAATTTGTTGTCAAGCTGCAATGTGCCGTGGTGAGTTGTGAAGATGCAGTAGTTGTCGTGGTCTGCACTGGTTGCAAGTTGAATTGAGTTGTGAGCAGTGGTGGTCTGTATTAGGTTGCGAGCTGTGATGGGCCGCAGTGAGTCGTGAGCTGTGGTGATCAGCATTCAATTTCGCTCTATGGTGTGCTGCATGAAGTTGCAGGGTGCTGTCCATTGAAGTAATCGCTGTGGTAAGCTCATTGAGTTTGTGCTGTTGTGAGTTGCATTGATTTGCCAACTTTGGGGAGCTGCATTGAGTTGTGGAGAGCTACATGGAGTTGTGAGTTGTATTGAGTTGCGAGCGCTGGTGGTCTCCATTGAGTTGCGAGCGCTGGTGGTCTCCATTGAGTTGCGAGCGCTGGTGGTCTCCATTGAGTTGCCAGCTCTGGTGGTCTCCGTTGAGTTGCGAGCTGGGATGCTCTTGAGCGAGTTGCTGCGAGCTGGGATGCTCTTGAGCGAGTTGCTGCGAGCTGGGATGCTCTTGAGCGAGTTGCTGCGAGCTGGGATGCTCTGGAGCGAGTTGCTGCGAGCTGGGATGCTCTGGAGCGAGTTGCTGCGAGCTGGGATGCTCTGGAGCGAGTTGCTGCGAGCTGGGATGCTCTGGAGCGAGTTGCTGCGAGCTGGGATGCTCTGGAGCGAGTTGCTGCGAGCTGGGATGCTCTGGAGCGAGTTGCTGCGAGCTGGGATGCTCTGGAGCGAGTTGCTGCGAGCTGGGATGCTCTGGAGCGAGTTGCTGCGAGCTGGGATGCTCTGGAGCGAGTGTTGCTGCGAGCTGGGATGCTCTGGAGCGAGTGTTGCTGCGAGCTGGGATGCTCTGGAGCGTGTTGCGAGCTGGGATGCTCTGGAGCGTGTTGCGAGCTGGGATGCTCTGGAGCGTGTTGCGAGCTGGGATGCTCTGGAGCGTGTTGCGAGCTGGGATGCTCTGGAGCGTGTTGCGAGCTGGGATGCATGTGGTGAGCTGCAGTGAGGAGCGCGCTGTGGTGAGCTGCAGTGAGGAGCGCGCTGTGGTGAGCTGCAGTGAGGAGCGCGCTGTGGTGAGCTGCAGTGAGGAGCGCGCTGTGGTGAGCTGCAGTGAGGAGCGCGCTGTGGTGAGCTGCAGTGAGGAGCGCGCTGTGGTGAGCTGCAGTGAGGAGCGCGCTGTGGTGAGCTGCAGTGAGGAGCGCGCTGTGGTGAGCTGCAGTGAGGTGCGAGCAAAGATGAGCTGCAACAACAATGAGCTGCTGTGAGCTATGGTGAGGTGCGAGCTATGGTGAGCTACAGTGAGGTGCGAGCTATGGTGAGCTACAGTGAGGTGCGAACTATGGTGAGCGACAGTGAGCTATGGTGCTGTTCAGTGAATTGCGAGCTGTGGGGCTTTTCAGTGAGTTGCTAGCTGTGGTAATCTGCAGTGTGTGAGCTGTGGTGAGCTGCTATGAGTTTCAATTTGTGATGAGCTGCAGTGAGTTATGATCTGCATTAAGGTGTGAGCTTAGGTGGTTTCCAGTGAGTTATGGTGGTCTGCATCGAATTGCAAGCTGTGGTGCTCTTCCGTTGCGAGCTCTGGTAGTCTTCACTGAGTTGCAAACTGTGGTGCTGTTCAGCGAGTTGCAAGCTGTGATGCTCATCAATGAATTGAGAGCTGTGGTGCTCTTCAGTGAGTTGCGAGCTGTGATTAGCTGCAGTGAGTTTTGAGCAATGGTGAGCTGCAGTGAGTTGCGAACTATGGTGAGCTGCAGTGAGCTGTGGTGCTTTTTAGTGAGTTGCTAACTGTGATGCTCATCAATGAGTTGTGGGCTGCCATGAGTTGTGAGCTATAGTGCTCTTCAGTGACTTGCGAGCTGTGATATTCTTCAATGTGTTGTGCGCTATGGTGCTCTGCAGTGAGTTGCGAGCTGTGGTGAGCTGCAGTGAGTTGCGAGGTGTGATGAGCTGCGAGCTGTGGTGAGCTGCAGTGAGTTACGAGCTGTGGTGAGCTGCAGTGAGTTGCGATAAGCTGCACTGAGTTGCGAGCTATGGTGAGCTGTGGTGTTTTTTCAGTGAGTTGTGAGCTGTGGTGAGCTTCAGTGAACTGCGGTGAGTTGAGAGCTGTGGTAAGCTGCAGTGAGTTTTGAGTTGTGTATAAGCTGCAGCTTGTTATGAGCTTTGGTGAACTGTAGTGAGTTTCGAGTTGTGAGCTGCAGTGTTCTCCATGCCGCAGTAAGTTTGTACTTTGTAGCTGCTAGATGCCTCAGCTGGGTGTTAACGCGCTTCAAAGGATCCTGTCATGACGCTTGGTGCCTCAGGGCTGACTACTGAGGGTGGGAAGTGGCCAGGCAGGTTTGGGCTGGGCCAGGAATCCTGAGCCCGAGAGTCACTCTGCACAGTTAAGACGACCTGCATGCAGGTTCCAGCACACGCCAGCTCTGCAGGGCACCCTTCCAGAAGTTCTGGGTGCTCCCAGTAGGAGCAATTAGAGGGCACCCACCCAGAGCCTTTCGGTGCTGCTTACTTAACTTTTTTCTGTGGGTGCTGTCATGTGAGGGCTGTTTCAAGCCAACCCTTTAAGGACCTGTGGCTGATACTCACTGGAGGGTATCCAAGACACCCACCCAGAACCTGTGAGTGCTGCCCACTGGAGGATCTTCCAGGACACCCACCCATAACCAGCAGGGTACCCTTCCAGGACCTGTGGTCGCTGCTATCTAAGGGCTATTCCAAGGCAGCCTTCCAGAACCTCTGGGTGGAGCCCACTGGAGGGAATTTCAGGACACCCACCCATTACCTGTGGGTAGTGCCAGCAGAGCATTACAGCAGGGTACCCTTCCAGGACATGTGGCTGCTGCTATCTAAGGGCTATTCCAAGTCACCCTTCCAGGACCTGTGGCTGCTCCTATCTAAGGGCTATTCCAAGGCACCCTTCCAGGACCTGCGGGTGCTGCTATTGAAGGGCTATTTTAACACACCCTTCCAGGACCCGTGGCTGCTGCTATCTAAGGACTATTCCAAGACAGCTTTCCAGAACCTCTGGGTGATGTCCACTGGAGGGTATTTCAGGACACCCACCCATTACCTGTGGGTGGTGCCAGCAGAGCATTAGAGCAGGGCACCCTTCCAGGACCTGTGGCTGCTGCTATCTAAAGGCTATTCCAAGGCACCCTTCCAGGACCTGTGACTGCTGCTATCTAAGGGCTATTCCAAGGCACCCTTCCAGGACCTGTGACTGCTGCTATCGAAGGGCTATTGCAAGACACCCTTCCAGGACCTGTGGCTGCTGCTATCTAAGGGCTATTGCAAGACACCCTTCCAGGACCTGTGGCTGCTGCTATCTAAGGGCTATTCCAAGGCACCTTTCCAGGACCTGTGACTGCTTTCTAAGGGCTATTCCAAGGCACCCTTCCAGGACCTGTGACTGCTGCTATCTAAGGGCTATTCCAAGGCACCCTTCCAGGACCTGTGACTGCTGCTATCTAAGGGCTATTCCAAGGCAGCCTTCCAGAACCTCTGGGTGGAGCCCACTGGAGGGAATTTCAGGACACCCACCCATTACCTGTGGGTAGTGCCAGCAGAGCATTACAGCAGGGTACCCTTCCAGGACATGTGGCTGCTGCTATCTAAGGGCTATTCCAAGTCACCCTTCCAGGACCTGTGGCTGCTCCTATCTCAGGGCTATTCCAAGGCACCCTTCCAGGACCTGCGGGTGCTGCTATTGAAGGGCTATTTTAACACACCCTTCCAGGACCCGTGGCTGCTGCTATCTAAGGACTATTCCAAGACAGCTTTCCAGAACCTCTGGGTGATGCCCACTGGAGGGTATTTCAGGACACCCACCCATTACCTGTGGGTGGTGCCAGCAGAGCATTAGAGCAGGGCACCCTTCCAGGACCTGTGGCTGCTGCTATCTAAAGGCTATTCCAAGGCACCCTTCCAGGACCTGTGACTGCTGCTATCTAAGGGCTATTCCAAGGCACCCTTCCAGGACCTGTGACTGCTGCTATCGAAGGGCTATTGCAAGACACCCTTCCAGGACCTGTGGCTGCTGCTATCTAAGGGCTATTGCAAGACACCCTTCCAGGACCTGTGGCTGCTGCTATCTAAGGGCTATTCCAAGGCACCTTTCCAGGACCTGTGACTGCTTTCTAAGGGCTATTCCAAGGCACCCTTCCAGGACCTGTGACTGCTGCTATCTAAGGGCTATTCCAAGGCACCCTTCCAGGACCTGTGACTGCTGCTATCTAAGGGCTATTCCAAGGCAGCCTTCCAGGACGTGTGGGTGGTTCCTGCTGCGGGGGAGCTGGTGGGTGCTGTCAGCACAGGATGATGGAGAAGGAAGATCGCAGCATCGATGTCCCTCTTCTCCAGAGGATGTTGGGCAACGCAACCCTCCGTGACATCAGTGCTGAGCGACACAGTGACACTGGTGCCCAGCGTCTCCGTGACATCATTGCTGAGCGCCGCCCCAACACTGGTGCCCATCGCCTGCGTGACACCAATATTCAGTACCTTCGTGATGCTGGTGCCCAGCGCCTCCGTGGCCCTAGAGGCGGTCTGGACAGTGTCACTGTATCTTCATCACCTCATGTATTGGAGTGCTTTGGAGCCCCCATGAGGGTAAGTAAGGCACAGTGTGCCCCTGTGCCCGTCCACATGGGCATGTTGATGTACCCACAGTCCCTTGAGGGTATATGCACAGAGGTTTGAAAGTGCAGTCTCTAAGATTTTTCCAGATGTATTGGATGACAAATGTATGGGTGTCACTGAATATTCCCACTGTGGGCCTTTGGGGGTAATAGTTTAGCAGACTGTCACTACAAGGGCTCCACGGTGTATTTACAGCAGGTTTTCACCTGTATGCAGATGGGATCATATGTGTAGCCATCACAGAATACCATGTGTTTAGACCGACTCCATAGACGGTAGGGTGCCTGTACACAGATGGACCACAGTGTATCTGCAGCAGGTTTTCATCTGTATTCCCAGGGGATCCTGGGTGTATCCATCCCAGGATACCATGTGTTTAGACGGGCTCTATTTAGGGTAGGGTGTCTGTACATGTGTTTACAGACTCCATAGAGGGTAGGGTGTCTGTACACAGATGGTCAATGTTGTATCTACAGCAGGTTTTCATCTGTATTCCCAGGGGATCCTGTGTGTATCCATCACAGGATACCATGTGTTTAGACACACTCCATAGAGGGTAGGGTGTCTGTACACAGATGGTCCTGGGTGTATATGGTACGTTTCCATCTGTATTCCCAGGGGATCCTGGGTGTATCAATCAATGGATACCATGTGTTTACACAGGCTCCATAGAGGGTAGGGTGTCTGTGTACACAGATGGTCCAGGGTGTATCTACAGCAGGTTTTCATCTGTATTCGGACTGGATCCTGGGTGTATCCATCCCAGGATACCATGTGTTTAGACGGGCTCTATTTAGGGTAGGGTGTCTGTACATGTGTTTACAGACTCCATAGAGGGTAGGGTGTCTGTACACAGATGGTCAATGTTGTATCTACAGCAGGTTTTCATCTGTATTCCCAGGGGATCCTGTGTGTATCCATCACAGGATACCATGTGTTTAGACACACTCCATAGAGGGTAGGGTGTCTGTACACAGATGGTCCTGGGTGTATATGGTACGTTTCCATCTGTATTCCCAGGGGATCCTGGGTGTATCCATCACAGGATACCATGTGTTTACACAGGCTCCATAGAGGGTGGGGTGTCGGTACACAGATGGTCCAGGGTGTATCTACAGCAGGTTTGCATCTGTATTCCCAGGGGATCCTGGGTGTATCCATCCCAGGATACCATGTGTTTAGACGGGCTCTATTTAGGGTAGGGTGTCTGTACATGTGTTTACAGACTCCATAGAGGGTAGGGTGTCTGTACACAGATGGTCAATGTTGTATCTACAGCAGGTTTTCATCTGTATTCCCAGGGGATCCTGTGTGTATCCATCACAGGATACCATGTGTTTAGACACACTCCATAGAGGGTAGGTTGTCTGTACATGTGTTTACAGGTTCCATAGGGCATAGGGTGTCCGTACACAGATGGTCCTGGGTGTATATAGTAGGTTTTCATCCGTATTTCCTGGGGATCCTGTGTGTATCCATCACATGATCCCATGTGTTTAGACAGGCTCCATAGAGGGTGGGGTGTCTGTGTACACAGATGGTCCAGGGTGTATCTACAGCAGGTTTTTATCTGTATTCGGACTGGA
Organism: Calotriton arnoldi; assembly: GCA_963921515.1. NCBI lineage: Eukaryota > Metazoa > Chordata > Amphibia > Caudata > Salamandridae > Calotriton > Calotriton arnoldi. The sequence continues at coordinate 1,524,947 of CAWUFW010003203.1, read as the reverse complement.
TCCTGGGTGTATCCATCACAGGATACCATGTGTTCAGACACCCTCTATAGAGGGTAGGGTGTCTGTGGTCACAGATGGTCCACGGTGGGACTACGGGAAGCCTTCTAGTATATGAACGGGCCAGAGGGTGGACACTCTCCCTCCTTCGCTGTTCGTGTCCAGAGGGACATTAATTGGCCATGGGGAGCCTAGTGCGTAAACTTCACCTCGGGGTGCACCCCCAGAGGTCAGTCTTTAGACTCTGAGGCCCTCCAAGGATGCATACAACAGAGGTACAAGCTCCTGTACCACCAGCCCTCTCTAAGCCACACAACTCATTGACCAAGTCTCCGTCGGAGTCCTAATAAAGCAGCGCTGCTCTGGGCTTCAAAGCACTCCAACAAACTCTTATCAACTCTATGAAATAATAAGAATTTAAAGAAACTTTAAGTTTTTTACCATTTCTCCTGGGGAAATGGTGACTGCTGCCTTTCAAGCTTACCAGTGGTATACATTGATCTATTGTATTGTAATAGTATTGAAATTGCATTTATATAGCGCTTACTACCCCTGACGAGGCGTCAAAGCGCTTTTTCGGCGAGTAGCATGCTACTCCAGAACCCATAAAGGATTAGTGGTGAATTGGTAAAGTGAAATATGAAAGTAATTTGAGTGGTGGATAGGTTAGTCAGTTATTTGGATTCAGAAGGATAGCGGAGGGATAGAAGAGGGAAAAAAGGTTTGCATTTATATAGTGCTTGCTACCCCATATGAGGTGTTGAAGTGCTTTTTTCAGCGAGTAGCACGCTACTCTGGAACCCATAAAGAATTAGTGGTGAGAAGTGGACATGTTAGTCTGTTATTTTGATTGAAAAGGAAAGTGGAGGGATAGAAGAGTGAAGGATTTAGACTTTGTGGCATTGTGTGGACAGCAGTTGAGACAGTCCTGCGTGTAAAAAAGCTGGTAAAAAAACTGACTTTTGAGACGGGCACTTATAGACAGTCATTGGAAGAAGGAACAGCTCTCCACCAAATACAGGGAACTGCCCTGGGTTCCCCAACTGGTGTTTTGAAGAGTGCGGCACAATAAGTGAGCTTTGTACTTACCTGCAATATGAGTGTCCCACAGCAACAACCCCTGATATCAGTTACAATTGCACCTTTCAATAAAGTGAAGAGTGAGAGTCTCCTGCGGCACTGGTGTTTTACAGAATTATGCGGCACCGGTGTTTTGCAATATTATGCGGCACTATAAGCGTACTTTGTACTCGCAATATGAGTGTCCCACAGCAACAACCCCTGATATCAGTTACAATTGCACCTTTCAATAAAGTGAAGAGTGAGAGTCTCCTGCGGCACTGGTGTTTTACAGAATTATGCAGCACCGGTGTTTTGCAATATTATGCGGCACTATAAGCGTACTTTGTACTCACTTGCAATATCTGTGTTTCACAGCAACAACCCCTGATATCAGTTACAATTACACCTTTCGACAAGGTGAAGAGTGAAAGCCTCCTCCGGTACTGGTGTTTTTCAGAATTATGAGGCATTCACTTTCGATCTGTGGGGGTGTCCCCTGTGTCTGGGCAAAGCTATACTTCTCTAATGAGAACTAAATGTTTTTGTCAGAAATGTTTACATGCTTGCTTATTTCAGTTTGGTTTCGTGTTATTTTACCAGTCTGCAGATTCTTTGCTTCAATTTTTTTTTTGGGGGGTCGGCGCAGGTGGGTAGCACACTGTCTTTAATCGAAGCCTTGCGCTTCACTTTTCTAGCTCTGCACGGGAAGAATTGAGCAAATCCTGAACCTCAAAGTTCTAGAAATATTTGAGGTCCGCAGGAGATGCGCTCCATTCTGGGAGGCGATCTGCACCCAAAACAAGAAGACATCCAGGGATTTCTAACCAAGGTTTTGCGTAGGCTTGTGATTGTCCGGACCTGTACTGAGCGCCCCCTGGTGGCTGGACAAAGTTATACTTCACCGAAGAGCTCCGGTGAGAGCAAAACACGTGTCAGGCGCTGCTTTAACGTCTTCCGGTTGAAGTGCCTGCTACGGGATCCACTGGAGCTGTAACTCTGGGCCTGCAGCGCAAAAGCTCATTTGCCACTTATCAACGCAGTGCGGATGTCGGCCCGGCGAGCCCTTCGTTCAAAGACTTTGTCCCCTTTCTAGCACCGCGCAGTTCTCAAGCGAGCCGAGCCTGTCCTTAGAAAGACTCTTTGAAAAACAGAGATTTGAGGTCGGCCGATTTGGCGTGTGCTGTTTTACATGCGCTAAGCCAAGATGAAGTTACCTTGAGTTCCTTACCTGCTGTTTTGCATAATATATGCTTCACTCTAACCCTGAGAGAGTTTGGTTTTATATTTATGTATATCGATGTGTAAATATATTTATGACCTATTTCGAGTCAATGCAACATTGAAAAGCTGTAGCAACGCAATCTGTCTACTCAGTACAGACAATTAAAGACGAGCCGTTAATTACCCCAGTAATGGAGTATGTTAGAGTGACTGTAGCTGCCTTTGAGGGCAGTTGGGGAGAGTTTAATATCTTAGCAACAAGCTGTCTGGGGAAAAAGTGAATACAATCCTTTGTGTTCTGGGGCGTTGCACAATGTAGACCTTTGTACTCGCCTGCAGTATCTGTGTGTCACAGCGACAAGCCCTGAGATCGGTTACAGTGACACCTTTCGATACAGGTCAGACTGGGAGTCTCCTGTGGCACTGGTGTTTTACAGAATTATGCGGCACTATAAGTGAACTTTGTACTCGCCTGCAGTATCTGTGTGTCACAGCGACAAGCCCTGAGATCTGTTACAATGACACCTTTCGATACAGGTCAGACAGTCTCCTGTGGCACTGGTGTTTTACAGAATTATGCGGCACTATAAGTGAACTTTGTACTCACCTGCAGTATCTGTGTGTCACAGCGACAAGCCCTGAGATCGGTTACAGTGACACCTTTCGATACAGGTCAGACTGGGAGTCTCCTGTGGCACTGGTGTTTTACAGAATTATGCGGCACTATAAGTGAACTTTGTACTCGCCTGCAGTATCTGTGTGTCACAGCGACAAGCCCTGAGATCTGTTACAATGACACCTTTCGATACAGGTCAGACTGAGTCTCCTGTGGCACTGGTGTTTTACAGAATTATGCGGCACTATAAGTGAACTTTGTACTCACCTGCAGTATCTGTGTGTCACAGCGACAAGCCCTGAGATCGGTTACAGTGACACCTTTCGATACAGGTCAGACTGGGAGTCTCCTGTGGCACTGGTGTTTTACAGAATTATGCGGCACTATAAGTGAACTTTGTACTCGCCTGCAGTATCTGTGTGTCACAGCGACAAGCCCTGAGATCGGTTACAATGACACCTTTCGATGCAGGTCAGAGTTGCAACATGTCTGTCATTCATGTAAGGTAGGGGTTCCCAGCCTGGGGTGCCCGCACCCTCGGGGGTGCGAGATGGCATTTCAGGGGTGCAACAAAGAGGGAAAGTATGTACTGTATGCATAACAGGAATCCGGTGAGAAAAGGCGCAGGGGGTGCGAGCATTAATCAAACATTTCCTTGGGGCGCGGGGCATAGAAAAGGCCTGGAACCCCTAATGTAAGGGGTCCTCCCCCCCTCTGTAGGATAAGGACCCTAGACTCCGGAAGAGATGGCCATCCCAGTGGGAGGACACCTTAGGGCTTACCATTCCTGTATCCGTGGTTTATGGTAATTGCTTCTCATACCAGGCGGACTGGCTTTGTCGCCGTCTTAGCAGGATGGAGCCAGTTAATAACAAGCATTTGCAATGCAATAGGTCTCGCATTTACGCAAGTTTAAGCTATTGGCATTGTAAATGACAATGCCTTTTATTTAGGTTTTAAAAACAAAAATAAAAGGCATTGTTATTTGCAATGTCAATAGCTCAAACTCACGTAAATGCGAGACCTATTACATTGCAAATGCTTGTTAACTTATTATCATCACACATAAAGTTGTGTACCCCGTGCATGCATTGGGATATTGTATATAGAGTTGTGTGAGGGTTTTGCACACCATCCAACCTGCTAGCCTTCACAACTCACCATTACTACAACACCACACCATGTACCAGGAGTCTCCACCGTTGGCCGTCGGATGCGGGAATAGCTCCAAATAGAATAAATGTAATTGATGAAAAACAGAGATGACTCACGCCTCGGGCGCCAACGTTGGGACACCCCTGAAAACATGCAGTAATCACTTGGTTGGCTTCGGTGCTAAGGAAACGCACATACGTAGTTTAGCGTGCCTCCTTAATTAAAATGAAACGCGCATTGGTGAGGCAAAATGGCGCACTGCAGCGTGCCAGGGCAGCAGGGAGTCCCGAGCCACATACTTCGCATGTTATCTCAGCCAGCGTCAGCCTGTTGCCTTGAGGAACTGTTGCGGGAAGCCATATTTTGATGCAAGTCAGAAGCATGTTAGCAGCTGGTCCCTCGGCCCATTATTGGTTGATACATTGGCTTTGAATGTTATTGCCTGGGGCACGTGACATTTCCTGTTTGTTCCATTGCTTATTCCCGACTTCCGATGTTATCTCAGGCCGGAGGGGGTAGTTGCCCTGCGGTGGCCTGACCCTGCCATTCCGTGTTGGAAAAGGAGACCTCGATGAAAGAAATGTTATTTATTTCTTTTATTTAAAGTGCTTCATTTTCTTTTAATTAGTCAGAAGCCTCGGCACGGTCATGGGACAAACAAAGTAATGATAAATCAGCAGGAGACAGCAGAGCACAGATCTGTACAAGGAAGATGTGCGAATGACAAAAGAAAAGTGCTTACCCAGTAATTAAAGGAGACAGTATAACACCGCAAGTAAACGATCCAGTCCGGATGGGCCATCCCAAAAGGAGACAGGGCGGTAACAAGGAGGGACTAAGAAGCCTCATTTACAATCGAAAGCCAGCGTTTAACATGGACGATGACGCAAGCCAATGGAAACAAGGGGCGAGGCTTCCACTCCACTTCTAAAACCTACCCTACTACAATATGCCTCGCAGAGCGTGCAGCGCATGCGCGCTGCAACGCTAGGCGAGACCTAAAAAGGAAATGTCATAGTGGAGTGCAAGGCATGATGACGAGAGCGATGAATCCATGGCCTGTTTATCCTAAAACACGTGGCAGCCGGCTTAGGACGCCTGGCTTACAGTTACCCTGTCCCCTGAGAGTGTGGGGGACTCTACGCAAACTGCGACGTCCTGCTCACAATGTGTTAAGCGACTGTAGAAAAAAAACTAGGTTTTAATTTATTTATTCATAAATGCAAATTTATGTAGCACGGACATTACCCAAAGGTGCCAGAGCGCTTTACAGGAGCAGTATTTAGTTACATGGAAGTTGCAGATGGTTTAAGATGGATAATACACTTTTAAGTAATTACAAAGGTAGAAAATGAACAAGGTAGATCATTACATAAAACAGTGTGTACAGGCTGTAAGAAGGTTGAGGTAGTATACAGAGTGTATAAAGGTTTATATGGCCTTAAAAACATTGAGGTAGTAGACCGCCATAAAGGCTGTTGAGGTAGTATAGAGGTCTGCGCCAAGAGTTGATTACAGTAAAATACCATTGGGAGAGGAGGGCTTCCAGGTCCATTTTGAAAGTCGTCAGCGAGGTAGTTGTGCACAGGTTTGGAGGTAGTGAATTTCAGATTCTGGTTGCGTTTCCTGAGAAGGATTGGGCCCTCATTCGTTCCTTTTTAAAGGACGGGGCTTCAGGGAGCATTGCTTCGTTATTTCGTGATGGTCTGGAGCCGACTGATAGCTTGAGTTTATCCGCCAGGTAATGGGGAGTGGATGTGTGCAGGGCTTTATGGGTGATGCAGGCAGTCTCCTAGATAACCCTTACTTCAATTGGCAACCATCCGAGAGTGATCAGTGATGTGGCCATTCCTTTTGGCTCCGTAGACGAACCGCATTGCAGAGTGTAGAATCGATTTCAGGGGGGTGAGATGGGTTTTGGGGGGACCAGTCAGGAGAGTTACAATAGTCTATTCTAGAGAGCACAAGCGTATGACCGAGAGATTTTAGATCTTGTTCTGGGATGTAACGATGGATTCCCCACAGAAGACGTAGTTGAAAGCAAGCGCTTTTGACTATGGTGCTGATTTGAGAATGTAGGTCGAGTCTTTTGTCTAGGATGACTCTCAGAAACTTGGCACTGTCGACAGTAGTGGGATTACTGTTGAGGATGTTGTGTGAATCAAACCAGAATTGCAGCGGAGATATTGATTTTTAAAGAGGGAGAAATGGAGAAATTCAGTTTTAGAAGGGTTTAGCGGAAGGTTATGGGAGGTCATGCAGTTGTGGACAGAGTTTAGGGTGGTGGCGAGCAGCAGAATATCGCTTGATGAGGAGACCTTTAGCTACAGCTGTGTGTCATCTGCGTATTGGTGATAGAAAATCCCTGACTTCTTGAGAAGGACTCAGAGTGGCCCGATGTACAAGTTAAATAGGTTTGGAGCATGGATGGACCCCTTGGCCCACCACAATCGATGACGAGAGATGGTCTTTCATTTTATCTCTTTTCAACCTGCCCATGAGGAATGAAGCAAACCATTTCAGGACCATGCCATCAAAACCCATTCAATTTTTTTGTGTGTCTAGGATTGTGTGGTGGTTGACAGTTTCGAAGGCTGATGATAGGTCGCGAAGAATTAGGAGTCAAGGGTTGTCTGGGTCTAGAATTCATAGAGCATCGTGATCCACCTGTACTAGAGCGGTTTCTGTGCAGAAGCCCTGATTTAAACTAGATTGGACTGTATCTAGGAGGTCGTTGTTTCTGTTGGGTGAGTTACTCTGTTACACACCTTTCAATGATTTTTGAGAGAAAAGGCATGTTGGAGATCGGACGATAGTTGGTGCGGTCGCTGGTGTTTGCAGAGGTTTTTTTTTTTAAAGAAGAGGGGTGACTTGTCCAGTTTAGAGGCAGTCAGGAAATGTTCCTTGGCTGAGAGAGAGAGTCACTAGTTTTGTCCAGTAGGGAAACATGCAAGTATAAAGGTCTTTTGCTATGTTGCCAGGGATTGGATCTACAAATTAGTTTGAGGATTTTGTTTTTATGATGATCTTGAGGAAGTCTGCCTCTGTAACGGAATGAAATAGCTGCCAAGTCTCTTTGAATTTACACATCGGCGAAGAGGTAGGGTGGACATAGTAATGTAGTAGCTGTTGAATGTTGGAGTTGAAGAATTGTAGGAACTAGTCTGCTTTTGGTGGTGGGTCTTCACATTTGCTGGATGTGGGCGTGGAGGGGTTTTTGGCGGGTTTGACAAGATCGAAGAGTTGTTTCGGTCGGTTCTTGGCTAAGTCCAGAATGGACCTAAAGTGGTTGGATTTCTCCCAGAAGATGTGTTTTTTGTACAGGGACCTAACATTTCTGAGGCAAGTGAGGTTAGTGGGGAGGTTGACTGCCTCAATTCCTTTTCTAAGATTCTTAAGGCTTTCCTTTCCTCTTAAAGGACCTTGTTGAACCATGGCGCTGATGGTGTAGGAAATTTCTTTATACTTTGGAGTGGAGCTGCAACTTCAGTCACATCCGAGGAGCATGCAAAGCTGAGGGAGGTAGTGTAGTTCACGTTTGTGGTGGGGCCAATGGGGTGGGGGGATATATCTTCTGAACAGTTTTGCTAAGGGTAGTGATATCTGTTTCTGGTGTCTGGAAACCAGGTGGGTTGGCGTAACAGGAAAGTTATTTTTACAGAGTCCCTGGGATTGCTCCTTTTTGTTGTGCTTTTGTTTGACTTTAGTATTAAGATCCGCTGGTCTGTACATGTAATACACAGATAGTGGTGTTTATGCACATAGCCGACAGCAGCGTCAGAATCTGCAGTAGAACCACGAGGAGTGAAGAGTTGAGAACGGACACAGCAAGACACACCACACAGAGCCCTTGATGTTTAGGGTTCACGACATAACCGTTGTAGCCGACTTCATTGTCTTCGACCTTCAGTTCAGGGTTCACAGCATATCTATTGTAGTTGACATCATAGCCTTTGACCTTCAATCCAGGGTTCACAGCGTATCTATTGTAGTCGACATCATAGCAGTTGACCTTCAAATCAGGGTTCAAGGCGTATCTATTGTAGTCGACATCATAGCCTTTGACCTTCCATCCAGTTTTCAAGGTGTATCTATTGTAGTCGACATCATAGCCGTTGACCTTCAAACCAGGGTTCAAGGCGTATCTATTGTATTCTACATCATAGCCTTTGACCTTCAATCCAGGGTTCACGGCGTATCTATTGTAGCGGACATCAGTCTTTGACCTTCCATCCAGGGTTCACGGCATAGCCCACTTACCTTCGACCTTTAATTAGTTCTTCACAGCGTAGCTTTTGTAGCTGACGTCATAGCTCTTAACCTGTTGAAGGTGCACAGCATGGCTGCTGTTACGGAGTATGGTTGGATAGCCACTGGGAGTTTTAGCCCATAATAAGGTGGCCCTTAAGCGCCATGTAGATAGCATGTAGATTGTCTGAGGTCAAAGGAGAAGGCCTTTAGGGATGAAGTTCAATAAGGGCGAAGGATGGGAATCTTGAAGTGAGGACAACATGTTTTTAATGGTGTTGCTGAGTTTAGAACTGTGGCAGTGGTTGGAGGTGTAGATGGAAGTCAATTGAACTCGGTGGTTGTGGGGGAGCTCGGTTATATGTTGATCAGGGTAATAGTGGAGAGCAATGGGAGGTGAAGCCAGAACTATATGTTGTAGGTATGTTAGGACAGCTGTGTCTCCTTGAGCTGAAGAAGCTTGATATGCAGTAGTAGCTGTTTATATGAACCCTGAGGTTTTTAGCTGAGAAGGTGGCCCAGGTGTTGAGGGTATTACGTGGGAGTTTCTATGTAGGCAGGAGAGTGGCCCAGATGTTATCGAGGGTGTAGGAAATTGGTTGTTGGTTGAGGTGGGTTTAAGACCTTCTCAAGCAACAGGTACAATACTTGTCACGGTGAACAACAAAAACCCACTAAATTAACCTGTGCTTAACCCTCTGGTAGCTTGGCACAAAAGCAGTCCGGCTTAACTTAGAGGCAGTCTTTAAAGTATTCATACAGCACACAAACAGTAATATAGTGAAAACACAAAACAATAAAAATTCTGCACTAATTTAGAAAAATAGAGTAAATTTTAATAAATATGACCTTTTTAAAACTTAAAGTAAAAACTAGCACCTAAAACATTAAAACGCACAGCGCAGACATCTAGTCGCGGGAGACAGGGGCAAAGTTGAAAGTTAGTTATTGCCAACAGCGATGGAGTGTGAATCAGATACAAGAAGTAGATTGGACCCAGTCTCCGCTTACCTTCAGACGTAGAAAAAGTTTTGAAGAAAAATGCCTGAGAAGGTAAAGTTCAATGGGACAAGGCAGCCGACAGTGTCTGAGGAGGAGGCACCATCATCAGGCAGCCACTGGGCGAAGTCACTGAAGTTTTCTATGGTCGGACTTAGTCACTTGTATGGGAGTCAAAAATCTCCAGTGGGACAAAGCTATAGGCTGTAGCTGACAAGGTATCTGCGTAGTCAGATACCCGTTCTGCGAGGAGCCACTGGACAGGATTTGCTATTCTGGAGAAGAACGTAGCTTGAGCTGCCGCAAAGTCAGGCCGACTAGATGTGCACCTTGGGCATATCGGCTGGCTTTTTGGTAGAACATTTTCCAAGTTTTGGATTTGGGCTACCTGGGCACTGTTAGCACCCCTACCAGGGGTCAAGGACTGGAGGGGCACCACTTGGAAGGCCAGGACTCCCTCAGGATTTGTCCAGGAGCGGGTTCAAGATGATTGGAGCCTTATGTGTGCCCGAGGTTCTGATGAGAAGGCCAGCCAACTTACCATTGGAGTCACTTTGAAAGTCTTGGATAGGGTAGTAGGAAAGCAAGTCCTAAGCGACAGGATAGTCCTCTGCAGGCACAAGTTAGGCTTCATGCAGTATGGCAGTCCTCTTGCTGCAGCAGGGCAGTCCTCCGAGAGTCCTTCTGCAGGTCCAGAAATGAACTGAAGAGTGGGCCTGAGAGCCCTATTTTTATATCTTGTGCCTCCTTTAAAGTGGAAGATACTTCTGGAGTTTTCCCTCCATGGGATTGTCTGGAATTTTCTGCTTCTTAGCCCTGGTCCCAGACTGTCTGCTGGCACATGTAGTAACCAGGCTGACACAAGAGGTAGAAGGCTGGTTATTTATTGGCTACATGGACAGCAGAGCCAAGAGGACCAGCTCTGCCAACAGCTCCAACAGGAATGTATTGGCTCAATACAGTTGCTAGGAGACCATACATTCTAGAGCCTAAACATCACAGGAGAGAAAGTGAACAACATAAGATGCAGTACAACATATCTTCTCTTCTCCGATAAAAACTAAAATAACAAAACAAACAAAACAAAATGAAAAAAGAACATACAATCACAGTGATACAAAAAGCAGAATTACGACCTGTACCTGGCAGGCCTAACAATATTTCTAGAACTTTTCCTGGAACAGGCTTGGTCAAAACAAGGAGGAACTCTTTCCCTTGAAGGTGAGATGGCATCTCTTACCCGAACCTTCACCACCCTGTTGAGGTTCCACCAATGACCTCCTTCAACCATTACTGCATTTCCAAGAATCTTGAGAACTTTGACAGGTTGACTGAATTTACTGTCACCTTTCTTAGCATGAACAGCAGTCTTAATCTTAATTATGTCCCCCACTTCCAGCGGAGCCACTTTTACCCCTCTGCGGGAGTCAAACCACAGCTTCTGTTTAGATTGTGAAGCAGACATATTCTCACTCGCCAAAGACATTAACTGAGCAACATCGGATTCAGACCTGACCCACTTGCTCATCCAAGCAGGCCTGAAACTAGTGTTCGGCTTCCGTCCCCTCAACAGTTCAAAAGGTGAAATTTTAGTGGCAGAATGAGGTGTAGTTCTATAAAACCAAATCATAGCTTGAAGTGCATTGCAGATATTATGACTACCAGCTCTGGCCCACTTAATACACTCCCCCACCACCCGATTCATTCTCTCAACCAAACCATTACTTTGTGGGTGGTAAAGGGAGGTCCTGTGGTGTTTAACACCAGACTCGCGTAGGAATGACTCAAATTCAGTACTAATAAACTGCTTTCCATTATCTGAAACCAAAGTCTCAGGAAAACCCTCTCTCAGCCACACGTTCTTAAGAAACTCAACAACAGTCTTAGTGTTATTATTATTATTATTATTATTATTAATTTCATTTTATAAGGCGCTCAGCTACCCGGAGGTTTCCCGGCGCCATCGGACCATTGCAGGCAGGGAAAGGAAACATTATTGGTTAAATAGCCATGTCTTAAGACTTTTTCGGAAGTTCTTCTGGTTGATTTCGTGCCGAAGTGGCATACGGAGCGAATTCCATAATAGGGGGGCTAGGTAGGAAAAAGACCGTTGGCTTCTTTCACCAGCTTAACCTCTGGCCACCTTGACGCATAATCTATAAGAACCAGGATGAAACGAGATCCACCTGGAAGAACCTCATAGGGGCCCATGACATCAATACCCAGTTTTAACCAGGGACCTTTGGGGCACTCAATAGGCATCAATGGGGGAACAGACACTTTTAAACTCTTGTCAGCTGCACCGCAGACACAGCAATTGGTAACCACAGAATCAATCTCAGCATCCATCCCTGGCCACCAATAAATGTCTCGGATGCGCCGCTTAGTGAGTGTGGAACCAAGATGACCATCGTGAGCTCTTTCAATGATGGTTTTACGGAAAACATCAGGGGGTACAAATTTGTCCGCCCTGAGCAGCAACCCATCTTCAATGTAGAGTTCACCTTCAACCTTCCAGAAAGGTTGAAGAGGGGCAGGAAGCACCTTCTCTCTGGGCCACCCATTTCTGACAAAAGCACAAACGTCACGTATCACGCAATCGGATTCCAGGGCTTGCACCCAATCAGTCTCAGAGCCCAGATTCAGATCAGGTAGGTCCAGCACAGCAACCAGGCAATCTTCACTCGAAAATTCATCCAGATTGACATCGTCAAGTTCACTCGACTTGATGGGAAAACGGGGCAAAAAATCTGCCCTGCCATTCTTACCACCGGAAATATGTTTCACCCCAAACTGATACTGAAGAAGTTTTGTCACCATGCGCATGATTCTAGGAGAACAGCATTTACTCACGCTACCCCCCAGGATGTTTACTAAGGGCTTGTGATCAGTCAAAAGTAGGAACCGCTTACCCCAGATGTAAGGTCGAAACTTCTCAATGGCCCATGCACAGGCCAACAAGCTCCTTTTCAATGACCGAGTACTGGAGCTCGGGAGTTCTCAGTACCCTTGACGCAAAGCATACAGTGTTCTCACAATTATTGTCCATTTGAGTTAAAGTGGCACCAATACTACTTGACTTGCGTCGACAGTGACGCAACAAGGTAAACTCGGGTCGGTTTCAGAACTGGACCATCACTTAAAGCAGACTTCACAAACTTGAGAGCCACTACACATTCCTTGCAACATTCAAACTTGACTCCCTTTTTGAGAAGATTGCTTATGGGACGTACAATGGATGCAAAGTTTGGAATGAACTGTGAGTAGTACTCACATAGCCCCAGTAATGACTTGACACCAGCTTTGTCCTCTGGTTCGGGTGCATCAACTATGGCTTGAAGCAATCCTGGTCGTGGACTGACCCCATCCTGAGATATAACATGTCCTAAGTATTCAACTTTGGAGCACAAAAATTGACACTTTTCCTCCTTCAACACTATGCCACGTTTTTTGAACAGAGTTAACACTTTTTCCAAGACAAAGTCATGAGATGCAAGATCCTTACCAAAAATGAGAACATCATCCTGAAACACTAGGACCCCATCAACATCCCGGAGTATGTTGCTCATTATCCTCTGGAATACAGACGCGGCTGACGCAAGCCCAAAGGGCATGCGACAGTAGCGAAATGTTCCCAGAGGTGACACAAATGCTGTTAGATGGCGTGATTCAGGATCAAGTTCCACCTGGTGGTAAGCACTAGCTAATTCGAGCTTAGTGAAATACCGTGCTCCTTTGGTGGAAGAGAATAGGTCATAAATTTTTGGTAGGGGATGAGAATCTACCCATATCTCTTTATTCAGGGATCTCAAATCGACACAGACACGAAGATCTCCTCCCCTTTTCCTGGCTACAACTAAGGGAGAAAGCCATAATGAAGAGTCTGTCGGTTCGATGATCCCTTTGGCACACAGACCCTTTAATTCCTTTTCTAAATCCTCCCTCACACTGAACGGCACTCCTCTAAGTTTGTGTTTAGTGGGAAGTGCACCATCTTTAACGATTATCTTGTGCCTGAATCCTTTAATTTTTCCCAAATTCTTGCTAAAAACATCAGGGTATTTGTTCTTCCATATAAGACTTGCATCTTCGCAACCAACAACTAACACTTGCTCCTTGGCTCCAGGTTTGAGTATCATGCCAAACAGGCCCTGGTGAAACCAACCCAATATGTTGAGTCCCTTCACCGCAACATATATCTTTCCCTTGATTCTCCTACCTTTAAATTGCCTTTCATCTTCAAAAAAACCTATTAAATCTATTCTCCGCCCCTCATACGAGACAGGAGAGCGATCAGGTGGAGATAGGGCTTGAGAACCATTCCAAGTCTCTTCAAACCATTTCTGAGTGATCATGTGATCTTGGCCCCTGAGTCAACTAAGAGTTTTACAGTGTGATCCCCAATATTGATATCCACAATGGGATCAACACACGAAGAGGTATCACCCATAACAACATCATACGAGGAAGCAGGTTTGAAAGAATCGAACTCATCCGAGCTTCTGACAACAGAAATAACTTCCAGGTCAGACTCGTAATCCGATTCAACCGTGCAAATTGTTGGCTCCCTAACACTCTTTTTTTTTTTTTTTTTTTTTTTTTTTTTAAACAAACTTTGGCAAAATGCCCCATCTTTTTGCAGTAATTGCACATGACGTTACTAGCGGGACAACGGGAACTCTTGACATGTGGTGGATTCCCACATCTGATGCACATATTGTTACTATTAGCCCTAATGGAATTAGCTAGTTCGGAATTGGGCTTGGAAGGTTGATTGACCGATTGAGTAGATTTAACACGATACTTCATAGGATTATTAGCATTGACCACATTAACAGCATCTAGCGGCTTGTCATCCAGTTCTTTTAGTGAGACCATGGATATTTCTATGCTCTTGGCGATTTTTATAGTCTCATCTAGAGATGGATCACCCAAACTCCACAGTTTTTGCCGAATGTTCTTATCTTTGCATTGACAAACGAACTGATCTCTAATGAGTTGATCGGTAAAGTTTTCGAATTTACAGTCAGCTGCTAGTCTGCGCAAGGAGGAAATGTAAGCGTCCACATCTTCTCCTTCAGCTTGCTTCCTTTTAAAGAATTTGTGCCTTAGAATCATAAGGCTCGGTTGTTTGTCAAATCTGGTTCTCAACTTAATGATGGTTTCCTCATATTCATCAATGCCGTCAAGTTGTTCTTGAGAAAGAGGCGGTAGATGTTTATGGATAGACCTTCCTTCAAATCATAGGGAGTGGAGAAGGAGGCATTTTTTTCTCTCTGCACTAAAACGTAGAGCACCTATGGCTCCCAGATACGTTTGGAAGGCGTCCTACCAGATTTCCCACCTGACTGGAGGATCACCAGGTGAATCAAGGAAAGAAGGTGGAGGATTGACAGACTGCATAGATCACTGCACAATTCTGCTAAGGTTGGTAAATTTGAGAAGGAAATGATGCAGGAATGTGACAACTAAAGTAACACACGGATAATAAACCCAAAGTATCAAAATGTAAATTTACGAATATCAGAAATATGAGTGCTTAAAACTGTAGTTAAGATATGCACATAAGTTACAAAAATATGTCACTTCGTAGAGATGTGTGTATCACCGCAGATGTACAGTTGAAACACACTGTAGAACTTCGTAGAATGAGTAGCAGAAAGTGTGTGTATCGCTGTGGATACACCAATAATAAGTTAATTTCACTGCAACTTAGACCTTGCTATACAAGTTAGGGTGTGTTCATCACAGCAGATGAACAGTTGAAACACCTTGTAAAACTGTAGACTGATTGTGCAATAAGCGCTTAACACACTGTAGACTGAATGCGCAACAGGAGCTGCGTATGTGTTGCTTTAAATTAACGTTGTTGGGCTGTTCAAACAAAAAAAAGAAGAAAGGTGTGTGTATCACCGTGTATGTTTTGCTAGATACACTTGACCTCCCTCCTGGCAGCGTTCAAAACAATGAAAAGGGGTGTGTGTGTCACCGACGATGCGATAAAAGACACACGCGTTATGGAAACACAATGCTGAGACCACTTGACTGCACCAAAATGGCCGCTACGTTGCGTGCACGAAAAGAAAGAGCTTCCCAATCAGTCAAAATGGCCGCCTTCACGCAAGGTGACGTGATGCGATGATGTCACATCGTGAAGACGTAGCCAATGCCAGTGAAGACAATGGATGAGTGAGAAGCAGGCTCGAGGAGGCGGCTGGACACAGGTAGGAGCGAGGATGAATGCGCGAGCAGGGTAGAAGCGCGAGGAGGCTGCGCGCGTTAAATGGCAGTTGCTGGAGGCAAACACTTTCCCTCTTGCTCGGAAAACGAGTTTTTTTAAAAATGTAGATGATAGCGCAGGGCAGCCAGCATAGACAGACACAAAATACCTCGTATGCAGGAGTCCAGCTGTGGTATTCCTCTTCGGGTGTGCAGCAACAGAGAAAGTCGATGCAGGAGTAGGTTCAGTAGTCTTCAAAACAGCTGCGTGGGTTCCTCCATGTAGCCAAAGATCGTCGCCACAATTTTGTAGTAGCCAGGCTGACACAAGAGGTAGAAGGCTGGTTATTTATTGGCTACATGGACATCAGAGCCAGGAGGACCAGTTCTGCCAACAGCTCCAACAGGAATGTATTGGCTCAATACAGTTGCTAGGAGACCATACATTCTAGAGCCTAAACATCAACACAGGATAGAAAGTGAACAACATAAGATGCAGTACAACGGCACATTAGGTAAGTGTGAAGTTCTTTTTGTGTGAGCTGAGGCACAGTCTTTGAAGTGCAAGTGGGGCACTATACAGCTCCTACCCCCCCCCATCCTGTCAGAGATGGCCCATCCTGGCGACACCTAGTGTCCTTTCATGACTGTCTGGGATGAATACACAAAGGCCAACTGCATCTAGTCATGTGACCCAGGAAGCAGGCTACAGGCACCAAATGGTTTGGACAAGACAATGCCAAGTGTAATTTTCAGAACTGTGTAAACATGGCTTTTCTACCTGCTGCCAAACAAACGTTAGCACTTATGAAATGTAATAAGGTAACCCAATGTTATCCTATGGGTTAGGTAGGCCTCACAGTAGTGAAAACAAATTTGTGAGTTTTTCACTACCAGGACATGTAAATCTTAAAAGTACATGTCCAGCTTTTTAAATACAATGCACCCTGCCCTATGGCCTGCTTAGGGCCTACCCTAGGGGTGGCTTATATATTAAAAAGGGAGTTTTAAACTTGACAAGGGGGTTATTTTGCCAAGTCGAATTGGCAGTTTAAAACTGCACACTTGCTTCAATAGGAGGCCTGAGACATGTTTAAAAAGGCTACTTAAGTGGGTGGCGCAATAAGTGCTGCAGGCCCACTAGTAGCATTTAATTTACAGTCCCTGGATACATGTGGTACCACTTAACTAGAGACTTAAAAGTGGTCCACTCCTCCTGAGTAGAAGCCCCTGTACACAGTGGTCCACTCCTCCTGAGTAGAAGCCCCTGTACACAGTGGTCCACTCCTCCTGAGTAGAAGCCCCTGTACACAGTGGTCCACTCCTCCTGAGTAGAAGCCCCTGTACACAGTGGTCCACTCCTCCTGAGTAGAAGCCCCTGTACACAGTGGTCCACTCCTCCTGAGTAGAAGCCCCTGTACACAGTGGTCCACTCCTCCTGAGTAGAAGCCCCTGTATATAGTTGTCTGTGCCTCCTGAGGAGAAGCATCCTTTCAAGTAAGTAGCCTTTCAGCCAGAGGATGGCTTTTTATACAGATTGATTTATGTCTTGCTCTAGCAGACGAAATCTCAGCCCTTCGTGGCCGTAAACCAGCCTAGGTTCCAAGATGTGCTCTTCCGAGATGTTTAAATGCTCAAACATGACACCCACCAAAAGGAGCCTGCTCATTTCCGTTCCAAAACATGTATCAAACTGGGTCAGCTGCAGATAGAGTGAGGTATTGCTGCCTGTTCCTCCCATGGTTTATTCTTGGCATTGCAGATAAGCCCATGGACCCTGAGAAAGAGAGTATGGAGTCTTCAGTTCACCTCTTCTCAGAGCTCCTCGCTGACTGACAAGAGAATGGCTTTTCTATAGGGAAAAAGGTAGAGTAGTTTTACAATTTTGTCTTTTGTTTCTGAAGGTGAGGAAAGCCTTATTACTCTTTAAATACAGGCCTCGCCCTTCTTTCCTCTAGAGCGAGATGGACTTGACTTGGCAGCTTCACTGATGTCCAGGACTCGAGAAGCCAATGAGTCATGCTCTTTTAGCTTTCGGGAAACCCCCTTTTTGATACATTAAGTCTATATTGCATGTCATTCCACAGACGTACTCCCTAACCTTCCCATCACCACACCGTCCCCACTGCTTTGCCTGGTAGTGGTAAGAACAAGGGTGGTGGGGTAGAAAAGTAGCTCTGCCCAGCTTTCCCACACAGCTGTAGTTGTTTGATGCTGACACTCTGTCCTGCTTATTCCACAAAAGAATCTCCTCGATACCTTAATATTTTCTATCAGCTCATGTGAAATTTCCATCTACTTCCCAGGGTGCTGTCCTACGGAAACCTTGACGTACTCACTCCACCTTAGATCTTGACGCTCAGCAGTGATGATCGCAGGACCATGATATATAATCAACATTGTCAAAAAGAGGGACAGCTGTGTGTTCAAAGGGACACGAGAAATCGGAGGTGCTGGAAACCGCAGTTAGACTCCTCAATGGTTTGGAGTATGTCTTGATAGCTAGCCAGATCAGTGGTGCATGGTCAGTCTGGATGATAAAATGTTGCCAGAGAAGATAACGCTGTAAGTACACGGGCAAGCTCATGCAGAAGTTCATCACTGATATACTCTGATATATCGTATCACACCACACCCCAGGGAACTACACTGGCTTCCAGTACACAAACACACTCATTCCAAACTGCTCACGCACACATTCAAGGATCTGCACAACTAAGGCTCCACCTACGAACAGTCGCATCTCCTTCCACCAACCATCCAGACACCTCTGCTCTGTGGGACCCTTACTTGCCAACATCCCACGCATAACCAGATCACGAGGACGAGCGTTCTCTTACATCACTCCAAAAGTGGGGACCGACCTCCCTCTACACACCAGAGCCGCCTCCTCCTCTCTTCTTGAATTCCGCAAAAAGCTGAAAACCTGGCTTTTTAATTAACCAACCTACCATAGGTTGGGTTAGGTGCACACACCTACTCGGCACCAGGATATCCTTGCAGGTGATAGTACACTTTACAAATGCGCATAGCATAACATAACCTATACAACATAGGATGCATGCCATCAGGGCAATGTTGAGACAGAACCACACCCAAATCCAGTGGAAAAAAGTATGAAACACTAGTAATACCCAAAAAATCTAATTTCCACCTCTTGGTGGTAGTTCTACATATTATTTTCAAGGCCTCACCCTTATCTACTTTGGGTTGTATGCTTCCATTTACATTCAGTTTGGTTAGCCCTTATACCTGCTTTGGCTAGCGTCAGTAGGATCTGTTCTAAGTGTTGTAAATGAGTGGACCAGAAAGACTGAATATTAGGATGGCATCGAAATAAGCTGCTGGATAGGACTTTTCGTTTGGTCCAGGTTAGTGATATAAACAGTTGTTCCCAAGATGTTCAATCAATTCATCTACTTGAAGCATTGGGTATGCGTCAAATGAAAAGACTGTGTTAACTTAAGTCTGTACAAAACCTTATTGACCCACCAGGTCCTGCACTAACATTATGGGCGAGGACCACTGGCTTGTTGATGGTTCAAGAATATCCTTTTCCAACAGTCTCTCTCTCGGGCCACTGCTTGCCTCCTGGCTTCTGGATCCAGACCCTTAGTACTGTTTCTTGGTAACACTTAATCCTGCGTTTAATCAGGTTGATATTGTTTCTGGGTCGAGAGACCACCCACAGAGATGTTTTTAAGTCTTCATTTGCAGTTGTAATTTGGGCTACTTGGAAGAGGGTCTTTGAGACTCCGATAGATCTTACTGGGAACGTGACCTCTGTAGCTAAGTTGGGTTTTCTGTTTCTGCTGGTTTTTCTCTCTTTATTTTCTTCTACATCTAGAAGAAAAGGCTTTGAATTGATAGATGCTTCTCCTAGCCACTCCACAGTTTTGGGGGTTAAAGGAAATGGAATGATGGAATATCAGTATGTTAGTGCAGAGGTTTGGGGACATGCATAAACTCTCCCACTGTCATTGAGTTGCTCTTCCCTTTCACAGTAAGGCTTAGCTGTGCTGTAGGATAGTCTCTGTTGTATCCATAAATGCCTGTGTTGTCAAGAACTGGGCACAGAATCCTCTTCTCTTTTGCAGGAGGAACGGGTTTCTTCCAGTAGCCACGGTGCTACCCTGCACAAAATAGTATACATGAGAGGTGAGGGGTAGGTAGTCCTTCCAGTTTTGCCCCAAGTACAGCAGTGAGTTCCCATGGCCAGTCTAACATAGGGTCTTTTTATCTCCTACCCAAGGGCCACAAGGAATCAAACTGTTCAGCCCGTCAGACCTTCAAAATTATAAAGACCAACAGATACCGGAGGGACTCTGCTTTGTCAAGGACCATGCCCAGTGTCCAGGACATTGAGGGAATGTACTCCGACGGGGAGAGGGGAGACTTGTCTGGTATCCCAGAGCACAGAAGCTGTGTCTTCAGAGGGCTCTGACTACAGAGCTCAGCTATCTCCAGGGTCCACAGTGAGACCTGCACCCAGGGCACAGACTGCATTGAAGACTTCTAGACCATTCTAGGATTGTCCCTCTGGGACTCGACCTTGACAGAAACCTCGATTCCAGACTCCGTATCGGTCTCGAGAAACGCAGGCTTTGAGCCCCAAGACTACACCGAAGTCTTCGACAGCTTAGCACTGTGCACTGTCCCCGAGACCGTTTGTCACAGACACCCACCTCAGCACTGGAAGTCTTGTTCTCAGGGCAGCAAGCCTAGGCACTCTCAGCTTGAGGCACTGAAACACCATCTTTCGCACCAAAGTCTCCTTCAAAGTCGGCTTCAAAACAGGGATCAATGCCTGCCTTGAGGTTGACTGAGTCAGTGCCATCTGTAGAGCTGCATGCATAGCCTGATGGCAGGAAGGTGTCTATCCATCCTCAGGCAGGGCAAACACTTGGATGCCCCCTGCAGCAAGAGACCCGTCAAGCACCACCTAAACGGGGGTAACTAACTTTTGAAAAGGCCATATCTGAGGAACTCAGAATGTTCCCCATACCCAAGAAACATTGGCTTAAGCCAAACATTATTTCAAACATCTGCTCACAAGCCATCGCTTTAGGGTAATAGACTACTTTTCATGATCTACAGCTACAAACACTACAAGCTACAAATCGATGGTGACAGGCAAGTAACCTTCTCCATTTTGGTGCTACTGGATCAATCTCTGCATAGCTAGCCGTAAACTTTACATACATTGTTCTAGAAGAATCTTCTCTCTTCTTTGGTACAGGTGTGACCGTTCCACCATCACTCTCCAAGCATTGTGTACTTCTCTTTTGAACATGGTAAAAAAATATTCAGGGTCAACTCCAGGTGAAAATTTCTTTAGGACCATGGCGGGCGCTTTGGGATGAGCCCTTCAAGCTGCGATTGTTTGACTCAATCTTAGGAGTGCTTCTTGGCGCTGTTCCTGATCCGCTACCCATCTCGGCCCTTGTATCTGTGTGGTCTGTTGAATGTCTTGGACAGCTTGACTTCACTTTTCTATTTTTGAATCTGAATAACTTGACTCAACTGCTGCTTTCCTTCCACCATCAGTTGTACGAGTTACTCCATGGCGTGAAGACGTCTGAAAATGTCATTCCACCTCTCACACCACTTATGAACCTCTGATATTTTACAGTGATTTCAGACATTGTACAAGATCATAAACAATTTAGTTTCAGATCTGTAATCCACAAAAGCCTGTCAAGTGGTTTTTCCAGTTCATTACCGCATGCCAGTGAACAAAAGGGTAATACGCCAGTTTCCTTAATAAGTTCATGCATCAGACTGGGTTGGTTGCAGGTAGACACATGGTCTTTCTGTGATAATCCTCCTATGGGGTGTTCTTGGCCCTGTGAATACAACTGTGAACCCTGAGAAGGAGAATGAGTCGCCTCCTGTCCGCTGCAGGTCTCCATCCAACCTTCAGCCCTTCAACCTTCCTTCCCAAGCCCTGGCCCTTGCCTTCCCTGAGAAAAGGAATAAGGGTTCTTTAGTTCACTTTCTGTCAGCTATACATCTCCTCGACCACTGACAGAAGAGTGGCTCTTATGGGAGAAAGGTGGGCGATATTGCCTGCTTACCACCCCCTTCTATTCCTATTGGTGTTTAAGGTAGGAAACCCTCCTCTTTGGGTATGCTTCTTTTCGGCTTGGTCTCTGTGGGTGAGGGGAGTCCACCTGTCTTTAAACACGGGCCCCTCCCTTCTTTCTTTTGAGTGAGAGGAACCGGACATAGTGGCTCCACTGATGCCAAGAACTCAAGCCCATTTGGGAAGCTGCTTGTTGAAATAAGTCTGTGTTTCCATGGGCCAGAGATGATCAACCAAAGTTAACTTGTGTGACAATGTACACGCCTTCCTCAAACAATGTCAAGAAGATCATTAATATACGGTAGAATATGAATGAATGAATGAATGACGGATTTATAGAGCGCACGGCTACTCAGAGGATTGTCTTGGCACTAGCATGTGAGCCCAGATGCACATCCCCATATGATCTACTTCTCCCCAGGAAAAAAAACAGGTTTTAAGTTTTTTACGGAAGACGGACTCAGAAGCAGTCAATCGCAGCTCACAGGGGAACTCATTCCATGCCTTGGCAGCCAAAAATGAAGAGGGCTTACCGGCTCTTCGATCCCGTTTAAAGCGTGGAATAACTAAAAGAGAAGTGGAAGTCCTCCGGAGGGAATATACTGCGTAAATCTAGCAGCCAGACATCGAGGGCTGAAAGATAACACTGCTCTGTGGACCATCACTAGTGCTTTGAAGAGGATGCGTTTCTTAACGGGCAAACAATGCAAAGCCTTGAGAGCGGCTGCCATTGAGAAACGCTTACGCAGACCGAAAAGTAACCTGGCTGCCGCATTTTGAACCACCTGCTGGCGCTCCACCTGGGATTCAGCAGCCCCCCAAAACAGGACATTCACGTAGTCAAGATGCGAAGTGATCAAGGCATGAATCACTACTCTTCTTGCCTCCAGAGGCAGGAGGGGAAGACCTTTTGTGATGGAGCAGAGCAAAGCATTGACCTACTACTGCACAGATCTGAGCCTTCATAGAGAGGGTATCGTCCAGTTTTACGCCTACGTTTTTTACCACTGAAGAAGGGGGTGGCCTGGCTGGCAATGCAGAGGGCCAAAGATCTTCCCACCAGTTGGACACGTGACCCGAAAGATCATTTCAGTCTTCTCCACATTGCATTTCAATTGGCTGCTCTCCATCCAATCAAAGACGGCACGCATGCAGTAAATATTGACCAGTGGTGGGATGAAGGTTGAGAGACCACTTTTCACCTTCAAGTGGACAAATAATCTTCGAGATCTGTTAGTCCACACCAGACCTAGAAGATCAAAACCTACTGAGAGCCTTACGACTTGTTGGGGCATTCCACCTACGATTAGACACTATAAATGCAGACAATATAATGTTTGACACCTAACTAACTCTACAAGAGGTGGATTTGGGACCTTAAGGAATGTGCAAACGGTTGAAACACTCCAATTGCAACACAAAAAATTGCATTTACCTTATACAATGTCCGTGTCTTTTGTGATATATTGGCATGACAACAAAACCAATAACCAGCATTGGCATAGCCAATAGGGCTCGCCTTTGGGACCTTATACCCTCCCCCTAGAAAAAAGGCAGAAACATGCTGATATTAAAAATGTAAATACTGTATTTTGACTGCGGCATTGCTTGCTAAATTCCCACAGGATGATCGCATTGGGATGCCAAAAATGACGATTAGTTGGGAGAAAGAGCTGTCAATTTTAGAAATGGAGAACCCGATTGAAATCTCAGTATGCTCTCCCCGTGCCAGCCCCCAAAAAGAGGCAGACACATGACGATATCAAAACTATAGATACTGTATGGTTTTGAAAGGGATGCTAGGGCTGGGATAGAATCAGTCATTTGTTAAACATTTGAATGCCTTTAAAGTTGTCACGTTTGGATGCAAATAATGACGTCTGTTTGAAAAGAAAACATAACATCCAGACTTGCTGACTTAAGGGAACCAGAGTCGGGTTAGTCAGCGTGCTTTTGATGCAACTAATGACGATTGTTTGGGAAAGAGAATGTAACATAACATCCAGAGCGCCCGACTTTGGAACCGGGTGTAAGTCTCGGCTTACTCTCTCCTTACCGAACCCCCCTCTTAACAAGCATTGGCATAGCCAATAGGTCTCGCCTTTGAGACCTTATAAGTGTTTTGCCAGACCTATTGGCTTTGCCAATGTGTTTAGGCTATGTTGTAGAGCAGTGTACCTGCTGTGCAGCATGTTGAAAAATTATAATAAAGTAATAAGCATTTTTGTTACCTTATATGGCCATCCTGTGAATGATGTCACAATAGGTCTCAGACCCATGGCAGACATAATCAAACATTGTTGGCGATTTGTAGTGCCAGTACTAGGTAAAGAGAACTGTTTTTCCCTTCCCTGGATGACCCCTTTAGAACACACCCGTGTTATTAAGTGTTATTTCCTGTGTTGTGTGATGTAATATTCAGAGATGTTATCATTATGCTAATTGGTGGTTCTAAACTTTGGAAAAGCATACTTCTTTCTGGTACTGCATTCACTGAATGAAGTGCAGAAAGAGCAGTCTGCTGTTAACACGCAAGGGTCACTACTCAACAAGAACGAGGTAGTGAGGGATGGGATGTGCGAGTGTGTAAGTTTGTGGTTGAGTGAGTAGTTGTGGGTAGAAGGGAAGGCGGTGTGCATGAGTGAATGAGAGTGAAAGTCACAGTGAGTGGGCGTCAGTGATTGACCGCTAGTGATCTAAAAAGTGGACCCATTTGGAATTATCATCTGTCCGGGGGGAGTGGGGGCGCGGAAAAAAGAGGGGAGGTGGAAGTATCAACAAGCGCGTTCAGCTGCGAGTAAAATGTGTGTATTTTGACACCAGTGTGTGATATTATGCAATTGGCACGGATCCCAGTGACCTGTGTGGACGCCGGGGATCAAAAGGCTATGGTAATGATAGCCTCACGGGCACTTGAAAGTAATGCGCAACACATGACGGCACCCGCGTGAAAAACGCGGGTGCTAGAACCTCATCAAAGCGGGGCAATATGAAACATATTGCGTGAATGTGCGCCCAAAATAAACCAGCGTTTGGCAGCGTGTGAGCTAAACCCCTCAAAGTGCAGGTAGTATCCGGGAATTAATTAATTACAAACACTTGTGTGTGATAACAGTGGAACAAGACAGTTTCAAGAATCAAAGCGCGCAGCAAGAGCTGACACGTCTTACCTCAGTCAGGGCAATGGTGTGAATGGGAAGCCGGCGCCCGAGGGGAAGGAGGGTATTTTAATTAACACCACATGATAGCCAGTGAGTCTCTGTAGTTGCGTACACTAGCTGTTTTCAAGCACTCGTGCTTGTGCTGGCATCCACCTTGCGGGAGCGAGCAGCGGCGGCGCGAGAGACATCTGTTGTCAATTAGCGCGCGCGCCGCTGCTCGCTCCCGCAAGGTGGATGCCAGCACGAGTGCTTGAAAAGAGCTGACCAATTTCTAAAGGTCATCTCCTAGAGCAGCGCACAAAAAAGGCAGAAACATGCCGATATCAAAAATGTAAATATTGTATCCTCAGTAGGCAATACTTGCTAAATTTCCGTCGGGCGAATACATTGGGATGCCCAAAATGACGATTGGTTAGAGGAAAGAATGCAGCATAACAACCAGAGCTGTAGACTTTAGAAACTGGGAACCAGGTTCAAATCTTAGCATCCTGTCCTTATGCCAATCCTCCCAAAAAGGCAGAAACATGCCAATATCAAACTTATAAATACCGTATGGTTTTGGAAGGGACGGTAGGGCTGGGATTGAATCAGTCAATTGTTAAACATTGGATTTTTTTTTTAAATTGCCGCGTTTGGATGCAATTAATGCAGATTGTTTGGGAAATAGGATGTAACATAACATCCAGAGCTGCCTTCTTTGGAACAGGGGAACCTGGTTGAAGTCTTGGCCTGCGTCGACTTTGGAACAGAGGAACTGGGTTGAAGTCTTGGCGTGCTCTCCCCGTGTCAGCCCCCTCTAAAAAAAAAACTGGCAGAAACATGCCGATATGAAAAATGTAAATACTGTATTTTCATTGCTGCAGTACTTACTAAACTTGCGGTGGGATGCCATAAATAACAATTATTTGGGAGAAAGAATGAAGCAATTAGAGTTGCTTACTTTGAAATTGGTGAACTGGGTCCAAGAAGTCTTGCCGTGCTCTCCCCTACAAATCCCCCCCCCCCCCAGCCCGTCCAAAAAAAGGCAGAGACATGCCAAGTTCAAGAAAGTAAATACCGTATCATTTTGAACAGGCCGGTAGGGTTGGGATTGAACCCGTCATTTGTTAAACATTTGAATGGTGTTAAAGTTGCCGCGTTTGGATGCAAAAATGCCGATTGTTTATGAAAGAGGATATAACATAACAACCAGAGATAACATCTTTGGAACGGGGTTGAAGTCTTGTTGTGGACATTACTGCTTAGTTGAATCTCAAATTCCCTGGTGGAAAAGAGAGTGTGTGCGAAATGTCTCAGCCAGTCTCCCATGGCGTCAGTTTGATAAGCACCATCTGTTGTTCTTTTATTGCTTTTTCTGTGAAGACGGGAAGGGGTGAATGCGTCCAACCACACTGACACACTCCCCAGAGACCAATATAACCCCTTTGTAAAAGAAAAACTCGGTACTGACAGCATCAAAGTTTTTCAGAAATTCTGCACAAATTTTGGTTTTACAGGTAAGCACTAATCTAAACGCCTACATGTTTTTTCCATATTGCTGAAAAAATGGAACTAAGGACTTCTTCAAAGCCTTTACAGCACAAAAAAAATAATACGCGCTCTATCTAGTAGAGCTCGTGTATTCAGACAGTCTGTTTGCACTAAAGTAGGTCAATGCAGAGTGACTGTAGCTTTGTTGTATATGCGTGATTTAAAAATATGATGGGCATTTCTTGCAGTGACTTTGAATGGCATAGCACGAGCGAACGTGCATTTTTTGGGTCAGGCTTTTGCGTGACCCCGGATTCGTGGGCAAGAATGACGTAATGCAGCAATTACCCTGAAATAGCACGGGACAGAACTGCTGCTTTCCTCTGTCAACAAAATGTATTTTCCCCCCGGGCCATGCATCATGCTGTCGTCAAAAGAATGCGTGTCGTTTTCGTCAGCTGGGTGTAATTTTACTCTGTCCTGTTTTGGTAAAGCCACGAACACCAGGCGTCCTCCGTTTAAACATTGACGGAAGATGTTATCGACTTGAACCGTCCGCACTTAAAGGTCGTGTGGCCCTAGGCGGGACCCGTACAATTTTAGCTCTGTTTGATTGATTATCGAGTCTGAACCATGAGAAGGGTTTACACACTTTAAAATGCGAGCACGTTAGGAAGAAAAAACCTACACGAACACGCCTGAGTCCATAAACAAACCAGCGCGGCCACGCGGCCGCGAAAGGAATGCGAGGTATGCAGCTGGCACCCGGCCGCGCTGCTACTCGCTCCCGAGCTCCCTAGGCCAGGGGAGAGAGAAGGCGGGACATGCATCCGCCTTTGGCCAATTGCGTGCTGTCTTTCTTAGAAAGACGCATGCAAAGGCCAATAGCGGGAGATGAAAAAAAAAAAAGCGCACGAGCGTGTGTTCCAAGTTTAAAGCCCTTACTAAAAGCCTCGCAGCGCATGCGCGCTGGCTCAGGCGAGACCTAAAAATCTGCATTAACGAACATGGAAGCAATATAAGATGCCATCAGATCATGACAAAAATGAGCGTAATCTTTGTAACAGTGAAACGCACCTCAGATGACATGCAGTGGGTAATTTTGGAGGCCACGCCATACACAGAGGATGCTCATAGGAATCTGTTTGAAAGAGAGCAACATTGGGTCTTCCGCTTGAAGACCTTTAGCAGTGGCCTTAATGACACAATTCCCTGGGGCGAGCTATCCAGATGAAAGTACTTAGGAGGAACAGTCACTACTGACATAAGAAATTTATTTAAAGGAGCTCACAAATTCTAAAAACTCCTCTTTGGTTACAAAAACCACTAATAATGCACTGTGAATATTTTTGGGTTATATCTTGTTACGAGGAACATTCTCCCGGGTACAGTTACCACTTGACAAGGGTCCAGCCAATACGTATTGTTTCTTGGGGGGTTTGTAGTAATTCCCCTTTGAGGAGAAGTGGAAAATCTAACCCCTGCTAATCAAACACCACCCCCCTTCTTTGTTCTCTGGTCCAACATCTTTTTGAACTTCTATTTTTTTACATTTTATTTTTTTATGCTGAAATGATGGTTACATTTGCTATTCAAATTAATATCATTAATATTGGTTTTACATTAAGTTATGATTAGCGCATCTTATTTTATCTTCTTTTTCGACGATCCCTGACTGCAGTATAAGTCCTCCTCCTCATCTTGAGAAAGTGCTTGACCACCTTCCAAGATGGCGACTCCCATACTAAGCCCTTCTGAGACATATGTTGGTTTGAATACGCATCCTTCATCTCTGTCCACGCAACTCCTCCTTCCTCCCAGAGCTCCTCCCTGGTTCAGAGTGACTTAGGTTTACTATTGGTGCGTAGCGCGTTTACATAATCGTGCACACTACTCCCCTTTGACCTCGTAAGTTGTAGATTTAAGCAAGGACATTTCCAACGTTCCCTACCTCCAGGGACGTGGACGATGGTTAGGCACAATAACCTGGACTCTTTTTCTCTGGGAAGTGAGAACCCCACTATCGGTAAGACCGCTCACTAATAATGTAGGACGTGGGTTCTCAATTAATGTTTCCATCTACTTCTCTGATTATAGATGACCTAGGAACAGTCCATTCTCCACGTACCCTAAAGAGCCCTGCTTTTAAGAAAATAGGGTAAGAATCTATGATTTAGAACTGGGTTTACTAGCACTAATGTGTCTCTTTACACCTGAGTGGCCATCCACCATGTCTGATTATGCCTTTTGCATGACCATGGTGCACGTACTTCTGAGTAATGATTGTGGTTCCAACTTGCACAATTAAAGCATTGTCAATGAATATTTATGATTTGAGATTTCAGCAAAATACTGCCTTTTGTATATTTTTTGTTTGTCATGTCTGTTTTTCTGTCTGTTTATTAGGTGGCTAGCATTTGGACTACAATCCTTATATATGGGATATAAGTCTTGGGGAAAACTATTATTGTTGTTTATTACAGAGGTGGGGGTTCACTTGTTTTGCGATTAGTGTAGGAACTCCACCAGAAGAGAAGATTAGGTAGCTGGCGTTCGGTCCTGATGAATTGCCGCATATCCTGGGGGACATAAAAGGCATGAAACATGTTAAACAATTCCTTGACCAAAATTCTTTAGACTATCTACCAAACAATAATTGCTTAGGGAGAATGCAAGGAACATTATTTCCAGTGCATTCTCTGATCTGTTTGTAACCTTAACATGGACTCTGGATCCACTTCTCGCCAATCTTCCTAGGATGTTGCAAGTGTCTTTAAACACAGGAGGCACCGGAGCGGCATATGTGGGACCCAGTTGGCAAAAAAAAAGATCTCCGGCAAAGGGCTTCCTAGTGGGATTCATTGGGCATTGCATCGCCATCCCAACGAGGAGCACGGCCCAATGATGAAGCTTGCCACCCTCGATGGGTGGGGGCTTGTGGGCCGATGAGCTAATCCTTCCATCGACCTAGTTGGATCCTGGTATTTGATATACCATCCAGGACCTGTATCGGAACAGTATACCTTATCAATAGTGTTGTATGCTGGACCGCAGGCCAAATCCCTAAGCCCCCATCACCACACCGTTCTAGCCGTAGGAGCGAGTGTAGCAAAGAAGGTAGGCAGCTCACTCTACCTTTCCTGCATGGCTGCGGTTGTCAGATGTTGGAATGCTGGTCTGCATGCTCTACAAAAGAGTCTCCTCTATAGCTTCATCTTTTTTTGTCTGTGAAATTAATTTTCATCCCCATCTTGTCCTATAGAAGCCTTCATAGCTTGCCTTTGCTGTAGTGTAATACATTAGTTAATTAGAACAGTTTGAAGCATCTATCCCTAAAATATCCTGACACACCGACAAGCAGCATGCCAGGTAAATTCTATATGATTCCCTGGAATGGGTATGGATTCCATCGCTTCTGAGGTCGAAGCACACCAGCCTAGCACAGCTTCAGCAGCAGAAGGCTCCTCCAAAACAGAAGTTTCTTCTGAGTCACCTATGGATTCTCATCAGGATACAGGCACACTATATTGCCAATCTTAAACCAGTTATTGAGGTCCACTGCCCAGAAGGTGCCTAAAATGCAGTTGGACTTAAAGTGTATTCCTTACTCTTCCTGGAGAAAATGGAATGATTTCAAGGCTGGAAATATATGGCTGTGTTCTTTAAGGTGCAAGAACACCCCAGTCGCTTTGTTGAAGGCCCGCATGCACAACAATGCATCACAGCATTGATGGGGCGTGTTATGTCACAGTTTTTAAGTAACAAATGTTTGTTGACAATCACGTTGCAAATATGTCCTGAGCACTAAAAAATAGCTGTGGATGAAACATGTGTTCAGGGTCTACTCATCCAGCACAGCGGAGAGCCGGGACTGTGGTCCGAGCTTGTTTAGCGTGGTGTGGCTAAAGCTTGTTTAGCGTGGTGTGGCTAAAGCTTGTTTGGCTTGGTGTGGCTCTACATGAGTGCATTGAGGAGGACCGGCTTGAAGTAAATGTGCAGTAACATTTGAGGGCTCATGAGTGGGTCTTGGGAAGAATATACTTCTGGACTTGGGGCGTGATTTGGAGTTTGTCAGACCGGGTTACTCCATCACAAACGTGACGGATATCCTGTCCGCCGTATTACAAGTCCATTATATCCTACGGCACTTGTAATATGGCCTTTAGCACATAAATTATGCGTGTATGGGAAGTGGCGCATACCGAGGGTTACTTATCTATCAATGAAGACTCTATAAAAGTAGTATGTACGCAAGTCATATTCCTGGTGTATTTCACTGCTAGAGGCACTCGAAGGCTAGTAAGTAACCCTCAGCTGTGAGGCGGTTGTGAAAAGCAGGTGATGAGCAGTTAAGTTGATTGATATCGGTACTAGCCCAATCATCTACAGGCTTAAGGAGGTTTGGAGAGCTGCAACAAGGAGTAGGGTGGCACTAGGTGATGTTGATAAGAAAAATGGTAAAGGAAGTGGACTTCCAGGTCATGATCAAAGGAGGACTTGGGACCCTACAGTGGAGCGTATCATTGTGGCAAACGCCTCGAAGCCAGTGGCAAGCACATGATTGGAGCTAGCAGCAGCATAGCGGAGGGTGTAGCAGTCGATGAATGGTACCCAATTGACTCTAGCAATTGTCTAAAGAACATATCTGAGGGAATAATGAATACGGAGAGGGTGTCAGTAGAAGCAAAAAAGAGAGAGAGCGACACAATGCAGAAGTCATAGAGTGTATAACTGGGCTAACCTACTGTGGGAGCTAACCCACATACAAACTCAGGGCAATGTGCAAGAGTTCGTTTTATGTATGTCACATCTGCGAACCCCAATCTCATGTAATTTAGGTTTTAGACTTAAGATGGAGAGCAGAGGAACAGTACCTTGGGAAGGGCATGTTGTGTGGCTCTGACTGTCCAGGCCAGTCTTAAGACTCGCTGACCCTGTTATTTTCCTTTCTCCCTCTAGCATGGCCTGCTTGGCTGGTCACAGAAAGATCTGCAGAGCGAGTTTGGCACTGGAGGAGTGGAGCAGCTAAGCCTCAGCAAGGGTGTGTGGGAAGATCAATATGGTTTTGGAGGAACAAACAAGAGCCAGGAATTGGACATAGGAAACAGCGAGTGGTCCATGAAGCATGGGATTGGGGAGTCTGACTGGAGGACAGAGTCCGAAATCCTGAACACGGACTGGTCTACGAAGCACAACATAGAAGAGATGAGCCCGAGTGAACAGTCTGGATTATCCAGTAGAGACTGGTCCGTAAAGCACAGCCTGGGAGAGGGAGACCAGAGTGAAGAGCCAGAAATTGGCACTAGAGACTGGGCATCAAGGCACACTGTGGAAGAGCAAGATCCCGGAGTCATCGGTAGAGACTGGTCAGTAAAGCAGAGCATGGAAGAGAGAAGCCAAGGCGAAGAGCATGGAATGATCGGATTTGAATGGGCAATGAAGCACAACATCGAAGAGAGTGACCAAGGCGAAGAACCTACAATCCGCAGTAGAGAATGGTACATTAGACACAGTGTGGAGGGCACCGACCAGGGTGTCGACTCTGGATCTGGGGATATAGACTGGTCTGAGCATCCCTCCGTGGGCGAGAGTGAGCAGGACGCAGAGCTTGCAATCAACAGCAGAGATCTTTCAGTAAAGCCCAGCTTGGAAGACTCCAGTGAGCCTGCCGAATCTCAAAGCAGCCATGTCTTGTCCAAAACACCCATCATAGAGGAGACAGATGGGAGGAGCATTGGGGATTGGTCTATAAAGCACAGTGCTGGGTTAACTGATCAGAGTGAAGAGGCTGAACCCCACAGTATGGACTGGTCCATGGAGCACACCTTCAACGACCAAAGCAGAGAGTCCGATGCTAGGCACAGGGCCTCAGGCGATGCTTACACTATCACACTGATGGAACAGCATGGCGATGGTGTTTTCAGAGGGATGGAGAGAGGCACACACATGGGAGAGGTGGACATCCCAGAGACTGAGAGAGGCTCAGATATCGGAAGATTGGAAAGAGGCCTTGACAGCAGAGAGATGGGTGATGGAGGTACTGGGAGCAGGGATGCGTTTGAGATCCGAGAACCCAGGATAGATTGGGAGTCGCGAGGGTTGGAGAGGGAGATGGGTGATGGGGAGATGGAGAGACTTCAAGAGAGTGATGTTGGAGTTGTGGGGAGAATGGCTGACATCTGTGATGTTGAGGTGCACCGATCCTACACACCCGATGGGGAATGTTCAGACCTCGGAGATGCAAAGAGCGCCTGGGACTCCAAGACCCTGGAGGAAAGGTAAGAATTTCAGCTTCAGAATAATATGGAGTTTGTTCATTGGTGTCCTTTCACTTTACTGCTTGACTCACCTGTCCATTCATTCGTGATCCCCATTTGTCTATCCACCTGTCTGTCTTCTCCATAAGCTTTGTCTGTTATCTACGTTGATACGTGCATCTCCCATCAGTCTATCCACCCATTTATCATCTTGTATGTATGTAGAGGTATTGTACTGCGCAAACCTAGCTAGGATGTGAAGTAATTTATCTTATCATCGTATTACCTATTTCATCAATTATCTCAAGATATCCCCTCGTCATCTTATCACCTCCACCATTTTGCCCAGTACATTTTTCACCTCTCCCGCTCCGTCCATCACTTCTTCCACTTCATCCATCACTTTATCCACTTCATCCATCGTCCTGCTCAGCTGTGAGGAGAAGTTTTCCCTCATTCAGTTGTGCAGCTGAAGGAACATCTGTTTGGAAGTCGTTTATCTCAGAGGAAGTCATTTGTACCAGGAGAAAAGTCTGTGACGTTCCCCTTCCCCCAGTGAGGAACTTTGAGTAGCTTTACTATTGTCACAGATGTCTCTTCCCCCCTGTGTTGAGTTGAGCTATTGGTCACTCATTGGTCCTTAGAGAGTCTTGGTATTCCCTCACAGGAAGGGTTAGTGGGTAGTACTAGTGAACTCTCCTCTACTAAGTGCCATGAGTAGACATGTTGCCGGTTGGGGAAGAGTGCAGAAAATAAATTGGAAAATCTAGTTGTATCAATGAGAGCAAACAAGCGAATAACATAAAATGCAAAGGTTTAAATCCAGGTGGGCAAGCAGAAAAGCAGTTAGCACTTTGTATGTGAAGAGGTTTATGTGTGTCAGCACTTTCACCTTTAAAGCAGTCTCTGTTGGACATCCCTTTTCACTGTGAGAAAGCTTTTGTGATGAAGAACATTGTCCCTGTGAACAGGTCCGGCTTTAGGATGGTGCGACCAGTGCGGTCGCACCTGGCGCTGACCTGGGGAGGGTGACTATGTTTAGGAATGACTTATGG
This sequence comes from Calotriton arnoldi, assembly GCA_963921515.1. Lineage (NCBI taxonomy): Eukaryota > Metazoa > Chordata > Amphibia > Caudata > Salamandridae > Calotriton > Calotriton arnoldi. The sequence continues at coordinate 1,491,402 of CAWUFW010003203.1, read as the reverse complement.
GCTTAAAACCACCTACAGCAGAGTTCCTTGTGTGTCCAGCAGTTTTCAGGCAACAATAAAAAATGTCAAGCTACCTCTAGCGAGTATTTCTCGTGTTGGAGAGAGATCGGAGTAGAGTTAATATGCCTTCTGCAAAGAATGTGTACCATGCAGATCACAGAACTGCATTTTATATGGATAGCTCAGTTATTGCTTTCGGCACAGAGATCCATTTGTTACTTGCAGTTCATAATTTACAAGCCTTTACATAGTGACCTGTTAACTTTTATCAAAGCGATGCATGCAAACTGCATGGTATAGGTTAGAAACTTATGTTTTTCCCTCCTCTTTCATTATCCTAATGTTGCTAGGAAGGGTTAGTTTGGGTAGCAATACATTCTTATTAGTCAGCCAGCCCACTCTACTGTGGTACACTTTAAATCCTACCTTTGTGCTTCTCCAGACCAAACACTCCTAAAATGTACTGCCTACTCTTAAGGATGACACCTGATTCCTACACCTTGTAATCCTCTATCTCTTATGTAACATTTCCTACACGCTGATTTAGACATGCATCATTTATTGTCTCTGTATAGTGTGTGTGTGTGTGTGATGGAAAGGGCTCTGACACCCTACACCAGAATGAGTAGCACTATAAAACCAATGAAATGCATGTGAGAGAGGGCTATGGTGAGATGAGGGGCACTGTTGGAGGGTGGCAGTGAGGGAATCCATGGAGGAGGAGGTCATGACGGGGTGGCAATAAAAGATTGCTGCACCAGGCTCCACCAGTGCTTAAGCCGGCACTGCTTGTGAAGAGGGTTTTACAAGACTGATTTACTAACCACCTATGGAAGAGAAACTCTTTGCCGTGTTTCCAGAACTAGCTTCTTCCCTTCTCTTACGCATTGGGATCTCTTCTTGCACAGCGCTTGTGAACTCCATACATGTGCTCTAGCCAGTCAGATGTGCAGGCATGCTTCAGTGGTGCACACAAGTGCTCCTTGCCTCTGAGCGATGAGATTTACTGTTTTAGCTCTAAACAGTAACAGGTGAATCTACGTTTAACAAGGTGGCACCCCATATTCGCTGCTCTGTCCAGTCTATTATCAGTTTTAAGTCACTACTTTTCATGATCTGATGGCTGGAGGATGAGGAATAACCTCTGCAAGACATGTTGATAGTAATCTAGCAGCCTCTTTTCAGTGTTCTGGTGCTGTGTTTTTTATAATGCTGCTTTTATCGCTCACGTGTATTCAGAGGAGAGCAAACCTTATATGGATCTATTTGATCCATGGATGATAATATATCTCCCATGTGTATCACTCCATATGTGAATGGAGGCATATGTGAATGGAACACAATAGTGTATGAGAATTGCAACTCCCCTAGAGCCCAGAGTGAAACCTGTATGGTATACCCTATCCTAACCATACCGGGCCAGGCATGGCGCTTTGGTGCCCAGAAGATGTCTCTTGTAGCATCACCACGTCTGCCCTAGAACGCTTTGCGTATCGAAGGATAGCACCCCGTTTGACTTTGTCGAGTACCCCTCTAACATTCCAACTCATAACACGCAGCTGCTCCTGTGAGGTCTCATCTAACGGTAGCGACATTGATGTGTGTTAGGATGACGTGTTGCATAGAATTGCACAGTAGGACATCTATCTAACGATGTATAATCTGAGCATCGGATATAAAAACTAGAAAACCAACATCCCTCCACCCAAATCCAACCACACCCACCACCCCAATACCTCTGAGAACATGAAGCATCTGTCGCGGATGGGACGTCCATGCGACCCCAACGGGGGTCGACGATACGCACCTCCAATGGATCCCCAAACACCTATATGCCATGATGGCAACTTAGAAACGAGGGCGGGATGTGTCCAAACAGTCCAGTCCATGAATGATTAACAAATGGCTAAATGATCGTAACATAATTATCTTAATGCATGGTCTTTAGGTTCGAACATATATTAATTTTGTTTGTGTGGAGACAGTCTCATCTAGATCACCCTCCTGGGCTTTGGATCGCCATGTGGACCTAGACCCGTGCCACTGTCTGTCCTTCTGTTGCTGCCGGTGATTAGGTTCGGTAGAGGACAAATCCGAGTCTTGTCTAGGTGGAGTATGGGGCTTGGGCCTGATCCACTCATCCATCCAGCTGAAGACAGCCTCCGGTGTATCGAAAAAAGAGTCCGTGAATTGTATATGACTCTTAGTCGGGCCGGGTATTGAAGTGAGTATTCGATTTTGAGTTCGCGCAGCTGTGCCTTAGCTGCCTGGAACGATTGGCGCTGCTGAATCACCGTACGCGTATAGTCCGGTAAAATCATAATTCTTTGGGATTCGTAGAAAAGTTCCCCCTTGATCCTAGCATATTTAAAGATTGAGTCTCTGTCGTGGTAGTTGAGGATACGTGCGATCATGGGTCTAGGCCGAGCCCCAGGGGGTGGATGCTGCAACAGGGCCCTATGAGCACGTTCTATGATAAAACAGGGGGAAAGAGCCTCTTTCGGCATCCACGAGGCCAGCCATTCTGAAAGGAATTTCTCGGACTCTTTACCTTCGCTGTTCTCAGGGAAACCCACAAAGCGGAGGTTATTTCTGCGGGCCCTTCCCTCCGCATCCTCCACCCGGGTGGCAAGGCCCTTGGTGATTTTCTCTATTGATGAGGCCTTTGCTTGTAGCTCAAACGGCATCCTCCACACCCGATACCCTCGTCTCCGCCTCGGTAATCCGCGCTACGGCTCCTCTGAGGTCCTGCTGCTGCAGCGAGACCTCCGATCCGACTGAGCCTATCTGGGCCTCCCAAGGTTGTTCTCGTCTGGGTAATGGCGGCCAGAAGCACAGAATTGTCTGGGAGAACAGCCGGGTCGCTCTCCGACCCCATGGAGTTAGCACTAGCTGCTGTGAACTTGTCCATGGTGCTTTTTTTAGGGTTTCCCTCAGTTGCCTTATCTTTAGTCATGGTGAGGAGGTGCAGTGTCTTGCGTTTACCCCACGCCTGGCAACATCCACCTATGGCCGTGGGGGAGAAGGCACTTACGGCTATTCAATCCCGACACCTCAATATATATCTGAAAGAGACACGTTAGTGATAGATTCCTTACCTTAGAATATCCCCAGGCGTCAGACTGGATCCGGAACGTTTTTCGTCAGCAGTACCCCTGTGTGTCGGTAGGTGGCGACGTGCGGCTCCGCGTTCGTCGCTGGCGTCGTAAGCGCCGAGATGACGTCACGGAGACTACTTAGTCGCCACCCATGCGCGCTGACGTCAGTTCTTTCTTTTTCCGCGCCAGTAAGCGCAGATCCGGTTAGAGCACGTACCTTAGTCACTTTTTTACTCTCTTTTTGAGACTTTTTGTCTCCTGTGGTCCTCTGGTGCACGTAGGGATGCCTGGTTTTAAGTCTTGTGGGGCCTGCCGTCGCAATATGTCGGTGGCGGACCCCCACGGCGTCTGTCTCTACTGCCTGGAGAGCGACCACGACTCCCGGTCCTGCAGGGACTGTCTGGCCATGGCCCCGAAGGCCTTGAGGGAGCGTCGCCGGAAGCTGCTTGAGGTTCGGCACTCGTCCCAGCGCCGTTCTCGGTCTAGGGGCCGCTCCAGAGAGCGCTTGCGGGGCCACCATCATCACTCCTCGGGCTCCAAGTCTTCACCCTCGGATTCGGGTAAGAGACGCCACAAAAAAGTCGAAGAAGCGTCCTCCCGTCGGTCCCCGGATGCGGACGAGGGGGACAGGGGTTCTGCCCCTGAGGCTCCTTTGGAGCCCGGGAGTCCCGCGGCCTACCCGCCTTACCCGGGTCCGTCGGCGACTCCCGCACAGGTGCAAGAATTTCTTGCTACCATGGACCGCCTGTTTAGGCCTCGGGCTCCCGCCGGCGCGCCCTTGGGCCCCGCGGTCCCGTGTCTGGATCCTTTTGGGCCGTTGGCGCTGCCGGCAGCTCCGGCGTCGTAGGATCCTGCGCCGCTGGCTCCGGCCACCGCGCCAAAAGGTCCCACGCTGCCGGCTCCGGCCCCAGCGCCACCCTCGGCTCCGCCTCCGGCGCCGCTGTGGATGCCATTTGTCCCGCCCCTGCCCAGGTTCCAGGACAATTTTGTCCCTACCTGGGACCCGCATTGGGACACGGCGCCGGTTCGGCCCCGTCCGGCGCCGGGAACGGCGCCGTTTGTTCCTTCACCGGTCCCTGCCCTGCCGCCGCAGTCTGTTCCGCATGCGGCGGAGGTGGAGGACGACTGGGAGGGGTCCGAGGACCCTCTTGCTCGTCAGTGTGACTCCGAGCACGACTGGGCGGACGAGTTAGAGGAGGCTGGCGGCCTTGATGTCTCCTCTGACCCGGGGTTTGCCTCTCCTCCGCCTACCGTGGAGGAGGGCGCTTCTACACGATGGTGCTCCGTCGGGCTGCTGAGGTCCTCAACCTGGATCTCCCTACGGTGGCCCTGAAGACTAATCTCCTCACTGAGGTGCTCCAGATGGCGTCCACTTCGTCGGAGCCCCTGCTGCCGTTTAATGACGCCCTCACTGACGTCTTACTGGGCACTTGGTCGCGGCCAGCCACATGGGCCCCTGTGGATAAGAACGTCGCCAGGCGTCATCGCCGGGCGCCGGGTGACCTTGCCTTTCTGACCACTCATCCTACGCCCGAGAGCCTGGTCATCCAAGCTTCGACGTTCCAGAGTGCCTTTGCCACGGCTCCGCCAGGGAAGGACTCTAAGAGGCTGGAGCAGTTCGGCAAGCGGTTGTTCTCTTCGGCCAGCTTGGGGCTGTGGTCGGTGAACACCGCATGCCTGTTGGGTCGCTATTCCCACGCGGTGTGGTATACAGTGGCACAAGTGTTGCCTCAGTGTCCTGAGGAGACCCAAGCTGTGCTGTCCCAAGCTGTTGCCGAGGGTAAAGATTCGGCTAAGTTCGCCATTCGGTGTGGTTTGGACACCGCGGACTCACTAGGTAGAGCGATTTCTACTACTGTGGCTCTTCGTCGCCACGCCTGTTTGAGGTCTACCGGGTTCTCGCCAGATGTCCAGAGCTCACTCATGGACATGCCCTTTGATGGCACTCGCCTGTTTGGCGACAAAGCCGACAGTGCACTGGAGCGCTTTAAGGACTCGCGGGCCACGGCCAAGTCCTTAGGTCTTTCCACGAAAAGCCCAACCACTCCTGGTTTTCGTTCCTTTCGTGGCCACGGAAGGGGCGCTCAGGCACGTTCCTTCAGCAAGCCTGTGCAGAACCAGCCTCAGCGCGGCTGCGGTTTCTGCAGGGGCGGGTCTGGGAATCAGCGTGGGGGTCAGTCCACCTCCGCTGCTTCCACCTCCAAACCTTCCTAATCCGAGCTTTGTGGGGCACCCCACGCCATTGGGTGGCAGGGTCCGCCATCATCTCCCCCACTGGCACGCTATCACATCGGACGAGTGGGTGTTGCAGATCATCCGCAAGGGTTACTCCCTTCCCTTTCAGTCTGCCCCTCCAGCCATGCCACCTCGGTACCACCGCATGTCGGGGGACCACTTGGCGCTTCTCCAGCAGGAAGTCATGGCCCTCTTGGCCAAGGGGGCCATCAAGTGTGTCCCTGGGCCAGAAGTAGGGAGTGGTTGTTATTCCCACTACTTTCTGGTCCCCAAGAAGGACAAGGGGGGCTTGCGCCCCATCTTGTATCTCCGGAACGTCAATCGCTTCCTCCGGAAGGAGAAGTTCAAGATGTTGACTCTGGCTCAGGTCTTGGCTGCCCTCGACCCCAGAGACTGGATGGTGGCGCTGGACTTGCAGGACGCATATTTTCACATCCCCGTCCTGCCGGCCCACCGGCGTTACCTGCGGTTTCAGTTTGCGGTGCTCCCCTTCGGCCTTACCAGTGCCCCTCGGGTGTTCACAAAAGTGATGGCGGTGGTCGCAGCTCATCTGCGCAGGTCAGGGGTGTCAGTCTTCCCCTACCTCGACGACTGGTTGTTGAAGGCGGGCTCGCCCCAGGCAGTCGTCACCCACCTTCAGACTACGGCCGACCTCCTGCAGTTGCTGGGGTTCTCCATCAACGTGCCGAAGTCGCACCTGAGTCCTTCTCAGAAGCGCCCCTTCATCGGAGCAGTTCTGGATTCGACGCAGTTTTGGGTTTATCCTCCCGAGCAGCGAGTCCGGGATATTCAGGCTATGATTCCCATCTTTCAGCCTCTATCCCGGGTTTCAGTCAGGATGACCCTCCGACTCCTGGGCCTGATGGCCTCCTGCATTCTGCTAGTGCAACATGCCAGGTGGCATATGCGGGCACAGCATCAGGGCAACCTGTCCGATCTTGTCCAGATCTCGGAGGGCACTGCACGACAATTGCAGTGGTGGCTCACGAATCGCGATTGGGTCGATGGCAGATCCCTCTCCCTTCCCCAACCGGAGCACACAGTGGTGACGGATGCGTCCCTCCTGGGATGGGGCGGCCATTTGGGAGAGGGGGAGATCGGAGGCCTCTGGTCTCCGGCGGAGTCCCGGCTCCATATCAATCTTTTTGAGCTTCGGGTGATCCGACTTGCACTGATGGCCTTCCTTCCCTCTGTCCGGGGAAGTGTAGTGCAGGTGTTCACGGACAACACCACCGCCATGTGGTATTGCAACAAACAGGGCGGGGTGGGGTCGTGGACCCTATGTCAGGAGGCTCTGCGCCTCTGGACATGGCTGGAACATCAAGGCATTACCTTGGTGGTTCAACACCTGGCAGGTTCTCTGAACGCCAGGGCGGACGAACTCAGCCGCCGGTGCTTGATGGATCACGAATGGCGTCTGAACTCGGACGTGGCGCAAGGTCTCTTTCTGCAGTGGGGAGAGCCTTGGTTAGATCTATTCGCCACCGAAGAGAACGCGCAATGTCATCAGTTCTGCGCGCTGGAATTTCCAAGGCGGCACTCGCTCGGCGACACTTTTCGTCGCGAGTGGAGCTGCGGTCTGTTGTACGCCTTTCCGCCTATACCACTTCTGCCCAGAGTGCTGAAGAAGATTCGGCGCGACCAGGCCCAAGTCATTCTTGTGGCTCCGGATTGGGCACGAAGATACTGGTATCCCGAGCTACTCAACATGGCGATCGATCCCCCGATCCGACTGCCTCTTCGGGAGGATCTTCTGTCGCAGCAACAGGGGACGGTCCTCCACCCGAACCTGTCCAGCCTCCACCTCCATGCGTGGAGATTGAGCGACGACAGCTGATTCCATTTGACTTGCCTCCGGCAGTCTGTGATGTCATTCTGGCCGCCAGGCGTCCCTCCACTAAATCGGCATACGCCTGCCGGTGGAACAGATTTGTGGCATGGTGCACAGCTAAGTCTGTGGATCCCCTTTCTGCCCCTCTTTCTGAGGTCCTTCTGTTCCTACTATCCTTGGCCCAGCAGGGCTCTGCTCTGGGCACTGTCAAAGGTTATCTTTCGGCCATCTCCGCCTTTCTCAGGCTTCCAGATCAGCCTTCTCTCTTTAAGTCCCCAGTTGTTAATCGTTTCCTGAAAGGCATTATACACACGTTTCCTCCTGTGCCTTTCATAATGCCTCAATGGGACTTAAATCTTGTCTTGACCTATCTGATGTGCGCTCCCTTCGAGCCCCTTCATAGCTGTCCTTTACGTCTTCTTACTCTAAAGACGGCTTTCCTGGTGGCTATCACCTCTGCCAGGAGAGTGAGTGAGCTCCAGGCTTTCTTCTAAACCTCCTTTCCTTTCTGTTCATCCGGACAAGGTGGTTTTAAGGACCCGTCCTTCTTTCTTGCCAAAGGTTGTCACGCCCTTCCACATCGGGCAGACCATCACTTTGCCCACTTTCTTTCCGCCTCCGCATCCTTCAAAAGAGGAAGAGAGGCTCCATCGTCTGGACCCAAAACGTGCGCTCTCGTTCTATCTAAAGCGCACACAACAGTTCCGGGTGGATGACCAGCTCTTTGTTGGCTACGTGTGCGCCAAAAAAGGTCGGGCCGTGCACAAACGCACCATCTCTCGGTGGGTTGTTTTGTGCATCAAAGCGTGTTACTCCTTGGCTAAAAAGGAGCCTCCTGTGGGACTGCGTGCCCATTCTACCAGGGCGACGGCAGCCACTACTGGCTTGGGACGCGGCGTTCCCTTGCAGGATATTTGTCAGGCAGCCACGTGGGCCTCGCTGCACACGTTTACCAAGCATTACTGCCTTGACAGTCAAGTCCGGAGAGACGGCTTCTTTGGCCGTTCTGTTCTCCGTGACTTTCTGGTGTAATATATTCGCAGACCCACCACCTGGGTTGGTATTGCTGGGGTATCTATTCTAAGGTAAGGAATCTATCACTAACGTGTCTCTTTCAGATGCACAAGTTACTACTTGTGTAACGATATATCTGTAAGAGACATTAGTTAGTGATAGATTCCTTACCGTCCCACCCATCCTCCCCGTTCTGCGAACTGATTCTAGGGTTAAAGTCATCCCTTTCAGGGCCCTAGTTTCATGGCACCAGTGGTCGGTTTCTTGCATGGCTCTGCGTTCCTGGCGCGGAAAGTCGTGTACAGAACTGACGTCAGCGCGCATGGGTGGCGCCTAAGTAGTCTCCGTGACGTCATCTCGGCGCTTACGACGCCAGCGACGAACGCGGAGCCGCACGACGCCACCTACCGACGCGCAGGGGTACTGCTGACGAAAAAACTTTCCGGATCCAGTCTGACGCCTGGGGATATTCTAAGGTAAGGAATCTATCACTAACTAATGTCTCTTACAGATATATCGTTACACAAGTAGTAACTTGTGCTACAGACTTCGCCCTGACGTGAGTCCTTAGGAGTGATGTTGTGCGTCACCAATGGCTCTACCCGAAGGGTCCCCCATTGGACAGGCACCCAGGGCGCAGACCAGCCACAGCGCACCTCTGGCAGGTGCCCGGCTCCCCTAGTTCAGCCCCCGGTCTGCGTGCAATCACTCACCCCGTGCTAGTGTCTATTGGCCCATCCCGGGCGGCAGTCCACGGTGGCACCACTAGGCTTATCCACGTGTCGTCGGGGACCGGGGCCAATCTGCGCCACGCCCGACGTCTAACACAGTGTTCAGATGTATTACAGCCGCCCCAGTGCAGCCTCCAGGTTCATGGTATCCATGGCTGGGTGTTCAAAAGGATACTGTGTCATATAGTGTCGGGCCTCCCACGTCTCATATGTGGACTCGCCGCATCGGCTGCTAGATCACAGCCCTCCAATGCCTCCTGGCACCCGGGATGTTATCCGGGGGGCCCCACCACACTGTCTGCTGGGTCACAGGCCCTACATCCACCAGGGCCTTACACCCCGGGGCCGTCCGTGCCCCGTGTTTTATTTTATTAGGCCGAATCTCGATGGAAGCGAGAGTGGGAGAGGAGGAAAGGGGCCGGCGGGATGCACACCACTCACCCAGGGCCAGACGCGGGTGCCTCCGGCCTGTTGATTAGTCCCGGGCAGTCGGGCACACACACCGACTGTCCCGGGTATTGCACCGGTCCTGCAACACGGGCGCTCACCTCCGATGGCCCCGCATCCGTCGCGCCGTCATCACAGGCCCTCCCGGTCACCACCTCCAACAACGCTGGTTGGTCACCAATGCGGCAGGCGGGCCGGACACAGCCCGGCCCCGGCGGCCCAGGCGAGCCCACAAAGCCGTGGGCCAGATTCCTGGATCGGTCTGCCCCCATGAACCACGCCGCACCTCTCAGCCATCGGGCGCCGCCTCCAGGCCCTCTCGGATCTCCGAAAGCGGAACCCGGGCACCGGGCGGTGCGTCGCCAGGACCTCCACACTTTCTTCAGCTAGGCGACCTCCGCAGACGTTTCAGGTAGCCAGCCAACACGTATACAGGCGGATTTTGGTATTAGGCTGTGGAAGCCGCACTAGCTTTCGTCCGCCATGATGGCCTGCTTGGCCACGCCCGTGGACCATTATTTTTAAAGGGATACTGTTTCTCTTATCAAATTCTTTTTTTAAAAGACCATAAGTTGATTGTTATCTGATTGTCCTTGCAAAACCGCACTTCCTCATTTACTTTCCAGACTGGCACAGTTGGTAATGCCCACTTTTTTGTCTAACACCATTTCTTTTCCAAATTGCCTTTGTGACAGTGCATCTGAGCCATACGTAAAAAAATTTTTTTTTATATTTATCGTAATAAGCCTATATGCAATTAATCTTGCCTTACGACATATTTACATTCAGTATAATTGGGTCCTTATCGTAATCTGAGCCCATTATAAACTCTCCTTTACATGATTTGATATGTGGTTCACTCAAGCCATTAATGAGCTCATATTTTTGTTGGTCTCCCATCCTCCTCCAAGGTGGATTGTCCCTCAATGTGAAGAGGACAGGTTTCTAGTTGTCTACTGCCTTACAGGTCTTATGATATGACCTCAGGATGTATTCATTTTGGTGCATTTCCTTGTATGACTGCTCTTCAGTTTCAAGCACAACAGATCATTTGTCCATTTCCATGAGTATGCTTTAACAATTTACGTTGGTTAGGATCTTCCTAGCTCCACCATGTTGGATTTTGGATTGGTGGGAGGATTGTGGGTTCTCTTTTTCCTTGACTGTATATCTGCGTCCGCATATGATTAGGCGTATGTTTAGAGCACCCTTATACACCTTTCTTACTTCGCCTCATTTCTGGCAGTCAGAGATTTTGTCTGTGAATCAGGCACAGTTGCGCACTATGATTTCTTGCTTTGTATTCGTAACAATCTTCTTGGCCTCTGCTGTGTGACCGCCGTCCACAATGAGCTCTAGTTGGTTGTGTGATGGTTATTCTGTTTCCAGTATACCTTCTGTGACTGGTGTCAATAGAAACAAATTTTGGTCTAGCCTTGGAAAATGTGTGATGTTGTGTAAGACGTTTTCCTCTTTTATTGCCATTTGACATTAGTGTTGAATTTTTCGGTCATGGTGATCTTCTGGAGGGTCTCCTTACATAGTCCACAGCCAGTTTAAGGGTTGACAACCTAGTGTAGGTATTATCAGAAGGTTGTGGTGCTGTCTCATTGCTCCAGGTTTACAATGATGTTGTTGTTTAGGTCCATGTTGTCTATGCTCGCGTTGCGAGACCTGATGCGTTCTGTAAATCTGAAGGATGCCCAGTCTCGACATTTATAAGGGTGTCCAATACTTTAAGGTGGCTTTGGGTTAGCACTGTTGTGTAGATGTAATACTTGTAATTCGCAGCGTGGTATACTTACAGGAACGGCTTCAGACACTTCTCATGAGCATCCCTGGATTGTGCCTCCTTGCGCCCTTATATCAGTCTGATGTCTAACATCAGCACCAGAGTGGGGTACTGTCGTGATAAAGAATCCGTCAGCCGAAGGGGCTGTACGCGACCGGTGATATAAGAGACAGCTGCATGTTCACAGAGGCAGTGTATGAATCGGATAAATTGCCTTAGGAGCTAAATGCTTGTTGTTCAGGCAGGGGTGTGAGAAATAGCTTCAATTCCGTATATAGTGTTGCAGGAATTAGGCTAAGGTCACCAGGCTGTTTCTAAATCCTATTCTGTCCTTCCCAAAACCTAGTACCTGAATGACGGCTGAGTGTGGGACCTCTCTTTATTTCATCTTCCCACTTGCAAGATGGGATTCACCCTGTTTCACTATCTGTCTTCATTGTCAAACTAGTGAACAGCTTCTGAGGTGGATATGGCTAATGCATGTCCAATCCTCTGTGACGCGTTGGAGTGAGGTGTCGCTTGTCACTTCGTAGGAGGTATTGGGACTCTGAAAGAATATCTAGCCTGCGAGCGCCCATGGAGATAGGAGGCACTTATCCACCTCTTCCTCAAATTCCCCTTCCTCACCTCCTTTTTTTCCCCTCTCTTCCTCCTGCATTTGTCCATCCCTGCTCTTGTCTTCCTCTCTCTTACTCTGTTTTCCTCTCACACCTCTACCTGTCTCTCCTGTACCCTTTTCAGATCACTCATTTTTTTAAATGCGATTTCCCAGCTTCTTACTGAGAATTGTCTGATCCCTCCCAACTCTCTCATGTATCTCAAATGGTGGATAAAGAATAGAAATGGATAAAGAAGGCCCATGTCCTTACAGAGGCAAAGTAGTGTCCGTGACTAGGTGTTAAACCCAGTTCCATGTCTAGCACCATCCCCAGATAGCTTGTATTTCTCTAGTATCACCCCTGTGATGTATGGACATCTATGGGGGCATCAAGAGGAGGGACAGAGGTTTATCAGCATCACTGAGATATGTGAACATCAATGTCTTGGGGACATTTGAGTGACATATGGGCATGCCTAGCAGCAACCACTGATGCTTGGGTATGGCAAAGAGCATCCCTGTGATACATAGACATGTTTGGTAGCATCCTCAGGGGAAATTGACATGTTTATCAGCTTCACTGAGCTGCGTGGAGATCTATGCGAAACATGGACATGTCTAGCAGTAGCCACGAATACTTGGGTATGGCAAGGAACATCCCTGGTAGATACTCTCATGCCAAGGACCATCCCCAAGAGAGATATAGCATATCTCCAGGAGTATCTGCAAGAAATGTACGTGTGTATGCATTCCCTAGAGATGTGCACATACACAAATGTATGCCCAGTAGGTAAACATGTGACAAAATATATACAGAGGTTGTATGCACGTGTCCAATTGCATCTCCAGTAAATAGTTCCATTAGCTGGAGCATTTTGGAATACATGTCTACTTCTAGCCATGGGCTATGCACATGTGCAGGAGAATCCTTAGGAGCTATGCATATGTCTAAGAGGATCCTAAGGAGGGGTATGCACACATCTAATTGGGTACCCATGAGTTATGCGCATGCAAGAGTTGGCCAAAGTAGCCGGAAAATAGAGGAAATACCCCATTATAAGTTGATAAGAAATAAGGGATCTCTGATCACCCTGTGCAGGCTCATAAAATGTTCTCCAGGTCAAAGATTCGCTGTGTAGCCGAAGGTTTAAGTTGTCTCTTAACATCTTTTTTCCCCACAGTTCCCATGAAGCCCTTCAGCCAGAGATGCCCTCCAGTACCCTTCTTGAGGAAATGTTGGGAAGAGAAGCATCCTGGCACCCTACCCCAGCGGAGAGGCCTGCCTCGTTTCAGAGCAGCAAATCCCAGGAGAGCGAGGGCCAGCCAAGGGATGGTGCCACACCAACGTTGGAAGATAACGAGCAAGATTCTTCTGCAGGTGGGAGCCCTAGCCAATCACAGCTAGACTTGGAGAAGACCCAAGTCCAACATGAGGAGGGTCACATGGTGGATGGAGGAATGTTGGCAGAAGTTGCACGTGAGACTCCTGAAGATATGGAAGATGCTCCGGCTAACGAGGTGGATTTCTCCTTCCTGGAGGTTAGTTGTAAAACTCAAACATGGGGTGGGTTATTTTATGAAACTGAGCTCAGTTTAGGATGTTGGGGAAGGTGAGTCTGCAGGTTCCACACTTGACGGACTCTGTGTTACCTTGGACCACCATGATTCCTGCTCAGAACTATGACAAGGCAGAGGTGCTCTGGCGCTGCAGAGATGCACCCCTTGGTCGAAATCCTAAGGACTAGACTGGGATTATCTGAAGGCATTAAGATGAAATATTGGTACCCTACAGATATGACTACTAAATGCTACTCCGTAAAAACTCCAGGTCTTTAACACTTCATTTTTCCAAATGTCTTGGAGGGAATTACATTAATGTTAAAATCTACAACCACATATATTTACTTTTATTAAAGCGTTTGTTGAAACGAAGGTGTGGTTTGTTGTCTCATAAGGGATAAACTAATGGGATAATGATCAGCATATGCTAGGGTGTTGTAGGAAAGGCTACAAAGAGCTTGGCCCTGTGGATTACACCATATTGTATACTTCTCTGCAGCTTCCTAAATCAGGCATCGTATATACTCTCTGGGTGGACCTCTCGAGTAGGAACTTGATCACATGCCTTCTATGATGCATGTGGGCTTAACATAGCAGAGTCCAGGCTGCTGTCTCCAAAATACCCATTCCTGTGGCAGCAGTTGGTTCTGGGCCTTCTTCCCAACTCGGTCAATTCAGTGAATACCACTGGGTACTGCGCTTCACCTCCGAATTACCGAACATTGGCTGTGCCACAGTCGGAGGGAGAAGGAAGGGAGTAAGAGGCGAGGATAAGCCAGCTTACCCCGTATGTGTAGGAAGCTGGCTCGGTATATACTATACCAAAGTGAGGTATAGTGTGCACAGAGTCCAGTGGAACCCCAAAGGTAGGCAGAGGTAAAGTTAAATAGCACCTCACTCTCTATTTGTGGTAGTGTGGTCGAGCAGTAAGGCAGTATCAGAGGACAGTGTTAAGCATTTGTTGTACACAGTCAGCAGATGAATTCACACACTCAAAGACTGAACTTCAGACCAATTGTTCTTGTATACAAAATATTATGGGGAGAGGAGTTGGCTAGGGCGGTGGACCTCGAATCTGGGGAACTGGGTTCGAGTCTTGGCAATGACCTGAACTTCCTGTGATTCTGGGCAAATCACTTATTCTCCTCGTGCCTAACAAAAATGAATGGGTTCTCATGTAACGCAACTGGTGCTATGTAAAGCGCTCTGATACCCGGTACCTTCGGGTTAAGTTCGCGCTATATAACACTCCATTAAAAAAAAAATTCTTTTAGGTATTTCATTTCCCATAACCAAGCAAGCCTGGCACAGGTAAGTGATAAGTACTTTGCAGTAAATATACAGATTGTAACACAGTTTGGATTGCAATTGTAAATGTACTTTGATTTGATTACAGTAGTGTTACTGATAATGCAATGCTTTTCCCAATACAGTACATATACTTTGAATGGGATTTTCCGTAAGATTACAGGTACGTTACTTTTGGATTACTTTTCTTACTCAGGGTAGTATACCTGGATACTACTCTGGGACATTTCCTGTAAACAGGTAAGTAAAATCGTTTTTGTTAAACAGTACAATTTTAAAGACTTTCTTTAGGTTTTCAAACTCCACAGTCAATGTTATCCTATGGAGGAAAATACTGTTATCAGTTTAAAGGTAAGTACTTTGTTGTGGGAGTTGGTGTTCTGGGGTTAGACTCAGGGGTCCCCCAGGGTCAAGGATGCACTCTTGTTACACCCTCAGCGGCACTAGGGCGGCCGAGTGCTGAGGCCCAATGGGGGATAGGGAGCCTCCGGTTGGTGGCTGCTGGCAAGCAGGCCACTTGGTTGTGGGAGCAAAGCTCCTGGACTTTAGCTCAGGGCAAATGGGGAAACAAAGTAGCACTAAAGGTGCACCCTCAGCGGCACTAGGGCGGCAGGGTGCTGTTTCGACGTTGGGCGCCCTGTTGTTTTCAATGGGGAACCTCCGGTTTGTAAAGGCACTGCAGGCTTGGGGACGAAGGTCTTCTGGGTGCTACCACCACTTCGAGAGGTAAATTGGGAAGTTAGGGGTTGGTTAGGCACCGTCAGTTTGGGCACCCAAGGCCGTGGGGCTTCGGGTGCAGGGGTGCCTTTTGGGGTCGGTTCTTCTTACCAGCTCCTGGTCGCGGTTGGGGGGACCTTCTGGATTTAGGCTGCAGGCGTCGGCTGGAGGCAGGTCAGGAGTTGCCGGATCTCGGGTCAGGATCGCCGGGGGGACCTCCTCGTGGTGTTTGCCCACTCGAGCTCGGGCCGTGGACAGCGGGTGCAGAGTGGGGCGGATCCGCGGTGTCCACCCGGAGCCAGAGGTTGCAGATGAACAAATCCGGTGTTCACGGAAGACACAGTCTTTGTAGTTGAAGGCAGGCGGGTCCTCCGGGGTTTTTGAGGTTGCTGGCTGCAGGACACACTGGGATTTCGCAGGAGCAGGTTCGAGCGGAAGACAGGCCGGTAGGGCTGGGGCCAAGTCAGTGGGCGTCTTCCTCTTGTTAGCTGCTGCACGGCTGTTCGGGCCTTCTTCTTCTTGTAGTTTCTTCTGGTCTGCGGAAGCAAGGTTCAGGGGTGCCCCTAAATACTAGATTTAGGGGCGTTTCAGGTAGGTAAAGGGCAGGGACCAATGGGTCCCTTCTCCGGGGTGGGTACACCCCCTATTGTGCCACCCTCCAGTGGGAGGGGGGCATGAGCCTGTCCCTGGTTTGTTGGGTCCCCCCATCTTCAAGATGGCGGGGACTGAGAGTTGTGCTTCACCTCGCCTCCCCCACCTGAGGGGTGGAGTTGGCAGAGGTGGGCACACCTCTCTTCCTCACTTGTTTTTCCCGCCCAAAGTGGGGGTCAGAACCGGTGGGGACCAGTTGCTGAGAGCAGCAAGTGGCCTGGGGAAGCTCACAAAGGCAGCAAGCCTTTGAAGCTTCCCCTTCGTGAACCCTGCCCATCCTGGGGGAGGAGGCTTGGCACCTCGTCCCAGGATGTGCATTGCTTCAGGGGTCCAGAAACCTGTCTGGTGGTGGCAGCTGAAAGCAGCCACTCAGCCAGGACACTAGTGGTAGGTCGTTTTTCAGGGGGCATCTTAGAGATGCCCTCTCTGTGCATTTTTCATTAAATCCCACACTGGCATCAGTGTGGGTTTAATGTGCTGAGAAGTTTGATACCAAACTTCTCAGTTTTCAGTGTAGCCATATGGTGCTTTGGAGTTCGTAATGACAAACTCCCAGCACCATATACTCTTAATGGCAGCACTGCACTTACAATGTCTAAGAATGGACTTAGACACTGTAGGGGTACAGGGCTCATGCACCTGTAACCTCACCACTGGTATAGTGCACCCAGCTAGAGGGGTGACTGATCTATGCCAGGGCAGTGGGTTGTAGGCATGGCACCCAGGGATGTGTGCCTTGTCGACTTTTCACTTTGTTCTGCACCAAGACACGCAGCCTGCAAAGGCAGTGTGTGTGTAAAGGTACAGGGCCTCTAAGGGTGGCACAATAAGTGCTGCAGCCCTTAGAGGTCTTCCCTGGTCACAGTGCCCTGGGTACCTGAGGTACCATTTACCAGGGGCTGACCTGTGGCCAGAGATGCCAATTGGGTTAGTTTTGGGGAAAGAACACAGGCCCTGGGAACCTGATTGGCAGGGATCCAGGGCACAACTAGTCAAAGTGCATCAGTAGTCTGGCAAAAAGTGGAGGGGTCACTGCAACTGAAACCCACTTTCCTACAGTATGACATAGAAATGCAATGCCGGCTGGAAGGCTCAGCCAGCAGTGAATAGTCAAGGGTGTAACACATAGATCAGGACTCTTCATCCAGGCCCTGACTAATGGCATTACAGAGGGGAAATTAAAGTACCTCTGAAGAACTACATGCACTGGGAGACGCCTCCTTTAGAGCTCATTTTAAAAGATTGCAAATGGAATTCTCCCCGCCCCAGAAAGGGTTATTACATGCCTGAGTACAGTGGAGCAATTTGCAGAGCACTTAGTCTTATTTTCTGCATGCGTACTCCACCTGTGATTGTTTTGTATACTATACATTGGCATACGTAGAGACCATAGCAGAGACAAACTATGATGCATGGCTTGTGAAATAAACTATTAGAAATACAGGCGAGTGCAGAAAGAGTCAGGTCTGGGCTGGGATAGTCTGGTCTAGAGGGTTTGTTTTAGATCTGTCCAGAATATACAGAACATTCAAGCTTCCCTCTTGATGACTCTTCATCCTTGGGGTGATCGCTGTTACTTATTCTGTTAGTACAGGGACCCTATCAACCATTGGAACCTTTATAACCCCACCTCTGAGCTTACACCACTAGAACCCCCATCTGAGCTCCCTACATTAGACCCCCACCTCTGAGCTTACACCACTAGAACCCCCATCTGAGCTCTCTACATTAGACCCCCACCTCTGAGCTTACACCACTAGAACCCCCATCTGAGCTCTCTACATTAGACCCCCACCTCTGAGCTTACACCACTAGAACCCCCATCTGAGCTCTCTACATTAGACCCCCACCTCTGAGCTTACACCACTAGAACGCCCATCTGAGCTCTCTACATTAGACCCCCACCTCTGAGCTTACACCACTAGAACCCCCATCTGAGCTCTCTACATTAGACCCCCACCTCTGAGCTTACACCACTAGAACCCCCATCTGAGCTCTCTACATTAGACCCCCACCTCTGAGCTTACACCACTAGAACCCCCATCTGAGCTCCCTACATTAGACCCCCACCTTTGAGCTTTCACCACTAGAACCCCCATCTGAGCTCTCTACATTAGACCCCCACCTTTGAGCTTTCACCACTAGAACCCCCATCTGAGCTCTCTACATTAGACCCCCACCTCTGAGCTTACACCACTAGAACCCCCATCTGTGCTCTCTACATTAGACCCCCACCTCTGACCTTTCACCACTAGAACCCCCATCTGAGCTCCCTACATTAGACCCCCACCTCTGAGCTTTCACCACTAGAACCCCCATCTGAGCTCTCTACATTAGACCCCCACCTCTGAGCTTTCACCACTAGAACCCCCATCTGAGCTCTCTACATTAGACCTCCACCTCTGAGCTTTCACCACTAGAACCCCCATCTGAGCTCTCTACATTAGACCCCCACCTCTGAGCTTTCACCACTAGAACCCCCATCTGAGCTCTCTACATTAGACCCCCACCTCACCATTCTCAACAGTAGGCCCCTTCTATGCGGTCCCATCATTAGACCCCCCCCATCTTTAGACCCCACCTCTGCGCTCTCAACACTGAGACCCCTTCTATGAGCTGTCACTACTAGACCCCGCATCAAAGCTCCCACCACAAGACTTACCTCTGTGCTCTTACCACATCACTGAGCTCCCACCACTCGACTCCCACTTCAGCTCTGCGCTCTCAACATTAGACTGTCCTCTTTAGATTCTGCCTCTGAGCTCTCACACTAGATTTCACCTCTGAGCTCTCGCACTAAATCCCATCTCTGAGCGCTCGCACTAGATTCCACCTCTGAGCTCTCGCACTAGATTCCACCCCTGAGCTCTCGCACTAGATTCCACCCCTGAGCTCTCGCACTAGATTCCACCTCTGAGCTCTCGCACTAGATTCCACCTCTGAGCTCTCGCACTAGATTCCACCTCTGAGCTCTCGCACTAGATTCCACCTCTGAGCTCTCGCACTAGATCCCACCTCTGAGCCCTCGCGCTAGGTTCCAGCACTGAACTCCCACCTCTAGACGCCATCTCACCTCTGCAGTTCTCCGTTCCTGTCCTCCTCAGAACTGTCACAACAACACTGCAAATCTTGCGTCTCACCACCAGAATCCACCTCTGAGCTCTCACAATTAGATGACTAAGTTTTATCCCCTACCTCTCCCAGAAGTAGTCCTAGAGCCCATGGGACTCAGCAGTCACCTCTAGACTGCGCGTCACTCCAGAGCTGAGGTTAGCTGCCAGGTATGTTGACGCCAGCCCTGACCGCCCCAGTACCGTGCTTGGAACCCAGCCCTCTGCTCTGAACAAAGGATGGTTTTGAGCTTTTGCATCTGGGGTTCACTTGTCTCTTTCCACAATTCACTGATCATTGTCTTCATTTCTCAGGAGGCTGAGATTCTGGACTCCTCTCTCTACCGGACGCGGGCTTCACTAAGCCGTAAGCGTGGACACCGAGCCCCCACAGGCCGGCCAGGAGCAGCCCCTAATTCTACGGAGGTTGATGGTGACGAGTGGATGTTTCAAGATTCCACAGGTAAGGACAGAATACCTTCTCCCATTCACCCACACACCTTATGTGAATTCAGCACACGTTGGCCAGGGTGCAAGTGCCCGAACCCTAGACGTGGTGCTTCATTGGCTCGGTGAGGACTGGACGATGTCCAACTTCCATTAAGAGAGCTCAGCCCCTTATCCTGTAGGCCCGGTTCTCCAAAGTCAGTCCTGGAGGACCAGATCCATGCCAGATTTTTAAGATAACTACATTTATCTAAATGGGGATATGCTAGACTTTGGAGAACCCTGCTGTTGGCCAAAGTTTAAAATTCCATCCTGACTAACTTCACCTTTTAATGTTTACAGGGAATTAAATTTGGTACCATTGTTTAGATAATAATACGTTCTGTTTTATATGGCCGGCGAAGCGTCAGAAGAATGTCGTGGCAACTGCTGTCAAAAATGTATTTTTAGTAGTAAGAATAATAATTATGATAATATTAAAGATGGCCAGAGTTTTTGGTTTAGTAGAGAGCATATGCAGATCGGGCCGACCCCACTTTTTGCAGAGCACTAAAAAGATATTATGGCTCTCAGTGCATTTACCCTTTGTAAGTCTTCGGCGGAATGCTGCTAACATTCAGATGATCGTCTAGTAGTGTGTGCATAACACACCGTAGAGAGAGTTAATCAATCAATCCGGTGTTTGTTAAGCGCAACTACTCACCCGTAAGGGTCTCAAGGCGGTGGGGGGTGGGGTGCTGGTTCCAGTCCATCAAGGAGGGGGTCTGTCGAAGAGCCAGGTCTTGAGGCTTCTCGTGAAGATGGGGAGTGAGGTTGTCTGTCTCTGGCCGCGAGGAAGGAGAAGGAGCGGCCTCCCGATCTGGTCTTTCTGGTGCGGGGGACCACGGCGTAGGAGAGCTGGGCTGATCGTAGGGTTCTTTGGGTTGCGTGGAATTTGAGTCAGCTGTTCAGGTATGCTGGTCCGGTGTCGTGGAGGGCCTTGTGTGCATGGGTGAGAATCTTGAAGGTGATTCTAGTCTCGATGGGGAGCCAGTGGAGTGTGCGCAGGTGCTGGGAGATGTGGCAGTGTCTTGGCAGGTTGAGGACCAGTCTTGCGGCGGCATTCTGGATGTTTTGTAGCTTGCAGGTGAGGTTTTTGTTTATTCCGGCGTAGAGTGCGTTGCCATAGTCGAGTCTGCTGGTGATGAGGGCGTGAGTGACGGTCTTTCTGTGCTCGAGGGGGATCCATTTGAAGGTCTTACGTAGGAGGCGGAGGGTGTGGAAGCAGGAGGATGCGACGGAGTTGATCATACAGTCCTAAGGGACGATATCACTGGGGCTCCACACAAGGGCTGGAACACGTGGACATGGGTGCGCGATGGCTGATGTCTGCCATGGGGACAGCGCTGTCTGTGGAGTGTGGGCAGGGCACGCGGCCCAGTTCTACAGCACTAATATGCGGCCATCTTGGAATGACGTCCTTGTGCACGTAAACCAATGATGCCATCAGTACCATAGAGGGGCATGTGACGTCATTTGTACAATCAGGTTTAGCGTGGATTTTTAAACCGAATTATTTTATTAAATTGGATGCGCTGGAGAAAATTTCTCTAGCCCGAGACGTTCCTAAGCGGGCAGTTGCTAAGGGTGACACAGGAGGTCTCTAATTTGAGCCAGCCTTGTTTACTGTGCTGTTTGGGTGGCTGTGCCTTTGGTTGGTTGACTAGCACAAGTTATTTCAATGTGCTGTGCAAGTTTTCGCTTTGCCATAAATGGGATGCATGTTCTCTTTGTTCTGTTTTTAAGAGTTGAGCAAAAACCATGGTAGGGATGACTTGCGACAACCTCGATACGAGACTTATTTATTTACCAGGCCCTAAATGTTTTTATAGCATTAGTGAAGACTAAAACCTTACATTTTAAGTTAATTATGAATGATTTATCTCTGTCATAGGTGGCCAGTTTAGTAAGTTGACTCTGAAGCCCTCTCTGAGCTACAGAAAGAGAACTAAATCCTCAGCTTAGGTTCAGCTGCTGATTTTTGCAGCTGCTGTCGACGGTGAATAGACTTCTAGTGCCGAAACTAGAGTTTGCGAAGCAACAGGGGGCGGGCGGTATGCACCCCTGTTTCACCCACTGGCTGGATATATTTTTGGTGCAAGTCCACGAGCCTTGTTGTTTTTTATTCTGACCCACGTGGTGTCTGTGTGAAACAGTAGGGTCAAATTAAGCAAGCTTTTGTTTGCCATCTTCACCACTAGCCCCCTTGATCAACAAAGTAGAAGGCAAACGCGCTGCTCCAGTCAATGAAGCATGGATAAAGGTGTCTTTTCTAATGCTTTTTGGATTAAGGCAAGGTTTGCCAGAATCATGTTGTCATCTTCTGGAGAACAGCATCACTGAAATGCTGTTTGTGTAAACTGGATAGCCTGTATGCTTTTGGTCCATTCCACAGCAGCAGCTAACACAGTTCTGCCAACATCCAGCCCTCAGGGTGTGAAACCGCTATTACTAGGGTTTAATTTGAGACCCCTTCAATATATCGGCTTTATAATTGAGCGATTCCACTCTGAAGGACTGGCACCCATGCAGATGATGCTTATAGGCATCGACTACAGATCACTTTTAGTTGTTTGATGTGAAGACCTTTTGCTGACAGTACCAGGACCTGCCACTGCTTTTAATTGATAGCCTTTCCTTCCTCTTCCTGTGTTTGTCCCTCCCCTCGAGTCTAGCTACTTTACCATCCTTTTGAATTGGATGACTTGCATCCTTCTATTTGCCCACATGCAGGGAACTACTTTTTCTTTTGTTTTTACCACTCCATGGGAGTGCGTTTGTTTTTGTGCTCTCGCCCCGTGCGCTGCTTACCCTTCACATCTTCGCCCCCAGCACTTTCTCAGTTGCCCTCTCATCTCATCGGTTGCTTTCCCCTTCCCGTTCTGTTCATTGTTTTCATTTTTGTTGTTGTCATTTAATTCCTCCCATCTAGTTGCTCCATTACTTCCTTGCTCTTGATTGTCTTCACCACTCAGCAGCATTTATGTTTAACCTCTCCTCTTGCTACTCTACCCAATCAAAGTTTCTTTTTTTTTCCCAAAGGCCTGGCAGCTGCAATTTGCTAATATAATACTCTCAAAAAAGTAACCGGATGGTCTAAACACTACACTAAAATAATCGGTTGTCAAAGGGGGAATGGACAATTACATTTGTAAAGACGAGAACCCTCACTCACCCAAAGGTGACATGCTTCATCATTGGGTTCCCTCTTGCACACTGCGACCGCAAGGTACACAGTGTGGGCTACAACTCTCCCTCAGGAGAGGAGCGTGAGGTGTTTCAGGTCATCCAATGGGGGTAAGAGTGAGGGGCAGAGTGCAAAAATAATAAGAGAAAATTCCGTGATGAGTTAAAACTATCTCCTGGATAGACAAAAATGACTTTAATTGGTTTACCCAGTGGATAGAGCTAAAATCATAGAAGTGAAAATAGGGATATGGATGTTCCCTATTGAGCTAGGTCAACATGTTTCTGCCTGTATGACCAACTGGTTTGTGGCATTCTTCAGGGCCAACTTCTAGTCACTCTGCCTCAATCGTGAAAATAAGTAAAAATACCATACTCTAATTCTATGGCAATGATCAGTGGTACCAGCTGCAGTCCGGTCCACCTTCTGTAAAAGATAACAACAATCATGAAAACAAAATACAATTCACCCATAAATGCAACCAAACACCGGTGTACATTCCACCTCACTGCACACGTGATAGTGTTTACGTATGCTTGGTAGTCTCACCAAATCAGGACTATTCGTCTACCTCCACCTTCAGGGGGTCCTTTAATTATAGGTCTCAGGAGTCTGGGGGTGTAGAGAATGTCACAATTGAATAAAATAAAATTAACACATACAGAAATCCTTTAAAATATCTTTCTGTTTGCGTTACTTTACACCTCACGGGCATACAGCATGTTATGCATACTACCCACACACTATATCTACATCATGGTGTCTGTCAATCCTTTGTTATATATATGTGTGCTAGTTATTTAAAACAGCGCGGTGGTGCCTTCTTCGTATGTACCAATTCATGCTCATAATTCCAGGTACCGTATGTGTGCACTCTCCCCAAAAGGATATTTAGGGGTGCCTACTAGATCGTACATATCATGTAGGCGTACCCATACTATCCATAAGACACATAATTACACTGGATGTGCCCCGCCCCTCGTGCACTGTCAGCATTATCCAGCGAGTCTAGAACTCACGTAAGGCAACGTAGTTCATAAACACTTTACTAGCCAGAAAACCGGTATCAAAGACAGGCCCCAGCACTACAGTCAGCCGACGTAGAGTGCATCGGGGCTGCTTACCTAGCTTTCCTTGATCCTGCGTCTTACATATAAAGGCCGAAGGGGGAGGAATGGTCGCTACCCCTCAGTTTAAAAATGTTCTGAGACGTGAAAGATCGCGTCACCCGCCGGAAGTGTTTAACCACATCCGGTTCACAAGGTGCATGGAAGTTGTAGTCCAAGTCCAGGACTGCTGAGTACGTGTCATCTAATGTCTTTACTAGGCAAAAGCCAGTATATTCGGCCCAAGCCAATGTATGTACAAGTACTCGATATATATATATATAGAGTCTTATATTATATTAGATTCTTATGAAGATGATGGGTTTAAGAATCTAAAATAGACATTCAGAAGAGGCGTTGCAACCGAGAACCTGGGACCTTGTGTGTGTATATAGTGATCAGCGGTCCTCAATAGAAATATCATAAGACATGGTCAGTCGCGTCATACACTGGAAGCAATTGGGGAACAGGTCCGGTTCACAGCGTACCTGGGAATACTAGGGAGTTGTATTCAAAGTCTAGGACTAATGAGTTCACGTTATAAAAAGTCCTTAAGGAACCATAATCAGTGCGTGTATTAGCGCTAGATATAGAGAAAAGACTCATCACATGTTGGATTGGTTTAAGAGTCCAAAAAGGGTATTCAGGGACCTAGCAACCGGTACGTCGGCCTTTATGTGTGGAACACTCTTTTATAAAGGGTCTAATGACCTGATGTTTATTCCATACATAGGGAAGCCATGGTCATATAGCGTCTAGATGCTGCTTCTAATGTTATCTATATATTTTTTTTACATTTCTTACAGCGAGCACCACGGAACATCCTCATTGAGTCCTGTCATGTGACTCTTAGTACGGAACACCCATCGTTGTTCACGCCGGAAGAGGACTCTTTCTAGAGGACCCATGTTGACATATTTGGGTTTATCAATAATAACCCATGACAAGTCATCTTCTGTATGAGCCATTTCTATGTAGTGTCTAGTCATACGTGTATTGGACTTCTTGCATCTAAATGCACTCCGATGTTCCACGATCCTGTGTTTCACTTTACGTGTAGTCATCCCAATGTATTTTTGAGAACGGGGACAAGTAATCATATAGATCACCCCACTTGTATTACAATTGGTATGGGTATTGAGTTGCCATGGGGTTTTAAGGCCCATATCCAGTTGTGTCACATGTTTGGTAAATGGACACACAGAGCAGAAACCACAAGGAAAATGCCCTGTCACAGGGGATGCTCCCCATAATGTTAGTTGTCTCTCTTGTGTCTGTCTCGCTCTAGGTCTAGTGTGTACCAGTAAATCACGAAGATTGTTGCTACGTTTTAGGGCGAAGAGTGGTCTCTCCAGATGAGCGTCCCTGTATTCAAAATGTGCCAACTTTTGTTAATGGCCTTCTTGATGTTGTCCGTCAAGTTGCTGAAGGTCGTGACACATACCATTCTGTTATTCTTTGTTTTTTCTTGAGACTCATGGAGCGCCTCTCTATGATTATTCCGCACTCTCTTAGCTGCTCCACATACAAGATGTTCAGGATATTCTCTAGCCAGTAGTTGCCCTCTCATCTCATCCGTTGCTTTCCCCTCCCCGTTCTGTTCATTGTTTTCATTTTTGTTGTTGTCATTTAATTCCTCCCATCTAGTTGCTCCATTACTCCCTTGCTCTTGATTGTCTTCACCACTCAGCAGCATTTGTTTAACCTCACCTCTTGCTACCCTACCCAATAAAAGTTTCTTTTTTTTTTTCTCCAAAGGCCTGGCAGCTGCAATTTGCTGCCAGTCTGCCCCTTTCTCAAAAGGCCCTTTCGCGTACATTTTTGTTTTTAATTTACCACTCCACGATGGATGTCCACCATCTTGGAATGGTAAATAGAAAAAAAACAAAATGGTATCATGACATATGTGCATTGGTGAATGGTAACACATACAAACATATACCTGCACACTTACCAGTCATATCAAGACAAACAAGGGCATATGTGATGATAACATGCACGCGTACACATCAACGTGCTTTTTATTATTTTTTTCCTTTTCCAGATGCTAAATAGTGTCAGCAAAAAGCATTGGCAAATGAAGTAGGTCTGCATTGGCAAAGGCAAAAGGCTCTCAATCTACTGGCTTTGCCAATGCTTGTTATAAAGTGAGTAACCATTTTGTCCAGTTATCCACATCAGCTCATCAGTTTGTATTAATGTAATAACAAGGTAATTTTCCCGGGGGCCCTAGCAGGTGTAAGTGATGTCATTAGTTGCCTGATCTGCTCAGCAGATCCATCCATCCAACTCATCCAGTGAGGCCTTTGCTCTTCTCAGGCCCTTCCTAATTCACATGGATCAGTCCTACCTAGTCAGTTCCCCAGACCACACTCCGCCAAATCAGGTTGTATGCTGGAGAAAAGGCGTTAAATCTTCTTGAAATCCTGCAAACCTAGATCTTCAGGTTGCATCAGCAGGGTAGGACCCAGGAGTACCCGAGCCCAGGGACCACAGTAACTCAGGGAACGGAGGGGGCAACATAACGCCACCCTACAACTCCGAGCATCAGAGGCATTCTCAGAAACTGGCTTCCTCCAAGGGAGCTCTAGTCTGCCTTTTTTTTATGCAGCCTCCGGCTTGTTGATGTTTGCGCAATCGATTCAAACACTTGCTGACGTTTCCTGGTTAAAGCTTGTATACCATAGTAACCTATTTTACATACCTGCCTCATCTACATACATCCCTGATCTGCTGTGTAATTTCTGTCTGCAAGCTTGTATAAGGCCTACCATACACTCAATGTGTGGCTTTTCCGAGTGTTTGTTTCTCTTCACTCGCGTTGTAACTCCATGGCTGGGAAGGAGAGAGATCATATTTTTTGTATTTGACCGATTACTTGCTGAGTGCTACAGCAGCCCAGTTGGATTGACAGTAAGTAAACTGCTGTCTGCTCCTGCGGAAGAAGGTGCGCAAATGGCTGATTCTAGATTTAAATACACCCTGGGGTGTGACATGAGGCACATCACTGCTCGGATACTGTATAACATACCCAGACATAAATCCACCCTACAAGCCCTGAGCCCCTAACATTGGCTCCAGTGGCCGAGAGGATCACTATAAATCACTCCGTATCACCCACAGGGCACTCCTTGACAAGGGGCCTTCGGTCTCACGCTCCTTGGTATCTTCCTACTTCCGCTGGAGAATTTAGCGATCCTCTAACGCATATTCTGCCAAAGTACCTACCATTAGAAGGGCGAAATACGGAGGACAGTCCTTTGCCTATAATGTGGCCAAACTCTGGAACAGCCTTCCCCACTCTCTGCGTTCAGCCAAAGTGGAACTTCCTTTTCGGAAACTATTAAAGACCTGGCTCTTTCAGAATAGCTCCCTCTAAATCCCTCGACTAGTCAACGTCGCACTATCAGTGCTGGGATACCCACGGGTAGATACGCGCTCTACAAGTGCTTCATAGAACAGAATGCACTGTATCACTCCCACTCCTGCCAATGTCAAAGCAAGCCTTCTAGGCAGAGATGGTTTGAGGGTCCTTCCACTGCCCTCATCTCTACTCTTTAATTGTTTTCTGAGTTCCTGCCTGCTTATCGTTCTACCCACTAAAACACCAGTCCCTTCCTTGCAGGAATTTCTTGCCTTCGACCCATGCAGTCACTTTTTAATCTAGTTAAAAACTATCTCTTCACCAACAGCAGCGCTATGCCGTAGATTCATTAAAGCACTATTGATAGTCCAAACCCTGTAGAGGTGGCCTCCACCCTTGGGAATGTGGACTTTCTAAGTCTGTGCACGACCAACAACACCGCTCCCTGCCATTCACAGCCCCGGGAGAGCAGGACCAGAGTTCTCTTACGAGGGATTGATGATGACTGAAGATACATGTCCGCGTTTACCCATAACTATTTCAGTGCCTCCACCCAACCCATGCATCTATGAAGGGACAGCAAGAAGCCTGAACGTGGTCTTGGCTTCCTGTTTGTGGTGCCTTGGGTTTTAAGAGCAACTGAGTGGTGACCCCAGGGGCTTGATACTTTGTTTTCTGGTGAAGGCGTATCATAGTGGAGTTAATCGAGCCACTATCATCCGTTAGTGCCCAGGTGACTGGTTGAGTTCTCACTATTACATCTTGTGCAAGCCCCAGGAAATGTCTGGCTTCAGCACATGTGTGATGTTCTGTTTCTGATCTCTAAGATGTGTCATGCTGAGCAGGTGCATGTGCTAAAGAGACTGGAAATAACAGAATATTTGAACATATCAGTTGTGTGACAACATCCGTAGCGCGCCGCCATCCCAAGCGCATACAGGTCATTGCTTCAGTGTTTTCTTCCCACAATGCCAGTGTTTGGTTGTCCAGGTTTCCTAACTCAGTAACACTGAGCAGGATATGCATGTGATTTAAACATGGAAAGTCAGATCAGTCAGCGTGACCTGTCAGTAAAGTTAAGTGTTCCTCTTAGCAGGGTCATAAGGGCGCCCCAGGTTGAGGGACCTGCTGGTCTGGTGCCCAGCAGTAGTGGTTAAACAGTGATGGGGGCCTACTGAGCTGACCGTTATCATGTCTTCTTGTCGAGGTCTTATTTGCACCACTACTATTTCTTCCTCAGAGCCTAAGGTGCCCCGACCTGATTCGGAGGAGGAGGAGGACGCAGCGGCAACGGCGGCGAGAACACCCAGAGAAGAGTCAGATGCTGACCAAGAGCAGAAGCCCTCCAAGAAATCACCCATTTCCCTTGGGAAGAAGATGGGAATCTTTGCAGGCTTCAATCCATCGGCTCTGAAGGTGATGTGAGCTCCTTGTGTGTTTGTAGAGATATGCAGACACCAGAGTCGGAAGGCAGACCACCAGACGGAAAGACATGTCCACTCAGAGAGCGAGAGGGAAACATGAAGGGGGGAGACACGGAAACTGAGGCACATGGGACACAGGATAGTAGACCTTCAGACACATGTCAGAAGAGAAAGACATCTCCACGTAGGGGGAGCAGCTCCTTGCGCCAGCTCCCCCTGCGACAGTTCTGTCCAGCGTGCCCGCAGTCTGCTACCGTCTGCGGCCTGTCTACCTGCTGCCCTCTCTGTGCCTCTTCTGCTTGTTTCTTGCTCGGTGTTGCCTTTTCTGCAGGTTTTGCTGCCTTCTGTTTTGCCGCCTTCTGTTTTGTTTTGCCTTTTCTGCTTGTTTTTCTGGCCTCCATTTTGCCATTTCTTCTCATTTTTTTGCCCTCTGTTTTGCCCTCTTCTGCTTTGTTTTGCCTTTTCTGCTTGTTTTTCTGGCCTCCATTTTGCCATTTCTTCTCATTTTTTTGCCCTCTGTTTTGCCCTCTTCTGCTTTGTTTTGCCTTTTCTGCTTGTTTTTCTGCCCTCCATTTTGCCTTTTCTTCTCATTTTTTTGCCCTCTGTTTTGCCCTCTTCTGCTTTGTTTTGCCTTTTCTGCTTGTTTTTCTGCCCTCCGTTTTGCCTTTTCAGCTCATTTTTCTGCTCTCTGTTTAGCCTTTTTCTTCCTGTTTCTTCCCTCTTCTTGCAGTTTCCCTCCTCCTGCCACTCAGAGCCCCACCCTCCCCCAGGACCTACTTAATGGAGGCCGCAGCGCGACCCCATTGAACAGGTCTTCCTGCCAGCTCCCCCTGCGAGAGGTCTCCTGTCCAGCATGCCTGTAGTCCGCTACCCTCTGCTGCCTGTCTACCTGCTGCCCTCTGTTTGTGCCTCCTCTTTTCTTGCTCTGTTGTGCCTTTTCTGCTCGTTTTTCTGCCATTTGTTCTGCCTTTACTGCTCGTTTTTCTGCCCTCTGGCCTTTTCTACTCCTTTTTTTGCCCTCTGTTTTACCTTTCCTGCTAGTTTTTCTGCCCTCTGTTTTGCATTTTCTGCTCGCTTGTTTTCCTGCCCTCTGTTTTGCCTTTTCTGCTCATTTCTTCCGTCTTTACGCTGTTACCTCAAGACCTGTCTCAAGGGGAGTTGACACAATGGAGACCTCACTCCCCAGCGCCCAGATACCCCCAGGGGTGACAGTGCAATGCTCTACAAATGCTGTTTGATTGACGTAGTGAGAGGAAAATATAAGGGGCGGGGCAGTGAACCTAGGCACACGGAGCACAGGTGGAATGCAGACCTCCAGACAGATGTCTAGAGAGAGAAACAAGTCCTTGCAGATAGATGGAAACATGACAGGGAGAGAGGCACAAACCCATGCAAGAGACCCAGGTACATGGAACACAGGACAGCAGACCTCCAGACACATGTCAAACGACAGACCGAGAAAAAGACTTTTTGTAATGACGGGCAGAGGCTCAGGAACAGATAAACGTACAACGCAGATGACCACGTGCAGGATGGAAGACCTACAGCTGCATGTTCTGAGAGAGAGACTGAGAAATGGACGTGTGTAATGACAGCCAGAGAGACACAGAGATGACTGTAACCCAGGTGACTGCATGCCGGGTCATAGGCCTGCCGAGACGGATATTTGGAGGCGCAGGCAGAAAGCGTGATTGCTGGCACAACCAGAGGCCCAAAGGAACTTGAGGACAGAGGCATTGATTAAAGAGTTCAAGGGGATGTTATAAAAGCATATTGCAGCTTTCCAATATTGGTAGTAATTAATTACCTAAAGGAAAGTTTTGTAATTGAAAGACACCCTCTGGTAGGTAGGAGTCGGGTAGCCAGTTCATGTGGGTTTGAAGAAGTTATAGCTTAGTTTACAGGTTACATGGTAAATGCCCCCCAGGAGCAGCATCCTCACTGCTCAGCCCACTCTCTCTGACACTCCCCCAGGCACTCACCAACATCCCATGACATCACGCACTGTCGAGCGGAACAGAGAATGTATGGAAAGGATGCATTACAACTAACAGCAGGGTATAACAGGAAGTCATACATTCTGGATATGCACAGTTACCTCAGTCACAGTCGCAAGAAAGGAAGGGGCAGTCTCCTTTGAGCCCAACATGGAACAGTCTGATAACTGCTGAGAACAGCTTTCAGGAAAGGACCAGCACAGTGCGTCTGCTCTGGGGAGCTGTAGGAAGCAACTCACTGAGCATTGCATCTTCGTACCCAGCACATGTCTTACAGAGTGCCCTTACCGTACGCCACTGCACACTCCCTTTGGAGCAGTTCCTACACTTAGAAATGCAGGCATCACATTTAATTGCTGAAGCAAACCTATGCTTGGGGGCTGGGGGTAACTAAGTCCCCTTCAGTCATTCATGCCAGTGTAACCCCTACTTTCAGGCTGGGATCTGCCTCGGCGAGATGGGCATTAAGGTGTCTGTGTCTAGGCACACACACTACAAGTGCTTAGTGGTCATTTGGATATTACATGTGCACATTACCATCTAGGTTTCTTGTTCAGCAGTATGGAATTCCTGTGTGTGGTCTGGGTGTACTGTTAGTAGTTCAGAATTCCTGTGTGTGGTCTGGGTGTACTGTTAGTAGTTCAGAATTCCTGTGTGTGGTCTGGGTGTACTGTTAGTAGTTCAGAATTCCTGTGTGGTCTGGGTGTACTGTTCAGCAGTATGGAATTCCTGTGTGTGGTCTGTGTGTACTGTTAGTAGTTCAGAATTACTGTGTTTGGGAATGGTGGGCTATTCAACAGTTCATAATTCTTCTGCTTCCTGGTGGTGTACTGTTCAACATTTCAGAATTCCTGTGTTTGGTGAGGATGTACGCTCGAGCAGTTCAGATTTCCTGTGTTTGGTGAGGGTGTGCGCTCGAGCAGTTCAGATTTCCTGTGTTTGGTGAGGGTGTGCGCTCGAGCAGTTCAGATTTCCTGTGTTTGGTGAGGGTGTACTGTGCAGCAGTTCAGCATTTCAGGATCTGATGTTGGTGTACTGTTCAGCAGTTTAGGATTCCTGTGTTTGGTGATGGTGTACTATTCAGCAATTCAGAATTCCTGTTCTTGCTGTTGGTGTACTGGTCAGCCGTTGCAATTCCTGTGTTTGGTCAGGGGGTATTGTTCAGCAGTTCAGAATTCCTGTTTCTTGTTGGTGTACCGTTCAGAATTATTTTTTTCCCTTGCAGGCAAAGCTGAAATCTCGGAAATCTGCAGAGGAGGGGGAGCAGCCGAAGTCTCCTCGACAGAAAGATAACTTTCAACGGTCCAAGTCTTGCAAATTGCCAGCAGAATCTGGTAAACCGCTAGGGCTGCCACCGAAGCCCGAGAAACCTGCGGGGTAAGGGTACAGCTGTCTGTGCTTGTTGTGTCAAAGCAGAACAGAGGTGCTTCATGTGGATCAGTGCAGCTGTGTTTATTGTGTTGGTATTGAATAGTGGTGCTTCGTGTGGACGCAGTGCTGCTGTGTTTGGTGTGTTAGTAGAACAGAGGTGCTGTGTGTGGACGCAGTGCTGCTGTGTTTGGTGTGTTAGTAGAACAGAGGTGCTGTGTGTGGACGCAGTGCTGCTGTGTTTGGTGTGTTAGTAGAATAGAGGTGCTGTGTGTGGGTTCAGTGCAGCTGTGCTTCTATAGAGGTGCTGAGTGTGGGCTCAGGACAGCTTTTTTAATATAGTGGTGCTGTGTGTGGACTTAGTGTAGCTGTGTGTGTATAAAGGTGCTGTGAGTGTTCTCTGTGTTTATTATGTTTAGTACTGAGTAGAGGTGCTGAGTGTGGGCTCAGTGTAGCTATTTTATTGTGTTAGTACTGAATAGAGGTGCTGTGTGGGCTCAG
Organism: Calotriton arnoldi; assembly: GCA_963921515.1. Classification (NCBI taxonomy): domain Eukaryota; kingdom Metazoa; phylum Chordata; class Amphibia; order Caudata; family Salamandridae; genus Calotriton; species Calotriton arnoldi. Next base: position 1,458,877 of record CAWUFW010003203.1, on the reverse strand, counting down.
TGTAGCTGTATTTCTTTAGAGGTACTGTGTGTGGGCTCAGTGTAGGTGTGTTTCTATAGAGGGTACTATGTGTGGGCTCGGTGTAGCTGTATTTGTATAAAGGTGCTGTGTGTGGGCTCAGTGTAGCTCTGCACCCAGTGTGAGAGGAGAGACCCAGCGAGGCCAGGCTCTGCACCCAGTGTGAGAGGAGAGACCCAGCGAGGCCAGGCTCTGCACCCAGTGTGAGAGGAGAGACCCAGCGAGGCCAGGCTCTGCACCCAGTGTGAGAGGAGAGACCCAGCGAGGCCAGGCTCTGAGCCCAGTGTGAGAGGAGAGACACCGAGAAGGCCAGGCTCTGCACCCAGTGTGACACGAGAGACCCAGAGAGGCCAGGCCCTGCACCCAGTGTGACAGGAGAGACCCAGAGAGGCCAGGCCCTGTACTCATTGTGACAGGAGAGACCCTGAGAGGCCAGGCTCTGCACCCAGTGCGACACGAGAGACCCTGAGAGGCCAGGCTCTGCACCCAGTGTGAGAGGAGAGACCCAGAGAGGCCAGGCTCTGCACCCAGTGTGACAGGAGAGACCCAGAGAGGCCAGGCTCTGCGCCCAGTGTGAGAGGAGAGACCCAGCGAGGCCAGGCTCTGCACCCAGTGTGAGAGGAGAGACCCAGCGAGGCCAGGCTCTGAGCCCAGTGTGAGGGGAGAGACCCAGAGAGGCCAGGCTCTGCACCCAGTGTGACAGGAGAGACCCAGAGAGGCCAGGCTCTGCACCCAGTGTGACAGGAGAGACCCAGAGAGGCCAGGCTCTGCACCCAGTGTGACACGAGAGGCCAGGCTCTGCACCCAGTGTGACAGGAGAGACCCAGAGAGGCCAGGCTCTGCACCCAGTGTGACAGGAGAGACCCAGAGAGGCCAGGCTCTGCGCCCAGTGTGACAAGAGAGACCCAGAGAGGCCAGGCTCTGCACCTAGTGTGACAGGAGAGACCCTGAGAGGCCAGGCTCTGCACCCAGTGTGACAGGAGACACCCTGAGAGGCCGGGCTCTGCATCCAGTGTGAGAGGAGAGACCCAGAGAGGCCAGGCTCTGCACCCAGTGTGACAGGAGAGACCCAGAGAGGCCAGGCTCTGCACCCAGTGTGACAGGAGAGACCCAGAGAGGCCAGGCTCTGCACCCAGTGTGAGAGGAGAGACCCAGAGAGGCCAGTATTTGCACCCAGTGTGACAGGAGAGACCCAGAGAGGCCAGGCTCTGATCCCAGTGTGAGAGGAGAGGCCCAGAGAGGCCAGGCTCTGCACCCAGTGTGACAGGAGAGACCCAGAGAGGCCAGGCTCTGCACCCAGTGTGAGAGGAGAGACCGAGAGGGGCCAGGCTCTGCACCCAGTGTGAGAGGAGAGACCCAGAGAGGCCAGGCTCTGCACCCAGTGTGACAGGAGAGACCCAGAGAGGCCAGGCTCTGCACCCAGTGTGACAGGAGAGACCCAGAGAGGCCAGGTGGTGCACCCAGTGTGAGAGGAGAGACACAGAGAGGCCAGGCTCTGCACCCAGTGTGACAGGAGAGACCCAGAGAGGCCAGGCTCTGCACCCAGTGTGACAGGAGAGACCCAGAGAGGCCAGGCTCTGCACCCAGTGTGACAGGAGAGACCCAGAGAGGCCAGGCTCTGCACCCAGTGTGAGAGGAGAGACACCGAGAAGGCCAGGCTCTGCACCCAGTGTGACACGAGAGACCCAGAGAGGCCAGGCCCTGCACCCAGTGTGACAGGAGAGACCCAGAGAGGCCAGGCCCTGTACTCATTGTGACAGGAGAGACCCTGAGAGGCCAGGCTCTGCACCCAGTGCGACACGAGAGACCCTGAGAGGCCAGGCTCTGCACCCAGTGTGAGAGGAGAGACCCAGAGAGGCCAGGCTCTGCACCCAGTGTGACAGGAGAGACCCAGAGAGGCCAGGCTCTGCGCCCAGTGTGAGAGGAGAGACCCAGAGAGGCCAGGCTCTGAGCCCAGTGTGAGAGGAGAGACCCTGAGAGGCCAGGCTCTGCACCCAGTGTGAGAGGAGAGACCCTGAGAGGCCAGGCTCTGCACCCAGTGTGAGAGGAGAGACCCTGAGAGGCCAGGCTCTGCACCCAGTGTGAGAGGAGAGACCCAGAGAGGCCAGGCTCTGCACCCAGTGTGACAGGAGAGACCCAGAGAGGCCAGGCTCTGCACCCAGTGTGACAGGAGAGACCCAGAGAGGCCAGGCTCTGCACCCAGTGTGACAGGAGAGACCCAGAGAGGCCAGGCTCTGCACCCAGTGTGATAGGAGAGACCCAGAGAGGCCAGTATTTGCACCCAGTGTGACAGGAGAGACCCAGAGAGGCCAGGCTCCTTTCCCAGTGTGAGAGGAGAGACCCAGAGAGGCCAGGCTCTGCACCCAGTGTGAGAGGAGAGACCCAGAGAGACCAGGCTCTGCACCCAATGTGACAGGAGAGACCCAGAGAGGCCAGGCTCTGCACCCAGTGTGAGAGGAGAGACCGAGAGGGGCCAGGCTCTGCACCCAGTGTGAGAGGAGAGACCCAGAGAGGCCAGGCTCTGCACCCAGTGTGACAGGAGAGACCCAGAGAGGCCAGGTGGTGCACCCAGTGTGAGAGGAGAGACCCAGAGAGGCCAGGCTCTGCACCCAGTGTGAGGAGAGACCCCGAGAAGGCCAGGCTCTGCACCCAGTGTAAGAAGAGAGACCCAGAGAGGCCAGGCTCTGCACCCAGTGTGACAGGAGAGACCGAGAGAGGCCAGGCCCTGCATCCAGTGTGAGAGGAGAGGCCAGGCTCTACACCCAGTGTGAGAGGAGAGACCCAGAGAGGCCAGGCTCTGCACCCAGTGTGAGAGGAGGGACCGAGAGAGGCCAGGCTCTGCACCCAGTGTGAGAGGAGAGACCCAGAGAGGCCAGGCTCTGCACCCAGTGTGGCTGCGAGACCCAGAGAGGCCAGGCTCTGCACCCAGTGTGGCTGCGAGACCCAGAGAGGCCAGGCTCTGCACCCAGTGTGGCTGCGAGACCCAGAGAGGCCAGGCTCTGCACCCAGTGTGGCTGCGAGACCCAGAGAGGCCAGGCTCTGCACCCAGTGTGGCTGCGAGACCCAGAGAGGCCAGGCTCTGCACCCAGTGTGAGAGGAGAGACCCAGAGAGGCCAGGCTCTGCACCCAGTGTGAGAGGAGAGACCCAGAGAGGCCAGGCTCTGCACCCAGTGTAAAAGGAGAGACCCAGAGAGGCCAGGCTCTGCACACAGTGTGACAGGAGAGACCCAGAGAGGCCAGGTGGTGCACCCAGTGTGAGAGGAGAGACACAGAGAGGCCAGGCTCTGCACCCAGTGTGACAGGAGAGAGGCCAGGCTCTGCACCCAGTGTGACAGGAGAGACCCAGAGAGGCCAGGCTCTGCACCCGGTGTGAGAGGAGAGACCCAGAGCGGCCAGGCTCTGCACCCAGTGTGACAGGAGAGAGGCCAGGCTCTGCACCCAGTGTGACAGGAGAGACCCAGAGAGGCCAGGCTCTGCACCCGGTGTGAGAGGAGAGACCCAGAGCGGCCAGGCTCTGCACCCAGTGTGACAGGAGAGAGGCCAGGCTCTGCACCCAGTGTGACAGGAGAGACCCAGAGAGGCCAGGCTCTGCACCCGGTGTGAGAGGAGAGACCCAGAGAGGCCAGGCTCTGCACCCAGTCAGTGTGTCAGTAGAGACCTTGAGAGGCCAGGCTATACATCTAGTGGCACATGATTGTCCGGAGAGGCCAAACTCTACAGCCAAACTAAATGTTGTTTCATAGTGTGGAGATAGAATCCCAGGTGCTTTGCTGCTTGTCGTGTACTGCCCCTCACAGAGCTAGGTGGTCGTGGAGGGATCTCAAAGGTGAACATGTATGTTGTGGTTTTAAAAGTGGTGCAGCCACACTGCATTGTGATTGTGCATCAGAGAGAGACTGTGGGGCCTTGTTTTACATCATTGAATAACCTTTGAACTCTTGGTTTCTTTTGTAGGTCAGAAAGCAGTTCACCTCAGTGGTTAAATGCTTTAAAGCTAAAAAAGAAACCACAGAAATGAAAGAAAAGGTAAGAATCATAGCCGTGACGATAGCATCAAACCTGTTGATAAATACAGGGGGTACCAGGTGCCAACCATACGTCATCGATAACAAGAAACCTCTTCTAATTGAACCATTGCAATCTTTCTTATCATATCCCCCCACTAGTATATTTATACCTCAAATACATCCTTAATTTAATCAGTCTACACAACCAATTAAAGAACCCATTCACATCCCACCAAAGCCACATTAACAACTAGAACTCATGCTTTCTGCAACCCTAGACTTACCATAACTGTGTACATAATTACCATAATGGTAACTATACCCCGCCCTTCACTCAACCAGAGCCCTGTTGGAGGCTTGAGAGAGGTTAAAGTAGATAATACCTTACTCTCTTTTGTGGTAGTGTGGTTGAGCAGTCAGGCTTATCAGAAGGCTGTGTTAAGCATTTGTTGTACTCACTCATGCAAGAAATGATTACACGCTCTCAAAGACTAAATCCAAGACAAATTGTTTTGTATAAAAATATTACGTTGTTACTTTTATTTCTAGAAACAAGAGAAACTCGGTTGCAGGTAAGAACCAGTTTTAAAATAGCAATACTTTTCAGGTACAGTGGAAAGGTGTTTGCAAAGTCAGTAAACTACTTTACAGAGACACTGAAAATACTTTGTGGTGTCAAATCAACAGTAGCAGTAACTTAGCAATGCAAAAGATAGACACTTAGTGCAATGCCAAGAAATGCAATGCAATCCGATGGGAGGAAAACAGTTATGTACCTTTACAGGTAAGTACATGACGTACACATCCAGTCTTCGGGGGTTTAGACCAACACTGGGCAAGGGTCAGATCAAGGTAGGTACTGCACCACCAGCGGCACTGGGGCGGCCGGGTGTAGAGGTCACTGAGCCCAATGTTAGTCTATGGAGACTGGGGGCACCCATGAGAGGTGCTGGTTGCAGGTAAGGACCCACGGTTTCAGGGCACAGGCCACGGGGGTTTAGGCAAGCACAGGTGGGTGTGGGCGGACACAAGACAGCACCAAAGCTACACCTCCAGCCGCATAGGGGCGGAAGGGTGCAGGATGTAAGCACTGCATCGGGCATCCAATGCAATCCTATGGGTATTCTTCTTTGTGGACACAGTCTGCAGGTAGAAAACCAGCGACAACACAGGTAAGTTGGGGTGTTGGAGGTCACAGGGGCACTGCTGGTCAAGCTTCCCATAGCCCAGGGACTGCAGGTGCAGGGGTGCATTTAGACGTTGGATTTCTTCTTATCGGGCCGGTTGCCGTTGGGGGGGGGGGGGCCTTTGGATTCACACTTCAGGTGCCGTTGTCAAGGTCAAGTGAGGCCAGCCAATGCTGGGTTCAAGGACAGGATCGCTGGGGAGACTTCACTGGGCAGGTGAGCCATTCAGACTCGGGCCATGGGCGTTGGGTGCAGAATGGGCAGGACTCATGGTTCCAGAGGGTACAGGAGTCCATGGAGTTGATTTCTTCGGGACAGGTCCAGTGTCCACAGGAGATTGGAGTCTTTTTTCAAAGGCAGCAGTCCTCCCAGGTTTTTCAGAGGTCGCTGGCTGGAAGACAGGCCGCCTTTTGGTTGCAGGTTCTTTGAAGCTGGAAACAGGCTGCGCCAAGGCAGTAGTCCTCTTCAGGCTTCTCTGCAGGGTAAACTTTCGGGATGTTTTCTTTCTTCTTAGGTCATAGCAGATCTGTGGATCAAGGTTCAGAAGTGCCCCTAAATATTGAATTTAGGGGCGTTGCAGGTACTGGCAGGTAGTAGCCAATGGCGTACTTGCCTTTAATGTGACTACACCCTTTGTATGTCACCTCCCTTTGGATGGGGGGTGGCATCCCCTAACCTGATTGGCTAGAATCCTTCTATCCAATATGGATGATTTTCTAAGGAGGGGTACACTTCAGCTCTGGACACCTTAGTGGTGGTCCTGTCAGAGGGGGGACACACTTCTCCTGACTACTAATTTTCCCGCTGACCTTGCTGCCAAAAGTGGGGCTTGGTCCGGGAGGCGGGCATCTCCACCAGCTGGAGAGGCCCTGCCTAGCATATCAAAGGGCAGGAAGCCTTTGTGGCTCGCCGCCCCGATTGCTGTTTCTGCTTGGGGTTAGGCGAAAAGCCCCTCCACCCCAAGCAGGCTTTGTTCCTGACCTACGAGAGCACAAGGGCTCCCACCTCAGGGAGTCAGAAGTATGTCTGAGTGTGGCAGGCTGGTGCAGACCAGTCTGCTGTACACTGGGGAGTTGGTCGTTTTTCAGGGGTCATCGCTAAGATGCCCTTTAAGTGCATTTTAATTAAATCCAACACTGGCATCAGTGTGGGTTTATTGTGCTGAGAAGTTTGATACCAAACTTCTTAGCATTCAGTAAAGCCACCATGGAGCTGTGGAGTTCGTAATGACAAACTCCCAGCTCATGCTCAGTATGTCTTTACTGCACTTATAATGTCTAAGAATTGACTTGGACACTGTAGGGGCATAATACTCATGCAGCTATGCCCTCACCTGTGGTCCAGTGCACCCTGCCTTAGGGCTGTGAGGACTGATAGGGGGTGACTTATCTATGCCACAGGCGGTGTTAGGTAGGGATGGCACACAGGGATGACAGCCATGTCGACATTTAAGTTTTGTCCGCTCCAAAAACACAGTCTGCAATGGCAGTGTGTATGTGTTTGGTGAGGGGTCCTTTCGGGTGGCACAATACATGCTGCAGCCCTTAGAGACCTTCTCTGGTCACAAGGCCCTTGGTACCAGTGGTACCTTTTACAAGGGACTTGCATGTGACCAGAGAGTTGCCAATTATGAAAACAAAGGTACAGTTTTGGGAAAGAACATGGGTACTGGGAACCTGATTGGCAGGGACCCAGTGCACATTCAGTCAAAGTACATCAGATAGGCAAAAAGTGGGGGGTAACTATGCAAAAAGGGGCTCTTTCCTACACCTGTTCATAGCTAGAACCTACCCTTAACCACAACCATATTCATTCGTAGAACCAAGTCTTAGCTCAGGCACAACTATACTTGCACCTCAAACACCTTTAACTCCTCGAATACCATATTCATACCTAGAACCCACCCTTAACTCAAACACAACGATTTTCATACCTAGAACCCAACCTTAACTCAGCCCCTATCTTGATTGTGATGGGATACAATTGGGTTAATTCGGCTATCGTATAGCTGTGTGCCCAGTTTAGGTGGAGTCACTGGCACCCCTTGTAGTTTTTCAGCAGTCATAGTCTATGGATTTGTGTACTTTGTATGATGCTGCCATCTAGTGGAAAAGTCAAGAATTTCTTGTCATTTTTTACTAGGTCTTGCCTTTGGGACCCATTGACTTTGTTAAAGGTTTTTAGCCATGCTTTATAGCATCCTCAGTGCTGTGCAGCATGGCTAAAGAAAACAAACAAAAACGTGCTATGATGCAGCAACCATGTCATTTTGTTGGCAGGCGCACCACACATGCATTTACCTACAAAATGATGCAAGTACCTTTTTTTATTTTTATTTTTTATTTTTTTATTTAGCAAGTTTGATGGGTACATAAAAGCATGGATGGCAGGGAGCAACACGGATGGTGCAGATGGAGGGGAAGCATTACAAAGGATGCCGATGTGGAACCATCACAAAGGATGTGGGTCGGGGAACCAACACGGAGGGTGGCGGGACGGAAACAACACAGAGGGCCGAGATGGGGGGGAACTCAAAGAGCGAGAGAGCACTACATGGAGCAGGAGGGGGAGAAACACACGGGTAAGAAAGCAATGCAGGGGGGAGGAATACACAAGGGTGAGTGCAATATGGAGTGGACAAGGGAAAAGCACACATGTGACAGCGCAACACAGAGTGCGGCCAGGAGACAGAAGCGCACAAGAGAGACAGCTGGAAACATGCTCTCATGAAGTGCTTAAAGAAAAAGAAAAAAGTAGTGCTTGAAAAGCAGGCAGTGGAAGGACACGAGCAAAGCTTCCATTCTCCAGGAGATGAGCAAACACAAAAAGAGGAAGGAAAGTCCACACAAGTTAACAAATGAAAAGCAGGCAAGTGAGAGAGGCATTGAAGCCGACTAATGGTAACAATGGTCAGGCTCTAAGCCAGAGGTCTTCAAACTATTTGATGCCAAGACCCCCTAACAAAAATTTCTAGTGGTACTCCTCATCATAGACGACTATCAACAACCATAAACGCCCCAATTCCCACAGCAAATCATTTTTACAGTGGGGAAATAATATTAAACAGTGTTTAGCAAACCAAAGGTCAGTGAGCATGGGGGCGTGGTCAAAGGTGTGGCTAAGAACAAAGGACCTCATTTATGAGGAATTGGCGTAGGGCAGCGCCCCAAGTCTTCTTTCTGTGCTGCCCTACGCCAATGTGAAAGGGCAGGAATGCACCTTATTTATGAAATATGGTGCATTCCTGTCCTTTCCTCCTGCATTGGCGCAAAAATTTCTGCCTTGCGCCAACGTAGGCAGGATTGTTTTTGTGCAGAAAGGGGCACCTTCCTGCAGAAAAATAATACTGAGAGGGGTTTTCCTCTTTCTGTGTGTGCTGGAATGCCTACTTGACATAGAGTAAGGCATCGCAGCGACTTGCGCTGCTTTGTCTTACTCCATATCTATGAGGCCACGCAAAGCCACAAAGGTGACTTTGCGTCACCTCATAGAATTGATTGAGGCACTTGTGCCACTGGAGCTTCAAAAAAAGTGACGCTCTGGCGGCGCAATCCTCTCATAAATCAGCCCTAAAATATTTTGTTCGTTTTTTAGGTCTTTCACCATCAGGGAGCTACATCTAAAATAATGGGTAGCTTAAATGAAAAATAAATTTGAAAAAGTTGTTAGTGGGAGAAGCACTGAAGTATATTATGAAACCTCTATTAGTTAATGCACTGCAGAGGTCTGTGTGTAACCAGAGAGCCACAGAATTCAATCTTGATTGGTGCAGTGGAGAATAGTGACTTGTATATTTTTAGTGCTACGAGGTCACAGCCTATGACAGAAAGCACAGTGAATGTGTAAGTCGTTATTTTATACTTGCATTACACACATTATAATATAGACTGCTACAAACTGTGAAAATAGCTTTAGGGTAAAATGGAGCTTCCAAAATGTAGATTTTAGTAATACCAGACCATAAGTAATGCCATTTTTTTTTTTTTTGCATAACTGTCCCTTCAACACCTCCTCTGGGGTACTAAGCGCTGTGTAAATTACAATTAAAAGCACGCACTTCACAGCCCAGTTGTTAACTCTTGGTACTACCACTAAAAAAAAAACAAATCTTTGCCATCACAATGCTTGGAGTGATTTCAGCAATTAAAGCCAGAACAACTCCCAAGCACCCTTTACATTTTCAGATTAATGCATAGCGCCCATTTGCATTTCATTCCGGCAAGCAGGCACCCTGGCACAAAGTATTGTTTTACCCGTCTGCCCGGCCTCTTTGTTTCACAGCACAGGAGACTCAACTTCAGCTGAAGCAATTTAAACGATCGATCGGAATGAGGCATCCCGCACATGTTTTGGATGCCAGGCAGAAGTGAGGCCTGGAAATGCACGACCCCCTTCCCAGGGCTCCCCTGGGGTTCGCGCCCCACAGATTGAAGACCTCTGCTCTAAGCTCACTGTAAGCTGACAATAGGTCTTTTTGTCAGCAGACAGCTTGTGTGGTCTCACGGACGAGACCTAAAAAACAAAACTCAATGGCATTGACTGCAGTGTGTCTGTAATTGCATCTCCTAACCAGCAATCCCCACTCCTCTGCACTATTTTTAAATGATTTCTGTAGACCAGTGCAAGCACTTCACATGCCATAATGTGTCTGTCACTACATCATAAGGAAGACTTTTGCACCATGCTCACTCTTCAACACCTTTTGAATTGAACCACTTTAATCACTCTTCTTTGCATGTCCCCATAATCATTTTTCTTCACCTTGTGACTGATAAACCACACTCACTCATCTGTGGCTTTGAAAATAAGGCTCTAGCACTGTACTCACTCATCTGTGCCTTTGGGATTAAAGCACTAGTTTCTCACTCTTCGTTACCTTTGGAATCGATGCACCACGCTCACTCATCTGTTTGGAATTAAGGCTCTGTACTCACTCCTCTGTGCCTTTGGAATTAAGGCTCTGTACTCACTCATCTGTGCCTTTGGAATTAAGGCACTGTACTCACTCATCTGTGCCTTTGGAATTAAGGCACTGTACTCACTCATCTGTGCCTTTGGAATTAAGGCACTGTACTCACTCATCTGTGCCTTTGAAATTAAGGCACTGTACTCACTCATCTGTGCCTTTGGAATTAAGGCACTGTACTCACTCATCTGTGCCTTTAAGATTAAAGCACTAGTTTCTCACTCTTTGTTACCTTTGGGATTGATGCACCGCGCTCACTCATCTGTGGCTTTGTGGTCATAGCACTCGTTCATCACTCTTCTTTACCTCTGGGATGAAAGCACCATGCTCACTCATCTCCTCTGCACATTGGGGTTTAAAGCACCGGTTTCTCGCTCTTGAGAATCAAGCACAATGGTCACATTTCTGTGCCTTTGGGATTAAAGACGCTGTCATGTTAGCACCAAATTATTGGAGTCATAGCCAGTATAATTCCTAAACCCCAAAAGGAAACTGTGGCCTTTTCAGAGATAAGGAAGTCTGACAGATGTCTCGCTCCTTCCCTACTCATTTATGCTTAAATAGGTGAGATTTTAGCAGTCAGACAAAACCTGTCGGAGAATGTCTCGTCTGCAGGTTGTGTATATAGTGCTCTCCCTACCCTGGAATCAGAACGCATACACAATGGTTGGTATTTTCCACTATATGCTTATTTATTCTACACTATTCATCTGCAGATCATGTGCATTAGAGTGAGTGTAAATATAACAAACAACTCAATCGTATATTAGGGCAAAGGATATATAAGCCCCAATCCTATTTTGTCACACAACTGCCCAATTAGTCTAAAATTCTAGCTGTCTATACCTGGGTTATATGAGTCTTTTATTACATGTCATGTAAGGCTTGCCTAAGGCTGGGAATTAACTTCATTTTTAAGTTTGTATTTTGTAAAGTATTTTTTTCCTAGAAAAACTCTGAAAATCTTTCTATTCTGCTGAAGTTGTAGTTATAGTTTTTTATTGGTGGTTCTGCTGCTCTTGAGCACCAAGATGCCCTCTGGTTTAGATTCACCCTTTTAAGCAATACATCAGTCAAAGGCATTTTAGGAGCAATATCCACAGAAAATAACTTCCTTCTGGAAACCACAGCTTAGGAAAGTAGCTGATACATGTTTATGTGTTAATTTTTTTAGAGCTTGCAAAGAAAATCCTTTTAACCTAAACACTCAGGCCAGTAGCCCTATGCGCATACGAAAAATATAAAATGAAACCACAGCATTTGGCCAACATTTGTATGGGTGGACCCAAACAATTCGATATTTTGTTAAGGGCGTTGAGAAGTCTGGCATATTCAAGAATTATGTGGAGCTTCTCATCCTATAGTGAGGAGGAGGATTGACACTTGGGGCAGGACACTGTGCTTGGTTTTCATTTGACGATGAGAACTGCCAGTTTTACAAATGACCAGGGCCAGTACGGGGAAATTGGGTATCTGGGTTCCCACTCGAATTAGGTGGAACACGTCATCCATAGCAGGATACCTTTTTTTAAACTGGTAGATGTCATGGCAAAGATGAGAGAGCTAACAGGCATTGGTAATGCTTCACACTGAAGAATGAGCATTATTGCACCCCAAAGAAGAAAATGAAAAGGTACCGGGCACTACCAGACACAGAGACCAGACATTTGGGAACCTGTACGCTACACAGCCTATTGATGCTTGCAGCCCTGAACCTCAAGAAGTGGCGGCACCAGAAATTGTAAAACCCCTCATCTGCTTCCAATCTAGGACAAGGTTCTGACCGTAGCAGCCAGTCCAGGCAGGCTGCATCTCTTCCTGCACTCATGACCACTTGTCTTTTCAGCAGAGCTGTAATAGCCTTCCTCTCTGAAGGAATTAAAACCCAAGTCCACCTTAACCCTGAAGCACCACAAAGCAAGGTGGACACATTTCAACTCCATTGATCTTAGAAGCAGGGCTGTCATAAATCCCTTTGGGATCAAAGCACCCTGGTCATTCTTCCTCACCTTTGATGCTCAGGGCTTTAGAAGTCATGTAAACGAGTGACCTGACTTTGTAGACTAATTGCTGAAGACATTGCAATAGAAAGGATGAAAATGACATGAACATTGCCCTGGCACTTGCTGCTAAATTTCTGTTTTCAAAGACAACATAAAAAATGCAGAGGAGACCGGACATGCCGACAAAGGTACCAATTGTGTGGCTGGTCATAAGTACTCAGCTGTTGCACATACCAACTCAAGAGCAAATGTACAAATCAGGAGTGGTTTAGATCATCCCAAAAATGTGTTACTAGATAGTCCTCTACAGACTATTGAATAGATGTGTGCTGGATACAGCAGCACTCTGAAAGAAATGAGAAACTACCAGCCATAAAGAGCGTAAAACCCTAGCATATTAAGTATTCAAGTTGATACGCCGCCAAATACATGGGAAATAGAAATAGTTTGGCAGGGACAAGAGGACAATGAGTGTACTCCACCGGTCTCCTACCCACCAAGACTCGATGACTACCCAAGTGCTAATCAATCAATCAGGATTTATAAAGCGTGGATAATCCAGGCGCTTAAGTCCCGGATGCTTATTCAATAAGCCAGGTCTTGAGGGCCATTCGGAAATCCGGAAGTGAGGTGATGGTCCGGAGGTGCGTGGGGAGGCTTTGAACTCCAGATGGCTCAATGAGTTGAGCACTAGCGGCTGGCAGACTCCACTGCGGAGCAGAAGGGAGTCACAGACACTCGACACGCAGTGAAGCTTACTATGGACTCCCCGACAGCCTAACTTGGCCTGGCTTTTCAGGACGTCTGATTTTCTAATACCTGCTATTTGAATCCCTTAGGAATGTTGGTTGAAGCATGCCATAGACGGACTGGACTCTAACGTTTTCGATACTTGTGACACATGGCAATATATGTGGCTCTATTACATGATTGGATCGTATCACTTGGAACTTGGAAATCAGATGCAATTCTTTTGCCCTCTGCAAGGACTTTTCAATAGGAATCATTCCCTTTATGTGCTGCTGATGACCGATTTAATCCTGAGATACTTATTCTCCTTCTAAAGCCTTGAAAAAGTCATGAAGTGACAAAACGCCCACTGAGCTACCCAACTTGAACCTAGAACAGGCGGCCCTGGACTAGTAGCCTTAAAGGTGCCTTGCAGTATCCCAGTAATTCCATCCCTCCCTGAGGTTAAACACTGAATGCTGAAAAGACTGCACTGATAAAGATGAATAAACATTGTAAAATCTTTCAGCAGATTTCTCAGTACTGCTGGTTAAGTTTCCTAGTGCTAGGAACCATTTTGGGGCTATTTCTTGGTTCCCATTTTAGGATTTTGTGTTTTCCTTGGTGGGTCTTATAACTACGCACCTATCTGTAAATTTAGAGCTGTTCTTTTTAAAAGTAATGGCTCTGGCTGGATCTTGACTGTGTGATTATCTTATCATATTTTACATTAGTTCCAAACCTACTACACCTTCTAGAGTGTATGCTGACGCTCTATGTTGCCACATCGGGAGTGTCAGGTCTGCAAAGGGGATAACTTGCTTATCCAATTGGACAGCAATTTTGCCTAAGGCTCTCTACTCGGCTCCAGAGGGAAATATCAGCAGTTACTACCCAGAAGCCGCTGACTGCCCCATGACCCACAGAAAAGGTCTCACATAGAGTTCTTGGCAGATTCTGCATTTGTGATCCATTGGTTCCTTAAATTAAAAGCATCTATTCGTTCTCCCATCTTTCTTGAGGGGTTTGAGCTTGTATAACATTGTCAGAACTGAAGGTAGGGTTAGGCAGACGACATAAAGGGATTTAAAATTGGTGTGGATCTAAGGTCATACATATGGAAGCGCAAGTTTAAAACCTCTCGAATGGCTTGATGTTTCCCAATAGTTGCTACCGCGAGGATGCTACTGAACAAAGGCACTGACACCGGTACGGTAAGTAATTTCCTAACCCAACCATAACCTGAACTCTACCATTGATCCCTGTATAATACTAACTAAAGTGTATTAATAAAAATCCTCACACAAATAATACTAACTCAACCATTAGCAATAATACCCAACCCATTGGTAATCCTAACTCCACCATTATCAATGATGACCCAGTCATTAAGATGACTTCAATCACCTTCAATTACAACTGTATTTAACACAAACTTAATGCAAGCCCCAGAAAATGTAATGTTTGCCCTGTCTTACCTGATACTATTGAAAAGTAATTAACTAATCCTGAACCTGACTAATACTAATCCAACCTTTGTTAATACACGCCCAAACGTAATGAGTGTTAATCCACTGATCATTAATGCTAATTCAGTCATCGGTAATGCTAACTAGGAGTGGTTAGTTCTATTCTAAGATTAACCTATACTGATCCTGCACATATTAATGCAACTTCAACCATTGTTAATACTATCACAACAATATTTAGCACAAACCAAACCATGACGACTACTAACCCAATTAATACGACCCACCATGATCACTATTAAGCCAATGTGACCAGTACTAACTCGAGAGAAGCAAATGATGGCCAAACAGGCTCGATACTGTTCCAATCCACTGCAACCCGCATCTTGTCTTCTTTCTTCCAGTGGAAGGATTTCAGGGCTAGTGCTATTTGTATTTGTTTTTAATGTTGAGGCAGATCCTGGAAGCCCGCCTTTGTCCGTCTGCCCTGTGGTTGGATGTCTGTGTTTGGGATACCAACCTGCACGTACCAGCGTCAAATGCCATCTTGGCACTTGACTCAAATTTGATTTGTAAATATTTCCGAGTATGGTGACCTCCCTGCAGAGATGTGCTGGCTGAGCGTCACTACTATACCAAGGTACACTGATGCAGTAAATGAAAGATGCTGTCTCTTTAAAGAGGTGATCACTGTGCCATACAAGTGGGCAAAAGATGGTCTGAAAAGTAGAGATTTTGTGTCTCCCAGTCATTGTGTTGGTTGCATTGTGATGTAGTGTTCTTGAGAGAAGTGCGTCTTCAACTCTTTCCTGAACTGGAGCAGCGTTGGGGCAGTTCTGGTGAATACAGGGATGTTGTTCAGACATCCTGGGTGCATAGATTGAAAAGCCCTGCTGTATTTTGTTTTCTTGTTTACACTTCTTAGTCTAACATCTGATCGTGTCCTGGATGTCGGTGTGCCGAGAACCACCAGGAAGCCCGTAATTGCCGCCACTGTTGTTCCTGCTAAAAGGAGGGGAAGCGGAGCCAGGACTTCAAGCTCCAGGCTCCCTTGTGGCCTCTGACGCCACCATTGACTCCTGCATCCTGCACCAGGAGGCGCGTTCAAATTCATCAGCCGGCTCCCGCAGCGCGGGAAGTCCGTAATTGCCGCCACTGCCGCCACTGTTGTTCCTGCCAAAAGGAGGGGGAGCGGAGCAAGGACTTCAGGCTCCCTTGTGGCCTCTGACGCCACCATCGACACCTGAGGCGCGTTCAAATTCATCAGCAGGCTCCCGCAGCGCGGGACGCGTGCGGGCGGGCCCGTCCTGCGCCCGGAACAGGCTGGGCCACCCCCCTAACATCCACAGCACATGGACTCGGGTTATGAGCCACAAGGTACTGTTTGATATTTTTATTGCTTCCCTCCCAACAATTGTGCCACACACGGGTTGCATTCTGCCTTGTACCTTTTTTGGCCCGGCTTCTTTGCTTTATTGCTTGTCTCCCAGTGTATCCACCATTTCTAACTGTGCTCCTTAACTGCGCTTTGTGGCGCTGTCCCTTTGCGTTATTCATAATGAGTAAACGCAAGGGAGTTGTGGGCACCCTGGATGCTTTTACCGTCGGGGCCGAATCAATGCTTAGCCACGAGATTGAACTGACAGAGAGGCGACTATCTTTAGAACCTCTGACCTTGCAGAGGCGCTCTTCTTTAGGTTCTATAGCCCCGGGCGATGCTCCCACAACTTGCTCGCCCTCTATTGCGCATGGCCAGCCTCGGCCCTCCCCTGCAACTGTTTTGGAAGCACCCCCCACGGACACTCTAAATGGGCCCAGTATAGCCACAAGGTCGCGGACCCTTATGCCCCATACCGAGGATACTGAGGATAAGCCGAGAGAGCCACCAGGGAAGCGGAGGAGGGGGGCGGGCACTCAAAAACCAAAACAACAGAAGCAGCCTCGGCGAATCAACTTTGAGGTGCCTCAAACCTGCACCATCAGTACACAAACCGATGCTGCCCCATTTGTACCCATATGCAGTGCTCCTGGGCATACTTTGCCGGATATTGTTGGGGGAATTGCTCTGGACACTGCCTTTACACAATTGAAAGAATTGATTGAAAACAGCTTTGTTCCACTCCGGGGTCGTCTAGATCATCTGGACATTGTAATAAGTAAAATGATCAGCCCAAATGGGTCATCACACACTGCTGCTACCACAGGGGAGTGTCTGGGTATAGAAGCACCTCATATCTTAGACACAGCCCCCTTAGAAAAAGTGTTGACTAGGGTAACAGCCATTGAGGATCTGTTAAGAAAAGGTCATGGAGTATGTGCTACCAACCGCCCCTACAACCCCTCAGAACGTGTATTGGATGATGGTATTGTGGCATCTTCTTCCCAGGCTAATCCCCCGCTCACTTCAGATAAAGCGTCCCCTGGACCTAAGTGTACTGTTGGCTTAAAATATAACTACGCCCTAGCCCATTTTAAGTCTAGTGAAACTCAATTGCCATCTATTCCGCATGCAATTCCCATGGACAGGGAGGAGGTGAGGCTGAATCTGCCCCCCGAAGCCACCCCACATACTATAATTTTAGCGAATGTACCGCTTTCCACCCCCCAGGCAAATGAACCATGGGAGGCACTGAGAAACAAGGCCCTCTGCTGGCTCGGGACTAAAACCGGGTTAACGGAGGCCCTGTTCGGTGAGTTCAAAATGGCGAGAAGAGTAGGCTGGGTGGGGAGAAGGGAAAAAACACTCCCCGGCGATTGTATCGTCCTCACTTTTAGATCCCCGAGAATGGTACGTGAGATTCTATGCAGACTCGGTAGGGATCACGTGTCACAAAGAGGAATTAATGTATTGCCCCTAGTATATTTTTACCCCCCAAGGAACCATCCTCACCAGCCCTTACAGCAGAGACCTATAATCCCCAATACTCACCACCAGTTCAGCTTACCCTTACAAAATAGATTCGACATACTCCCATCCCTGGAAGATATAGATTGACTTATTCCCACAACTAGCCACACAGAACAAAGCGGGATCATAGAAAATAATCCCCTAGCCTAAAATTGGTACCCATGGTTCTAAAGGAGCCCATTCATAATGACCAAAGCAATATTGAAGTTCTAATTGATAATTCTATCCATCGTAGCCTGGGGCCACTTGCCGATGTCCAGCCAGACAGCGTAGTGGTTGACGATTATATTGCACCTGGTAACAATAAGCAGGGATCTCATTCGACAATCGTACCTACTCCCCATTTACCTCCTTTAACTAATATTGACCACCATTCTAACGTTCTTAACGTTGCCTATGGTTATACTAAGTGCGTTACTGAGGGCGAACTCAGGTTTAGCCTAATGAACATACTTTTTTGGAACGTGGCAGGTTTAACTACTAAATTGTCTAACCCTGACTGGCTTAAATTCATCTACAATTTCGATATATTATGCCTCCAGGAAACCTGGGTAGATGATATTCAACATATATACGGGTTCAAACCATTTTTTACCCCGGCTGTTCCCTCCAGTCGTGGAAGAAAAAAGGGTGGCCTATGTACTTTTATATCTCACAGGTTGAATGCAAGAAGGGTGGCCCTTGTGGAATCTAATACCCATTATCAGGTTTTAAAAATGCATACTGATAAATCCCATTGCACCGTTCTCTTAAACTTTTACAATAATATTCCTGCCATACAAACGAGGGAAGTCTTAAGGCAGCTACAGGAGGATCTGGACACTATCTATGGGAATACAACCAAAGACCTTTGCATAATTTGGGGAGGGGACTTCAACACGGGCCTCTGTACTCATGCGGAAGGAGGATATCGTGGCTTATTATCTGATGATGAGATAGATATCTCTCATTTTTCGCATTGCCCCCTCGGGGAAACGTTAAACCTGATAAAATATACCATGGACCTGGGTTTTGCCAACGATCTGTGCCGCCCCACCCATACCGTTTAGTAGTACTTTTAACGGTCGCGGGTCGTGCTCAATCATAGATTTTCTTTTAATATCAAATAGATACGCCGATAGAATATATAATTTTAAAACTCATACTGTCGCCTTCAGTGATCACTTTCCTATTAGTGTTACCTTAGATCTGACGACCAAAGCGTTATCCATTAGACATATGGCCACTGAGCCTTTACAAGATATTGTCATTAACACGATTAGATGGGTGGGAGTAGATACCTTACAATTAACTAAGTCACTTTTAATAAACTGTAAAATAGACTTCTCGGTTTGACTTGACGAGATGGCCACGGATTCCAACATTTTTAACTCGTTCTACAAAATCTCACAGGCCATCCAATATAATTTAATAACAGAATCCAAAAAATCCTCCAATAGTCAGCCAGGCTGGTTTGATTCTCAGTGTAGCAAATCGCATGCAGCTCTGAAATATGCTCTACACAAGCCGAGGAGAGATCAGAAAGCAATAAAAAGGGTCAGAGCGGCGTATAAAACGTCCCTTAAAGAACGAAAAGAGTCTATTAGATCCGAACTGTGGCAGGCCCTTAAGCAAGCATCTGCCACAAAGGACATGAAAGGCTTTTGGAAGGCTGTGAATGCCCTGTTCTTGGCCCCTAAAAACTCACCAAGCTTTGAAAACACGGTCGGGGAGGATCAATTGGGTGACCCACTTTTCCAGCTTATATTGTAACAATGCATATTCCAACATTAGCGAGGATCTTCGATCAGGCTCCATAAGCTACCTCCCAATCTGCATCGATTTTAATGTGGATGAGGTGATACTGGCCATCAACGCAAGCATAGGTGGAAAAGCTCTGGGACCAGACAGCATACCAGTAGATCTATATAAATCCTGTCCCTTGCTCTGGGGCCCACTTTTAACTCTGGTCTTAAGGGCCTGTCGTACACAAGGTTTCACTCCGACTTGGACGGAGTCCATACTTGTCCCTATTTTTAAGAAAGGCGACCGCAACGACCCGGCCTGTTATAGACCCATTTCACTGCTGGACTCCCTTGTGAAAGTGGCCGGGCGTGTTGTTTTAAATAGACTGCAGTCGTGGGCTGAGGACACAGGTGTCATCTCAGAACTTCAGTACGGATTCCGTCAAGGTTTAGGTACTGTGGAACAGAGCTTGAACCTGAGCCTCATACTGGGAAAATATACTCGGGCAAAAAAAAGGGAGCCTTTTTATGTGTTTCGTTGACCTGAGCTCGGCGTTTGACTGCGTCAATCACCAGAAGCTGTGGCGCATCCTAGAGGACATGGGGGTGGAAAAGCAACTAATTAATTTTTTTAAACGGTCTTACCTTGATGCCAGGGTCCGCTATGGTAGAACTGGTGAACTTAGTCACAGCTTCCCTGTCAGGAAGGGGGTATGGCAGGGGTGTGTCTTAGCCCCACTCCTCTTTACCCTCTACATAAATAGTCTGGGCGATACTCTATCGAGGGAATGCCAAGATCTACCTAGCTTAGGCAAAAGGACAATTGGTGCACTGTTATAAGCCGACGACGCGGTCTTGTTAGCCCGCACTCCGATCGGCTTGCAGAAAATTGTGTCGAGCTTTGCATCTTATATGTCAAGCCTAGACCTTAATGTTAATATTACTAAAACTTTCATCATGAAATGTAGCAAGCCCAGCGTCCAGTGTTGTGACATTTTTATAAACAACAAAAAACTTGAATTTGCTAACCACTTCTCATACTTGGGAATTGTCTTCGATAGAAGGGGCTCATGGGCAAAAGCCATCAATTGTAGAAAATTGCTTTTCGCCAAAGCCATAGGTGCTTTGATTAACTTTGCCAGGAAGTTAGGAAAGCGTCCTATTAACGACCTGTTGACAATATACAAAGCCAAATGTACTTCAGTTGCTTTGTATGGAGCTAGTATTTGGGGTTATGTAAACGTAGAGTCCCTCCGGCAAGTTGAGAATAGGTTTCTAAGATATCTTCTAGCTGTCCCGAATAGCACGGCCACGTATATTTGTCACGCCAAACTGGGACTGTCATACCTGTCCGACCTAATTAAAATTCAGCCAATCTTAATATGGCACAAGGTTTGGACAGGCAATACCACTGGTCTCAACCGGGACGTGATAAAAGACTGCTTGAACTTGCAACGGGTACAATGTATTCCTTGGCTTGCATATGTAAAAAATTTTATGCACGACTTAGATCGCTCTGAGTACTTTGTTAACCCCGATAACCTTTCTCTTATCACGAGGAAGGAATTAAAGGTCCTATGTATCAATCACTTGGAGACGATTAGATTGTCCTCTAATATTATGAAAACATCAGTCAGAGCTAACCAATTGCTCTTGACCCAAACGGGGATACAACCTTATCTACTATTCACCCCAAGAAATTACGACAGGTTGTTATTGACGTGCCTACTTCTAGGCGACTTTCATAACTTGGTTACATTCCCTCAGATAAATGATTGGTCACGCGCTCTTTGCCCATGCACCTGCGATGAAATATCTGCACAGTCAACAATCCACATTATATTATTCTGCAAGTTTGATATTTTAATCAGGAAAAGATGGATTCTGCCTTATCTGAAAATGCAAGGACTGAGACAATGTCGACCTGCTTTCATTAAGCTACAATTCCTAGATGATGAAGTTTTTACCGCCCACATTGTAAAATACCTGAAAGGGTGGTCAGAACTAGGAAAACTATGCAAGGTCCTTCCTTCAATTAAATGATCATGGTTTTTATCTATGTCATGGCTGTGCATGGAAACTAGCTTACAGTTCGTCTTTTTGTAATTTTTAACAGATGCTATTTTTAATATATACTTGTCAAATTTTATGAATTGATATATTCTCGTTTTTTGTAATGTATTGTGCTTTTATGATTTGACATTTTAAATCGAATAAAGCGTAACTTGACTTGATGGTGGTTCTGGTGGTTTTGTAAATGATGCTGCTGGTTGTGAAGGTGGTGAATACTGGCAAGGAGAGCAAATGGAGTTCATCTGGGTGAGTGTGATGTGAACGTATTTCTTCAGGCCCTGGATGAGACATTCCGCGGTGTGTAGGATGCCCTTGGGTGCTAGTATGGAGTCTGGAAGGCCATGAAGTAGAGCATTACCGCAATCCAGATGCAAGAGTGTGAGGGCTTGAACATCAGTTCTGAAGTCGCTTTCTTGAAGAAACAGATTGACTTTCTTTAAAAGAGACAGCTGGTACCGGGCCGTCTGAGTTTTTTGGCAATGTGTTACTTGAGGGTGAGGTTGGTGTCCTGGGTGAATCCAAGTCACTTGGCATTTGGAGTAAGTTTGGATTTGAAGCCGTCACGATTCATGTAATTGAACCAGGTGTGTACTTTATCTTGTTTGTTGCACTTGGCAAAAGACAGGAATTCTGTCTTGCTTGGCTTGAGCTTCAGGTTGTCACTTGACATCCAGGAATGGATGATCTGGAAGCAGTGTTTGAGGCAGTGGATGGATGAAGCAGATGAGACTTTCAAGTAGAGTTGTGCATCATCGGCATATTGGTGACTCTTGATGCTGTTATCTGTGCGTAGGGCCCCAAGCGGCTCCATGTACAGGTGAAAGATGACCGGAGACCGTATGGAATCCTGGGGTATACCAGAGGTGATAGGGGTCTTTTGTCGCATGATTCTCCAGAGCAATGGACTCTGACTTGTACCCTCAGAGACATGGGCTTGGATTTGTGGTTGCTGTTGGGGTCTTAGTAGTGTCAGTTTCTGTAATATGCATCGTACACTCTGTTTTCAACTGTATTCGTTGTTCCAATGAAGTGATTTCATGGCTGGTGTGTTTTTGTGTTTCACATTGAGGCACACCATGGAGGCCTGTGTTTGTGCCTTCTGTAATTTTAGGATGTTTAGGAACACCTATGTGTAGCAAGTCGTACAGTCGTTTGGTCGGGATAAGACCAGCTTTCTGGTTGTCTTCTGTGGTGATTAGAGTGTCCCTGTGTGAGCATCTTGCATATCGTATTGAGTTAGAAGTCAATTCAAATTCAGACAAAGGTCCATGAGTTTTATGATTTGTACACAGGGCCAAAGCCCCGGGGAATGTAGGGACAACACTTGTCATGATGTGATGCTATGTTGGTCACTTGTAGACTAGTGCTCTTACTTCTGCACGCGTTTATGTATGTGTGTGTGCACGTGTCTGTCTGTCACTGCTCCAATTTCCATGACTGTAATTCAGCGCACCTGGGTGTCATTCATGCGCGTGGAAATTTGGTGTAGCTGAATAGCCTAGCTTAAGCATCCTTCAGACATAATAACTCTAGAGTTGGCAGGAAGAATTCCAATGGCATCCCCAGGCTACCTTGTTTATGCTAGGTCTGCGTGGCTGTTTAGATTTGACTAATTTGCAAGGTAGTCTTGAGTCATTCGTGAGTAGTTACACCACTCCTGTTCATTTTCACAAACATTTAAAAAGGACACATGGTCTCCATTCTAATGGTTGCCTACAAATTACAAGGATTAGGGCTGCTGACTTCTCCAGTTCTGCTACAAGAGCTAGTCCTGGTAGAAATCTATATTGGGGTGCCATTCCTTCCTGCGACTCTGAGGCTTGAGATGTGGTGATATTTTTTAGAAGAAAGAAGGGAAGTTAATTGTTTGAGCATGAGGCTAGCTCCAGGTTCTATCTATGGTTTTCATTGTTTCCACGTTAAACAGTTCAGGAGGTCTTTGCTAGCCAGTCTGAGGTGATTGTTGACAAACTCGCTTGACTCATCCAGGTTCCATATTATCTTTCCTTCGTATATGTCTGTGTGCTGTACATTTTACAGCACATTACTGCACACTTGTAATATTTACCCACCCACAAGAAGTACCAGCACAACAACGAATAGTAGTAACCAAATAACAAATAATATTGACTCATCAGTGGTTAAAACTAATCCAGCAGTGATCTGTGTGAACCCAACTACAATTCAACCTAGCCCAACCATGAATAATACTTGCCCCTCTATTATTAAGAATAACCAATCATTAATCATACTTACCTAAATATATTTAACTGGAACCATTCCCGACTACTTCTATCCCAAACACAACTAATATTATTAATTCACTGATAATGCTACACCAGCTACCATGAACATTTAACCAATTATGTTGATGCTGTAAATTAGTGCAGCTACTACAATCACTTGTACCAATTTGTTATGTGCAGCACTTTTTGTTATAAAGAGCTGAAGGTCTACTCAAATTTAAATAAATGCCATTACCAGTCCAACCATGAGTAATCCTTTAATCAGTACTTACCTAACTATTAGTGATACCTGTCTAAATCAGTAGTAACCCAACCATGGGTATCCCAGGCCAGCCAAATTAATTACTTGTGAGCAATATCAGAAATGTCAGTCCATTCATAAAGAATACTAACCCTACTAAGAGTAACCCAAGTCCAGCCATAATCAGTAGTAATCCAACATCATTTATTTTAGTCCAGCCATGCATGATGCTTGCCAAGCCGTAAGCAGTCCTCACCTAACCAAGGGCGATACCAGTCCAGCCATTGGATAATACTCCTCTACCATGAGTAATACTACTCCAGCTATACAACATACTAATCCAGCCATGAGTAAAATCAGTCCAGCCATAATCAATACTACCGTAGCAATAAGTAATGTCCATACAGCTATAATCAGTAACAAGCCAACTATGAATAAATCTACAACGGCCATAACCTTTACTTGTCTAACCAGAAGTACTGCTAGTTCAGCCATTAGTAATGCTAATTAACCATGATCCACAATAAATCCAGCCCTGTTCACTACTAAGCAAACATGAGTTACGCCATTTTAGACATAATCAGCATTAACTCCAGTAGAAGTACTATCATCCAGCCGTAAACCATATTCGCTTAACCATGTGCAATATTAGTCACCCATCAGGAGTGCTAACTTATGCATGAGTAATACCACTCCAGCTGGTACATGTGCTAACTTAACCATTAGTTATACCAGTCCACCCAGTATCAGTGCTAACTTAACCATGAATAATACCAGTCCACCCGTTAATAGTACTAACTTAACCATTAGTAATACCAGTACACTGGGTATCAGTGCTAACCTAACCATGAGTAATACCAGTCCACCTGGTATCAGTGCTAACCTAACCAAGAGTAATACCAGTCCATCCGGAATCATTGCTAACTTAATCATGAGTTATACTACTCCAGCCGTTACCAGTGCTAACCTAACCATGAGTTATACCAGTCCACCTGTTACCAGTGCTAATTTAAACAGGAGTAATACCAGTCCACCCAGTATCAGTCCTACCTTAACCAGGAGTAATACCACTCCACCCATTATCAGTGCAACCTTAACCATGAGTAATTCCAATCCACCCGGTATCAGTGTTAACCTAGCAAAACCAAAGGGGATGATGGACGGAGTGTTGAACATTGCAAGCACTCACCCCCAGTCAACTGATCTGGGTTTAATCCATCATCATTCTTTAGCTCACTCCGCCACCCCAGTTCAGACATGGCCATATGCAAATCAGTCTGACCCTGTGCCTCATGGGAACAGTCCAGCCCGAACTGCCAAGCCATGTCTTCCCTGGACCGGAAACAAGCATCCCGGGACCGGTTTCTGGCTTACAGCCGTGATCAGCCAGGCTATTTTGAATCCAGTGGCAAAGTGAGCAAGGGACCCACGTCTGGGCATACCCTGCCAACTTAGGGCGAACGTAGCAAAACCAAAGGGGATGATGGACGGAGTGTTGAACATTGCAAGCACTCACCCCCAGTCAACTGATCTAGGTTTAATCCATCATCATTCTTTAGCTCACTCCGCCACCCCAGTTCAGACCTGGCCATATGCAAATCAGTCTGACCCTGTGCCTCATGGGAACAGTCCAGCCCGAACTTCCAAGCCATGTCTTCCCTGGACCGGAAACAAGCATCCTGGGACCGGTTTCTGGCTCCGTCCATCATACCCCTTCTCTTCCCTTACCTTGAGCCTTTACTCTTTGTATTTCTCTTCCTTGTTTAAGTATACCCAACCCTTTATATATAATGTGTGTGTGTGTATATATAATGTGTGTGTGTATATATTTGTGTGTGTATATATATATATATGTGTTTGTGTGTATATATATATATATATATGTGTGTGTGTGTATAACTTACTTTATTTAAATAACTTGGGAGACATCATTACCCTCTTTTTTAGGTCTGGCTTGACAGCACAGTTGTCCCCGACTTTATATGATCAACAGAAGAAGAGCCTTCAGAAGCACTACTAAGAGAATGGCTTTGGCTCCACCCAAGTGTTCGTAGACTTGAGTACAGGTTTTGATTGGGCAGAACGTGTGTGCTTCTGATTAAAAGAGTGCTTGTATTGCACTGTTTGCCTTGTAGGAAAGTTTATGCCTAACAGAGAGACTGAGTTGGTTATGGTGACAAGCCATTGATCAGGGCTCTAGGCCTGATCTTTTTATTATGAATAGGTATGATGAAGGCAGTAGCCCTGACTTATGTATTGTGAAAATGATATGTTAAAGCCAATAGGCCTTTACGGGTGGATTATTACTACAGTGTGTTAAAATCTCTATACGGTTATTGAGTTACATAGATTCTCCCGGGTTACCATAGCAGGCAAGGGCTTGGCTTTTGTATTCCCCCTTTGACAAAACCAAGGGATAGAAGATTTGTCTTTTGATAATCCTTATTAGCTCTCTTCCGAGGAGTTGAGTATTGTTTTGCCAATTGTAAGTTTGTCTATATGTATAAGTTACTGATTGAATGACTCAGGATTGCTTGTGGAACAGCTTATGCAGAATTTTGTAGGTCTGGGTTGGTTATGGTGACAAGCCAATGATGGTTATAGACCTGACCGATTCTTTGGTAAAACTTATTTTAGATGACAAAAGTCTCATGTTTTTTAATGAAAAGTTACGTCAAAGACCGTAAGTAAGACTAAGTTATTGTGAACAGCGTTTGTTAACGTAATTGGTCTTTAAAACTGGATTGTGATTGCCCCATGTTTTTTTTAACAATTCTTTTTATTAAACAGTTGCTGGTGAATGGTACAGTACAAGAGACCAGGTAGTTTACTTTTCTCAGTACGCATGAATGGAGGGATAAACAGACAGTACACGTGAGGAACATCACTAAGGAAGAGGATCATCATAATCAACAGTACAAGGTGGCGTACAAATCTCTCCTCTATACAAATTCCACGGATTCCAGACTCTACTCTACTCCACTTCCTTGGGCACCCCCTTGCCAAATACACCGTCTTTTCCCTAAACATGCACCAATCCAGGTTTCTTTCCCAGGCCTCCAGTGTAGGTGTGTGTGCCGCCCCCCAGAGTTGAGCAATATTTCTCTTTGCCAGCATGAGCCCCAGAGTGACCCATTGTGTCTGAGAAGTGTCCAAGTCTGTTGGCTCCCAGATATTAAGGAGGCATCGTCTAGCCTCGGGACGGAGGGAGATTCTCATTACCTGGTTGATCGTGTCGTGCACTTGACGCCAATAAGAGTTGATATGTGTGCATTCCCAAATGATGTGCATAAACGTTCCGATCTGGCCACAGCGTCGCCTGCATTCCCCTGTCTCCGACCACCCCATGTGTATTAATCTAGGGCCCGTTATGTAGATCCTATGGAGGATCTTCAGCTGAACCAGTCGCAAGCGTGCCGGGATAGCCACCTCTTTAGGGGAGGATACTGCTGTTTGCCACTCCTCGTCGTCCAGTTCTATCCCATCTTGTGCCCACCTATCTCGCAGTGTCCGGAGGGGGTTTGTCATGTGATTAATTAGTTTTTTGTAAATTAAGGATATCGTTTTGTCAGGGAGATGACCATCTAAGATTCTGTCCTCCAGAGGGGAGACCTCCGGGGGATCCGCCCCTTTAGGCCATAAAGACTGAAGTGAGTGTGAGACCTGTAAATAGCGAAAAAATTCAGTATCCGCCAATTTATATTCGCCCTGAAGCGTGCTGAAGGGTTTGGGCTCCCCTTTTCCCCAGACATCTTTAATAGCTGAAATCCCAATAAGGTCCCACCTATCGAAGCCCCTTGTCTTCCACAGGTCGCCCAATTTCTCCGAGTCCCAAAGAGGGGTAGCCAATGTGAGTTTGTGCCTCCAACCAAGATAATTAGTGGCGTCATGCCAAATTTGCACTGAGTGCTTCGTGGGGCCAGTTAGTTTGAACCGGTTAGGTCGGGAGTATAACGCCCTACCATAAGTGCCCCCCGGAAGGAGCCATCTGTCCATGGCGTAGCCCGGGTCATCCACACGGCCGTATGTGCCATGATTAATGGCTGCCAGTTGGGAAGCCCAATAGTATTTCTTGACATCAGGGAGACTGATGCCTCCATCATACCAAGACAACGTTAGTTTGCTCAAGGCGATTCGAGGCCTGCCGTCCCATAATAGGTCTCTTTGCAGGCCCTCCACCTCCCGAAAGTAACGTGCTGGGACTACATCCAAGGTATTTTGTAGGGCATATAAGAATCGCGGTAAGGCCATCATCTTAAACAGAGTAGCTCTGCCCAGGAGTGAGATAGGGAGCGTCTTCCAGTTATTAATATCACTTTTAAGTCTGCGAAGAGGAGGAAGAAGGTTTTGGGCATAGCGGACCGAGGGGTCCAGTGAAATGTATATCCCCAAATATTTGAATCCAACCGAGTTTGTTTGTATTGGACAGTTCCGGGGAGGGACAGGAGGGTCTCCCCTCAGTACAAATAATAGGGATTTTCCCCAATTGATAGAAAGTCCAGAAAATCGGCCGAAAACTGCGAGAATATCCATCACCACTACAAGAGAGTTCCTAGGGGAGGCCAAATAAAGTAAAATGTCATCCGCGTATAAGGATATGCGGTCCTCCCATCCGGGGGACCACCGCAGACCCCTTATCCTTGGATCCCAGCGTATCCAGGCGGCCAGGGGCTCCAAGGCCAAAGAGAAAAGAAGGGGGGACAGAGGGCAACCCTGTCGAGTTCCCCGACTGAGCAAGAACGAGGCTGACACCTTGTTGTTCACCACCACTTGAGCCAGTGGTTCAGAGTATAAGAGACGCACCCACTGAATGTATTCCGGCCCAAATCCCAGCTTTACCATAACTGCCCATAGGTATGGCCATTCGATAGTGTCGAAGGCCATGGTCGCGTCCAAAGACACAATCACCGCCGGCTCGCAAAGGGTGCCGGCTCTATCTATCACCCCATGCACTCTACGGAGATTCAGAGCTGTATTTCTATGAGGCATAAACCCGGTTTGATCTGGATGCACCAGGCCTCCGATCACCTTCACCAAGCGGTTGGCTAAGAGCTTGGCTAAAATCTTGGGTTCGGCGTTTAAAAGAGAGATGGGCCTATATGAGGCACATTCCGCCTTATCCTTTCCTTCCTTGTGGATGGTGACAATAGTAGCCATTCGTTGTTCCCGGGGCAACGTTCCCACCTCCCTAGATTCCAGAAACATAGCGTTCAAATATGGGGCTAGTTTATCTGGTCTCAACTTGTAGAGCTCAATGGGAAGTCCATTCGGGCCCAAAGCTTTCCCAGAATTCAAGGAACGGATCGCTTGCGCGGTTTCATCGGCTGTAAGGGGGCTATCCATATAGTCTCGATCCTCACGGGAGAGGCAGGGAAGCTTAATATCCCTCAACAGCTCCTGAGAGTCCGCTTCAGTGTGGGAGGAGACCGCCGTATAGACCGATTGGAAATGATCAGCGAACCTGTCCGCTATTTCCTGCGGTTCCGTGACCAAAACGCCTCCTTGTACATTGAGCTCTGGGACCAGCCGACTCGCCCATTCCTTCTTGTCCAGCCACGCTATGAGCTTCCCGGCCTTGTCTCCCTGGTCATAAAGCCTGCCCTGCTGCTCTCTACTCAGGGCCCTGGCCCTATCCGAGACCAACGCTTTATAGTCGTGCTGCTTCATACTCAACAAGTGGATCTTCTCCGGCGTAACCCCAGATTCCAGTTCCCTTTCTAGACTATATATGTCTGTCTCAAGTTCGAGGACCTCCTTTTGCTTGTCTCTCTTAGAGCTAGATATCAAAGACAGGGCTTGTCCCCGAATTACTGCCTTGAATGCTTCCCACAAGGTCCGGGAAGAGGGCACCGATCCCACATTGTCGGAAAAATATTCGTCAATAGCTTTGATAAGCTCCTGACGGATCTTGGGGTTACGTAAGTACCAAGGGTTAATTGGGGCCAATCTTCCCACTCCGCCCATACCTACTAACAGGTGAACCCAGACAGGTGAGTGATCAGAGATACCTCTGGCTAAGTGTTTGATGTCGTGTATATATGTCGCTTGCGCAGCTGGTACCAGACAGTAATCTAAACGGGAGAGACTGTTGTGTGCCCCAGAGTGGAAGGTGTGTTGCACCTGGCCCGGGTGGTACACTCTCCAGCCATCGACCAGTCCCATCGCCTCAAGGAAATCAGGCAACCATCGGGCAGACGGTACTATCTCTCGAGGGGGATATCTATCTAACGTACCCGAAACCACTGCATTGAAGTCTCCTCCCAGGACCAGGAGCCCATCCGGAAGGGCGAGCAGGGCTGCACCCAAATCAGCAAACGTTGTACCCTGTAGGCCTGGGGGAACATAGACAGACATAAAGGCAATGTGCCGGCCCTCCCACATCCCGGAAACACCGACGTATCTGCCTCTATCATCTCCCCATGTGGAGCTAACCGCCAGCGGGAAGTTGTTCCTTGTCATAATACCCACACCCCTGGATCCCGAGGTGAAACCAGAGTGCGCAATCAGTTTATACCCCCTCTGTGCATTGCCTTGCATAGATTCCCAACCAGATGTGTCTCCTGGAGTAAGACTACATCGGGTGAGTGCCTCCTGATGTATTGAAGTACTACACTTCGTTTGATTTTGTCCCCTAACCCGTTAACATTCCAACTCATAATTTTTACATTTTTATCCCCCATCATGCCTGTATTGCAGAATATAGATCCAGCAACTCCGGGCTTGTACTCTTTCAGCAACTCTATTGCAGGTGTATATGTCCATTGCACCAATGAAACAAATATAACAAAGAACAAAAACAAATTGTCCCACCCCAACAACCCCCCACCCCGCTGCCCTGCACTCTAGGCTTAGAACTGCCCATCGAAAACTTGCAGAGTGCCTGTCGCCCTAGAAAGAAATTCAGAGAAAGAAAAGAAGGGGGAAAAGTGAGCTCCATGTCCCCACCCCTAACCAGGCCGAGTGTAACACCCCTGGCAGGTAAATGTCAAGAAACATATATGTCATCACCAGTCCCCATAATAAAGCGCAGATATCCTGCTCACCCCAGCCCATCCCACATCGATGACCCCATTACGTAGTTCAAAGCCGCAATCCTCAGAGATCTACTTCAGATCGGTGAAATGTCCGCCTGTGTCCCAGTGCCGCGATCCGCCCGGCCCTTCGCTCCGCGATGCTCGATCCACTCTGCCACTGCCTCGGGCTCGTCGAAAACCATGCCCGTCCCTCCGCCTCCACCCGGAGACGTGCCGGGAACAGCATTGAGTATTTCAGACCCCTCTCTCTCAGGCCACGCTTCACAGTGAGGAAAGACCTCCTTTGCTTTTGTACTCTCTGTGTAAAGTCCGGGAAGAAGGAGATGGCAGCATTTTCATATCGGAGGGGTGCCCCCGCTCTGGAGTTCTGGAGAATAGTGTCTCTGTCCCGATAGTTCAAGACCCGAGCCAGCATGGGCCGCGGGGGAGCGCCCGGTTTGGGACGGCCGCCCGGGACCCTGTGAGCACGTTCGATAACAAAAAATTTGCTGAGGCCTTTGGGCTGCAGGTGTTTAAGAATGAGGTCCTCAACGAATAGGTCCGGGGATTGCCCCTCCGCTTTTTCCGGCACTCCTAGGATGCGGAGATTATTGCGCCGGAGTCGACCTTCATAATCATCCAGCTTGAGGTCCATGTACTTGTGTGAGTCCTGGAGTTCGTGCATCTCCCTTTGTAATTGTGTGACATCCCCAACGAGACTGGTGGTCGTTATCTCAACCTGCTTGACTTTTTCGTTAAGCTTCCCCAGGTCGGACCTAATAAGGTTAATATCAATCGCCATGGCATCCATTTTGTGCTCGAGAGAGGTTTTAACTCCAGCAATTGCCCCCATGACATCCGCGAGAGATAGCTCTTGTTCCTCTTCCCATGGGTGTCCCTGATTGGTCTCTGCAGACAGTCGGCTCCGCTGAGGGTCTTTAGTGACTGTGTATCTGTCCAATTTGTTAGTCTGCACCTGCTTCGCCCCACGGGACCCGGTCCCCCTGCGATCCCCGGCAGCAGCCATCGTACACCACCAACTGGGCTAGAATAGTGGAAGCAGGCAGAGGCACCAACCACACAGTGCCCACCAGTAAGGTCTATCAGGTAGGATACCGGCAGCTACAGCGCAGGCCCCAGGGGTCTGAGAGCAAGTCCTGCACTGTCCAGGGGGGGGGGTCCCTCAAGTCGGGTCCGGACAGCTGAGCGCCCCCGGGACCCAGGCGGGTGACCAAACGCCGCTACGGTACCTGTGTGCAGCGTCTTCCGGCCCCGGGACCACAAGCGATAGGGAGGTTCCCCTCAGTTGGAGCGCACCGCCGCCATTACTCTGCTCCCGGCGGGTGCGCTTCCCGCAGTTCCAGTTGTCAATGCGGGGGAGCTTTGTCAGCTTCAGGGCCCAAGGGCAGTCACCACCTCCGCTGCTGGTCTCGCCTGTCCCCCCGTAACCCCGCCTCGATATCGCACGGCAGCACCTCCACCACTCAGGTCGGGACTCCCCTCCGGCGCCACTGTTCACTGTGGGCCCCGGCGCTCAGATTTCCCGCAGGCCGCAACACTCCGGAGCTGCTATCTCCCCTGTTGGGGCTGCTCGATGCACCGGAACAAGCGGGCTGGGGACCGCTACCACTCCGATCTCGGGGGGTGTCAACTGGTGTCACGGATGTGTCCGCAGGATAGACGTGGGGCAGGGACACTCGGCGGAGCTACTTCACTACGCGGCCATCTTCGATCCGCGCTTGGCCACACCGTGATTGCCCCATGTTAATGAATGTGGCCATCTCTTTTGTAACAAGGTATCTCACATTACTGTAGTAGAACAGGGTTTAGGTGTGTGTTAATCCTTATCGGGCCCTTTTCAGAGGGGTTGTCTATTCTTTTGCCAACTGTAATTTGTATATATTTGTAATTTTATGACGTCTGTTGATTGCCAGCTTATCTGCCGTACTGGTGACCTCGGTTGGTAACGACGACAAGCAAATGTTCAAGGCTACGTGCCTGATTGGTTCATTGGGAAAAGATATGTCAGATGCCGTGGATCTGTCCTGTTTATTATGCACAATTACTACAAAAGCAGTAGGCCTCACTTATTAACTATAAAAATTATTTTGTGACTTCGAAATGTGGCTAGGTCAGACTTCGCGCAATGCCATTGCCATAACCAAGATACCAATAATGTCTAAGGGGTGCTCAAGGGAACAACTGGAAAACGGCCTCCCACGTATCCAAATGTCCTCTGTGGACAAAGGTTCACAAAGGACAAATTGCAAAATTAGATCCTGTTCCCGAGCAAGAAACAATGTTATCACATCAAATGATCAGTCCAAGAAAGTATCAATCCAAATCTTGTATTATAAAAATAATTTGTTAATGCCAATCACCCTCTAAAGATGAATTATTTGTACACTTTATTAGTGCCTGAATTCAGGCATTTTGTTACATGAATTCTCACAGATTCCTTTAATATGAGAGAGAGAGAGAGAGATTTTTTTTCGATATATGCTTATATGTGCATGCTAATGGCAACAACCATTCGAAGCGTCAATAGCTCGGCCATTTAAAACCAAGATCTATTCGCTTTGCCAGTGGTTGTTTTCAGAGCTTCCTGCTGCGCCCCAGACAGTCGCAGCAGCCTGCTTGATTGCCACTCATTTCATCTGCACTATTCTGCATCCTGTGCAGTCACTATTCTTTAAAGTGGATGGCCATTTTAGAGTAGTATTGTCCCTTGTGTATCGTTGTTCTACCATTCCAAGATGGACTCCGTGTTTAGAAGCATTATTTTTGCCACCTTCCATCAGTATAACAGTGATACACTGTAAACTTTCCTTTAGCATTCGAAGATGGCCGTCCAGTGCGATGTTTACTGAGGCCCTATCTCAGAATGGGACTGCAATTGAGCATCATTGTTTTTACTGCTCCAAGATGGCCACTTCTGTTGCTTCTAACTACTGCAGCTATGTTAAAACTTTTAAGAAAAAGATGCACCATGTACAACATCATTACAAGACGGCCGCATGCTGCTCCATGTGATTTTTATTCTTCTTTTACACGAATATGCCCACAATGTTAGGTGGTCGCATCTTTTTTTCACTTTTGTTCTCTTAAAATGTTTTCCAAATGCGTGTGGGAGTTTGTGTGTGTTTTTGTTTATTTTGGATGGGTAAGTTTCCTCAATGCAAGAATGAGTCACTGGGTAGATGAATGACTGTATGAGTGGAAGGAAGACTGACTGAGTGCCCTTATGATCAATTATTGAGTGCCTAAGCTCATCAGTGACCGAGTAGGCGCTTTCAGTTCCAAGCCAGACGAATTAGCATTGTACATTCTTGTTTTTAACTATCACCTGCTTTTAATAACATTTCATAACCTAACCCTTAACTCCTAACACTTTCCTGAGTTTGTTTTCAATGTTTTTGTTTAGTTTGTGTTTGTTTTTCAGTTTATTTTCCTTGTATTATTGTACTCTGAGGTAATTTAGCCAAGATAAAGCCATCACCTCAGTGGGGGCCCAGCTGGTGGGCATTCTGTAGGTTCACACCGAAGCAGCCCCTTATTTCAAGAGATCTTGGACGACACGATCTACTTCCATGTTGTGCATTCTCACTCAGCTGTGCTGCTGCCCCCTTTTTAGTTGAGAGAGGTGCAGATCTTTTCAAAGGGCTGGATTGTCCGCTTCGATGCTATGAATATCCCGAGATACTTGGTCTGGATGCAACCAGTGTGTCTTACTCTGGCAATCCGTTACCGATCACAGTTTTTGGAGGTTTTAGGTCTTGATTAAAGTTTTATATTGTGCAAACTAGAACTGCAATATTGCATCGCTGATAACACGGAGTATGCTTCTCTTGGGTGCCTGTGGCCATAGGGCTTTGAAAAAGCCCGGTAATTCTATGGTTTATACGTCCATGTCCTATGTCTAGGGTCTATGTTCAGCCATCATTTGACCTAGTTTTGCCACACATTTGAGTATGATATTGCTTGGTGCAATCCTATTTAAATGTGTGTTGCGCACACAGCGGCAAC
Organism: Calotriton arnoldi; assembly: GCA_963921515.1. Classification (NCBI taxonomy): domain Eukaryota; kingdom Metazoa; phylum Chordata; class Amphibia; order Caudata; family Salamandridae; genus Calotriton; species Calotriton arnoldi. The sequence continues at coordinate 1,424,267 of CAWUFW010003203.1, read as the reverse complement.
TCGTTGCTATATGTTTGACCTTTTTTGGGGTTCTTTCCTTTCCAATACGATGTTGAACCCTCAGTGGCTCGTACTCGGTGTTCTCCAACTTTCTGCTTTCTTGTAGGCATGTTTCCAAGTGACCAGTTCTTGAGGAACTTGGAAGATAGATTTTCTCCTTATTTTCCACAAATCATTTTTGCTGGAGTGTTGTGTTGTAGATCCTAGATCCCTTGTCAGCACAATAATGTTGGGGATTGCGCATTCACACAAATGCTTCTCTCACCATTAGGATTTATTCCTCAATTGCAATCATAACATTCTAGGATGACCTTCTTTCCCCAATCACCAGGGATGTCCTCGCTACATTCGGCAGCTGCATCCCCAAGCCTCCACATAAAAAGCTTAAGCAAAAGCAAAGCAAAGATTTTTTGCACAAAGAACTCCTAATAATTTCACAAAGACTTCAGACATACTAGAAGTACCCATAATTGTATGACATCCTTCTGCTTCTTGCTTCCCATGCTTCTGACAAACTTGGGTAACCTTTACCCCAGGGAATGACATGTGAGATAGGTACTCCCTGTGCCAGACCAAGACCATGAAAATTTTGCACACTCTTGACAACTTTCCCTCTTTCTGGATGTTGAGGGTGGTGTATGGAAGCTCCCTGTGGGCTCTGTATCCTAGGACTGGACATGCCGCTGGTAGAAGTGGATGCCTAGGAGATCAATGCTGTCACCCAGATCACCTATGCTCATCCCTCTGAGGAACATCTTTTCCCTCAGTCACTCCTGGCGAACTAGGTGGGGCTTTCCCTCCCTAAGGTGAACCCCCTTTACAGGCCCTGAGAATTCCTAAAGTTCCATCCACTTATAGATCTTGTATTCAGAATTACATTCATTGGCTTTACCAGTGGGCACTGTGAGATGGGGAAGACGTTGGTGGGGCCCTCTGCTACCATCCAACTGCAGGCCGTCTTTCCAGTGGTTTTGCCTAACAGTATAGGGACCTTACATCTATTAATTCAAAAGGGTGTCCTGTTCTAGGAAAAACTGCATTACCTGTAAATTTACCCCTGTGGCATCAAATATCAGGTGTGTGAGTTATCCTCTGCAGGATGCACTGACCCTCACCCACCAGGGTGGAATGCTTCATCATCTGCTTGTGGTCCACGTTGGGGAAATGGTTGCAAAACTCAACGAGCTCTATGAGGATATCTTTTGGAAGAACTTTTTTTTATATCAAAGAACCATCTCTTTTGAGGTACCCCTTTATCTTTTCATTTATTGCACGTTGTTAGATCGGGTGTAATTGAGTGACATTAAAATTTCCTATGGCTAGACGTAGTGGTAATTTTATTTAGCTATTTGCACTATTCAGTGTAAGGTTAAAAAGGGGGGTGGGGGGGGCTTGATAGAAATAATCATCGCATAAGTCCAAGTTTGTTCAATCTGCATCAACATGTGTCTTACCTAACTGCCCCTATTGGTCTAGGGCATTCATCAGGACCTGTGCAATATCCCCAAATCTGAATTTTTGGCCCTATAGACTGCATTAGAAGTCATTGATAAGGCCCATAGCCATCTGTGTGCATATATAACCATTTTGTGGATAAAGATCAGGATCACATTTGACCTTACATATGTAGTTTGTTTCTTTTGACTCTATCTGAAGTAAGTCAGTTTCCCGTGTGGTACGAGGACCTGGTGGCCTCTGTCCCTCTTCTGTCTTCAGCAGACACTGGCTCTGCACCTGTGATTACAAGTGCACTTTTCCCTTTCCATCTATCCTTACCCTTTCCTAAGGAAATGGTACAAGCATTTCAGGATGCCTACATCAGCATTACAATTGGTTGTCCTCATTGGAAGTTCTACAGCAAATGATACAAGACAGTTCTGTTCATCTCAGCTTTGCTGCCCGGGTCATGGCAATAGTGGAGGCTCTGCAGAGATGGGAAGGGATTTACATACATCCCTCCTTCAACTGATGAACCAGCCACCTTTGCCTCAAAGATATGTTCAGCACTTTCAGGAATCAAAGAATACTTTCTGACCTTCACCATCTGTGAATCTGTCAGATGGATATAGATTTTTTTATTATTAGGTCTCGCCTGAGCCAGCGCATGCGTTGCTCTGGCGAGAGTTTTAGTAAGCGGGTTTTGGAAGTGCAAACAGCAGTTTGCTGGCGACCAGCCTGCGTTCACGCGAGCGTGCACGCGCGATCAGGCGCCATATGGCTTCCCTCGCCATCTGGCTTCCGTCGCGATTACTTTCACTTTCGCGGCCGTGTCAGTTTCACGGCCGCGCGGCCATTGCTTGTTTTAACAGAGATTTATAAAGCGCTACAATGCCAATGCTGTGGCCACGCAGCACTGTCAGTTTGTCACACAGTGAGCACTAGCCTCCTTTCCAGGGCATGATATATGGGTACGTCTTTCCCAGCAATGCGCTCATTTCAGAATCTCCGGCCAAGTCTTGGAGGCTTGCGTTTCCACTCTAGCCTGGTTGACCTCTGCTCAGCGCCATCGATCCCCGCAGCGCCCGCAGACCATTACAAAACCTCAGTCCGCAAGAGCGGCAGTACCCCCGATTTAATGGCTCATTTAGATCCCATAGAAGAAAACCGCCCCGTAAGATATTTAACGCCACTGCCGCAAATTATGTATTTAATGTCAAATTCCAGAGCCGTGATCAATAGGATCAGATCAGGAACTTACAGAGAATAAAAGCTGTGGCGAGTATGCTAGAAATGGCATTGAAACCGCCTTAAACTATCATCAAAAACTAATTAAATAGTCACAGTGATGGCGGTGTCTAAATGAACGCTTATATCAGCGAAATGTGTGTTAATCAAATTTAGCACATTACGGAGCCACTCTAGGGCCAGCCTCAGCGCTCACTGTGTGACCTCTGACAACTCGGCTTGTATGAGGAGTCCTACTGTTTGATGCAGTCTTTAAAAATATCTTGCACGCTCACTCGCCCCCTCTCAAAAACGCCTCGTGTACCTCAGAGCGGAATCCCTGCCGTATGCACATAGTGAAGGTTTGTGGGCTTTTCATATCAAGGAGATGTTGAGCCGGCCCACTTCTCACACACATTGCTAAAAGTCCGATACTCCAGCAAATCATGGCATGGGCAGTCTGTGGCGGTCGGTATTTGTGTGTATTTGTCAGTTCTAGTGTTATCGTTTCAGTAAGTTTGTGTCAGCGTGGGTTTGTGTCCTTGAGAATGTGTAAGAAGTGCATGTCGGGAAGTGTTTTTCAAAGAGAGAGAGTGCGAGCGTCAGGCAGTGTTTGTCAATATGTGTGTGTCAGAGAGTGTTTGTACTGGTATGTCAGAGAATGAGTATATTCTTATATGCACCTGGGAGTGTTGTGTGAACGTCATTCAGTGTTTGGTCAGTCAGTGTTTTTGCTACTTAGTTTGTGTTTCAGTGAATAAGAGCGTGTGTGCCAATGATAGATTGCATCACTGAGTATGTTATAAGTGTTTGTTTATGTATGTGTGTGTTTGTGTCACTGGAAGTAATACCTTTACTTTTGTGATATTATACTAAAACCAGGTGCCTTTTTAGATTTTTCGGATAAAGGGGCCTCTGAGTCATTTGGAATGTTCTGTAGGTGTACAAATAACCCTGCATCCTTATTGTGGCCCCAATGTTCCTCTGTGCCCATTACAATGATCATTCTTAATTCAGCTTTACTCAGTTTTAACTATTCACTGCCTCCTCTCTGTGACTTCTCAATGTGCTGTATTCCAAAATATCTCAAAATCGGCTGTATCCCCGTATGTTTCTCTCAGAAATGTTTGGCAGTTCGTTTTTGTTTGTCAGAGCAAGAGTACACGCGTTTGTGGGAATGCCCTAATGTGTGTGCAATACCCCTGACACAGCCAATATATTCTCCTTGCTATACAGTTAATTATTTCATAAACACACTTCAGCCGGGCACAGTATTTCCTTGAGAAAAGGAAGAGGGCTAATCGGAAAACATACAAATAAGCATGCGATAATTAGGCAAAGCGTTGGCCGCTACAAGTTTAATACAGGCCAGCATATACAAGCTTACCAGCAGTGATGACCTTAATGCATCAGGCAAGGTTGCAATCAGTAATAAAACAAGCATTGGCACAGCTAATAGGTCTCGGCAATCTGAGAGCTATAGGCGTTGGCAATGTTAATGCATTTGTGTATATCAATAAAAACAGCCACAGAGCTGTACACAAATGCATTACATTGCCAACGCCTATAGCTATTGGCTTGCCAAGACCTATTGGCTTTGCCAATGCTTGTTATTTCTTATTACCCTGAGAACTTTTTCCATATGCAGGAGCTTCTCTTTATTGGCAACACATTCATACTTGGCATCCGACGTGCGGCGTTCTAGTTGATCATGCCGGTCATCGTGTTTATCGACCTTTTCTTCCAGTCGATCAAATTTGTCCGCAATCTTGGTGTCAATTGCCGTCAGGCTCTGCTTCAGTTCTAGAAACATGATGTATATATCAAGGTCTGGAGCTGGGCTCTCTTCATGCAGCTGCGCCCCCTGTGGATCCCCAAGTGGCACTTCCATGGCCTGCGTTTGCCATCAAATGATAGCTTAGATTGTTTCAGGTCACCCTTCTCCATGTCCCTACAGAGTCTCAGTGTATAGCATACCATAACTTGCGGCGTATGCGCAGATCAACTGGTAGAGTATATGAATGAAGCAGGAAGAAATGGTCTCCTTCATGCAGTGGCTTGTATAGTAAGGAAAGACGGCAGCTGCCCTGCAGATCTTCCTAGCGGCCAGGGCGGTCACCTACAGCAGCCCATCAATCAGGAACAGGCCGAGCAGGCCCAAAGTAGTCGTTCGGCCTGCCACTCACCCAGACCAGCACAGGGTGTATGAGCAGACCAGCGAGGTGATGGTGTACATCAGCATGTCGTGGCAATCCTAGCCCTTCTAATGTTTCTGTTGCACTACGTGAAAACAATACCTTGTTGAGACTGAGCCCTTTCCTCCGCCCTATCCCTCACCGCTCTGGGATATCCTGAGGGCCCAAGGCACTACGGTATGCTTAGGATTACCTTCCTCGGGTGTGCAATCACTCACCTACCCACACCTCAAGTGAAGGGGAATTCTATGCAGGGGGTATCGAAAAGGAAATTCATGAACTTTGGGAGGGTAAACCACTGCCAGCTAGATTCCCGGCACTCAATAAGCCCACGCTTATTTCAGTAGAGCCACCATCCCTGCTTGTTTTTTTATAGCGTGAATAGTTCCCCTGCTAATTGTGGATGATTGTGGCAAGCAGAAGAGGGAAGAGTATTTTTCACCAGACGCTGCGCTAGATTATTAGGAAGGTAACAAGACCCTTCCTAATCACAGTAACAGTTTGATTACCGGCCACTGTGTCCAGATGGAGAGAGTTTCACTTTTGGCTGGCTGTCATCTTGGACAGTGACTTAAACCAGCTTTCTTTTTAGAATCACAGAGCCATTCTCCTCTTACTGATTACAAGATGCCCGTGGCAGGGGTGCCTCTTTGAAGTCTCTGAAGAAGGTTTTCACAGTAGATCACCGTTAATAAAAGGTAGTTTTCGCAAGGGTCGCTCTTTGATAAAAGGAGATCGGCAGGGTCGGATTGGAACAGAAAATAAACCCAGGCACCAACATAAAAGTGGTCCCCATTAATGAATTGCAAAGCTAAACAAGCATTGGCATAGTCAATAGGTCTCGCTTTGGGACCTTATAAGTGTTTAGCCATGCAACCGTTGATGTTGTTGCACCAAGGATATTGTGCTGGATAACTAAACACTTATAAGGTCCCAAAGGCGAGACCTATTGGCTATGCCAATGCTTGTTTTTATATTCGGTTTTCCAACAGAGAAACAAAAAATAACAGAATAGGAGACAGAAGAATAAGAGAAATACAGGGGCAGCTGAAAAGTCATATGCAATATCAATAATCGGAATACATTATATTCAATATGTAGCACAATTACACATATAGAGAAGAGTCAAATCTGTCAGAATCCTCTCTGGTAACCCCTCGCAGAACACCCACTCTTGGGGATGTGACAGATATGGCAGTGGTGAAAGCATCTGCCTCAGTCTCAGGAACGGCATTCTCAACCCAAGGGATGAACTCCTCACAGCCCCGGTTGTTTCGGGCAGCTTTTCATGTCATCCCCTGGCTTCACATGAGGTGGCATGTTGACCTCACTCTTCACTGCATTCAGAAGAAGGGCATCTTCCTTCCTATTAAAATTATTTTAGGTTCATATGACCCATCATATTTGGCAAGGTCTCAACGAGAGCACTGTGAATAACAGGCACCAAAAGTGTCTCTATTTTCAGGTTCTTCCTTGTACGTCTGACAGCCCCCACAGATGAGTTGAATCTGCATGACTTGTGGTCCAGAGAGAAAAGGTCTCCATGTCTAAGTGTTCTGGAAGTGCAAGCGATCTTCCTAATTCATGGCGTTGCTTCCATTCAGCACAAGTAGGATGTAGGAAATCCACCATGAGAGGCATTGCAATGTTAAGTGCGAATGAGGACTAGTCAGAATGGCTTTTGGAGATGTGATTCTGGTTGCTGTGTAGTCCGTGCCCCTCATCCAGGAAGGACACAGAACTTTGAAGCAGGCAGGCTGCTGTGCACCGCATACAGGTTCTTCCAAGGAAAGTAGGAGATCATCTTATCCTCAGCTGGGGCATGCAAGGTGCCCTTTTGACCTTGAAGGAGAAGAGGAACTGGTTTAGAAGTCCAGGGTGGGCAAGGATCTGACATTACAAGACAATGTGTTCCTGGTGAGCTGGTTAAGGAAGTTCAGATCTCCAGCCTAATTAACAACATTGCTGGAACTGCCCCTGTGAAACAGATTTTTTTAACTCCGTGATTTGTCTCTGAAACTTTTACCTCCCTCGCCCCTTTTTCAAGAGATCACATTCTTCATCCTTGCCCTCAATGCGTGAGCAAACAACATCTAGGTCTGCTCGGAGATTACTGGGAATCACACAGCACTCTAGTCCTCAGGGGAGTTTTTTCCACCACGCTCTGAATGGAAAGGTTAACCCCCAGTGCCTTGCACATCTGATAAACTTATGTTTTCTTCTTGATACAGAGTTCTATCGATAATATCAGGCAGCGGTTATTACTTGGAGGAAATCACAAAATAATTGTTCCTCCCCACATAAGCAGTGTCATTGGTTCCCTCAGTTACTTGCAAGGTAGGGTTTCCCGAGCAGTTTGTCTGGTTTGCCTCAAATTTTCTTTAATGATATTAGAATCCTGAGATTCAGAGCACATTCTCCGTTGCTGTTACTTTGATTCATCATACTACAAACTTCAGCGCAAATAAATCATTCTCCACGTTCCAGGAGAATAGGATGGCTCCAATAATTTACCCACCTTTGTTTTAAACTGTATCGTTAAAAAATTCTCATACGTTTTTCTTCTGATGAGTTTTTGCTGATCCTTTGGAAACTTGAAGTACTTTCTGTTCCATAGGCTGAACAAATGGCCACCAGGCTCAGTTTGAAGTGTGTTGAGTGGATCTGTTTCTCTGATGGATTGTGAACTACAGTAGACTTACACGAGCAAGAGTTGTTTAGGACCTCACACGAGCAAGAGTTGTTTAGGACCTCACACGAGCAAGAGTTGTTTAGGACCTCACACGAGCAAGAGCTGTTTAGGACCTCACACGAGCAAGAGCTGTTTAGGACCTCGCAAGAGTTGTTTAGGACCTCACACGAGCAAGAGTTGTTTAGGACCTCACACGAGCAAGAGCTGTTTAGGACCTCGCACGAGCAAGAGCTGTTTAGGACCTCACACGAGCAAGAGCTGTTTAGGACCTCACACGAGCAAGAGCTGTTTAGGACCTCACACGAGCAAGAGCTGTTTAGGACCTCACAGCAAGAGCTGTTTAGGACCTCACACGAGCAAGAGTTGTTTAGGACCTCACACGAGCAAGAGTTGTTTAGGACCTCACACGAGCAAGAGCTGTTTAGGACCTCACACGAGCAAGAGCTGTTTAGGACCTCACACGAGCAAGAGCTGTTTAGGACCTCACACGAGCAAGAGTTGTTTAGGACCTCACACGAGCAAGAGTTGTTTAGGACCTCGCAAGAGCTGTTTAGGACCTCACACAAGCAAGAGCTGTTTAGGACCTCACACGAGCAAGAGCTGTTTAGGACCTCACACGAGCAAGAGCTGTTTAGGACCTCACACGAGCAAGAGCTGTTTAGGACCTCACACGAGCAAGAGCTGTTTAGGACCTCACACGAGCAAGAGCTGTTTAGGACCTCACACGAGCAAGAGCTGTTTAGGACCTCACACGAGCAAGAGCTGTTTAGGACCTCGCAAGAGCTGTTTAGGACCTCACACGAGCAAGAGCTGTTTAGGACCTCACACGAGCAAGAGCTGTTTAGGACCTCACACGAGCAAGAGCTGTTTAGGACCTCACCACGAGCAAGAGCTGTTTAGGACCTCACCACGAGCAAGAGCTGTTTAGGACCTCACCACGAGCAAGAGCTGTTTAGGACCTCACCACGAGCAAGAGCTGTTTAGGACCTCACCACGAGCAAGAGCTGTTTAGGACCTCACCACGAGCAAGAGCTGTTTAGGACCTCACCACGAGCAAGAGCTGTTTAGGACCTCACACGAGCAAGAGCTGTTTAGGACCTCACACGAGCAAGAGCTGTTTAGGACCTCACCACGAGCAAGAGCTGTTTAGGACCTCACCACGAGCAAGAGCTGTTTAGGACCTCACCACGAGCAAGAGCTGTTTAGGACCTCACCACGAGCAAGAGCTGTTTAGGACCTCACACGAGCAAGAGCTGTTTTGGACCTCGCAAGAGCTGTTTAGGACCTCTCTTACCTGGTGGATGGTGTTCTATGTTTACTAAAAATTTACTCCAGCAAGGGGCTACCTCCACTTTAATGTTTTTATGCTATTGGGCTCAAGGCACTTTGTGACGTTTCAAAGCCAGGTTCCCATACTGGGGTTATGCCGTTCCTGCTCTACGCCTCGTTTATATCAACTATATATATATATAGGTGCTCCCCTCACTATGGCAGTGCAATGTTAAGAACACTTATGACTTAACTTGGTGAAAGTTTGACAGCTCCCATCCACTAATCTTTTCAACACATGGGAATCTAACCAGGCTAGTAGAGGACGGAGGCTGAGGATGCAAGAGAAATGACAACTTACCCGAGTAACTTCTGTAGTCTCAGTCACTGATGTCCTACATGCAGCTCGCCGTCCACCCCCTTGATTGCAAACCTGCTCCAGATCCGCCTTTGATGCCACTTTACTATACAGAGAACGATGTCCCAAACATACGAAGGTCAAGGACCTGTAGGACTGAGAGTAACTTTTTCTTTTCGAAGCACTGTAACTAATTTGATATTTTCATTCGCGGGCAGTTCCACCTAGCACCTTGGGCACAGACACAGAACATGGTCAGATGGAGGATTATAGATGTGCCAGAAAGGGAAACCGAAGCAGGTGCTGGATAGAGAGTGATACTGACGTGGGAGACCAGAAAGGGAAACTAAATGGATTTATGGGAAGAAGGGGGAAATGAGTCTAATGGCTGCTGTGGTGTTTCACAACCTCTGGGAATAGCAGGGGAATGTCTGGCATATCATTTCTTCCTTCCTGTTCTTCCTGATCTGTTCTTACAAGCCTTAGAAAGCCTATTGGCTGTGTTGATATCGGACTCGAGCATGGTGGCATGCCATCATTGACTGCCGTGTAGGCAATGCAGAAGGTCCTGAAGCTGATGTCGACTGACAATGGGAATGAGTGGAGATCTCTTTTGTGTTGACAAGATCTTGTCCAACTCTTGCCGCCCTTTGATGAGGCGTGCCCCATTGAGGTCGACTTATGAGCCTCTGGGATGCTAGTCAGCTGTGTGTTGCCTCTATAAAGGCGAGATGGGCTAGTGCTTGGGTGGCTATTCAGACGTGTTCATCTAAAAAAGAATGGTTTCACTTTGCAGTGCAGGGGCAATTGATGCCAAGATTGCTGCCAAATGTGCGTCTCATAACTTAGGTTGGTGACATGGCTCAAACCACTGTTGGAGGATACTGTCAATGCCCGTTCATAGAGCCAAGGCTTCTACAGTGTAAACGACTACTGCGACAGAAAGCAGGGGTTACTATTGTCTGTCATGAGAAAGGAATAATCCTCCATTTGGATAGCTTCAGTATCTAGAATTTGGTGTCCAGGAGAGCATTGGACCTGATATTCCTCTACAACTGGTTTGCCTTTTTGATGATCTTTCCAAGGAAGGCCAGATGCCTTCACGGAAGACCTGTTTGGTCTTCTGTGAAGGCATCTAGCAGAAGATGAAGCGTTGAAGATAATCAGGCACTGAATTGTGTGAGTAGTCAGTCCTATGGGTGAGGGGCAGTCAGGGTTAAGGTATGAAGGGAATTGTGAGAGTCCCTGGCAGAGCAGAAAGGGTCCTAACCCTTCTTAAAATAGAGACAACGTTGTGCACAGTTGATTAAAACAGATAATGTGCGTCATCATTGCAGCCACTTACATTGAACACACTTTAGCAGAACAGACCTAAAGCGCAGTATAAACGTCATCAGTGTACGCTCTTCTTCCTCGCGACAAAACCCTGCTCCCAGTTGGGAAGAACTGAAGAACACAACTTGGTCCACTCACTCCTTGACTGTATCTTTTCCTTTGTCTATGTACAGCTCTCCGCTGCCTTTCGGCTAGGTTTCTGCCAACCCTACCATTGTTTTATGTATTTTGTCAACTTGGTACTCAAGGACGTAAACATTGGGTAACGTGAAAGAAGGAAGAATTGACATCAGAAAGAAGGTTTTCGTGGAATTAAAAACCAACAAAACACACTTTTATTGTTGACGAAGTTACATGCAGATTATAAACTAAATCTAAAATAGAGATCTACAAATGAAGAAACATCACCAAAAGAGACATCTGTCACTCTACATACTTCAGACGTACACTGCAGTAGACACACCATCAAAAGAGGCGCCCATGTGTGTACACATTTCATCACAGCAGCACACACAGAGTACATGAAGGGAGATGAACTGTGCAAATTCTCAAAACAGACATTGGTCATTTCACAGATTTGATCAAACCTAAGAAACATACTAACTACATAATCAAGCACATTTACCAAAACATAGCACAAATGTAACAAGTTACATCAAAAACTTTACATACCATTGTACACAATTCTCCAAAACATGACACATAGTACAAACTGTATCAAGACAGGCACAGTACTGCTTGCCTTCGATCAAAATGTATGTTTCTGTACATAGTACATTAAAACGGATGCACAGCATTGTACAAACAGAAGCAATGGTACATTCTTCACATGTTTATAGCTGTGTAGCATGGGTCGTGTCAGATGATTATGCTGTGTATCACACTGTTTGACACACATGTGGCTGTAAATCCTACTTTTGGTCACACATGACTGTTTGTCCTGCTATTGGTCACACGTATGTGGCTGTGTATCTTGCTCTGGGTCAGAGATTTGTCTTTCTATTGTTGGTCTCCTGGCTGTGTGAGTCTTCAAGTGGACTCGTTGAATGCAGGGTGGTCTAAGACCTTCTTCCAGTGGTGGTCGGCTTAGTAGGCGTGCAGACATGATGTGCTCAGGCAGCTCATTTTTAGTTTACTTAAATGAATGTGTCATTAAATGAAGGTGCAGTATAAATTCCCAACCAGGCATGTGGCCTAGATTAGACTTTTAATGGGTAAATTTAAATGACTGCTAACAAATGTCCTGAATCTCTTTTGTTCCATTTTCCTCTTCTCCACACTTTAGGAATCTCCTTCCAGCAGCAAAATGTCAGAGCAGTCTCCAAGGATGGACATGCCTCGGTGCGCTGCGGATTCTGGGTGCCTTCATTCTAACCAGTCGGACATTTCACATGGGGCGAGACCTCTAGGCTCCTGAAAGCCCTGGTATTTATGGACTATGACAGCCTCCTCTATTGCCTGAGTCTCAGGCTGAGGCCCAGTACTTCTCAGAAAGGGCCTCAAGATTTTTTTTTTTTTATATATGAGCTAATCAAGGTAAGGGTGTGAGGGACCCATCAGGCACCCCCCAGAAACACACCAGCAATGGGAGCTCTGACAGGAGCTTTCCTAAATCAATTAATCGATTCCTGTGCCTCCTAAGAGAATCTTAAAGCACAGACCAAGCTCTTAACTTGCACCTTCAAATGTATTTGCACTCTTTGCCTTCGCCCTATTCCTCCCTGTGGTCCTGACTCTTGAGAAGACACCCGCGCCCCTTCAGCACAAACACAGCTCTCCTCTAGCTTGCACAAGAATGATCTAACCTGCCTATTTTTGTATACAAATGTATTTTTGTTAAAGATCTATTTTGATGTTTATTGGACCTGAAAATTGCTTTTTTGCTTCGTCGGGCGAGAGGGGGAAGTGGTTCGGTGAATTTGTCTGTTCGATTTGTAGAATTAAAATAATAATAATAATAATAATTTGGAATAAAGCTTTTTGAGCAGCTTCTTGCCTCATGTGTGTGTTTGATTGGGATACTCTGCAATAAATTGTGGAGGGACACCTTCTCTTTTAATATGCATTCTGTCATTTAAAAGGAACTTGAAACCTCTGCGAGAAAGTGAATAGATACCGCTGAAGAAATCGGGGGATTCCTTTACATGAAAAAAACAAGCATTGGCATAGCCAATAGGTCTCGCTTTTGGGACCTTTAAGCTAAGTGGTAGAGCAGCGTAAGCTGTACAAACTGACTGGCCGGGACGTGTGGGTGAGGAGAGAGGCGCGCACAATAAAAAAATTAAAAAAAAACCCACACAGCGTTTCCCTTGTGGGCGCGAGCAGTGACACCATCTGTTTCCAAGTTAATTAGAAACAGATGGTGCCAAAGCTCGTGCCCGCAAGGGAATCGCCAAACGTGCACGCGTTGCCATTCGAAGCAATGCAACGCATGCACGTTTTTGGCAGCAAAACAGAATCGATGGCTAAAGGTCTTTTCCTATGCAGCGCATGCGCGCTACGTAGGCGAGACCTAATGAGTCTCTTAAAACACATCTCATATCAATGTTTCTCATTAATTACAGGTGGGAGTTAATGTTAACTTAGTACAGCGGTGTTTGGACATGTGGTGAAGTTAGCTAGCAAGTCTAATCTTCACGGATGACCAGCTATCCCCGTTCACCAGGGATGTCCTCTCTGCTTTGGCCATACATCCTGAAGCTTCCTCCTCAAAAGCTTAAGCAAAAGCAAAGATATGTTGCACAAAGAAAGCCTAATAATTGCACAAAGAGTTCAGACATACCGGAAGTACTCATGATTGCATGACATCCTTTCAAAGTTAACTTTGAAATGTTGTAGTATTTATGGTGAAGTCACTATTAACATACAAGTCAAACTTAAGTCCTTTTCATCTTTAGGTTTTTTTAGGCAATTTCTTTTTTGTTTTTTGTTTTACAAAGAAGCTTAAATATAAGTATGTGCTTTACTTTAAAGTTGACATTTTTGATTGTATTATTTTTACCTGTCAAACGTTTACACTATTACTCACCTACCTTAGGTATGATCAGCTTTATATTTCTTATATGCCCTTTATCCTTATGTTATCTAGTTTAATGTACTACATGACGTATGAGGATGTAATAATTGGGTTATAATTGGAAATAAAAACAACCTTCAAGTAGAAGTTGCCAAAAATCATGCAGTACTATATATTTTTACATACTAAAGAGATGAGGTACTTAAATGTATTGCATTGTAAAATTTGAATGCAGTGTACATCATAAAGTGTCTAATTTTTTTGTAACACATTGCTTCAAGTTAAATGAATGTATTTGTACATTTCGTACTTAAACTTTAATAAAGTAGTCCTGAAATGTTTCCTTTTGCATTTTTAATCCCCTTGCTACAATATGTGTATTGGAGAGTACATATATTTCCTTTTTTCCTTTTAATGTTCATAGTTTATTTGAAATACGATTTTCTTTGCGCTTGTATTTTTTTGTTATATTTTTATAGATGTAGTTCCATGTTGTATATTTTTCAAGACTCAAAGAAAGCTTATTGTTTGGTTAATAAAAACCCATACAATTATAAAAGCATGGTTAAATATCATAAGTTAATTATTTGTTATACTATGAAAAATACTCTTGCAGATACCCCTCTTCTGTCTTTGCCTTTGCTAGTACTGGCCTGTGATATCTGCCTTTCTTGGTCTCCGTGTAACCCAACGTCTACTTTACACCTGTAATAACTACATGGGTGTACTTTTTCAGTTAGCAACGATTAAAGGACAGAAAATTAACATTAAGGTGCCATGTGCTTGCATAAACCATTTAAGCTAATGGATAAAGGGCCAAAAGCATGCGTAAACAATTTAAGCTCACTGAAAACGAGCATTAGGGTGCCATGTTCTTGTATGAAACCGTTAAAGCTCGTTGTTAAAGTGAAAAATGCTTGACTAGACCATTTGAGCTCACAGGAACAATCTTAGGACAACTGTGGTTTTAAATTGATATTTTGTTACTCGTCATACATGTGTGTAGTGGAGAGTAAGTGTATTTTTTCAATCTGTTTGGTCACCCTAATATGTCGAGGTGTAAGTTTGCAAACACTCTATAAATCTGAACATTGCAGGAAGCACTCAACTGGGGTTGGCCTGGGCTTAGCCCATGCCTTGGTGGTCGTGAATGACATAGCCGCCAAAGCAAATATCCTCTCACTGCAAATATGGTGCTTAGGTTTTCACACTACCACTTTGCACCATTTTTGATGTTCGCGAACAGTAATCATACAAGACACACAACGGACACTCAACACGCAGCTGAGGTCAAAGTAGGTAATGCCCATGTCTTGGCAGAGCCTCTTCGAATGTACCTGAACACACACAGCACCTCCCACCCATTGTCAATCTTAGCATCTCGCAGAGCGTAACTCTTGTGCAGTTATTTAAAAAGGAGGCAGGCAACGCTGGCGCTTCTTCGGGTGTTTAGTCTTCTTTCAGTTGGAGACAAAAGCACCACCAACCCACAGCAGGACACACATCTTCCAACTGATCACCCCACCACTCCAGATGACATCACTAGATTCCACAAGCTTAGAAGAACACATCAGACTCTCTCTCTAGGCATCATAAACCACAAAGGCAAACCACACCCTTAGCTCAGTACATGTTACAGACTACAGATGCTCAGTACATGTTGCAGACTACAGATGCTCAGTACATGTTACAGACTATGCAGCGGCATTAAAGTCCCCTGTAAACATGTCCACTGGTGCAGAAGAAGACTGCCCACCATCTGTGTAGTTTCACCCACACAGGCTGCAACAGAAGTGGAAGCCTAGGACAATCCTACAACTCCACAACCAGGTGGAGTCAGTTCAGCTCAAAACCTGGCTCTTCCAAACTGGCTGTCTCTAGTTCCCCTGTCCTTCCTCCTCGAAACCCAGCACCAGGACGCCTTTCAGGGTAGCAGTTCGCTTCATAAGTATTGCACATTTATTTATTCATTCATGTGCAACGGCTAATGTGCCAGCAATGGGGTGATATTTTTAAAACCGCGTGCTTCATAGATATAAATTCATTCATTCATGTAGAAGCGATCATCTGTTGACAATGTGGTGATATCCTTATAGCAGTGCACTTGATAAATACTATACATTCTATCATTCATACAGAATAGGTAATCTGTCAATGTGACGATATTGTTAAGCATAGTAAATTCCACAAAGATAATGCGTCCCCAAACAACCCCCTATGGCAGCATTGTGCACAAAATACATGTGCAGCTAACTTGAGATCGCAGGAATCCTACCATACTGAGGATAATGACGCAGTTGTGTTCTCTCAACAGCAGCTTGTCCTGAGAACCAAAGTGTTGAACATTTGGACTTGAGTGAATCTCCTTGTGATACACCGTTAGTACCACAGTTCTCGGCGGATGTTCGTTCCGCTGGGTGCAAAACACATTCGCACTCTTGTTCTCTTCATGGTGATTACTATGGCAGGTACATATACCATGGAGGACAAAGCAGTGAGCAATGGTGATGTGTAAACATTGTGCTTAATGTTAATAAACAGTAGTAAGGTGGTGTTCTCTTTAATGTTTTTCAGTCTTCTATTTTGTCATATACTATTAACTTCTTTCTACATCATCCCTTTTTGAAGATCCTCTCTTTGTGTTGCCAAATGGTTTAAAAGTATGTGAGACATTGTTTTCCTATATTTATTTTTTCTTATGTGTCCACTGTTCGCAAACATCACTGTGAAGTTCGAGAAAATTTGACCCAATTTAAAAAAAACCAAAAAAAAAAAACCCATAAAGATGTAAATGAAAGACTAGCTCTTAGAAGAGTCTTTGGATTTGGTGGAGAGATGCAAGTGGAGGTAGCTAGGTAATATGTCTCATGGCACTTTGCAATTATGCAGCAAGACAAAATTACCAACATCTGTAAAAGGGGCAGCGTCTCTGAGAAACCGATCTAATGTCCTATTCTTATTCTGCTGTGGTAAATACTGCTAAATTATTAATCTTCAACATGTGCCACAATGATTCACCTAATGGTGTGACAGGCGCCTTCCATCTTTTGGGATGAAGTCAGTAGTGAAGAGACACTTTTAGCTTTGAACAATGTGTGAAAAAAGTTGTAAAATACATATCATGTAAAGGGGCACGATTGTCCTTCGTTACAACACAAAGGTGTGAACATGTTTAAGGTCTTTACTTGCTGCTTGTAAAGTAATTACATTAGGATGGAACAGGCTGTGCATATGCTGCAATATAGTAAACTCTACTGTTCATGTCATTCTATGAAATCTAAACCACTTTACTTTAACTCTTGCACAAATCCAAACCCATTGCCGTGTTATGCCGCATACTGCTCTCCCAGTAGACCCAGGAACCTACTAGTATCTAGACTTGAGGAGACCTGGGATAAGCTATTGTCACATCTCCAGCAAAACTTGGAAATTAAATGAAAGAAATGTTCACCAAAGAGGTTAAACAAACAAAAATATGAACCACTTATTGGGTAAGAAATGTCACTGCCTCAACATATCAAATCACTGAACATGTAATTAATTTTGCAAATGCACTTTATTATATTGGTTACTTTATATATCATATGTTGTGTCACCTCGTTCAAATGTTCGCAAAGAGTAACAGAGCGAGGTTGCGCACCCTGGTGAAGGTGAACGGAGGTGGGCTAGAGTGAAGCACCAGGTGAGGGCTTCCCCACCCAACGTCACGGGCGATAAGCTGGAGGGGGGGGGCCTGGTCCTTGGGATCAGACTATGACACGCAAGTGAGGGGGCCCTAACGGGTCGGCATTGTGCTGTCCACACGCCTGTGGGAAATACAGCGGCCCGTGTCTGGGGAGAGGGCTGAGCTCTGCCGAGGTGCAGGGAAGGTCCCGAGTGCCACAGGCCTGAATTGTAGTGTGGCCTGCTGCGAAGAGTCAAGTTGGGGCACTAGCTGTAAAATAGCCCTCCCACCTCCCCCCAGAGAGTGGCTCGCCGGCTGCACAGGCTCCCTGGCATCACGGGTAAGCCCAGGGGTCAGCAGGCTGGGGCCCCACATGACCAAGAAGATAGTGCCTAGGAGCAGTCACTGTCTGTTTCAGAGGACCCAGTGCAACAGCAGCTGAGCAAAATTCTGGAGGCCATAGCGGATACGAAGGCCATTCTACATCAAGACAGCACGGTTGCGGTGGGGTTAGGCCTCCTGTGGGAGGAACATAAGAAGCTGTCAGAGAGGGTGAAGGAGACCGAGTCCAGCATCACAGAATTAGCACCAGCCCAAAAGACCTTAGAACAACAGTTGGGGGCCCTCACAGATAGAGTGGGTGTGCTGGAGCGGAGGGCCGAGGACGCAGAAGAGCGTAATAGGAGGAACAACGTTAGAGTCCTGGGCCTGCCAGAAGGGGTTGAGGGCAGTAACATGGTGGCCTTCCTGGAGCAGTGGCTAAGAAGTGTGGTAGCACCCAAGGGCCTGTCAACCTTTTATACTCTTGAGAGGGCCCACAGAGTGCCGGCTAGACCACTGGCGCCTGGAAGACCTACAAGGCCAGTGGTGGCCCGGTTGCTCCACTTCCGGGACAGGGATGTGCTCCTGCAGAAGGCACGTGCGGAGGGCCCCTATGCTATGGATAATAGTAACATTTCCCTCTTCCCGGACTATACACTGGAAGTGCAGAGGAAGCGTGCCTCGCTCCTGGAAGTTAAGAAGGCATTACTAGAGGAAGGTCTCCAGTATTCTTTGATGTTCCCGGCCCGGTTGCGCATCATCTTAGATGGGAACACTCATTATTGTGATAATCCGAAAGACGCCTGGGATTGGATTGAGGCCTACAGAATGGGAGCCCCGCAACCCAAGGGCTCTGGGCCCGCAATGAGGAAAACCACGGATCTTCGGAAGCGCTCCAGAAGACGATCTTGCAGAGGCGTCACCAAGAAACCGACCTCATCTCAAACAGAGAGGAAGAGGGCTGAAGCCCTGCAGGCTGTGGCGGCACTCATGCAGGGAAGGGGTCCTACCTCGGAAGCGGAGGTTCGCTCCTCGAGGGACACTGAAGAAAACAAGTCGGATACTTCTCGTAGTGGCAGTGTGAAGCTACCGGTGGTGACACCGAAGACGGCTGATGAAATTATTTGAGGCTGCCTGAACACTGTGGCGATCCTGGATCCCAGAATGGTGCTGAACTGTAAAGCAACTGTCCCAGGTCCCGAGCTGATCTATTCCTCAAGGGGCCGGCGCGCCTCGGATGGTTTGTGTGCCCTGAAGTATAACCATATCCGGTTACCCCCCGCTGAGAGCCTTACTAGGTTGGGGCCTCATCAACTGTTGAATGTTTCACATGCTGTTTGGGCGGCTGACCGTTGTCAGGGTGCCCTGGGGTTGGGGAGTTGACCAACATGGAGGTCCATTTGTTAAAGTTTTTTTGTTCCAATGTTTGCAGGGGAGGGCGGTGGTGCATGAAAGCGGGCGTGGGGGGGTCCCCCTTGTGTGGCTGATGGGTTCCATCTAGATGGCAGATACGAGTAACGCTGTACGGTTCCTAACATGGAACATCTGAGGGATGGGATCTATTGCCAAACGCCACAACATTTACTCATATCTGCGGCGCAGGGACGTACACATTGCGTTCCTTCAGGAGACACACTTGAACAGGGAAGAGGCCGGGAAGCTGAAGAGGCAATGGAGAGGTCAGATCTTTGCAACCACCTCCTTGCCCTTTGCCAGGGGAGTGGTGATCTGGGTGAAGCCTGGGGTCCCCTTTGCCCTTGAACATACGTGGCTAGATGAGGAGGTAAGGTATGCCCTGATCACGGGAGACTGGCGGGGCAGGAGGTGACATTTGGCAATATATATATATGCACCTAACCAAGACCAGGTCGGCTTTTTGGAGTCCTTCTCTGCCTTAATGGCCAACCACTTACAGGGCCACATAATCCTGGGGGGTGACTATAATTGTGTTGATGATGTTGCTGCTGACCGTTCGCACCCTCCACTGCTGGGGACCCAGGCACATCGCACAGCTTTGGGTTTCCGTACTTGGATATCCCACTGGGGCCTTGAAGACACTTGGAGACTGCAACATAGCAGGGACAGGGAGTACTCCTTCTTTTCACCGGTTCACCAGGTGCATACTAGGCTTGATATGTTCCTTTGCACCCCGGCCTTTAACGGCTCCATCTCACACACTGAATACCTGGGGGTGCACACTGTCGGATCATAGTCCCTTGATAATGACGTACCAACCCCTGGGGAGGCGTCCCCCGATCCCCACATGCAAATTTAATCTGTCCCTACTTGAGGACGCTCCCTTCCGAGCATCACTATACACACTCATTGAGACATATTTCCCTATCAACGCTAACACCGCATCCTCACCTCAAGTGGAGCGGGAGGCATTCAAAGTGGTCGTGAGAGGCCACTGCATGGGACAGGCAAGTGGAGCCCGAAGGGAGCTCCGTCAAGAACTCCTAGACCTGGAGGGGAGTATACGCAGGCTAGACAATATCCAAGGCACTGACGATGCCACCCGTGTGGTTACAAGAAACCCGCGCAAAGTATAACGACGCGCTAGGCAGGCTGAGATGCTACAATTATAAGGATTATTTGGACAGGGTGCAGAGGGAAGAAGGGAAAGCAGGCCGACTGTTGGCAAGGCTAATTAAACCGGAGTTGGGGGAGCGCCGATCACTCAACTTGGTTTGGAGTCCGGGGACGTGGTGCATGACCCAGATGCAATCAACGACTCCTTTTTAACATATTATGAGCGACTGTATGCGGCTCCGGCCACGGCCCCCCTACCCGCCATACAAATTCTTTTAGCCCCTCTGCCGCTCCGTACTCTGGAGGCTGAGGCACAGGAGGAGTTGGGAGACCCGATAAATCTGCAGGAAGTCAAGGCAGCCATCGCGGCATTAGCGCCTGGTAAGACGCCGGGGCCCGATGGCCTCCCGGCGGAATTCTATCAGCGCTTTGCCGACATATTAGCTCCACATCTTGTCACGCTATATGCGGAGGCGTATGAAAGTGGGAGGCTGCCAAGTTCCACCGGGGCGGCACTAGTGATCCCTCTCCCAAAGACCAAGAAGCCAAAGGCTGGAGTGAAAGATTATAGATCTCTCGCCATGCTTAACTTGGATTTTAAGATCCTGAGTAAGGTGTTGGCAGGTAGGCTACTCCCACATATGAAGTCCCTGATCCACCCGGACCAAAATGGTTTTATCCCCTCTCGCAGCACTTCTTATAATCTACGCAGGCTCTACTCGATACTCTACCATGCGGACGCTCCGGTCCAATGCCAGGCAGCGGTCCTATCCGTGGACCTAGAAAAAGCCTTCGACACGGTGGGTTGGGAATACCTGTTCGAGGTGATGCAACGTATGGGCCTGGGGGGATGACTGGGTGCGGTGGGTGCGGCTCCTGTATGCTTCGCCCACCGCGAGGGTTAAAACAGGCAAAGTAATTTCCAGGCAATATAGGATATTTCGGGGGTCCCGGCAAGGGTGTACCCTCTCTCCACTGCTATTTGCCCTGGCAATTGAGCCCCTGGCGGAGAGGATCCGCCTGGGAGGGGATGGAATAGGGTTGTCAATGGGTGGACGGCAACACCAAGTCTCTCTGTATGCGGACGACTTGCTGCTCTATCTGATGGAGGCAGTTCGGGGCACTTCCATGGATATGCACATCCTGGACGATTTCGCGCTGCTCTCGGGCCTTCAGGTCAATAAATCTAAGACGTATCTGTTCCCTGTTGCTAGGCTGCTGTCTAGACCAGAGGCACTACCGGCTGACATACACTGGGCTCAACACACCTTTAAATATCTGGGCATTCACATTTTCCATGCGTTAGACTACTTGAAAGAAGGGAACCTGGGTAGGGCGCTGCGCTCACTTCGTTCCTGTGTACATATTTGGTGCACATTGCAATTGTCCTCCATGGCCCGGATTACCCTGTCTAAAATGGTCATGTTGCCTCGACTGTTATATTCTTTTGTTAATCTCCCTGTTCTGATGCCGAGCAGCTGGTTCCGCCCCCTGAATGCCCTCTTGAGGGACCTGGTGTGGGGAGGTGGACGCCCGAGGGTGTCCCTGAAAACACTACAACGCCCTATGCTGGAGGGGGGACTAGGGGTGTCGAACTTTGAATACTATATGCTGGCTGCCCAACTGCAATGGCTGGCGCAGTGGGTGGAGGGAGTAAACGATGAGGGCACATGCCTATCGGATCCGGTGTCTTGTCCTAAGCTCGTGACGGCAAGCTTTTAATTCCGGCAACACCCACCCCTTACTGCTCATTATTGCAACGCACGGCCTTCCAGACCTGGAGAAGGTGTCGGGGCACGGGGCAACGGTCCACCGGGTATTCCCCCATGCTGCCTCTTGTGGGACTGCCGAATGGCGACCCCCCCCAATCTATACACGAGTGAACAATTGGTTCGCTGGTCGGAGGCCGGACTGGATAATGTAGGGTATTGCTACCTGGACAAAACACTGATTCCGTTTGCAGAGCTGGTTGATAGCCGCCGCCCGCTACCCGCTTTCCAGTGTTTGGGGACTGCAAGCCCCAGCAGACACCTCTCCCAGGAGGGAGGGGACACCACAAGCGCATAAAGGCGCCAACGATCACCCGCAGCGCGGGACGCCATAGCCGCTGCTGCTGCCGCCCGCTACCCACCACCTGCTACCCGCTTTCCAGTGTTTGGGGACTGCAAGCCCCAGGAGACACCTCTCCCAAGAGGGAGGGGACACCACAAGCGCATAAAGGCACCAACGATCACCCGCAGCGCGGGACGCGCCCGGGCAAAGCCCAGGCCAAATGTTGGCCCGTCCCGCGCCCGTCAGAGCCCGGAGGAGGCTGGGCTGGGCCACCCTCTTGGTTTCCCGCTCTAGGATATATTTCATTCATACCAACATCAAGAATGCTTCAGAGGGAAGCTGGAAGAGGGATTTAGTACTTACAGGAGGTCGCTATAAAGCAACATAATTTAACCTGCTCCGGACTACAGGTACTCTCTCTTCTTGCAAGCCGTGTCCTGTCTTTTCTCAGGCAACCGTATTAGTTTGTTTGAGCGGACCTGGGGGGTTTGAACTGGATTGGTAGCCAATTCAAAACGACGCTGAGTTTAAGAAGGCTATTGTTTGGGCAGCCCTCTGGACAACACACCTGAGACAATTAAAATTAGGGGCGAGTGAGCAATAGCGGATATCAGCATCTGCTTTTAAAACTACTCCTTGGCTTTCGGAAGTCCGACAATCTTGCTAATTATTACAGGAACGTGGTGCATTTGAGCTGACGGGCAGTTTAAATCAGCCTAATAACTGTTATATCATTTTGAATGTACTTTTAATGTATTTTAAGTAGTTGATCATCTTGTAGATTGCACATATATTACATTTTGTAGGCTTTTTTTTATTTTTTTATTCTGCATATTTTGCACAGGCGAATTTTTAAATAGTTGATTGTCTTGAAGATTGTACATATATCACATTCTGTAGGTTTTTTAAATTCTGCATATTTTACACAGGTGAATCATTAACAGGACCAAGTATGGGGAAGAGGAAACTTGTAGGTGAATTAGGAAAGTCCAAAACTCCAGATAGGACAGATAGACCACAGACATCGTTATTAAAGTTTATTTCAGGAGCCATGGGGGCCATTGAGAAGCCGATTACCAATGTGGAAGAGTCATTGTTAGTTTGTGGAGACAAAATCACGAGCCCCATGACTACATTACAAAACTCAGCTGCCAACGACGGATTTTTTAAAACTTGCGAGGGAGGTGGGGTGACTGAGACCGATAAGACTGATAAGGGGAAAAATGGATGCATACAGAATATATCCGATACTATTAACTCATCCAAATCGGATTCTCCATTACCCACTGAACGGGTAAAAAAAAAAAAAACACACCTGCCCTACAACTAATCCCCCAAACAAAGTGGCATCTCGCAGTAAAGGGACTAAACAACAAGGCAAGAGTCAAAATGGTCTAAAGACGGTAACTATCGAACCCACTCGAGTGTAGCAACTTGAATAATCAAAAATTAGACGCATTATGTTCAGCAGTTAAATCATTAGAGCAACATTTGAAAAATAGTTTAGAATATATTAACATACGCCTAAAAGAAATAGAAACTAAATGCACGAGCTGTTTGGATCAACTGAACAGCCAATTGAAACATGAGCGTTTGGGGAATGCTTTAACTGATAGTAATCGAGATATAAATAAGATAGTGAGGCAAACAAATCACCCAGGTTCCAAGGGTTTACAGGCTATAATACTTAATGAGTATATCGCCCCAGGTTCCAAAGAAGGAAATCAAGCAGATAGCGTTCCTCCCCCGCCCATCAATATTGTACCTGTGGAAGCCGAACAAATACAACCATCAGAGATTTTAGATCTTCCACCTGCTGCCACCCCCTATGTAATTGTGCTATCGAATGTTCCACCTCTACAGCAACAGACACAGGAATCCTGGACATCACCTAGAAATAAGTCATTAAACTGGTTAGGGGTGAGATCCGGCTTGACTGAACACTTATTTAAAGCTCTCAAGATGGTTAGACCAATAAAATGGGTGGGTAGGTCCCAGAAATCCCTACCAGGAGATTGCGTAGTTCTGTCATTTAAAACACCTAGACTGGTGGAGACCGTCTTAAACAGAACAAGGCCTACCTATATTACCCCAAACACGATCTCTGTACTTCCGCTAGGCTATTTTTTATCAACCCGGATCAATGACGGCATATAAACTTCCTTCACCTCTATCCGCCACTCAACAACCGACTATATAACGTGCAAACCTATAATAGATATCAAGAACTGGAAAATCTTGATGAAATAGACTGACCAGTCGTGGCGAGTCAGGTAGCAATTGAGCAGAGAAATGAGAGAATAAATGAAATCTACTGCTCTGGAAGGGAGGGAGAGGGGAAGCAAGATGGCGGTCGGCTGAAGTGACCGCTTGCAGCTAGCAGCAACATGATCCAGTAACCCCTGACTGAGAGAGAGATGAAAAGGCTGAGGAGGAGAGAATGCTCCCACTGTTACGGTCAATCCTCAATGCCTTATTGAAAGCTTTGGCAGACTGGCCGGACAGCTGCCAGTGCAAAATTACTGCAGGGCGGCTCGAATTATCTGCTGCGTGCGATAAGGTGAGCAACGCGCTGGAATCAAACCCCCCCCCCCCCCCTCCTGGAATCTACTCACCGGGGAACATGAAGCCGAAAGCCATATCCAGGACTCTGGGAAAGGGTCCGGTGATCGCTGTGACTGGCTCGGCAATGGAGGCTGCTGGAGGTGGAGACGCTGTGAATCGTAGTGAGGCGGAGCCAGGAGCTGGAACAGTGCAACACCTGGGGCGGCGAGGTCAAGGTTCGAATCGAAATGGACTGGCCCCGGAAGGGAAGGGGAAAGGTGGAGCTACTCGCTCACAGCGCCCGCCTGGCAACACAGTCGTAGACCTTCTGAAGGGGTCAAAGAAAGGCACAGCGGCCAACGAGCTCGATGGAATCCGAGAGGCTGGCACCCTTGTGGGGATCGAGGAGGCTGCAAAACGAACCGAGGAAAAGGGCAGAAGCGACGTGGATAATGGGAGTGAGAAGCTCATTAGCACAGGTACTCCCCAACATTCATTACCCGAGGGGACAATAATTTCTGGAGAAGGGGGAGTTGAGGGTAAAGGAGACACTCTGGCAGGTAATACCCCCATGCAATCTCACCCGCAGCTAAGCGCACAATCCGGTAGCCTCCAACAACAAAAGAATGACAAGTCAGGGGCAGTAACAATAGAGGAGCCAGAAGAGGCAGAAGGAAACAGCTCAAAAGAAAACTTGCAAGCAGCCACGCAGTCTCTGCAGTGCGATGTCGGTCGCCTTGATAGGACGGAGCTGGGTATAGCGCAAAACAATAATGATAGCTTGGCAGGGAAAAAAGGGAATGACAGATGCCGCAGATTGCTTTTACTCACTGTCGGATGCTACTTACTCAGCTGATGAATCCATATCGGTGACTGGCTCCAGTGAAAGCTATACTAGTGAAGTGGACTCTGCAGCAACTATGCGCAAAGCACGAAGGAGGTCTAGCAAGGCAGAGAAGGCTGCAAGAAAAAAAGTAGTAGGGCAAGAAGAGCTGAATTGGGATTATTTCCCAACCGCACAACTGGTTTGCAATGCAGCTGGGAAACCAGACACAGAACTCCAGGGGAACGCAGTATCAACGTTGGACGTCATACTGCAAGCAATCACGTCGCACCGGGACGAGACAAGGCAAGACAGTAGACGCTCGCAATCAGCTCTCCGGAAGATGCAAGGTTCTGTCCGCAAAGTTGCAAACATTTGTAACGCCATCAGTGAGCGGCTAACAGAGCTGGAGACGCGAACCAGAGTCCTCGAGGATGATGTATCAGCTGTTCAGATACAAGCAGAGGCGCATGAGGCTAGGCTAACAGATATCCAGTGGAAGTTAGAGGAGCAGGAAACTCGCCAGCGACGCAATAATCTGCCCTTCTTAGGTATTCCAGAGGGGCGAGAAGGTTCCGATGCACGCCTCTATATGATTGATTTGCTGAGTAAGGCATTTCCAGATCTGGAAGGTTGGAACTGGCAGCAAGAAGTGCAGCGTGCTCAGAGTTCCTTTCAACTTGAAAAACCCACCTGGTCCTGACACTAAGCCCAGAGCCATTCTCGTATTTTTCGGGAACTTTCTACTGCGGCAAAACATCTGGGAAAAGGCGAAACCAGAAGCTAAGCGAAGGGTAGATGATGTTGCCGCGCTCGAGACTGCGACAGATGATTGCCCCCTTTCAAGCTAAGGGGGCGCAGGCATACTTGATGAACCCTGCCAAATTGATGATAATTGTAGGAGGCCGCACCTACTACTATAACTCTGAGATTAAAGCAAAGGAGGCCCTGATGGAGCTAAAGGGGTAGGGGACGCAGGGGTCTGGATATCGAGTAAGGGGCGGGGGATATAGAAAATGTTTGGAAAATGTATAAAAAAAAAGCTAGTTGTGCTTTAAAAGAGGATATCAGGGGGTGGAGAAGAGTTGGAGCTAAGTAATGCTAAGTAATGTTGGTAGAGATTAGCCTGATTGTTCAATGTGGGTAATAAGAAGACTATGGGATTGAACTTGAAGAAGATCTGTTTAGGTCTCTGGTTATTCTTTTTGTATATCCTTTGTGGCAATTACTTGGCCAACATATCTATACTTCTTTTTCTCTTTTTTTCTTTCACTCTTCTAGGATAGCAATGGGGTGTTATTGATCATGGTGCTGCACTGCTTCATCGCACACACAGACCTACGATCTGGAATCTTCCACGGTGGAGGGTGAGCATGGGGCACTGGGACAGTGGGGGGCGGGGGGAGGAAAGGGGGGGCAGGGAGGGGTGGAGGGGCAGAGGGGGGAGGGGCAGGGGGGGACAGTAAAATGGGAAAATGGAAAAGAAAAGTCAGGTATAAAAAGCATAAACAACACAAAATTAAACAAGGAAGGTGATAAACAAGGGTCAATAATGAGGGCAGCTACAAGACGATATGGGTAGGCTTAAGATTTGTACAGTTAATGTGGGTGGGCTAAACGATAAGAACAAGAGAGGTAGAGCTTATGAGATACTTAGAACTATCAACCCAGATGTAATGTGCTTTCAGGAAACGCATATCCCCTGGAATAATAAAGGCGTTCTGGAGATTAGGGGATATAACTTGGTTGTATGCTCCACCCAAACGTCTATGATTAGAGGAGTAGCAATATATACTAAACAATATATGGGAATGGCCAAGAGGGTAGCAGCTGATAATTGGGGACGCTGGGCAATTGCAAGATTAGCTATGGGGGTGACCGTGGTAAGTATATATGGGTCAAACCAGGACAATCCTGAAATTTGGGAAAAACTTGAAGTAGAGCTTGCCTCCTGGCCAGAGCCAATGGTAGTGTGTGGTGATCTGAATATACACTTAGAGACCACTAAAACTCAGACATGTGCAGGAAGAAAGCCCAAGGTATATAGGGCATGGACTACCTTTAAAAATAGCCATGGGCTGGTTGATGTATGGGAAGAGAAGAAATCTAGTGACCTTGGATATACTTATTACTCTCACCCCCATAGGAAGTATGTGCGCCTAGATTATTTTTTAGCCTCAAGCAAAATAATGGATAAGGTTGAAATTAAGAAACTGCCTCAACTTTTCTCGGATCACAATCCGCTTATGTTGGAGGTAATAGGATTTAGCGGTAACAGGAAGCAGGGCGCCTGGTCCTTTGATAAAAAAACTGCTTACCAACGAAGAGTTTTGCGCACATATCAAGCGTTGGACTATAGAATTTTTTGATATTAATAGGTATAGTGCCTCGCGCAGGATAGTATGGGATTCTTTTAAGGCTGGGTTGAGTGGAGAAGTAATTGGTTATGTGGGACATTCACGGAAACAAATAAAGGCCGAGGTCGACTCATTAATGGAAAAACTAGGAGGATTGGAGGCAGAACTTCTCAAATTGATCAACAAGGGGGAACAGGAAGATCAAATTAGAGAGCACATGCTGAAACTAGCACTAACAAAGGCAGAATTTAATAGCTTCTTTCAGGAACGACTGGCCCAAATATATCAAGCACATCGGGGGGAGATGTACGAGTATGGTGAGACAGCAGGAAGGCTATTAGCACTGCGCTCAAGGCAGAAAAGCGTCAGGAACAACATTCATAAAATTCGGGATAGCAAGGGTCAAATTGTGAACGGCCCAGAAAAAATTACGGATGTTTTTGAGGAGTTTTAAAGGAAGCTATATCGGGCTGATTCTTTAGAAACAAGCATGACGGATCAGGATGATGGGTGGCCAGCATTAACAAGAATAGATGAAGGCACAGCTCAGGAACTGGAAAGAGAAGTTACTTGGAAGAGGTTCAGAAGGCTATCGGAGCCCTCTCTGCGGGGAAAGCAGCGGTTCAGCACAGTGGGTTACCGCCTTCTTCATGGCAGGGTACTGACGTGGTGATCTTCCCTAAAAAGGGTAAACCGGCAGAACTACCTGCTTCTTACCGCCCGATCTCTCTCATGAACTCCGACGCTAAGCTCTATTCGAAAATCATGGCCAAACGAGTACAAGGGATTATATTGGCACTGGTATCCCCTTGGCAGCATGGCTTCGTCCCGGGCAGGGGGACCACAGACCACATCAGGTGGGTTATTGCAATACTTGATATAGCAGAAGCAGAATCCAGTGAGGTGGCTGTGGTCCTCCTGGATGCCGAGAAGGCATTCGACCGGGTATCATGGCAATATCTATGGGGTACCTTGGTAGAAAGGGGACTCGGTCCACGGATGGTGCGAGCTATCCAAGCGATGTATTATAAACCCTATGCTCAGCTACAAATAATGGGCAATACGTCAGGGAGGATCGAGATAGCCAGAGGGACGCGACAAGGATGCCCTTGCTCCCCAATTTTATTTGCCTTATATATAGATCCATTTATCATTCAAATTGTACATAATCAAGCAATTAAACCTGTAACCACTATGGGATTTGAAACTAAGATCTTAGCATATGCGGGTGATGTCGCAATAATATCATCAGAACCGGTGGTGGCGGTTAGGGAAATAGAAAAGATGGCGGAGGGATTCGGTAAGAAATCAGGCTATCTACTGAATAAGGGAAAACCCCAAATTATCTGCTCTTCCCAGTGCCAGTTACAAGATTCCCGAAAAAGCGAAGAGGCTACGTATTTGGGGGTAAACATTACAAGTTGTCTAGATACTCTATGGGCGGCCAATATAGACCCTGTAATAGATAAAATGTATGCTGAACTTAAACAACTAGATAAATTGCATCTTACAATAATAGGCAGAATTAATTTAATAAAAATGAAAATGTTTCCCAAAGTATTGTATCTGCTCCGGGCGATACCACTGGAACTGGCAGAGGAGAAGATAAATAAAATCAATGTCTTGTTTGTCAATTTCATCTGGGGTTATCAGAAAACACGGCGTGCACTGAAGTTTATGATCCTACCTAGAGAGCGGGGTGGATGGGGAGCGCCCAATATTCTATTTTATTATTGGGCTATCGCTTTACAACAGATGGGTAGCTTAGCTCTACCTGGAAAAGGCAGAACCGGGGCCACGGGCTTACCTACGATATATCAGCTATCCCTTGGAAACGATGCAGATGGGCTTTTTTTGAGGCAGCTTGAACCAAGCTATTATAAGAAAACACGGTTCAAGTGTATTAAGGGGGCTTGGAAGGTTTGGAAGAAGGTTAGTAAGATCTTGAAGATCCCCAGACAGAATAGATACACCCCTCTGTGGCGATCAGGTATATTGCCGGAAGCAATTTACGATGGCATGGCTAGGAGTTGGGAAAAGGCCGGCATAAACAGCGTGGCAGATCTACTTCAGAACAATGAGTATATCTCATTTGCAGAGCTCGTACAGAGATCTGAGGTTAAGAATAATACACAGTATAAATATATGCAGGTGCAAAGGTGTTTAAAAAACTTCCTTCAGGAGCCTAATAACCTGGAGAAAATACCATTGTTTGAAATCATCAAGCGGCATGATAGTAGTATAGGGGAATACTATCGGGAGCTAATTAAGACTCTCCCAGACGACATGGAAAAAACAGAAACAAAATGGGTAGAAAAACTGGGGGACGGGGATATTGATGTGGATATGTCAATCGAATTAGGAGCAAAGATTTTTCTGTCAGCCAATCGAAAAGCCCAGCAATATAAAACCATATTCAACTTATATTACACGCCGGCTAAACTTTATGGGTGGGGGAAGAGGGAGTATGACAAATGCCCAAGATGCCAGACAGGCCCGGCAGACATTGTACATATGTTTTATTCCTGCACCAAGCTTTCATTGCTCAGGAAAGATGTTGAGGATTTTTTGGTACAGACAATAAGGAAATTTTGATTACTCCAGCGTTAATGCTGTTAGGGTACGACAGCCGGACAAATCTTGATACATCACAGAGGGATTTTGTATTTATGACTGTAGCTATAGCTCGGCTGTTGATAGCTACAGCATGGAAAGATGCAGAGCCACCCACCTATCAACTATGGGTACATCGAATATTGAGTATCAGTATCTGTTGCAAAGTCATCCTGTGCCCTGGGCACCCCCCAACTTTTTGCTGACTGGTACTGGTGGTAACTGACTCTGACTGACCCTGGGCTCTGTCTAACCAGGGCCAGTGCCAAGCTGAAAGGAACACATTAGAATACAGTTAAGACACCCAACATACACTAGGGTACACTATGGTATGGTGGGGTACCCCTGTAATTGGCATGACCTACCCCATAAGCCCCTAGTATATAATAGGGCAGGGGATTGAAACTACCTAGAAGTCCCCAGTATCCTGGGGCATGGCAGTTTAGAGGCCAGCAGCTTTTCTGCACTTGAATGTGTGCACTGCTGAAGCCTGGGGTCAGTTTAAAAGCAGCCCTGGGTGCCAGGACTGCTTTTAAAAAGCAAATTGTGCCCAAATTCGACTTTGGGGTTTGGGGCACTTAAAAATGGATAACCTACAATGTTTTGGCATATTATCCCCTAGGTATCCCAGGGGTGGGGGGTCAGGTATCTATAAGGTAGACCCTTATAAAATGAGTTTTTATATGCCTGGGTAAAGTGAAATTTCACATTTCACTCCCCCATTGTGGTAAAGTGCTGCCCAAATTCTGACTTTGAGGCTAGGAGCACAGTGAAGTGAGGATCTGCAATATTTTTACAGATTCAGAACCTCGAAAGTCTCCCCTAGTTGCACAGGGGTTGGGGGTCCTGTAGAAATTAGGGAAATACTTATAAAATGTTTTTATAAGCCCTGGTGCTAGAAAACTGGCCCAAGTCATTTTTCCCATTGCAAATCCCCAGTTACATAGGCTAACATTGCAGGAAGTTATTAAATAACTCCTGATGGAAAGGAGATAGAGCTACCATTCAAAGACGTCTCAGAATGGTAATGCTAAATCCAACAATATTATATTGTTGAATTTCTCCTAAAGTGTACATACAAGAAGTTATAAGACTTTCTTGTTTGTAAGTCCAAATTCAGCCTTCCAGTGGTCTGCCCTGATTGGTCAGAGTTAAGTGGATTAGCCAGGCTGCTTTGAAGAGGTGATAAAGATCCCCTGGGGTTACCAACTGTCCTGGGAGGGCAGTGTGCTGGTCTATAGGAATGCCAGGCCAGGGGATGGAGTCGTAAACCATGTTCTTCAAAGGCAGAGGGGAGGCCTGGGTTTCAGTTTCACTCTTACCCTCTTGACCCAGAGTCAGGGCTAGGCTTAAGGAAGGTATGTGCAGATGGTAGGGGGAGAGTCCATGGAGATAAGCCATCCCAGGGGGTGTGTTTAGCCAGCTCTTGCCTCTCTGCTGGAAATTCAGCCATTATGGATTTGGAAGATTTGATGCACTCTGGGACAAAATGATGCCACACTCTACAGGAAGTGGTCATCACCTTGAGGAGTTACCCTGCTCTCATTGGTCAAGAATGACCTGCTGCTTGACCCAGAGAATTTTGAATAAGTATCTGAGAGGGCAGAGCCCTCCAGATCTGCTGCTTGAAACTTACTGAAGCAAGAAGTGCCCTGCTGAGAAGTTTTGCTGTGCAAAGATTACTAAGGCCTGACCTCTGAAGACTGCACCAACTGAAACTACAGCCCTGTGGATTACCTTGCTGCAAAAGGACTAAAGAGTGGACTCCCTGCAAGCTACAGGTTAACAGAGCTCACCTGGACATCCCCACAAAGAATTCCCAGCCTGGAGTACCAGTGGATTTGTAAGGGTTTTGTTCAAGTGGATTGCGGAATTGAAGTTTCACACTTTCAAGGACCCTCTTGGAGATTCCAGAACCTTGGATTGTGTGTTGGATACTTTGGGACCCGCAAGCAGAACTTCAGGAAGGAGTTCTAACTGGACCCCGCCTGCTGAAGAAGGCGCCCAACATTGGTGAGATTCTCCAGAACAATTTTAAAGGTGTCCCTGTCAGAGAAAACGAAATGACTAAAGGGGCACTGTTGGTTTCTAAGCACTAGAAAGTGACTAATCTTTAAAAATTCATATCTCTGGTTCCCTACAGTGGATTTTTTCGTTTTGGTGTCATTTAAAAGATAAAAATATTACCTATTTTTATAAATTGGTGTGG
Organism: Calotriton arnoldi; assembly: GCA_963921515.1. Taxonomy (NCBI): domain Eukaryota; kingdom Metazoa; phylum Chordata; class Amphibia; order Caudata; family Salamandridae; genus Calotriton; species Calotriton arnoldi. The sequence continues at coordinate 1,391,623 of CAWUFW010003203.1, read as the reverse complement.
GATTTTTATTTTGTGTTGTGTCTTAATTATTTACTGAAATGGTGTTTTTAAATGCTTTAAATACCTGTCTTTGAAGTTAAGCCTGTCTGCTCGCAGCCACGTTACCAAGGGTTGAGCATAGGAATACTTTTCTAAGACCTATGCTGAGTCCTATCATGTGTTTGTGGCCTTATTGCCAGTGGCAGACCTACATTTGCCCCTACCAATAACCCACTTTCCAACAGTATCCAGGAAATGTCACTGTATAAATGTAAAGGACGAAAAGCAAAGAAGAAGGGTATGAAGTTATGGGAACCCCTATCACTATGGCGGAATAGTAAAGTAATGTAAAGCATGCGTGAAATATGTAAATACCTAACGCTTGATGTAAAGTATGGGAATTTGGTGGAGATTATAAGTATGATTATAATGTAATAGTGTTATTTTCTGTAATCATTGGTTTACCTGACTTTCTTCAAAAAAAAGAAGGGAGGGAGAGAGAGATTAATGAAATTGTAGGTTCAAGCACTCCACCTGATGCTCTTCCTGTTCTCCAACCCACCAGAAGTAAGTGATTCACCTCCAATTATTAGTAAAGAGGACTCTCCCCAATCCTCTAACGAGAATATTGGTTTTTTGTTTTGGAATGTGGCAGGATTGCGGAACAAAATTATTAATCCTGAGTGGGTAGAATTCGTAGAAAATTGTAACTTTATTTGTCTTCAGGAGACTTGGCTGGTGGAACCTATCCATATGAATGGGTTTAGAACTCTACATGTCCCTGCTGTTTCTTCCCCACATGGTAGACCCAAAGGTGGCCTATGCATCTTTGTCTCTAATGATTTACCATCTGTAAGATTAGTGAAAGAATTAATCAACCCTTACATTCAAGTGATATGTGAAGGCCCTGGCTCGGTCAGGATAGCTGTGATCAATTTGTACAATAACGCCCCAAACGGCGAAATTATAATACACCTACAGAAGTTACACGATTATTTGGAAAAATTGGATGATAGCAATAAGAAAAAGTTATCAATTGTTTGGGGAGGTGACTTCAATATTCAATTGTGTAGCTTGTTTACCGAGAAAGTCTGCGGACTGGATAATTTAGATGGTTCGACTAAAACACATTTTTCCCATAACTGTTATGGAGACAAATTAAATGAACTTATTTACACAATAGACCTGTCTTTCTCGAACGAAATTTCAACCCCATTTGCCCCCTTTAGGGTGTACTTTTAAAGGAAGGAATAACCACAGCATTATTGATTGCCTTAATTTCTAATAACCTGAGTCGCCACGCCTTTAATTTTAAAACACATGATATACTTTTAAGCGATCACTATCCGAAATCTCTGGAACTCTCAAAGGCTTTATTAGTTAGGAACGAGAATAACTCCTGATGGAGAGCTCGAGTTAGCCACCGTTAATGGATATTCGCTACGCTGGCATCAAGTTACCCCGGAGGACTTTTTGGGTAACCTAATTAGAAACACGAGGGAAGCTTTTGAGACTTGTTTGGACGACACAGCTCATCCAAAGGAGATTATTAATGCATTTTTATCTATTTCCCAGGCAGTGAAAGAGAAGTTACAAGTAACAGCGAAAATTAAGAAAGTAAAAAAGGGCTGGTTCGACACACAATGCACTAAGGCTAATAAGAAGCTCAAAGAAGCATTACATAAAATTCGTAGGTGTAGAGCGGAGATCCGGCATTGTAGTTTCGCCTAGCAACAGGCCTTGAAACAAAGGAAAGTTAGGGTAAGGGAAGAGGCTTGGGACGCATTATGCGAAGCAAGTATAAAGAATGATACTAATTCATTCTGGAAGATAGTAAACTCTGCTCCACTGAGGGAGGACACCGGCCCTGGGATCGTGGTCGCTATACCTGAGGTTGAGTGGATTAAATACTTTTCTGCCATATATGCTGCGACGACCCCCTATTCCTGTTACTATACTGGCCACTAATGTTTATGGCAACTCCGATTTAGACCTAGGTCGATCCTGTGTATCTGTATAAAGCCAATACATCTCTATGGGGCCCTATTCTAACAGTCGTTTTAAGGGCCTGTTGTGTCTCAGAATTTCTACCCACATGGGCAGAGTCGATAATAGTGCCTATCTATAAACAAGCATTGGCATAGCCAATAGGTCCGCCTTTGGGACCTTATAAGTGTTTAGCCATGCAACAGTTAATGTTGTTGCAGTAAGGATATTGTGCTGCATAACTAAATACTTATAAGGTCCCAAAGGCGAGACCTATTGGCTATGCCAATGCTTGTCCTCTTTGTATTGATGCTGCATTCTACAGAGTTCAGCACACAAGCAAAGAGTGAATAACGAGGCTAAAAAAAGATATTTCTCCTCATTACGCAAGCCTCCATTTTGGTGCAAACCCATGTTTACAACTCCTTGTAAATATGGGTTTGTGTCAAAATCCATGAGTGGATGTACAGGACTGTTCATGCGCCAATCATGGAACGCCTACCTGATGCAAATGAACACAAGGCAACGCAATGTGCTGCCTTGCATTACTTTTCCTTACAAAGCCATGCAAATTGACATTTGCATGGCTTTATAAATACCAAAAAGGATTTTGCGTCCAGGCTGCATTAAACATGTGATGCAACCCCAATGCAAAATCTGGGCGTAAATATACTTATGTTCTTGATCCAAAAAAGCAGCTAGTTGAACCCTCATAGTGAAATCAAGGTAAGAAAAACTGACACAGACATAGCAGACTCTACTCAAGGCCCCCAGACCCAACTACTAAGGCAAGAATGTACATAGTTGGGGGAGGCATAACACAGTGGTTAGGGTCGACTTTAATAATAAGAATGTATTTCTACCCAAACAAACCTCTTCAGCAACATCAGGATAATGAAAGTGAGGAAAAACGTAACTTTCTAACCTGTACCGTGCGGCTTGCATGTAGCACTTTGATGGCAGTTCATTGCTCACTGTGCTAGTTTAAGATTGTAATTTATGAACTGCACAGTAACAAAAAAATTCTGAGACAAAAACAGTAACCCACTTAGTTATGCATAAAATATTGTTCTTTGATATGCATTATACACCTTCTTTGCAGCAGGCATATTAACCCTATGCACTACCTTAGATGAGTCAAAATTGCCACACAACTTTCATCTCTCTACAGCAGGTACATTAATCACTAAAGTTAACTTGACACATTTTTGTTGCCCTAAAGCAGCTGAATATGCAAGGAACTTTCCGGTGCTTTTGAAACTGCTACAAAACCCGCCTCCCACCCTTTCAGCCTCCCGGAGAAACGCCGGTACCCAGTACAGCCTTGCAGATTGGGTAGTGATGGACGTTACAGTATTGGCAGCAAGAAGATTTGTGCACTTGACCTCGTGGCGCTAGTGGTGACCTTGGATATGGGGGTCACAGGTGCGCTGATGGTAACTAGCACTTGAAACTAAAATGATTTCATTCAAAACAATTTATACTTTATGGAACACATGGGCTTTGCTATTACTTTCAATTTTCCACTAAATATACTAATAGTTTGTTTTCATTCCGTCCCCACAAGCCCGCTATGAGGTATCTGTATGCGTAAATACCTTGCCTCCCAGGAGTATGTCATAAGTACATTTTAAATCCTATTTGAATCAACGAAGGGCCAGTGGAGCGCGAGGACAACTACGTGGGGCTGCTCTCTCTCTTTCTGTCTCCTCCCGTCACGTGACCCGGGCTCTTATTTGCTTTGGAGATAGGGGCTGCTGTGGGTGCAGAAAGTCCTGCTGAGCTGACTGTTGCTGCCCTCCCCCGCCCACTCGCTTTCTTTTTAGTTCTCTTTCACCACTTCCTGGAGCACAGGCTGAGAATAGGAAAAGCAGAGCTCTATTGAACCGAGAGGATGTTTTCTCTCCTGTCCTGTGCAGTTACTGGAAGATTAGCCAATATATTGTATGTTATTCTAATGAATCTGTGTTTATCGAGTTGTGCTCAGCTCATACTCATAATAAACAAAAATAGTGGTATCTGATTTGATATGCTGTTTAAAAAAATTTCAGTACTAAAGACAATCAGATGAAAAGATGAAAAGTGATTAACGTCTGTTGTAGGCTGCAAGAGAGGACTCCGTTTTGACACAGCCACCATCCATCGTGCCGGCTGAAAGCATGAGGCATGCACGGGTGGGGGCAGAGCTGCACCCACAGGAGGCCCGAGCAGAAGCAGGAAAAACAAGCAGCCTTTGTACACGCAGCACAGCGTGGCACTGACCCGTGCCGGATCAGAGAGGAGCGGGGGTGAGCGAGCGCGGTAGCGTGCTGAGCTGACCACACGCTCGTGCATCGTGCCTGAAACGTCCGGGTAACCGCACGGAAAAGGCCATTGTGCACGAGCGTGTGGTCAGCTTTCAAAAGCCCCTTACATAAAGTCTCGCAGAGCAGCGCTTGCGCGCTACTCGAGGCTCGACCTAAAATGGGGACCGGCATAACCCAGCCTGCTTTAGGCCGATTTCACTGCTTGACTCCATAGTAAAAGTAGTGGGAAGAATAATTTTAAACGGGCTGCAAGAGTGGGCTGAGTCAAGGGGTACCCTGACTGACATACAATACAGGTTTTGCACTGGTGTAGGAACTATTGAACAGAGCCTTAACCTGAGAATGCTAGTAGGGAAATATATCATGATTAAGGAGGGGGACCTGTTTTGGGGGTTCGTTGACCTGTCCTCCGCCTTTGACTCTGTAAACCACTCAAAGCTTTGGGTAATAATGTCAAACATGGGTGTGGATTCTACGATTATTTCTTTTTTGAGGGACCTGTACTCAGGTACGAAAGCCAAGGTCAGATATGGGTCTAGGGGAGAATGCACACAGCCATTTAATGTAGAGAGAGGGTTGAGACAGGGCTGCGTTCTCGCCCCCTTTTTATTTTTGCTCTATATTAACAATGTTGGCACCGCATTGACCCTGCAATCTAAAGATCTTGCCCAAATCGGACATCGCCCGGTGCCTGCCCTCCATTACGCGGACGACGCCGTTCTGATGGCACGCACCCCAAACTCCATGCAGGCGGTGCTTAATGACTTTGTTAAATACATGCAGGACCTTGATCTGCAGGTGAATCGAACAAAAACTTTTATAATGAAGTGCGGCAAGAAACCGGGCAACTGCCACGCCATTAAAATCATGGACGCCACTATCGAATTCACAAATAATTTCTCTTACCTGGGTGTCCTTTTTAATAAAGATGGCAAGTTGAATCATGCAATTAAGACTAGGGCACTATTATTTAGAAGTGCTTGTATGGCCCTACGGAAATTCGCCAATAGACTAGGCACAAATCCCCCTAGAGAGATGCTTACTATCTATAAGGCAAAATGTGGCAGTAAAGCATTATATGGGGCCGGCATATGGGGACACGCAAACTGTACGGCTCTACAACTAGTGGAAAACAAATTTTTACGATACCTGCTTACAACGCCGAAAAGTGCTTCTACCTTTGTGTGCCACACTGAGCTGGGTATAGTGTTTATTGTTGACTTAATTAAAATTCAACCACTTCTGTTGTGGCACAAAGTTTGGACATCTGAGTACACTGACTTAAATCGATCTGTCATAAAGGATTGTTTAAAATCATTCTCATACACTAGAATCCCATGGTTGAGATATATAGAATGCTTTTGTCAGGACTTGGGGCAACCAGACTATTTTAACAAACCAGAATCTCTAGCTGTAGTCAACAGGAAAGATTTAAAAGCTGACTGTATAAAACATTTAGAGAACATAAGGATGTTCACAGAACTGTTAAAGCCAACTGTTCTAAGAAACCAGCTTATTTTAAAGAGTTATGATATGCAGCTATATCTGAGAATAGTTCCGACCCAAAAGCACAGATTTATTTTAACTCGCTTTAGAATGGATGTTTATCATCGTATGGTCACTTTTCCAGAACCAAATGATTGGTCCTTAAATCTATCTAAATGCCCTTGTGACGGCTCCTCTACACAGAGCACAATGCATGTTGTCTTGTTTTGTGGATTCTATAAGAAGTGGAGGGCTTACTACCTGCTAAATCTTTTAAAGCAGCAATTATTTGTTCAGTGTCATCCAGCGTACTTATTCTTACAGTCACTACCAACCATTGATATATGTGTAAGAATGTCATGCTTTTTATGGAGTGTCTTTTATGCCAGAAAAAACATTCTGCTGGAGGACATGAAGACGTTAGATGGATAAGGAAAGAGTGACCCAAGATCCATGCAGGCAAACAGAATTGAACTGGCCTTTGGAAACATCCTTTTAGTATCTTATCAATAACGTGACCTATTATAAGTGTGTGGAAACAGGATGGTATGGCGGCCCCATTAGTGAGGCTCTTATCCTCATGTATTCCTTCACTATTATTGATTATTTATATGTAATTTAAACAAGTGTGAACTATCAATAGGTATAGATGAATTTTAGATTGGTATACATTGTAAAGTTTTTTAGAACTGATAATGCTTGATATTTCCCTTAATGCTTCCTTACCTGTGTAATATGAAATGAGATTTGATTTGATAATGAACTGTACTGTGTATTTATATATGTGGTTTTTTATATATGTTGTGCTTTTATGGTCATGCACCTTTGACCGAATAAAGATGATTGATTGATTGATTGATTGATTGACAGCTGCAGGCTCCCCCCAGGCCAGTTTCTGCAGTATGAGGCGTTGACACGCACGTTTGCACAATTATGGGGCAGCGGGAGGGAAGAATCTGAAACGCACCATGTACTACATGCCTTATTCACCCTTGGCACAGCAGGCCATTTAGTGAAATGGCTCTATGCCACGCTACTAGCCGCAGCCATTGGACCGCTCAGTGGGCTACGGGCAAAATGGGACAGAATCGGGGGCAGAGACCTCACTGACGCTGAATGTCGCAAAATCTTGCAATATCCTAAAAATATTTCCCGGAACACACGGTTGAAGTATATTCAGTTTAACTATACACATATGTCCTATATGACGCCCCACTGACTTAATGTGACCTATGGGGGGGGAGGTCCGACAGTGTCCTAGATGTACACAACCAGATGCCGATTTTAGCCACATGACCTGGGACTGTCACTGCTTATGTCCTTTCTGGGTGGCTGTGCTGGGTAAGAACAGAGATGCATTGGGTAGGGTATTGGCCCCCACGATACAAACATGTTTGTTGGGTCTCTTTCCTAGGCCACCTAAACATAAAGTTGGGAACAGGCTGATAGACCTCGCGATGGGACTTGCTAAGTGTAGAATAGCGATGGAGTGGAAGTCTGCGAGGGGGCCACAATTTGCAACTTGGAATACAGATGTCATTGCGTGGGCTGGGGCGGAGGGTAGAGTGTTGAGGTGGGAGGAAGCCAAAGGAGCGAAAAAGCGCCCCATAACCAAACAGTGGAGGGAGGTGCTGGCTGCGTGGGAACGGCCAGAGGGTTCTAGTAGCGAGGACGGTGGGCCAGGACAGAGGCCCGATCCCGGTGGCGCGGCGTAGGATACTCCCCAGCGGTCACCAGGAAACCCTGCGGTCTGGCGCACATAGGGGAGGAATATGGGAGGCAGTATATGTGGGTCCTGTTAGCCATGAAAACGTGAAATACCGGTTATAGGGGGGCTCCTCCCGGAGCCGCCCCTGGGTTACACATGCTGTGACTTCCTTTAAGTATTCGTGTTCAGATCTGTCCACACCACTCCTCTGCACCAGTTAGTTCTCTCTTTTTGTTTTGTACTTTTCTTCTATTTTGTATTATATGGCTTGAAATAAGTGAATAGAGTAAGTATATATACAAACATGAGCAGGGTGCACATATGTAGGACTGAGGTTGGGCGGCTGCCCCCCTAAACGATGTGATATAAAAACAATAGTGGAGCAAATACTGGAGAATGTAGTTGTATGTAACTTTGTTAGATTGTTGCTAATAGTTCATTGGGCATTGTGGAGGGTAATAGATAAGGCGAAATTCAATATTAAAGTTCCAATTGCGGTCAGGACCACTCGTGGCGCCAAAGGATGTAAGTCTGTGATTACTCATTGTACGGCCCGTAAGTCATCGCTGTATTGTTTCTCTATCTTTTCTGTTTGTATCCTGTGTGAAGATTTATATAAAATACCAATAAAAATATATTAAAAATAAATAAAAAAATAATGATGACTCCTGTAAACAAATGTGAAACATAATTGATGCTCCTTCATTTCTGCAGAAGGCACTTGCTTGAGCTAAGAAAGCATAATTTAGGGGGTCATTATGTCGGGAAGATCGCCACCGCCCGACCGGCGGTGGCGATCCGCCCGACATCTTTCCCGCCCTCCATTTACCCCCCGCCATATTACAATGGCAGGGGGACAGCGGCGGACGGAAAGACCGTCCGCCGCATTTCCGCAGGCAGGCAATCGTTCCGATTGCCTGCCGGGCGGAACTCGGGCCTAATATGGTGGCAGTGTCTGGAAGACACCGCCATCCATATTAGGATTCCTGGCGGTGAAGGCCGATGCCGCCATGGAAAGGCATGCGGGAATTGCTTTGGGGGCCCGTTGCGGGCCCCTGGGGGGGGTGGGGGGTGGGTGGCTGCACTTGGGGGGGTACCTACGGTACCCCCCTACATTGGCATGCACAAGGTGGCAGGCACCGCGCGGTGCCTGTCACGTTGTGCATGCCAATGCACTACATGCATTTTTTACATTGCGGCGGGTGCTGCTGACAGCACCGCCTGCCGCAATGTAAACAATGTGGGATGCGACCGCCACCGTGGCGGTCGCATCCTAATAGGCACAGCGGGACCGCCGCACCTCTGGCGATCGGTCCCGTTTACCGTTACGGTGGCGGGCGGACTTTGTCCGCCCGCCATCGTAATGGGCCCCTTAGTGTCCTCAGTTCAATGCGCCTGCCAGTCAATGATGAAACGCATGAACATATAAGTGAGCCAGAACTATTGGAGTTTCGCAATGCTTAGTTTAAAGAGTTAGTCACTTGCTGTTGATGTCCTTCTGGTATAAGGAATCTGACATCGTTATTGTTGACCTTAGAAAAGAATGATTATCTGATAATATCTTTGCAAGAAACATGGGAAATTGAAGAAATTGTGATGACTGATTATATGGCTTATAGCGTGCTTGCAGTTAAGGGACAATATAGATGACCCGCAGGGGGTTAGCATTTTTTGTTGCAGTTAAACATAATGTAAAGGTTAAAAAAATGACTACTGATTCCCATAATTTTTTTAAATATTACAATTTCAGGTCTGAAAAAAAACAAGGAAAATTGAGTGAAAATTGTTGACATAGATTTAATCATAGTTAATACTTATTTTCCTCCTAAATATAGCCAAGATAAACAGTTAAGAGTTGGTAATGTTAATAGAAAAACTTATGGCTAAATTCCCCAAAATCCCGATCCTATTGGTAGGAAATTTTAATGCTAAAATACCCAATCAAATAGCGGATGATTACTTTCAGATGGAAAATAATAATTTATTGGAAATCAGGATCAGGTTCTTCTTAAAAAATTATGGTGATAATAAAGATAGGAAATTGTTGTCCATATTGGATAGCCTTAATATGGCAGTAATAAATGGTAGATGCAGTGGGGATCAGCTGGGAAAAATACCTTTGATACTGGAATCGGCCACTCTCATTGACTATGCTATAATTGCCTCTGGTGACTTTAGTCTAGTAAAAGATTTCAAGACAGGGATATTATTAGATAGTGACCATAAGCCTCTTTTTCTTACATTGCATAGTTGGGTATGTTTAAGGACCACTGGCAGAATAGTTCGCCAATACGCCGGAAGAACAAGCGTTGGATAATATGGACTGGAAGATTTAAATGCCATACTGTGAATGGGTTAATACACTTTTGAGGGGTGAGTTTAATAACAAATCTCAAGATATTCTGAAAAAGTATGGTAACTTGATATCCTCTGGAAGTGAGACTGCATCATTGTCATTAAAGAAGGGAAAGAGTTTTATGGTTAAAAAGGGATCTTGTAAAGACTGGGTAAAGCTTGAACTCAACAAGAAAATAAGGTTGGCCTACAAAGTAGGGGGCGTAAATAGGTAGACTTTCATTAGACAATATAAAAATAGAATATAGAAAAGAAATAGGGGAAATAACCAGGAAAAAAAGTGGCAACTTGGACGAAGGTTATAATGGCTCTTCATACAGGTAGAGCGAAGGGTTTTTGGGATGCATCGGGTGATATCTTGGGGTCTTTGAAAAGTCTAGAAGCAACACCAGTAGCTGAAGAGGAGGTGGTCAAGTTCATAACAGAGTTCTACAAAGTACAAAATTGGTAATATGGTTGAGTCAGTGCGCTCTAGGTGTTTAAAGTATCCGATTACAGCAGAGAAGCAGTCTGTCCTAACTCCTACAGTTAAAGGTGTAGAAATAATAATAAAAAGTCTAAAGTTCACGGGCCCAAGGGGTAGATGGAATATTTGCGGACATAATAAAATGTAATCCTAGTCTGTGGGCCCAAATTTGGACCCTGTGTTTTTGGCTATAGTAAGGGTTCCACTTTACAAAAAGGGGCCACGTGAGTCTCCCAAGAGTTTACCTTGTTAGATATTTTCGTAGGGGTTGCTCTATAGTTGACGGATGTCTATTATTAAAACTGTTGGCCGAGGAGTATGCCTTTAAAAGAAACCAGCCTCTTTATGTTTCATTTATAGAATCGAGCTCTTCTTTGGAAAAAAAATGGCTAATTGGAATATCCAGATTAGAATATTAAAATTAATAATCCAACTCCATGCGGGGCCATGGACAAGTGTGGAAATGGGTAATAATGGGGCATTAACAAGGAGGATATAGATACTCCCAACCACTTAAAGCAAGGGTGTATATTAGCGCCTTGGCTTTTTTCTATATACATATATTGCTGATACTTTAGTAGTTCTAAGCCAGGTTCACTCATTTCCTCCACAAATTGGTATGGAGTTTTTTTCTTCGCTGTATTATGCAGATGATACAGTTCTATTTGACCTCACCTCAGTCGGCCTTTGAAAGCAATTAGATGCTTTCTCATTATACTGTAGTGTGAGTGATCTGATTATAAATCTTTCAAAAACAAAAGTGATGGTATTTTCTAAAAGTGGTTTAGGGAAAGTTAACCAGTAGTGGTGGTTGAATGAGGCACAGTTAGAGGTGGTGAAGAGTATAAGAACTTGAGTCTTTTGAAATGTAATCTTCATTTTAAAGCACACTTAGAGCAAGAGGAGTTGAGAGCAAGGGTCATACAGGTGTTCCACAAAGAATGGATTTGGAACTTGGGCATAAATCTGTAGAAGTGCTCAGAGAAACCTATGATTCAAAAATAGCAAATCTTCTCTTGCATGGTTCCGAAGTACTCTTGGAAAAAAATATTATTCGTTTGCCAGTTCTTGAAATGAAGATTTGGAAAACATGGCTGGGCCTCCTGAATGGCACTCTTAATAGTGCATTGAGACTTGAGTTTGGCCTGACTAATATAATATTTAAGTATCAACAAAAGATATTTAGTTACTGGGCCTGTCTTGTTAAAGCACCTGATGACTCGCTGAGGTAGTCAATTAGTGATTACTTACAGTTAAATTCAGCAGCACCTTGGTGAAAATTTGTATAACATTAAAGATAGTCTAAATATATTCCCATCATTTGATATCCATTGTATATCTGTGGGCCAACTGAAAAGGGAAATAAAAGGTGTGGTTAGAGAGAAATCTAGAAGATGTGGGCAAAAGAAATAAAGATGTGGAGAAGTGTGGCTCAATGGTTAGAGCGGCAGACCCTGATGCAGAGATCTGGCCCGGGACCAGGGTTCAATTCCCGCCTCGGCGGGTCTTGGGCTCAATTTCCTCGGACCTGATAATTCTCGCCTCGGTGCCTATTCTAATCATGGGTCCCACTCTGCAACTCTGGGCAATAGCTTGCTTAATCTCCACAACGGCCCCACTAGCGCTGGGATGCCTGGCTTCACCTTGGGGGTTCCCAGGAGTGGACATTTCACAGGGAAAAGCCAGGAAGGGTTCCACAGTGGTATGCGTACAGCGCCAGGACACCCCAGCTGGGGTAGCAGTGCGCTTTACAAGTACAAATTACAAGTACAAATTTCATTGGAAACGGGCTATAGGGGTGCTTCACAAAAATCTATGCGATGTGCAGAGCGCCTTTGTTAGAAGATGGTTATTGAAGGTTAGGCTTGGACAAGTGCCAGCCCTCATACAGTGGGGGGCGATGGATCGGGAAAGTGTGGATATTTCTCATTGCCCATTTTGTAAACATTCCCAATTGACACTTTCTCATTTATTAGTTTTTGGGCAGCTTTTGTGAGAGATACGAAAACTTTATTATCGATTTTTAGAGTTTTAAAGGTTTGTCGCATTCAAGATCTTTTGAAAGAAAAGTTTAGCTGTGACAGTATGAGATTATGTTATGGTATGGGAAAACTCTTATGTATTGTGTTGGAACAATTAGATACATTGACTGGCAAGTTTTTATAATATGATTTTTTGTTCTTATGTATATTATGATAATGTTTTCACTCCATGTGTTTTTAGGGACTTATTTTATGTGCCATCTGGCTATTTCTGCTATTTATGAGGAATGAATTCTCTTCTTACTGAAAGTGTTTTGAAATATATATGAGGAATTTTTGGGAAGGTTTTTAAGTGTTTTGCATATTAATGTGCTATGTTTGTGTTGCCTTGTCAACATATTATCAAACAAATAAATAAATACAAATACTGTGGTCTGCATTCGCATTGTCCTTAATGCATAGGAGGGTGAATGATGGGCAGGCAAGAGATCCAAAGATTTGTACCTGCTGGGCCATTGTCAAAGATGAAGGATGCTGTCGGAGGAGGTTTGAAAACCTCTTGATGCATTAAACGCTTTCAAAATGCAAGTAGATGAAGTGGTGAGGCACAAAGTGACACTACAAAGACCTCTCGGCTTCCTTAGGCCCCAGGTTAAGGGGAAAGGGTTTCCCTACTTAGAATAGTGCAGGAACTTCATAGGGGACTCCATACACCCGCGTCCACCCCTGACATGCCCAATTGTCAACTTTCCATAGTCACTGTCAGCCCCCAGCATCCTGTCACTGTCCAGTCTTATTAGAAGGTCATTGTGGGAGCCCATCACACAAACACCGGGGGTTCCCAGGGCCTAATTTCTATAGACCATGATCCGTGTGTCCCTCCCCATTGCACCCAGTCACCATGGGTTTCCAGCACACAATCACTCTGCCCCTCCCTCCCCACCTCCATCCTCTGCACTCGACCTCTATGGCCTTCCAGCACACAATGACTGTGAAGCTGCAGCACAGCACTCTGTCACTATGAGACCTCAGCACCTCTGCTCCTACATTCACTCACTGACCGCCAGTGATTAATTTGAGCCGGTGGTTTTCGGTGCTAGGCACCGGCACAAAATTGTCAACACCGGCACTTATGACAGCTGCCCCATGCTAGCGCTGTTTGACTAATTTAGAGATAAGTACAACTACATCGGTTTATTAATTCAGTATACATTAAAAATGACTAATACCTACCGCCCAAGCCATTTTTACAGCTTTGGGGGGTCCTGTAATTGTCTGAACTGTCACACTTGTAGGAGTGTGATGGTTAGTAGTTGTGTTGGTCATTGGCAGCTCTGGCAGGGGCAATTGGTGGTACAAGCTGCAGTGGCCTCCCGACGAGGGCCCTGGCACTCATTTTATTAAGAATTATTATTGCTGTGGGCAAACGCAAGAGGTTTTTGTGCAGCACACGTCCTGAACTCTCATATGTAATAATGAATAAAACGGCGGCTCAGGAAAGAAAGGAAGCTGGGATTGATTCCAGATTTTTCTGATTCGCACTGTACAATTTAGCCACCAGATGAAGGTCTTGATCACTACAACATCAATACACTATTGTAGGAAACTGGGTTTCTGTTGCAGTAACCCCCCCCTCCCACTATTTGCCAGATTTCTGATGCACTTTGACTTGATGTGCCCTGGGTCCCTGCCAATCAGGTTCCCAGGGCCTGTGTTCTTTCCCAAAACTGTACCTTTGTACCCACAATTGGCACCTCTCTGGCCACATGTAAGTCCCTTGTTAAAGGTACCATGGGTACCAAGGGCACTGTGACCAGGGAAGGCCTCTAAGGGCTGCAGCACATATTGTGCCACCCTTAGAGGTCTTGTACACTCTCTCTCTCCTCTCTCCTCCCCCCTTGCAGGCTGCATGTTTTGGTGCAGAGAAAAGTGAAGAATTGACATGGCCCACATGCCTGTGTGCCATGCCTGCAACCCACTGCCTATGGTATAGATAAGACAGCCCTAAAGCTGGGTGCACTATACCACTGGTGAGGGTACAGTTGCATGAGCACTGTACCCTTACAGTATCCAAGTCCATTCTTATACATTGTAAGTGCAGTAAAGCCATAAAGAGTATAGGGTCTGGGAATTTGTCATTACGAACTCCACAGCAGCAAAATGGCTTTACTGAATTCTGGGAAGTTTGGTATAAACCTTCTCAGCATAATAAACCCACACTGATGCCTGTGTGGGATTTAATATACAATGCACTCAGAGGGCATCTTAGAGATGCCCCCTGAAAAACGGCCAGCCTCTGGTGGGTTCCCTGACTGGTAAACACCAGCCTGCCACCACCTGACATGTTTCTGGACCCCTGCGGTGGGAGCCTTCGATCCCTGGGCCCAGAAACAAAGCCTTTCCTGGGCGGAGGTGTTCACACCGCCCCCAGGTCAGGAAGAGCCATCTGTGGCAGGGGAGCTTCAAAGGCCTTGCCGACTTTGTGACACGACCCACAGCCTCTCCTGCTATCAGGAGCAGGCCCCCTTACTGCCTCCCCTCCTTTTTGGTGGGAAAAATTAGAACTACCCAGAAGGTTTGCCAACCCCACCCCTCAGGTGGTGGAGGCGAGGTGAAGCCCACTCTTCAGTGCCCGCCATCTTGCAGATGGCAGGCACTCTGCAATCAGGGTTAGGGATCATCCCCACTTCCCCATGTGGGGTGAGCACACCAAGGGTGTAGTCACCCTAAGGTCAGTAGCCCATTGGCTACTAACCTCGAGACCCCTAAAACGCCCCCTAAATACAGTATTTAGGGTCAGCCCTGAACTACAAAGGCAGATTCCCGCAACCTACGAAGAAGGACGAAAGAAGACGCCCAGCAGAGGAGACTGCAGAGAAGAACTGACTTGGCCCCAGCCCTACCGGCCCGTCTGCAATTTCCAGAGATCCTGCGCCAAACGTTGCCTTGTCCTGCAGCCAGTGACTTCCAGAACCCCTGGGAGGACTGTAGGAAGCTGGTTCTGTATATACTATACCAAAGTAAGGTATTTTGTGCACAGAGTCCAGTGGCTCCCCAAAGGTAGGCAGAGGAAAAGTAGATAATACCTTACTCTCTATTTGTGGTAGTGTGGGCGAGCAGTAAGACTTTATCAGAGGGTAGTGTTAAGCATTTATTGTACACACTCAGGCAAGAAATAATGTCACACACTCAAAGACTGAACTCAGACCAATTTGTTTGTATACAAAATATTATTTAGTTATATTTATTTCCTAGAACCAAGCAAGCCTGGCACAGGTAAGTGTATTAATACTTTGCAGGTATATTGCAGTTGAAATCCAATTGAAATGCGTTGGATGCAATTGGTTTGTTTACAGGTAAGTTAACAGTCAAAATTACTTTACAGTTACTTTTGAGATTACTTTGTACGTTACTTTTCAGATACATTTTTAAGTTACTTTTTCTACTCAGTGTGATATGCCTAGATATCACAGTGGGCCATTTCCTAGAGAAAAGGGAAGTAATTTAGGTGCAGGTAGGAAAACAAGTTTATTTAGACAATTGTCCATAAAACATTCCAAAAACTCTATTGACAATTAAAATCATTAAAAGAACTCCCTCCTAACTACCCCACACCCCCTACCCACTACATTTCATCATTAAAATTCTGTTTAACAGATCGTAAAAACCGAGCAATCTCAACTGCCACATCTAAATAGCGCATTTCTGACAATAGCTCCACAGCTTTCCACCTATGGAGAGCATCATATTTAAAAAACAAAGGTCTTAAAAACTTAATTCGATTTGGAAGATAAAAGACGCAGTCCATAAGAATATGCGTAAGGGAGCATTTAACTTTCAAGGGGCAGGGGCAAAGACCACTATTATTCTGCACCCTGGTCCTGTGTGGGCGGGATGAATAGATTGGATTGCATCCCACCCTTAATATTTCATTTCTCAAACCTGGGTCTGGTAACTGTGATAAATAAGAAAAAACATTATCCTGGCCCAGTGTAGAGATTGAGAAGCTGATAGATGATTTCTTCCTTAGATACAATAGGTCAATTGATTCAGACACCATAGCGATAGATTCTCTCAATGCATGCTTTCCTGGAAAGGGGGACCAAGATGTAATTGTACCACTAACTGAATGGAGGTTCCTAAGTGCAATCAGTCTGGTTCTTACGGCCTTTGCCCACATCCTTTCACTACTTCGGATCTCTTCCCAACACAATTTGGAAACTTTAACCACCTCATCATCCCCCACAAATGTGTTAAAGTATCTAAGAGCCCAGTAGAAGCCGCCATGTTCCAAGAGACCAGGTTGCACTCTCTCCTTAACCATGGTGCCTTGGGGGAGTGATAGCCCCTTCTAATCTGTCCCATTCATAAGTAGGATCAAGGGAAAAAACCTCTCCTACAAACCTAACGGAGGTATCTTCCCTTCATAAGCCCTTAATAATGGGATAGCCCCCCGAATCTAAGTGAGTAATTCAGTTTTTGTACATTTGCAGTTTCTTAAGGTTTTATACAAACCAACTCCACACTTAGAAGATTTTTCACAGAAAAGCAGTCAATGCAGTCCTATGGGAGAAAACAGTGTTATTGGTTTATCGGTAAGTACTTAGGTTTTGGAGTTGGTATTCTGGGGCTAGAACCAGGGTTCCCCCAGGGTCGAGGATGCACTCTCAAAGCACCCTCAGCGGCACTAGGGCGGCCAGGTGCAGAGTGCTGAGGCCCAATGTTATCCAATGGGGGATAGAGGGCCTCTGGTTGGTGGCTGCTCACGAGCAGGCCACAAGGTTGTGGGAGCAAAGCTCCTGGTGTTCGGCTCAGAACAAAAGGGGGATTTGAGTTAGCACCCAAAGTACAACCGCAGTGGCGGCTGGGTGCAGGGTGCTGGTTTGGCGTCGGGTGCCCCGTTGATTTCCATGGGGATTCTCTGGTTGCAACAAAGACTGCAGGCTCAGGGACGAAGATCTTCTGAAGGTGACCACCGGTTGGAGAGGGAAGTTGGGATGCCTGGGGATGCTGGGACACCATTGGTTGGGCC
The DNA here is from genome assembly GCA_963921515.1 of Calotriton arnoldi. Lineage (NCBI taxonomy): Eukaryota > Metazoa > Chordata > Amphibia > Caudata > Salamandridae > Calotriton > Calotriton arnoldi. The sequence goes on along the minus strand of CAWUFW010003203.1, from coordinate 1,374,324 downwards.
ACCCAAGGCCGTGGGACGTCGGGTGCAGGGATGTCTTTAGGCGTCGGGTTTTCTTACCAGCTTCAGTCGCGGTCAGGGGGATCCTCCAGAAAGAGACTGCAGGCGTTGATTCGAAGCAGGTCAGAGATCACCAGATCTCAGGTCAGGATCCCCGGGGAGACCACCTCGTGGTGTTGGGCCACTCGAACTCTGGCTGTGGGCGTCGGGTGCAGAGTGGTGCAGACTCGTGGTTTTGGCTGGGGCCAGAGTCTGTGGGTGAGCAAATCTGGTGCACACAGGAGACAAAATCTTGGGTTTGGAAGGCAGGGCAGGTCCTTCGGGTTCTCGAGGGCTGGGACACACCAGGATTTTGCTGGGGCAGGTTCGATGTGCGGACAGGCTGGTAGGGCTGTGGCCAAGTCAGTGGGCGTCCTCCTCTTCTTAGTTTAGCATGGCTTCTTCGGTCCTTCTTCTTCTCTTCTTGTGGCTGGTTCTTGTCTGAGGAGGCAAGGTTCAGGGTTGCCCCAAAATACTAAATTTAGGGGCGTTACAAGTAAGTAAAGGTTGGGACCAATGGGTCCCTTATTTGGGGTGGGTACACCCCTTCTTATGCCACCCTCCATATGCCCATCTCTGGTTGGCTGGGTTCCCCCATCTGCAAGATGGCGGGGACTGAGAGTTGTGCTTCACCTCGCCTCCCCCACCTGAGGGGTGGAGTTGGCAAAGCTGGGCACACCTCCCTTCCTCACTTGGTTTTCCCGCCAATTCTCCCGCCCAAAGTAGGGGTCAGAACCGGTGGGAGCCAGTTGCTGGAAGCAGCAAGGGGCTGGGGTAGCTCACAAAGGTGGCAAGCCTTTGAAGTTTCCCTTCGTGCCCATCCTTTGCTTGGCACCTCGTCCCAGGATGTGCATTGTTTCAGACCCCCGAGAGCAACAGGCTCTCAAACCAGGGGTCCAGAAACATGTCTGGTGGTGGCAGCTGGTGAGCAGCCACTCAGCCAGGACACTAGAGTTAGGTTGTTTTTCCGGGGGCATCTCTAAGATGCCCTCTGAGTGCCTTTTTCCTTAATTCCCACACTGGCATCAGTGTGGGTTTAATGTGCTGACAAGTTTGATACCAAACTTCCCAGTTTTCAGTAATGACATTATGGTGCTGTGGAGTTCGTAATGACAATACTCTTAATGGCATTACTGCACTTACAATGTCTAAGAATTGGTTTAGGCACTGTAGGGGTACAGGGCTCATGCACCTGTACCCTCACCACTGGTATAGTGTACCCAGCTAGAGGGGTGGCTGACCAATGCCATGGCAGTTTGGTTGTAGGCATGGCACCCATGGATGTGTGCCATGTCGACTCTTCACTTTGTTCTGCACCAAAACACGCAGCCTGCAATGGCAGTGTGTGTATGTAAAGGTTCAGGGCCTCTAAGGGTGGCACCATAAGTGCTGCAGAACTTAGAGGCCTTCCCTGGCCAAAGTGCCCTTGGTACTTATGGTACCATTTACAAGGGACTGACCTGTGGCCAAAGAGTGCCAATTGGGTTTTGTTTTAATGCAGTTTTAGGGAAAGAACATAGGCCCTGGGTACCTATTTGGCAGAAACCCAGGGCACACTCGGTCAAAGTACATCAGCAGTTTGGCATAAAAAGGGGGCAACCATGCAAAAAGAGGCCACTTTCTTACAGCATGGCACACAGGGATGTGTGCCATGTCGACTAATCACTTTTCTCTGCACCAAAACACGCAGCCTGCAATGGCAGTGTGTGTGTGTGTTAAGGTACAGGACCTCGAAGGGTGGCACAATATGTGCTGCAGCCCTTAGAGGCCTTCCCCGGTCACAGTGCCCTTGGTACCCATGTTACCTTTTACAAGGGACTTACATGTGGCCAGAGAGGTGCCAATTCAGGGTACAAAGGTACAGTTTTGGTAAAGAACACAGGTCCTGGGAACCTGATTGGCAGGGACCCAGGGCACATCAAGTCAAAGTGCATCAGAAATCTGGCAAAAAGTGGGGGGGTTACTGCAACAGAAACCCAGCTTCCTAGAAGGACTGACTGCCTTCAACAAAGACTGGATCTCCTGTAAACAGCAGCTCTGTTCAAAAGAATCACCAAAGAAAGACTCCGAACCTGCTGAGGACAAAGAAACCCGATGCCTGGAACCACCACTGCACCCAACGCATATGGCCCGAGTCAGAGTGGCCAACCAGTCCCAGCTAGGTCCCCCATCGCTCCAGAGTCCGAGTCCACCATGGGTTGACCCCTCCCATACATCCTGACGTCGCCTGCAGCCTCTGCACGGAGACCCTCAACCTCAAAAGGCACCCCTGCACCCAGCCGCCCTGCTCCCTGGAGAAGAGAGCCTGAGGTGCACCCATGTCCCTGAGCCCTCCAACTTACCTGGTCAGCTGTTGGTTCCTCCCGGAAGACTTCCTGGACCGAGCCTACAGCTAAAAACCAAAACCGGCATTCCCCATTGAAAACAACAGGGCACCCAATGCCAAAACAGCACCCTGCACCCGGCCGCCCCTGTGCCACTGTGGGTACACCTTGGGTGCTAACTTGGGTCCTCCTTTGCCCCGAGCTAACCCCTAGGAGCTTTGTGGCTTGCCTGTGAGCAGCCACCAACTGGAGGCTCCCTATCCCCCATTCAATAACATTGGGCATCAGCAATCTGCACCCGGCCGCCCTAGTGCCCCTGAGGGTGTTCTTTGAGTGCATCCTTGACACTGGGGGAACCCTGGTTCTAACCCCAGAAACCTAACTCCCACAACCAAGTACTTACCTTTAAACCGATAACTTCATTTACTCCCATGGGATTGCATTGATTGCTTTTCTGTGAAAAAAGTTCTGTGTGGAGTTGGAAATTGTATGAGAACTTAAGAAACTGTGAGTTTACAAAAACTGACTTACTTACCTTTTATTTAGGAAATGTCCCAGTGTGTTATCTAGGCATATCACACTGAGTAGAAAAAGTAATCTGAAAAGTAATCTAAAAAGTAATCGCAAAGTAACTGAAAAGTAATTTTAACTTTTTCTGAACATTTGCCCTACCTGTATTTACATTCAACTGCATTCAACTGTAATATCAGAAAAGTACTATTTTTACTTACCTGCACCAAGTCTGGCTTGGTTCTAAAAATAAAATACAGCAAAGAAATATTTTTATACAAAACAATTGGTCTGGGTTCAGTCTTTCAGTGTGTGACATCATTTCTTGCCTGAGTGTGTACAACAAATGCTTAACACTACCCTCTGATAAAGCCTTACTGCTCGCCCACACTACCACAAATAGAGAGTAAGGTATTATCTATTTTAACCTCTGTAAGCCTTTGGGGATCCACTGGACTCTGTGTACGCTATATCTTACTTTGGTATAGAATATACAGATCATCTCACAAAAAAGAGCATAAGAGGGAAAAAGAACTAGGACACCCTCCACTCATAAGTTTCAAAATCAAAGGCCTGGTTATATGCTAAACAAACCACATCAAGAGTGGGTTGCCGTTAGAAAACAAAGTGCATGAAACCAGGATTGGGTTTGGATTCTACCTACAACAGGTCACGTAAGACCCTTCAAACCAGGCAGGCCATCCTTAATGGAAGAGGATGCCTCACACACATTATAGTGTCATGCTTCATTATCAGCATCCTCTCCCCACCCTAGTAAGATGGTACTATCAGGGCGGACTCAACCTCCGCGAAGACTTGGCAGTAGGAGGGAGTTCTTACATAAAACTTACAGGACAAAATCGGGATCCAGTTAGATTTAAAAATACCTCCAGGTTCCTCGGTTATCACCTTTATTAGTGAGTACCTTAGGTGTACTAAAGACAGATCAAGTGATGGAGTCCGTAGAGTATAATGACTCTAGTTCATCCCTAAATTTGCCAACATGTTTCTGCCCTCAATAATTAGCCTACTAGGTCTGGGGCATTCATCAGGGCTAGTGGATCCCTATCAGAAAGGAACAGGTGTCCACAACTATTCTAGATGTTACTGTGATGAAGAACACCTATACGTTAACCCAAGTGAGTCCAGCAAACATCCCTCTGACACGGCACCAGGTTGCATGAGGTGGCAGCGCTACAAGGTTGGGTCCTCATCGGCATCTTGCAGCTGGGTGACGTGTGGTCAGGGTTGCACATACAGTCCTTTCAAGAGCTCCAAGATGCCTAAGCACTCACTTCTACATAATTCTACAAATATCTTCAGTTGCGACATGCACTCCTCACTCATGTATCGGGATGTTGCCAGGCATTGCATATCTTGTCACAGTAAGTTCCAGGGTTAGTTGTTGTATGCAAGTATTGTTTCCACCGACCCACACAGTCAGGGAGGTGCCCCTATGGCCTTCGTTGAATGTTTCTCTTATACGGTTTGATTCTCTGAGCAGACTGAAAGCCATACTTTTACAGAAGGAGGTGGCCTTAACCCGTGAGACTTTTGATCTCCAGGTTGCAAGGTCTTCAGCTGAGATAAAGGCCCTAGTCCGAACTAAATTCCCGCTCCATTTCGGGGAAATGGTACATCGTATCTTTAACATGTCTGATACGAGTGGGATAGTACACCTATTTAAGAACATAGGTTCTGGGCTGTTAAGCACCTTTCAGACGGTTTTCGGAGTTATCCCATCTTTGATACACTCCGTATTGGGAAGCGTTTTTGGAGGGCTTCCTCTGATCCTGCTACTTGTAGTGGGTATCCTCGTTTTAATTTCCCGCTACGCAATGGACGTCCCCAATCCCAAGGAGATGGAAAATGCGCTCTAGGAGCGACGTTGCCGTTAACGCATGGTACTCCATCTGGGCACACCTCGGCTTCAGGAGCTAAGCGGGCATTGGTTTCTGTCGTTCAAATCAGTCTGGGTCGACTGCATCTTGCCTGTACTCCGCTGCTTATTCTGCGGACACGAATGCGTGTTGGACATCTGTCTAACACTTCCATCAGTTGCTCCTCCGGACGTGGATGTACTGCTGGATCCGTTAAAGGCCCATGTTCTGCAGTGTCCTCAGCATATTCCAATCCTGATGTTGGCATTCTTGGAGCCACCACAGGATGCTTCAGCTACTGTTGGAATGGACACCGGCTCTGTACCAGGCTTGCAGGCATCAAGTGCTTCCTCAGCAACAGCTGTGGGAACCGGAGAAGATCACCTGTGCTCCATTGACCTGATCCGAGAGGTGTTATAAGGACCGTCGTCTACGAAGGCAGGCAACAGTGATGTTGCATCTCCCACACAGGACACATAAACATTTGGCTCTCCATGTGCTGGGACCAATTTGGCCTTTTTCGAAAACAACTAAAACTGGAATTCGAAAACATCATTTTTGTTTTATTTTTCCTCTTCTGCTCTAACTGAGCACTATGGCTTTCGGGTTGCTCAGTTGGTCTAACAGTATATTGACTTTTTAGAGGACTTATAGAGCTTTTTTTTTTTTACATCTACATCATTTTATACCATGATTTTAGATGTTTTTAAAACTCATATTTTAGCAATGTTTTTATGCTTTTAAACAGGCATATTTTAGCATTTAGTACTATGTCATCCAGTCGGCTGAGGAGTGGGTGTTATGAACCCCAATGTATCCCAATATAGGCCTAGGTTGTTGCACGACCCTCTACCTACATTTGTCCTACAATTGTTCTACATAACGGGTCTGGGACTGACCTTTTACCTAGTTAGGTGCTGAATAAATGTATGGTTTTCTCCGAAATCCAGCCTCATTTATTATGCATGAGGAGTCTCAGTATCACAGCAGGATTATCATCTTCTGCATAATAACTCTGTATAAGGGTCACCGCTGTAGTCATACTTGGCCGACATGCCCATAGTACACATCTAGGTAGAAACCCTGAGGGTACTTTTCGGGTATATAAGCACCACATCTTTGCTGGGCAAACCAGAGGAGGAAGACTTCCATGCTGACACACTGACGCGAGACGCTGAAGTCCCTGCACGCAGACACTCCAGCACGCAGTGGTCTGGCATCCCTTGCAGGGTGTCCATCTCAATACCAAGACGGGGTCCTTCACTCTCCCACATCAGGTAATGGGGTTGGCTCTATCCTAAGGGGATTCTTGGCTATACACATACATACATGCTAGGTACACTTAGGTACATCTAGTTAAGGTTTGCATCATAGGAGTTCGCATTTTATGGTTATGCATCTATATGCCTGCATACATTCATTGTTTTAGAACTATGGTAGAATTCTACCTTTTCTTTACTCTGTTGGTGCTTATAACCGTATACATATGTTTATGTATAATGGTCGTTGCACCACCCGTATTTTAAACTAGAATGACGCTGGTTCAATAAATACTTATTGAAAACGTCCCCACCATTTATTTTGTGTATCTCTCTGAGACCAAGGGGCCGATTCCGATCTCGGCCGGTAGGGCTCCGAATCGGATTCGGATTTACCGGATCCGATTCGGAGCCCTGTTTCCCGACCGAATCGTACGCTGGTCCGGCCGAGCGAGTACGATGCAGGCACCCGCGAAAACTGCGACCGACTCGAACGCGGCTTCAACACGCTCCGACCGACTCGCATGGACACGACTCGCACCGCGCTATGGAGACGTTTCCCGGCCGGGTAAGTACGATGCGCGCCGCGAGCAGTCCGATCGACTCGTGCCGTCTGGCTCGAAAAAGCTGTCGGAGCCGGACTTTGGGGGTCAGCGTCGGACCCCCTGTCGCGCGTAGGTGCGCGAGTCGCAGAGAGGGGGACCCATGGGTCCCCCTACCTGTGCATGTACGGCGCGAATCGCTTTGCCGCGTACACGCTGTAGGGGCGCCCTTGTCCGCCTCGCACCCATTGAGTCAATGGGAGCCCGCGTACGCGTTGTACGACAGGCTCCCATTGACTTCAATGGGAGTCCGACCGACTCGAGTCCGATGGCATGCGTGCGCATCGTGCTCGATCGGTCGGACTGCCAGAGTCCGATTCGGTCGGAAATCTCTCCGGGTCCGGCTCGGTCGGAGAGATTTCCGGCCCGAATCGGAATCGGCCCCAAAGTGAGCACAAGGGACTGAGCGAAAGGTATTGTACTGTTTCCACGATTCCTGAGGGGTCAGGGTTGTCATGTTTGATAGTTGCCAGAAGCTATTCGCTCCTTGGTAAGAGGGGCTTATAGTGGCACTGTGAGTTAGCTGGTCTAACAGGCTAACATATTCTTTAGGGGTGTCTGGAATCAGTCTGAACACCAATCCCTTAGTTTATGTTGTCTAAAGGCGCAGATCCGATACAGATTTAAAGGAACTACACAACAAACCTAGTATGCGTATACCCCCCCAGCAACTCTAGATGCTTTTCTCCATGACCTAAGATCCTCCTCATTCTTCCACAGGGACTGACATTAATAGGTGGTCACTTCAATGCAGTTCCTGTCCCAGATATTGACGATAAGGGTCCCCCCCTCTGCATCCCGACGTACTGGGGCCTATCACCTCTCTGACTGGGCAACTGCTCTTGGTCTCTGTGAAGGATATGGAACCCCCGACAACCTCAATTCACACATACTCATTCCTGTACATATCTTTTCTTCATGCCAGCCCTAGATTGTCACATCAGCTCGCATACCCAGATCCTCCCCAGCGGTATATTGGACAATGCTCCCCTTTTCCTTCACCTCGGATCCACCAGGTATGGCCCACGTTCTATGTAGCACCTTACCACGTGGTATCTTCAAGATAAACTTTACGTTTAGGCTCTTGGAGCCGGGATGCAAGCTTATTTTCAATGCAATGAAGCCTCCATCAGCTATGTTGGCACCCTCTGGGCCTCCAGCAAGGTGACTATAAGGGGATTTGCTAAGGGGCAAATCCGCATGCAGGAAAGGGCTTGCTCCCTCCACATCGGGATCGCTTCCTCCACATCACTCAACTAGAAGCCCGTGCCCTCCGTTTGGAAGAAAGCCTTGCGACAGACCTTCATGGTGAAGTCCCCTGGCAACTGAACCTCTTGCATGATGAGATCGATCTACAATCCCTAGAGGTTGCTAAGCACCTCTGGTGCATCACAATGGCCAGGGTCTATGGGTGGGGGGGACAAAAACAGGAAGCTATTATATTGGTTGGCCTCTCATCTATAGGCGAACAGAATTGTGCCCGAAATCATCAATGAATTTGGTAATATTTACCATACTCTCCAGGAGATCGCACAAACATTCGCCCACTATTATATCCGCCTGTACGCGATGTCCCTTCAGGTGGATTCTGCATCCCACTTTCTTAAAAACGTGCTTCTCCCTAGCCTGCCCCGCGCTGAGGCTCGGATACTAGACGAGCCCTTCGCGGCTGAGGAGGTTGGGGTGGCTATCTCTGTGGTGGCCTCCAGAAAGACCCCCAGTCCTAACGGATTCCCCGCAGAGTATTACATGACATTCTGTCTCCCCAACTACCTGCCCTCTATAATGAAGTAGCACAGAAGGGCGCCTCTACTCCGCAGATAGATGCTGCCACAATCGTGGTAATCCCAAAGATGCAGCCCCCCTTGACCGCCTGTGCCGACTATTGTCCAATATTCTTCATCAACAGTGAAGTCAAGATCTTCGCCACACTTCTGGCCACACACCATAAGCAGGTCCTCCACATCCTCATACACCTGTATCAATGCGGCTTCATGCTGGCCCTCAGCATGAGGCATTGCCTCTGGCACCTTCTTGTGGCCCTAGCCCACCGTCACCTCCTTCCATCTAGCCTGGCCTTGCTACTAATTAATTTTGAAAACGCATTTGATACTGTGGACTGGAGAGACTTTGGACAGATGCTGAGTCGGGCTGGGAACGAACCCCACTTCTGTGGGCTCGTCCGGGCATTGTACGTTAATCCCACAGCGTGGGGTCAGATTAACGGTGTACTTTCCAATGCCTTTTCTATCAGAAGGGGGATTAGGCAGAGATGCTTCCTGTCTCCTCTCCTCTTCGCGCTGGCGATCAAACCATTGGCGCGCCTCCTTAGTGGTGATGCTCAGGTATGCGGATGGAGGTGGAGTGAGGGACACAAGGACTGCATAACCCTCTACGCAGATGACATCCTTCTTTACCTCGCAGATTCTGCGGTGAGTGGACTTCACTGCCTCCACCTCCTCCAGTGTTTTGGAGTGGCCGCGGACCTCCGGGTGAACCCCTCTAAATCGGTGTTAGTACCTCTGGCTCTGACCTGAGATTGTTTTGATTGGCAAGCCAATATCCCTATACACCGTCTTAGTTTTAAATGCCTGGGTGTCTAGATGGCACTTTACCTCGAACTTACCGGGTCCTACAACCTTGGGTCTTTGATGTGGAAGGCTAAAGAAGACCTCGCTCAATGGCAATCCCTTCCATTGAATGTGATGGGCCATGTAGCCTTATATAAGATAACGACCCAGCTGAGATTTCTTTATGTCTTTCAGAATCTCCCGATATCTATACTGCAGACATGGTTCCGTACCCTCGATAGGGTTGCGACCTCCTTTTTGTGGCACGGGTCCAGACCTCAACTTGCTCTCGCCCATTGTCAACATTCCCCTTAAGATGGAGACATTGTCATGGCCAATTTATATCTTTATTACCTTGCCTCCCAACGCCTGGTGATACACGACTGGTTCAACGGGGTTGGTCAGACCCAGTTTACAGATTGAAACTATTGCTTTTAGGGTTCCCTCGAATTATGGCTATTCTTTACGGATCCCTGATCCCCTGTGCCTCTACCCCGGTGACCAGAGTGGTTTTCCTCACCTGGAGGGCTGCACTCCGCCACACACACTGGGATACAACACTCATGCAGCAAACACCCCTCTGACACGGCACCAGGTTGCATGAGGTGGCAGTGCTACAAGGTTGGGTCCTCATCTGCATCTCGCAGCTGGGTGATGTGTGGTCAGGGACGCACATACAGTCCTTTTAAGAGCTCCAAGATGCCTATGCACTCACTTCTACATAATTCTACAAATATCTTCAATTGCGACATGCACTCCTCAATCATGTATCTCAGACCGACCCTCTCCCTGAGTTTAGCCGCCTGAGTCCAAGCTTCTTATGGATGCACCAGGGTCTCCAAAATGTACCATACATTGATAATTAATGCCCATGGTACCCTGGTTCACCTTAGGTCTAGATGGGAGGGCTGGTCGGGTCCCCTCGAAGATGACGATTCGCGGGATGCAATGATGGCACCTAGGACCATCACCATCTCCTCCAGGCTGCGCCTGATTCAGACATACTAGCTATATTGTGCCTACCTTACTCTGCCTAGGTTGCACCAGGCGGGTCTCCTTTTTTAACCCACCTGCCTCCGCTTTAGCGGTGCTCCGGCCGACTATTACCACATGGTGTGGCTATGCCCCAGAATTCAGAAGTTTTGGACCGCAGTGATGGGCGAATTAACTGAAGTGCTGGGTTGGGAGGCCGATCTTTCCCCTTTGGTGCTCCTGCTGAGGGTCCTGGAGGGCTCTGGGGCAGATCGAATGTTCCTGGGTACAGCCCTCATGGTGGCCAAGCGGGACATTGCTATTCGCTAGCAAGACCCCTGCCTCTCCCACCCTCTCACAATGGAGGCAGGAGTGGACTTGTGTATACAACAGGAGAGACCTGTCTACGAGGGGAAATGCCCATTACAACGCAGGCATTACATCGTAATGCCTTTACAACGCAACTTTTACAATGCAGGTGATATTACAACGCATGCCATTACAACGCATGTGCCATTACAACGCATGGCATTACAACGCATGCCATTACAACGCATTGTAAAGTGAGTATTGGAGGTAAGTGAGGTAAGTTTTTATTTTGGATTATTTTTTGTATTTGGGTATTATCCAAGTATTGTTTGGAAATTGGGGTTTTGGGTTGGGGAGTATTTTAATATTTTTTTATTAGTTGTTTTTATTTTTATATAATTATTATATATCAATAAAAATAATTAAAAGGGCATGTCACCCATCCCCAGGGATGGGATGCTTTGGAAACTGGGTGTGTTATAATACTCTGGTATTAAATTAAATTTTTGTAAATTTATTAATATTAAGTTTACAAGTTTGTAGTTTTAAAAATAAAGATATATATCAAAAAAATCATTAAAAGGGATTGATTTTTGGTGGCGTAGTGTATTAATACTCAGGTTTTATTTTTAAAACTTGATTATTATGTAAAATTTAGATTAGTTGTTATTATTTTTAAATAAATAATTATTATCTAAAATATAATATATTTGAAAAAAATATATTAAATGTGCTTTGCACTTATTCCCTGAGGTGGGATGTTTGGTTAACAGGGGTTTTGGGCGGGGAGTGTATTAATACTCCGGTATTTAAAAACTTGAGAATTAATTGATATTTATATTAGTGATAGAAAATTTAAAACATAATTTTTATATAAATTAATAAAAATGGCTTTGGCACCTATCCTCTGGGACGGGATGCATGGGAAATGGGGGTTTTGGGTGGGGGAGTATATTAATACTCGGGTATTAATTTTAATACTTAAGAATTAATTGATATTTAGTTTTACCGATAAAAATTTTTTAATATTTTTTTTAATTAATAAAACAGGCTTTGGCACCTATCCTCTGGGATGGGATGCATGGGAAACAGGGGTTTTGGGTGGGAGACTGTATTAATGCTCAGGTATTATTTGATATTTATTTTTAGTGATAGATATTTTAATAATTTTTTTAATTAATAAAAACGGCTTTGGCACCTATCCTCTGGGACGAGATGCATGGGAAACAGGGGTTTTGGGTGGGGGAGTGTATTAATACCCAGGTATTATTTTTAATACTTGACTATTAATTATTACTTACTTTATAATTTATTTTAATGTAATATTGTTAAATTAATGTTTAATATTAAAATTAATAAAAGTGATATGCAGTCAAACACAGGGTGTTTCTGGGTAGGGGGAGATTTGATATCAAGTTTTAAATATAAGCTATCATTAAATAAATAATATATATTTTAAATTGAATTTAATAAAAGTATTGAACTTCAAAAAATAAATAAATTTAGTTTAAAAAATTATAAAAAGCATATATGTACAACATGAGTTTGCATAAATAGACATTAAAAATGTTTAAAAACATAAATTTAAGTAATAAAAAATGTAATAGTTAACAAAACAATCAATTGACACAATAGTATTGTAGGTAATTTTATTACATTTAAAAAATACAGTTATAAAAAATAATCAATAAATGTTTTTAAAAAAACTTTAACACTTTTTTTTTTTTTTTTAAATAAACATAGATTTTAAACGGTATTGTAACATATAATTTTTATTTTCTTTGTAGGTTTCCCCACAGTTTCCCTTTGCAGTGAATGAGAGAAATTGTCCTTTTTTCCTTTTTTACAGAAAGAGATGCCATTTCCGCTTGTACGTAAGTTTCGTCATTGCGAGGATCGTCGTGGTCTGGATCAGAAGCAAGGAAGAGCTGCGTCCAGGTAAGGCAAATTTAAATTAATACAAATAGATTAATGGTGGCATAGTTTATTGTAAGGAGAGAGGAGGGAGGAGGGAGGGAGGTTGTAAGAACTAGAGTAGTTGTATTTTGATATTTTTGTATGTTTTAACTTAAAAAGTTTTCCAAAACAGGTAGCAGTTGTAGGCCCACGTTGGGTTGATTGCTTTCGTAACACTTTTTGTTTAATAGAATTATTTTAAAAGAATGATTACTTTTTCTATTAGACAATAGTGTTATGAAAGCAATATTTTTTTTTGATGCGACGGGTTTTTGAAATTAAGTTATTGCGTCGTCGCGGTTTTACAGATAGGTCGAAGGAACATGGACACAGACTTCATGGATTGCAGAAATACTTTTCGGGACATTTTTAAAACGTGGATATATGGTTTAGGGGACTTATGCTGGATTTCGGTCGAGAGAGGAATTCATCGATGGATTTTTTTGTAGTGATTTTTTCAAAACATTTTTTCTTTTTCGTGTTCTTTTAACCTGAATTTGATCGAGAGAGGATCGCAACGATGGATTTCTAGTTGCGTTTTTTGCGAAACAGGTATTGTTTTTCGGGATATATTTTTTGGGATGCGTTTTTTGTAGGTGAGCACAGTACAGCTTTCAGCACAATTTTTGCTATCAAAAATGGCTTTGCCAAACTGTGTCCATTTTGGTTAGTTTAACTTGGGTCATGGCTTACATCAAGGATTTTGGATTATTTACTATGGACTAAAGGACTGCTCAAGACTGAAATGTGGGATTGTACGCAAGTCCCAGAGTCGAAAAAAGAAGACGACAAAGTAAGAAACCTGACTTTTATTTATAATTTAAAAACTTTTAGAAAAATGCCAATTGAATTAGGGAAATTCAGTGTCAAAACAGGCAAGTAAGGTGGTTTAGGAGTTAGTGTAGATTAGAAATGTAGGATGTGTGCAATATTATCTAGGTAGTCTGAAGCCACCATCAACGAAAATTGTTGAATTGCATCCAATAGTCGCTCAGACATTTCTTTTGTTCTTTTAGAAATTCGTGGGTTAAGACTACCAGTTAATGATTGCGCAATTCTAATTTCTTGGAAACTTTTCTCCTTCTTCAAAATTTCCAAAAAATGATAGAAGTTAGGATGTGGTTTACCTATAGATTTGTTGAAGGAGTTGTGCCATCCCTCTATGGCATTATTTGTTTTTGCCCTCTCCCTCTAAGCAGGTCGAGTAGCAGTTCCACCACTTCACATGGAAACGTGGCTTCACCCTGCGACCTGACCTACTTAGATGGCCAATCCATGTGTCTTCAAAGTAATTTAAAAGGGGTGCCAATTTGTCCTTGTTTGCAGTAAAATAGTCAGATTCAGTAATAGATGTGTAGTATTCATCTACACTGTCAGGAGGAACAAAGCAAAGTGCTATTAGTTTTTTCAATTCAAATTGCAGTTTACTGTCTGATATGTAATCCTCAACTAAGGATGTTTTTTTAATTTTTCACCAATAAGCCTGTGAAAAGTGAAAAAAAACATCCTTGAATTTGGGTATCCATGTACATTTTGGTAATTGTGTTAATCATAGGTAATTCAAAGTCAATTAACACTTTTCTAGGACTTTTGTTCATGGTTTTAGCTTTTATCACTGACAAATTCAGTGTATGTTGAGGTTTGTTTATCATGGAGTAAACTGTACACTAAGGGCACTACTGTATGATTAATGTACGTGTGAATAGTGTATATTTGGGTGAATGGATGGGGTGTGGATTTAAACGTCCCATCCATCATCCAAACATCACTACTCTCTAACTTAACAAGATTATGGGGTGTGCTAAAGATTAGAATTATTTTTAGAGGGTTTTTGTTGTCATGCAAAAGAATGGTTTCATTAGTAACAGTTACAGAAAGTTCAGGAGGAATGTTAATATCAAAGAAGGTTTGGGGTGTTACACGTAGGGGGTTACTTGCCTGTTTTTTACGCTGAATAATTCTGCGTAGGTTGGGAATTGTGGGCATACAACTTGCTACATGTGTTGGAATGTTTTGTGATACCTCCCTCAAAACTGAGCCACAGGGTTCATTGGAGGTGGATGCCAGGGCTTTCATTCCATTTATATTTTCTCTTACCTCTATCTCCATTGCAGAGTCAGAGTGGTTATGCTCGGTGGGTCTTTCAACAGTGTCACCAAGAGTAACCGCTCTGCCTGTGCAATGGGATGAGTAATAATGCACACACCTCCAATGACACCTGGGCTCAGTTAATCTCTCCTTACAATAAACGTAGCCACTGTAACTTAATAGTCTATTTCCCCTGCTCGATTGTAAATATTTGGCTTGATTTCTTGCTGCCATTCTCTGTAGAAAGAAGAAAAAGAAAAAAAAATGTTTTAGTGATTTTAAGTGTGGTTGCTTTTAAAAATATTTTGCCTGCAAGTGAAAAGTTAGTGTACATTATTTATTTTACAGCTTTTTTTTTACAAAATTGTACCAGGATTTAATTGCATTGGCTTGATAATGTTTGTTTGAAATTGCTTGCTGCTTTGATACCTTTGATGAAAAAAAGGTTCATTTTGGATAGACTTGACAGAATAAAAAGGTTACCTTTTTAAGATTTTTCTGTTGTGTGGTTGGAAAGTCCTGGTGTAGATGCTGGTTGTCGTTGGATTTTTCTTTCAGTTCTTCTCTATGGGGTTTTTTGGAGCTTTTGATTCTTTGGTTCTGAAAAAAGTGACGAAATATTATACGTTTTTTGCTTGGAAATTTTTAGTTTTGCAAATAGCCTGCAAAGAAATAAATTAGTGCTTATGCACTAGAAAAAAAGTCATTTTCTTTGGTTTGTGAGGCTCAAATTTTTAATGCAATGATACATTTTCAAATAAAATGCTTCTTTACTTGAAACCTGCAAAAAAAAATTATAATTGTGGTTTTGAATCATTTTTACCTTGTATAGGGGTTCATTACGATGGCGGTCAGAAAAGCAAGCCGAACGCATGGTAGCGGGAAACACCGCCCGCCGCGGGAAAACCGACGGCTATATTAGGATCCTCGGCGGTAAAAATCCAACCGCGGCGGAAAGGAGACCCGAGAAACCGCTGTTCGCCTGCGGAGAAGGCCCAAACCCGTCCGCGGCGGTCAGTTTCGCAGCGGAAACAGCCCAAACGACCGCAACCACAGCGGAGACACCGCCATCGAAATTATGATATTCCCGACATCGCTGCGGTGCAGTGCGCGATTTCCGACCGCCGCGGTCGACAATATTGATGAATGAATGAGACGGCGGAAGCGCCATAGCCAAGCCACCGCTGCGGACGCTCCGTGAAAAAAATGGCGGTCGCGAGAAAAATACACAACATGCCCACAAAGTGCACCAACCAAACAAGGCATGCACCCAAAAATATCTAACACATCCCAAAGACACACCCCCATGGGAAACTCCAAAACTACAAATCCCAGGTCCACACACACACCACACCTGCAACCAATACCCCATCCTGACACACCCACAGAGACCAGTATAAATCCAGCCCCCAACAGACCACAATCCTTTGCAAAACTCCACAACTGAAGGAACATTCACCACAGATGACAGGAGAGGCAAATCTGCACAACACATCACCACCACCACCACCAACACCACTTCCACACCTGCACCTCTAACACCTTTGCACAGCACACACCATACACATCACAACCACCACTACCACTTCCAAACCTGCACCTTAAACACCTTGACACATCACACACCATGTCACCACAGAGAATGCCCAAATTCACTGAGAGTGAGTTGAGGGTCATGGTTGATGAGATAATCAGGGTAGAACCACAATTGTTTGGTAACCAGGTCCAACAGACACCACTAGCAACAAGAACGCAAATGTGGAGAAGGATAGTAGAGAAGGTAAATGCAGTAGGGACCGTTCCACGCAATAGAGATGAAATCGTGAAGAGGTGGCACGATCTGAAGGCAGTGGTCAAGAAGAAGAGAGCCAAGAACCATGAGCTGGCTCACAGGACAGGCAGTGGCCCTCCCGTTCCACTCAGAACATTCACAGAATGGGAGGAGAAGGTGCTTGGCATCCTACATCCAGAGAGTCTCTCAGGAATAACCGGGGGAGTGGAGGCTGGCAAGTACAAACAAATGCCTAACATCACACAAATGTACTGTCTTGCACTACTACAAAATAATACCTCCTAGGTTCAAATTTATTCATGTGCACAACACTCCCCAACACATCTTTCACAGATTCAACAGACACTCCCTCTGAAGCCCCCCAAAGGTAGTTAGCAACATCACCATGGGTACATGTGTACATGCTGCCAGCACTACAACTCCCACCAGGCTCCCATGTCCCACAGCTGAGCAGGATGGAGCACTCCCCCCACCCAGAAGCATGCCTCATCCATTGTGTGCTTCACCCTCACCTAACAGGTAGGTAGCCTTCCCTACAGGGAGGTGGGTGGGTGTTTGGGAAGCCTGCACTACAACTCCCACCAGGCCCCCTTGTACTACAGCTGCGCAAGATGGAGCCCTCCTCCCCAACCCATGTGCCAACCATAGCATTGTTCACCATAACCTAACAGGTAGGTAGCCTTCCCTACAGGGAGGTGGGTGGGTGTTTGGGAAGCCTGCACCACAACTCCCACCAGGCCCCCTTGTCCCACAGCTGAGCAGGATGGAGCACTCCCCCCACCCAGAAGCATGCCTCATCCATTGTGTGCTTCACCCTCACCTAACAGGTAGGTAGCCTTCCCTACGGGGAGGTGGGTGGGTGTTTGGGAAGCCTGCACTACAACTCCCACCAGGCCCCCTTGTACTACAGCTGCGCAAGATGGAGCCCTCCACCCCAACCCATGTGCCAACCATAGCATTGCTCACCTTAACCTAACAGGTAGGTAGCCTTCCCTACAGGGAGGTGGGTGGGTGGGTGTTTGGGAAGCCTGCACTACAACTCCCACCAGGCCCCCTTGTCCCACAGCTGAGCAGGATGGAGCACTCCCCCCACCCAGAAGCATGCCTCATCCATTGTGTGCTTCACCCTCACCTATAAGACAAAAAGGAGGGACTACGGGCCACTTGAATAGGTCCAGCATACAGGCCCACGGAACTACAACAAGAAGAGGTATGCTGTTCCTAAAGAGATCCTACAGAACATTGGATACGTGAAAAACAATAAGGTGGGTGTTCATAAAGATCGAAGAAAATCTTTTCTCCTTTCAGAAAAAGACCCTCACACACCCAGCCAGCTAAGTGTCATGCTTCATCACTGGGTCTGCTCCTTATCGGGTCGGCGCTGCAATACCCGATCGGCACCCGTGATGGGGCCTTCTTTGCGGAGATCTTTTTCTTAGCCGTTGGGTGAAGTGCGAGTGAGGGCCCTAATGAGTGTAGATGTGAAAAGTGTGTAGTATGTGCTGTCTAAAACAGGAATTAGTGATCCATCCAAAACTATTTTAATGACAATGGTCACTAACCTGATTAAAAACCAGTAAGAGACGCACGCGTCTGCTCAAGGATTGCAGAGTTGTGTGCTCAAACTCAGGTCAACATGTTTCTTGCCTTTGTTAAGTTAACGGCAATTCTTCAGGACCGAATCTTAAATAATCTACACTTTATGGTCGGTGGTCTGTTCAGTACACAATATAATGACCACCCATACAGCACCTATAAAGTGGTACCTGTTGATCCAATTCAATGCCTGCAGGATAGAAAAATTGTAAAGTTTTAAAAACATTTAAAAACATCATTCAACAAGGTCATAGTCTGTAATTCAAACTCCGTACCAGGTTTTTGAGTATAACCAAGTTAGTCGCAACACTGGAAAAACATTTGTGAATGATGAGCATGCTTCACACATAGTGATGTATGTGATCATGCCAGTGGCGAATATAAACAAAATCTAAAGAAGAAATATTTTTAAAGTAGCAAGGAATATGACAAGATCGTTATAAAACAGCACACTCACCCAAATAGGGTCATGTCAAAGCCTCAAGGTGTCACAGCAGGCGTAAACACTGTCGGGTTCAGTGTCCTAATAAGGTATGAAGAAGGACATCAATATAGGCTAGGTAGAAGATTGCCAAGCGGAGCCCGAAGGGGAGCATCCCATGAGAAAACAATGGCTCTCACCTGGAATACACAGTTTTATCCCACTTGACGAATGCAGGCGAGCCTCAGGGAATGAAGTGTGCCGAGCACTCCAGTCATAAATCCCACCAAGGTCAAGGGAAATGCACTGGCGGGCGACAACCACAACCCCATGGTCTCTCCAGCAAACAAGGAGGGCAAAGGAGACAGTAAAGTGTGCTCAGAGAGGAGCGCGCGATGCATAGGAAACACGACCATAAAGTATCGCCATACGCTCCTTAGGCTATCCGAGAGGTAACACTCTCTCGGCTCACCTCTCTAATTCCCAAACTCACAGAGAGTAAGACCTCAAGGAGAGTGAAAACGGAGGATACGGGACACAGAAGAAGCCGGTCCCGCTTCACGGACACTCCTGGCAAGCGGAGCACTTCCGTGTAATAAAATCAAAGTGGCAGCCAAACGAACCCACATTACCATGCTCAGTGATCACTACTCACGTGTATCGCTCCGTCCGCTCACGATAGACCTACCCACACTCTGCCGGAACCGGGTGAATGTACAAACTCACTCATGTGCGAGTGATATTACCCGGCCGGTCAGCAGAGGAGGCGGGACTTCCGGTTGTGCGAGTAGAACAAAGACTAGAGCGTCAACACATACTTCCGGGTACCAATTTTGGAATCCCCATTGGATGTAAATTGATAAGGATGTCCCCAAAGTCTCTGTAATCAAAAAGCTGTATAATGGTTGGTAACTGGTCACTCAAATTACATATAGATGTATTTAATGAACCTAAAAAGTAGAGAAAGTAAGGGAATGACAAGAACTCGTGTACTAGGCAACCAATATAGTGAGGAGTCTGATAACCAACAGCTCGATGTCTAGGAGTAAATAAGACCCCATGTGGATTGAGTGTAAAAGGTAAAAATCAATAAGTCGTCAAGTACAGGACAAGTATCCAGTTATTAATGGGCAACAGTTCTACCACTAAGTAACCGTTCCACCTCTATTAGAAAGGCACGTGGTGGAGACAGAGTTATGATGTCACACACACCCGGGGAAGAGGTCATGATAAAGAGGTGTCCCTGGCAATTGGGAGAGGTATCGTCTAACGTGTGATCTAAATAAATGTCAGTATAGCTCATATCGATAAAAATACACTCAAGAATATGGCAGAACATCATCTAATTTGTTACAACAGCAATATCCAAAGTATATATGCACAACTCATGCTGTGTTATGTCAACAGACTCCAAGGTATGTCATCATTGAGTCCCTCCTTGTCAGAGGACAACCTCAGGACCCATCTCTGTTCTAGTCGGAACAGCATGTTATTGGGCATACCGGGGTGGGCTTCCAAAACCACCCACCGAAAGGAGTCAGGGAGTGCTTGTGATCTGCAAAATGCATAGTCATTTTTGTGTTAGTTCTATGACATCTGAAATTACTCCTGTGTTCAGTCATGCGGATTTTAACCGGTCTTGTCGTCATCCCTATATATAGGAGTTCGCACGGACAGGTCAGAGCATAGATGCAGTTATTGGTGTTGCAGTTGGTGTGTTTCTTCATGACCCATTTTACCCCATTAGTAAATGTCATTTCTTTAGTAGTCTTGGTAAGAGGACAAACCGAGCAAGACCCACAAGAATAATGTCCAACTACGGGAGGAGATCCCATAAACCTCTCTGAGCATTAGTTGTAAGGGTTTTGGGACGTGTGTGTATGAGCATATCCTTCAAATTGCTTGTGCGTTTAAACGCAAATCTGGGCTCGGGAGATCTAAAATGCCTGTGTTCAGAATGCCCCAGTGTTTCTTAATAATGCTCCTCACTCGATTTGAGTCAGGAGTGAAAGTGGTTACACATGTAATCGTGGTGTCAGGTTCCCTGTGTCTATTCTCTAGCAGACTTTCACGATTGTTATTTCTCGCTCTTTTACGAGCGAGTGACACAGTATGTTGTGGATAATCCCTCTGTCGCAAGGCTTGAGCCAAGGTATCAGATTCGATGTAGTAGTCAGCCAATGAGCTACAATTCCTTCTTATCCGAAGGAATTGACCGAATGGGAGGTTCAGTTTGAGTGCTCTGGGGTGATGACTACTAAATAGAAGCAAGCTGTTTTTATCAGTTGGTTTACGATAAAGTGTTGTAGTAATGCAGTCATGACCCAACCTGACCAGTAGGTCAAGAAAGGGTACACTGGTCTCAGAAATGGTACTCGTAAATTTCAGGAAGGGATTAAGAGTATTAATCCAACCGCAGAATTCATCACATGTTGTGCGATCCCCTTTCCACAGGACTAAGATGTCGTCGATATACCTTTTCCATACAAGGACATTTGCTAAGTATGGGTTGTTGTGATGATGGATCTCCCTTTCCTCAAATGCTGCCATATACAGACAGGCCAGACTGGGCGCAAAGGTACTCCCCATCGAAGTGCCTTGCGTTTGATGGTATAGTTGTTTGTTGTATTCGAAAAAATTTCAGTAAGTGCCAAAGTGGCACACTCCAGTATAAATGCTACCGGAGTTGGAGAAGTCCAGTCCTCTCGGTACAGCAAGTCCTCCACAACTTCTAACGTTGCCCTTTGAGGGATATTAGTATAAAGGGCCTCAACATCCAGTGTCAACAAAAATTGATATCCTCTGGATGTTGGACCCCCTCAAGTATTCGTATGACATCAGTTGTATCTTTAACAAACGAGGGGGTATCCCTAACTAGGGGTTGGAGAAAGTGATCGCAAAATCTCGATAGAGGTTCCAAAATGGACCCGAATTTCTGGTGACTACCGACCCGAAGATCCCATACTTCTATACCCTCCCCAAAATCCACAAAGGGGTTACCCCGGTCCCAGGTAGACCCATCGTCTCGGGTATCGGGTCCATTTTGGAACCTCTGTCGAGATTTTGCGATCACTTTCTCCAACCCCTAGTTAGGGATACCCCTCGTTTGTTAAAGATACAACTGATGTCATACGAATACTTGAGGGGTCCAACATCCAGAGGATATCAATTTTTTGTTGACACTGGATGTTGAGGCCCTTATACTAATATCCCTCAAAGGGCAACGTTAGAAGTTGTGGAGGACTTGCTGTACCGAGAGGACTGGACTTCTCCAACTCCGGTAGCATTTATACTGGAGTGTGCCACTTGGCACTTACTGAAATTTTTTTCGAATACAACAAACAACTATACCATCAAACGCAAGGCACTTCGATGGGGAGTACCTTTGCGCCCAGTCTGGCCTGTCTGTATATGGCAGCATTTGAGGAAAGGAGATCCATCATCACAACAACCCATACTTAGCAAATGTCCTTGTATGGAAAAGGTATATCGACGACATCTTAGTCCTGTGGAAAGGGGATCGCACAACATGTGATGAATTCTGCGGTTGGATTAATACTCTTAATCCCTTCCTGAAATTTACGAGTACCATTTCTGAGACCAGTGTACCCTTTCTTGACCTACTGGTCAGGTTGGGTCATGACTGCATTACTACAACACTTTATCGTAAACCAACTGATAAAAACAGCTTGCTTCTATTTAGTAGTCATCACCCCAGAGCACTCAAACTGAACCTCCCATTCGGTCAATTCCTTCGGATAAGAAGGAATTGTAGCTCATTGGCTGACTACTACATCGAATCTGATACCTTGGCTCAAGCCTTGCGACAGAGGGATTATCCACAACATACTGTGTCACTCGCTCGTAAAAGAGCGAGAAATAACAATCGTGAAAGTCTGCTAGAGAATAGACACAGGGAACCTGACACCACGATTACATGTGTAACCACTTTCACTCCTGACTCAAATCGAGTGAGGAGCATTATTAAGAAACACTGGGGCATTCTGAACACAGGCATTTTAGATCTCCCGAGCCCAGATTTGCGTTTAAACGCACAAGCAATTTGAAGGATATGCTCATACACACACGTCCCAAAACCCTTACAACTAATGCTCAGAGAGGTTTATGGGATCTCCCTCCCGTAGTTGGACATTATTCTTGTGGGTCTTGCTCGGTTTGTCCTCTTACCAAGACTACTAAAGAAATGACATTTACTAATGGGGTAAAATGGGTCATGAAGAAACACACCAACTGCAACACCAATAACTGCATCTATGCTCTGACCTGTCCGTGCGAACTCCTATATAGGGATGACGACAAGACCGGTTAAAATCCGCATGACTGAACACAGGAGTAATTTCAGATGTCATAGAACTAACACAAAAATGACTATGCATTTTGCAGATCACAAGCACCCCTGACTCCTTTCGGTGGGTGGTTTTGGAAGCCCACCCGGTATGCCCAATAACATGCTGTTCCGACTAGAACAGAGATGGGTCCTGAGGTTGTCCTCTGACAAGGAGGGACTCAATGATGACATACCTTGGAGTCTGTTGACATAACACAGCATGAGTTGTGCATATATACTTTGGATATTGCTGTTGTAACAAATTAGATGATGTTCTGCCATATTCTTGAGTGTATTTTTATCGATATGAGCTATACTGACATTTATTTAGATCACACGTTAGACGATACCTCTCCCAATTGCCAGGGACACCTCTTTATCATGACCTCTTCCCCGGTGTGTGTGACATCATAACTCTGTCTCCACCACGTGCCTTTCTAATAGAGGTGGAACGGTTACTTAGTGGTAGAACTGTTACCCATTAATAACTGGATACTTGTCCTGTACTTGACGACTTATTGATTTTTACCTTTACACTCAATCCACATGGGGTCTTATTTACTCCTAGACATCGAGCTGTTGGTTATCAGACTCCTCACTATATTGGTTGCCTAGTACACGAGTTCTTGTCATTCCCTTACTTCTCTACTTTTTTAGGTTCATTAAATACATCTATATGTAATTTGAGTGACCAGTTACCAACCATTATACAGCTTTTTGATTACAGAGACTTTGGGGACATCCTTATCAATTTACATCCAATGGGGATTCCAAAATTGGTACCCGGAAGTATGTGTTGACGCTCTAGTCTTTGTTCTACTCGCACAACCGGAAGTCCCGCTCCTCTGCTGACCGGCCGGGTAATATCACTCGCACATGAGTGAGTTTGTACATTCACCCGGTTCCGGCAGAGTGTGGGGTAGGTCTACCGCGAGCGGACGGAGCGATACACGTGAGTAGTGATCACTGAGCATGGTAATGTGGGTTCGTTTGGCTGCCACTTTGATTTTATTACACGGAAGTGCTCCGCTTTGCCAGGAGTGTCCGTGAAGCGGGACCGGCTTCTTCTGTGTCCCGTATCCTCCGTTTTCACTCTCCTTGAGGTCTTACTCTCTGTGAGTTTGGGAATTAGAGAGGTGAGCCGAGAGAGTGTTACCTCTCGGATAGCCTAAGGAGCGTATGGCGATACTTTATGGTCGTGTTTCCTATGCATCGCGCGCTCCTCTCTGAGCACACTTTACTGTCTCCTTTGCCCTCCTTGTTTGCTGGAGAGACCATGGGGTTGTGGTTGTCGCCCGCCAGTGCATTTCCCTTGACCTTTGGTGGGATTTATGACTGGAGTGCTCGGCACACTTCATTCCCTGAGGCTCGCCTGCATTCATTAAGTGGGATAAAACTGTGTATTCCAGGTGAGAGCCATTGTTTTCTCATAGGGATGCTCCCTTTCGGGCTCCGCTTGGCAATCTTCTACCTAGCCTATATTGATGTCCTTCTTCATACCTTATTAGGACACTGAACCCGACAGTGTTTACGCCTGCTGTGACACCTTGAGGCTTTGACATGACCCTATTTGGGTGAGTGTGCTGTTTTATAACGATCTTGTGCATATTCCTTGCTACTTTAAAAATATTTCTTCTTTAGATTTTGTTTATATTCGCCACTGGCATGATCACATACATCACTATGTGTGAAGCATGCTCATCATTCACAAATGTTTTTCCAGTGTTGCGACAACTTGGTTATACTCAAAAACCTGGTACGGAGTTTGAATTACAGACTATGACCTTGTTGAATGATGTTTTTAAATGTTTTTAAAACTTTACAATTTTTCTATCCTGCAGGCATTGAATTGGATCAACAGGTACCACTTTATAGGGTGCTGTATGGGTGGTCATTATATTGTGTACTGAACAGACCACCGACCATAAAGTGTAGATTATTTAAGATTCGGTCCTGAAGAATTGCCGTTAACTTAACAAAAGGCAAGAAACATGTTGACCTGAGTTTGAGCACACAACTCTGCAATCCTTGAGCAGACGCGTGCGTCTCTTACTGGTTTTTAATCAGGTTAGTGACCATTGTCATTAAAATAGTTTTGGATGGATCACTAATTCCTGTTTTAGACAGCACATACTACACACTTTTCACATCTACACTCATTAGGGCCCTCACTCGCACTTCACCCAACGGCTAAGAAAAAAGATCTCCGCAAAGAAGGCCCCATCACGGGTGCCGATCGGGTATTGCAGCGCCGACCCGATAAGGAGCAGACCCAGTGATGAAGCATGACACTTAGCTGGCTGGGTGTGTGAGGGACTTCACCCTCACCTAACAGGTAGGTAGCCTTCCCTACAGGGAGGTGGGTGAGTGTTTGGGTAGCCTGCACTACAACTCCCACCAGGCCCCCTTGTACTACAGCTGTGCAAGAGGGAGCCCTCCACTCCAACCCATGTGCCAACCATAGCATTGCTCACCTTAACTTAACAGGTAGGTAGCCTTCCCTACAGGGAGGTGGGTGGGTGTTTGGAAAGGCTGCACTACAACTCCCACCAGGCCCCCTTGTCCCACAGCTGAGCAGGATGGAGCACTCCCCCCCCCACCCAGAAGCATGCCTCATCCATTGTGTGCTTCACCCTCACCGAACAGGTAGGTAGCCATCCCTACAGGGAGGTGTGTTTGGAATAGGAAGGCCTGCACTACAACTCCCACCAGGCCCCCTTGTACTACAGCTGCGCAAGATGGAGCACTCCCCCCACCCACAAGCATGTGGCAGATATTGAATGTCACTCATCAAACTTATGGGTAGGTAACCATTTCAATCGGGAGTGTTGTTCTTAATTGGTGACACAGCAGCACAACTCACAACAGGCCCCCTACTCCACAGCTCAGCATGATGGAGCACTTGTCCCACTCATAGGCATTTGACGTCTGTGCAGCCGCACATGACACCATGCCACTTAGTCCACAGTCACCTACACAAATCATACAAAACAGTTGTGTTGTAGTCAGCATGCACAAGTCTCTGTTCAAAAATGACCCACATTGTGAACACTGTGCCAGGCATCACACACTGCAAGACTAACAACGATCATGATGCCCTGCATCTGTGTCTGGCCGGTTGTTTGGCAAAGTGCAAATCACCCATGTCATACCACAGTGTTGCAATGTAAATAGTGGAAGTGCAGTGTACCCAAAAACTACACTGCAGCTGGGATTCAGAATGCTGAACTAAGCACATCCAAAATGTCCTGCAACACACCCAGCTACCACAGTGCTGCACTGAATTGCAGAACAGCACCTTGTCTGACTAAAATTGTCAAAGGTGTCTTGTTTGGACCACCAATGTGTGTATGCATTGACAATGTTCACATCTCACACTGTCTGTCTGAACAGTGCTGGTATAGTCTGGCCCCAAAAGCACACATTGTCTGCACAGGGCTGAGTACATCTCACACACACACCACTGTTTACCACAACATGTCAGTGTATGGATGCCCTGGAACAACTGCTTCACCAGTACTGTGCTCATGTTCTCAGGTCCCCAAATACCATGAAACCATGACAGTGTGGAAATGTATGCTGGGTGAGATGTTCACCCTGCTGTATGTCACCACTGTGCTACGAGACTATACCCCTTGCCCTATTGTGCCTTCAAATGTTGGGGGAGTGAACCCCACAGCCAGATAGGTGGGACAACAGTGATGGGGGGCTATACCCCATGACCAAATGTAATCTGAAATCAATGGGTACAAAAAGCCACACACACATTCTGCTCACCACACGCACATTCCATCCAAAAATTTAAACCAAGTCACATAGCCATGTCATTGCTCACCTTCACCTCAAACGGTAGTCAGCCATCTTCACAGTAAGACGGTGTAGTGTGTTTGGCTATCCGTCCCACAAAACGCAACATGCATGCTGTTCCACCCCTATGGAGGATGGGACACTACACCCCCAATAAGAATCATGTGGCAGGCAATGTATGCTACCCACCCAACTCACAGGTAGGTAACCACATCTCACAGGTCGGGGTGTGTGGGGCTGGGAAGCTTGCACAACAACTCACACGGGACCACCTGACCGCCAGCACACAAGACCCATAACTTCCTGGCACCAACATGCATGTGTCAGTTATTGCAATGTACACTTCAAAAGAACTGGCATGTAGACATATCATGCTGACTTGGACCACACTGGACCAAGATGGAAGCCATCATCATACACACACAGAGAGGTCTCTCAAATACAAGCAAAAAACAGCAAACACTACATATCAACAGCCACAACATGCAGCCAGATATGCATTTAAAAAAACATGGTGGCATAGGACACCAGGCCTCTCAATGCACAACTGCACACCCAGATAGCATTGGCAACTATAGTGTGCACACACCTAAGAAAATGAAACTGTGACAGCAACCAAAGTGTGAAAGACTGAAACACATGCAGATGGAACTCCGAGCACAACCATGATCACCACTACATGCCATCTGACAGTAGCAGTGTTCCAGACCACTTAGGATCTAATTAAAGCAAACTTAAGCATGTCTTGAATAGCAGATACAGATATGTACACCACATTGAAAAGGTATGCATGACACTACAATGTTCACTTAATGTGGAGAGTAAACCGCTGCAAGGGCTCAACAAGTGACACATACGCGTAAATGGATGACATATGATTGATCAATAACTGGATGCCAACATGAGACTGTCAATGTTCAAAAAATTAATTTGTGCATGTCATGTCTTGGAAACTCCCAATATGGACAAGTAATGCATGTACCACAACAGCTTGTAATGCATCACTGGATGTCGGTCAATGCAAATTTGTACAGTGAACAACTGCTGGATGTACAAACCGTTGATGTAACACTGCTAACACAAACTTTGCTGGGTGCAACACAATGACCATTTCACATCTGACCCACAGGTGACCAAGAACTCACTGCAGAGGATGACACCAACCTGCAGAGCCAGTCCCCCCACCCACCGGAACAGAGACAACTGGATGAGGACTCCCTGGATTCCTTGGATGAGGAGCTCCAAGCTGGCCCATCTGGTGTGGCAGGCCGCAACCAGTCCCAGGCACCCATTGTACCCCCAACCACATCAGCTGCAGCCCTTCCCCATCCCCTGACAGCTGCTGTCACGGCCTGTGTGTCAACCACTACCACCACCACCACCACAGCTGTCCGCAACACCCTCCCTGCCCCAGGTGTTGAGCAGCCCACTACATCGACTGCGGAGGCCAGGGAGAGGATGCAGCGGGCCAATGTGAGGACTGGACAGGACCGTGGCAGCAGTGCAGGTGGTCAGGACAGGGTAATGCAGAGGGGAACTGATCCTGGGACGGAAGCCCTGGGCCACATCGACAGAGTCCTTGGGGCCTACCAACAGGCCCAGGGACGAATGGGCCGGTTAGAGGAAGAATCTCGGGAGCACCTCCTGCTGCTGAGGTCCATGGACACACGCATGGGACAGATTGTGGACCTCTTGGGGCAGCTAGTGGCGGTTCTGAGGGACAGGGCAGCGCAACATTCTACCCCTCCGCCTCCCCCTGTTGGGCAGCAGGATGACACTTCATCATCCTCCCCTGCGTCCACAGAGGGGGGTGAGTCCTCAGACACCACTGTCCCTGCAGCAGTGGCCCCTCCAGTCAAGCGCAAAAGGGGCCGTCCAAGGAAAGGCCAGGGGGCCTCACGTGCCAAAGCACCTGCCAAACGCTAGTCCCCAAGCCAGCCATGATGGCAGACCACTGCACCACTGCATTTACCTTTTGGACTATCCTTCACCACACTGCCATGTGAATGGCATCTATCTGTTGGACTGGGTCTCCACATCATTGTGGGGACTTCTCAAGTATCTCATCTACCATGACTGTCAACTCACTTCTTCAATTCCCCCCTTCACATGTACTCCACCCTCGCATGTCACAATTGTAAATAAATACACCTTACACACATGTTGTTGTGTCTGCTCCGTCTGTAATACAGGATGTGCAACCTTCAACGTGTAGGACATGGTCCAGGGGAATGGAATGTAGGTAGGCAGTGAGATGCTGAAGGGACCTAGGGAAAACCGCAGAACAAGAGTCACTTGTATGGGTGTGGCATCGCACACATCACACAACACATATCAACAAGGTACTCAGATCTTCTAACTTTACACAGAGCAACAGTCACCATAGAGACATTCTGTATCAGACTAACCAATCACACATACATTGGCATGCAGCAATGAGTCAACACAAAGCTGCAGTCAGCAAGCTCACATACACCCACACAGCAACTGCAACACCATCAGACCATTTTGTCCCTTCTACATCGTCACTCACCTTCAAGTGAAGTAGCGGGTGATGAGCTGTTGATGCATGTCGACCCCTTCCTCCTCTCCACTGCCCTCGTCACTGGATCCGGGTTGATTTGCAGGCGGGGGCCTTGGCTGCTCATCATCGTCATCCAGGATCAGGGGTATTGCCTTGCGAATGGCCAGGTTGTGGAGCATGCAGCATGCCACCACTATCTGACACACCTTCCCTGGCGAGTACATATGGGCACCTCCAGAACGGTCCAGGCACCGAAATCTTGATTTTAGGAGACCAAATGTCCGTTCTATCACACGCCGTGTCCTCCCATGGGCATCATTGTATCGCACATCAGCTGGCGTGACGGGAATACGCAATGGGCTCAGCAACCACGGGTGGTTCGGATATGCCGAGTCACCTGGGTGTGAGAAACACAGGTTAACCTTGCAATCCCACAATGCCACACGACAGCATGTCACACACACACCACTCTAATCCACTATGCATACTCACCCACAAGCCATGCACGCTCCGGAAGCAGATTGGCCATCAGCTGAGGAACAATGCTGCTGCGCAAGATGTGGGCATCATGGGCTGAGCCGGAAAACTTGGCACACACGTGTGAGATGATCATGTCCGCCAGGCACACCACTTGAACATTTACCGAGTGTGAATGCTTCCTATTGCGGTAAACCTGTTCACGTGCCTGTGGTGGCACAAGCCCAACATGTGTGCAATCAATTGCACCAATGACATGGGGGATATGTCCAAGGGCATAGAAATCGCCCTTCACAGCCACCAACTAAGGCCCCCAGGGAAAATGGATATATCTGTCTTTGTAGAGCATCATGGCCGACAGGACATCCCTCAGCACCATGCTGAACATCGGCTGTGACATCCCACCTGCACTTGCGACCGTGTGCTGGAATGAGCTTATTGCAAAGAAATGCAGGCATGCCATCACCTTAGATGTTGCGGTGAAAGCTGTTGGATATGTACGACGTGGCTGCAGGTGTGGCTCCAACATGGCACATATCCAAGAAGATCCAAGACACCTATGCAGCTTTTCCTGAGACAGAACCGTCTAACACGCCACTGCCTCGCCCCCTCCCGACAAAAACTTGGTCTGAATTTAGCCCCTTAGATTTGGCTACATCCCTCAAGCAGTTGGAAAAAACCAAATCCGGGTCCCCACTTGATCCTTGCTCGGCCAGGTTTTTTAAAATATTAGCACCACTACTCAACCCTGCCTTAAACCAGCTCTGGAACACCTCATTGGAAACTGGCATTTATCCATCTAGTTGGAAAATCGCTGTTGTTCAACCAATCCTCAAAAAGGAGAATGCAGACCCTACAATATTGAAAAACTTTAGACCTATCTCCCTTTTGCCAGCACCTGCTAAGATTCTCGAAAAAGAAGTGCAAAAACAATTATCCACATTCGTTGAATCCAATAAACTACTTCACGACACCCAGTCGGGATTTAGAGCAGGATACAGCACTGAGACAGCACTACTCGAAGTAGCAGAAACTGTCCGGGAGACAATGGATAAGGGGAACTGTGCAATGCTGGTGCTATTGGACCTGTCGGCAGCATTTGACACAGTGTCTCATAAGATCCTCTTAGACAGGCTTCAACAGTTGGGAGTGACGGGGACTATTTTAGCTTGGTTCAGTTCCTTCATAGAAGGCCGCTCCCAGAGAATCCGGCTGCATCCTTACACTTCCAACTCTCGCCCTTTGATCTGTGGAGTGCCTCAGGGTTCAGCCCTTAGCCCGACCCTTTTTAATGTCTACCTCGCCCCCCTGGCCCCTCTGGTAAAGCAACGCGGGGTTGATGTTATCTCATATGCTGATGACACGCAGCTCGTGTTTTCCTTCCAAGATTGCTCTGAGGCCGTATTTTCAAACTTTAGGCAGTGTCTCATGGACATCTCAGCTTGGATGACCGCTAACTGCCTAAAACTGAACACAGAAAAAACGGAGGTGCTATTCTTCAACCAGTCCTCACCTCCATTATCAGATCTCTGGTGGCCCGCAGAACTCAACCCCCCTCCTCTCCCAGTCTCGTCTGCTAGGAATCTGGGGTTCAAACTAGATACTTCCCTGTCATGTAAGACCCAGATAGGTCATGTCTCCTCGTCCTGCTTTTGGAAAATGAAGGCCCTTCGGAGATTCCTTTACTTCCTACCAATGGACTGTAGGAAAACAATAGTCCATGCGGTGATTACATCACAGCTTGACTATGCAAACAGTCTGTACCTGGGGCTGCCAGCATACCTGCTCAGGAAATTGCAAACTGTGCAGAATGCGGCAGCCAGGCTTATTAGGAACATCCCACTAAGACATCATATATCCCCTCTGTTGGAACTGGGTTTACCGAGTCCGCCACGGTAGCGTGGCGCGAAGCGGGAAAGCACGCGAAGGCAATGTGTAAGGCAGTTGTGCAGCACACTCTTACTCTGACTCAGAAATGCGAACGCAATAACATGACACCACACCAGGCTTTTGTATTTAAAATCAAGATCTTTTATAAATAAATTAAGTTGACATCAGATGAGGTAGATTAATTCAGATCTGCATTCACATTCATTGCATTACTCAATTGGTGCACATTTTAAATAAAGCATCATAGCTCATCAACATTTTAGGCCACTAAGAGGCCGCAGGAATTATCTCCTACACGTAGCACTTAATAATGATCTCAAGGTACGTTAATAAAACAGGGGCCTAGACATGCAGTTCACTTTAACATATTCAATTACTTAAAAGAAGGCTTTTCACTTTACATTTAAATAGGCCTGCATTAATCTAGGCGCGCCCACATTCAGTACAGTGGGCGTCGCAATTCCAGTACACCTGTAACATAAAACACTTCAACTCAATTCAATTAAATACTTTCCCCCTGTGGTAAAAGACTTCGCAGTTAAAAGCATGGCCTAGGCAGTAATTACAATAGGCATCTGCAATAAGTTATTAAATACTGTAGGGAACCCCTCGACATGTCCAGTATCCTGGGGCTTCTATGACCCTTAGGGGTTAACTTTAGGCTAGGCCCACTCCTCTCCGGGGCCTCGCCTCATGGGGAAAGTGTACCCAATTAATTATAGGGTTAATGGTGGCCCCCGGCCCCCAGTGGCGTTTTGTGGGCCCTAGGGGCCTCCTGGGCTCACCTGTCGCTGGTTTGTTGGTCGCGCTTCCTTTGCGACTGGCACTCCCCCAGGCCCGGCCCGTGTTCTGGAGGGCGGGGCCCGGTCGGGGTGCCTCGGCCTTCAGGCCGGACTGTCGGGACGTTGCGGGGGCCGGGATCACCTTCCTCCGGCCCCCGGGATCAAGGGATGCAGCTGCGGCACGTTGCGGGGGCCGGGATCACCTTCCTCCGGCCCCCGGGTTCAGGTAAGGTCTTGTGCGCAGGCTCGGGGTCTTGGGGAAGGGAGCGGGAGCCGGCAGTCCTCTCCGGCCGGCTCCCCGTCTCCCTCTGCACTGCCGGGGCTCTTCCCGGGCTTCCGTCGGCGCTGGGGGCGTGACCGGGGCCGGAGCCCAATCGTTGCGCGGCCTTCCTGGGGTCACGCCCGGCGACCCCGGTTGCCTGGAGACGGCGTCGGCGGGGCCTGGAGGCCTCGTAGATCGCGCTGGCGATTTCTTGGGCCGCGGCGGGGCAATTTCTTCGGCCGCGACGGCGGCGGGGACCATTTCTTCGGCCGCGACGGCGGCGATGAGGGCCCAGTGGCAATTTCTTCGGCCGCGACGGCGGCGATGGGGGCAATCTGTGGAGGCTTCGGTGAGGGCGCGGACGGCGCACCTCACCACAGAGACTCGAGGGGCTTCCCTCACCTCAGCGCTCCCTTCGGTGAGGGCGCGACGGCGCACCTCACCTCACGGCACTTCTCCTGAGGTGGCGACGGCCGCGGCGGTGATCTTCTACACAAGGTCAGTGACCTGGGGGTGCCAGAAAGCAGGACGCACCAGCAGCCTGTGGGCAGGGCTGACTGGAAAAGTACTTGGGGGCAGCCCAGTAGTAGGCAGGAATAGTGAGGGGGTGAAGGTCTAGCGCTTCAGGGTACGGCGCTTTACCTGGTGATCCCCAGTTGGGCAGTTTAGGCTTCAGGCCTGGCTGGACGGTCAGGCCTCCTCAAATGAAGGCGTCTTGCGACTGCTCCAGCTTGGTTGCTTCTTAGGCGCTTCTGGTTAGGAGTTTCTTGTCAGAAGTTCCTTATTATAAGTTTCTTGTCAAAGTTTCTTGTCAGAAGTTTCTTGTCATGAGGGGGGGATGAGTTGGTGGTCTGGGAGTGCTTGATGTTCCTCCCCGCACGCTGAAGGTGGTTCCCTGGGTCCCCTCACACTGGGCAAGGTCAGTGGGTGGTGGGCGTTCCTCAGCTATCTTACTACAGCAGGGCCTCAGCCCTGTCAGCAGCAGTAGTGTAGGTCTCCCCCTAGGCCCTAAAGCCTATACTCCGGCGGAGGTTCTCCCAGGTTCAGTGGTGCCTCATCAACTGACTAGAAAGTTTTCCCTCCAAGCCTTTTATACTCCTAGGTCAGGTGACTCTCCCAAAGGCGGCAAAACATAACTCCTCCCACAGCCCGGAAGGTTCTGGAACCTTCTACATGCCTGGCTATGTGGCCCAGAGGCGGGGATGGAATGGATACTGTATCCCTATACCCCAGCCTGACCCTGGCTACTAGTGTGTATGCGTGTAAGGCCCCTCTGCAGTAGCAGGGGCCTGTGGCAGCCATCTTGAGTGAGAGAGAGCACCTGCACCTCAGCACTGGCTAGCAGTGGCAAGGTGCCCAGAGACCTAGGTCCAGTAAAAATATGGTGGCAAAAATGAGGCGCAAAAGGGAAAAAAAACAGGAAAAGACCACCCTAGGGCTGACAGGTCTAACACGCGTCCCCCCAGCCGAAAGAGGGGAGAGCTTCCCAACCTCTAGGGAGTTCTCTTCGCTAAGGCGGAAAAACCGGGAGAGACCGTCAGCGTTGGCGTGGTCTACACCGGGTCGATGTTCCACCCGAAAGTCCATCCCCTGGAGGGAAATGGACCACCTCAACAATTTGGGGTTTTCGCCTCTCATCTGCATGAGCCAGCGAAGGGGTCTGTGGTCGGTCTGGATCAGGAAGTGACAACCAAAAAGGTATGGCCTCAACTTCTTGACAGCCCAAACCACAGCAAAGGCTTCTCGTTCGATGGTACTCCACCGCTGTTCCCGGGGAGTAGTCTTCGGGAAATGAAGGCCACTGGCTGGTCTTGGCCATCGTCATTCAGCTGCGAGAGCACAGCTCCTATGCCATGCTCAGAAGCGTCTGTCTGCACGATAAATTCCCGTCCAAAGTCTGGAGTCCTGAGCACCGGTGCGGTGCACATTGCACGTTTGAGGGTCTCAAAGGCTTCCTGGCAGGCAGCCATCCAGATGACTCTGCGTGGCTGCTTCTTTGAAGTCAATTCCGTCAATGGGCCCACGATGGTTCCATATCCCTTGACGAACCGGCGGTAATACCCCGTGAGGCCGAGAAAAGCTCGGACCTCTGTTTGGGTCTTGGGGGGCTCCCAGGCCAAGATGGTCTCAATCTTGGCTTGGAGGGGTTGCACCTTACCTCCGCCCACCAGATGTCCCAGGTACACGACAGATCCCTGTCCAATCTGGCACTTGCTGGCCTTGATGGTTAAACCAGCCCGTTGCAAAGCCTGTAGCACCTCCTGGAGATGCTCCAGATGGTCCTCCCAGCTGCTACTGAAGACAGCTATGTCATCCAGGTAGGCAGCAGAGAAGGCCTCTAGGCCAGACAGCACCTGGTTCACCAACCGCTGGAAAGTGGCTGGAGCATTTTTCAACCCGAAGGGCATCACCCGAAATTGAAAGTGGCCCTCGGGGGTGGAGAACGCAGTCTTCTCCCTTGCTCCTTCCGCCATGGCTATCTGCCAATAGCCTGACATCAAATCAATGGTACTCAAATACCGGGCTGCTCCCAGCCGGTCAATGAGCTCATCCGCCCGAGGGATCGGGTGAGCGTCGGTCTTAGTGACTGAGTTGAGTCCACGGTAATCCACACAGAACCGAAGTTCTGGTGTGGTGCCCGGTGGGGCCGCTTTCGGCACCAACACCACCGGACTAGCCCAAGGGCTACTGGAAGGCTCAATCACTCCCAGTTCTAGCATCTTGGTAACCTCACCCTGGATACTAGCCTTGACTTTATCGGACAGCCGGTAAGACTTGGTTTTTACTGGCGGACTGTCCCCTGTGTCCACATCATGGGTACACAGGTGCGTGATTCCAGGCGTGAGGGAGAACAACGAGGCGTACTGCCTCAAGACCTGGCGGCAGTCCCTCTGTTGCTCTGGGGTCAAGGATGGGGCGAGGACCACTCCCTCTACCGAACCATCCTTCTCATGGGCCGCCAGAAGGTCTGGAAGAGGCTCACTCTCCTCCTCCTCACTTCCATCTGTTATCATTAGGAGAGTGAGTTCTGAACGCTCCTGGTGGGGCTTCAGGCGGTTGACGTGGAACACCCTGTGGGGTTGACGTGGGGTCTTCACATCAACGACATATGTGGTCTGGCCTCTCCTTTCCAAGATCTCAAACGGCCCAGTCCACCGGTCCTGGAGGGCGCTAAGCTCTCCTGGCTCCATGACCCACACCTTCTGTCCAGCGTCTAACTCTACCGTCCGCGCGTTCCGGTCATACCATTTCTTCATGACGGCCTGACTTGCCTCTAGATTGTCCGAGGCCTCCTTCCACAGCTTGGCCACTTGGCTGCGGAATGCCAGCATATAGCTGACCACATCACGGGGAAGCTTCGAGGAAGACTTCTCCCACCCCTCCTTGACAAGACTGAGGGGCCCCCGAACGGGGTGGCCATAGAGCAGCTCAAAGGGGCTGAAACCGACCCCCTTCTGCGGCACCTCTCGGTAGGAGAAGAGCAGACAGGGTAAGAGGACGTCCCACTTCCTTCTCAAGTCCTCGGGTAGGCTCCTGATCATCCCCTTCAAGGTTTTGTTAAAGCGCTCCACGAGTCCGTTCATCTGGGGGTGGTAAGGAGTGGAGAACCGGTAGGTCACTCCACACTCCTTCCACATGGCCTGCATGTAGGCCGACATGAAATTCGTGCCCCTATCTGACACCACGACCTTGGGGAATCCCACTCGGGTAAAAATCCCCATCAGGGCCCGCGCCACCACCGGTGCAGTGATGGTCCTCAGAGGGATTGCCTCCGGGTACCGGGTGGCGTGGTCTACCAGCACCAAAATGAACCTATGTCCTGCAGAAGTCGGCGGGTCCAATGGCCCGACAATGTCAATCCCTACCCGCTCAAAAGGGGTATCGACAACTGGGAGAGGTTCCAGAGGGACCTTCACTTTAGTCCCTGTCTTGCCGCTCGCTTGGCAAGTGGTGCAAGTCTTGCAAAAAGTGTCAGAAGTGACGCGCATCCTGGGCCAGTAAAAATGTGGGACCAGACGCGCAAACGTCTTGTCTTGACCCAGGTGTCCTGCTAGTGGTATTTCGTGTGCCAACTCTAGCAGAAAGGCTCGGTAGCATTGGGGGACCACCACGGCCCTTGAGGACCCATGCACCGGAGCCTTAGGCTCACTGTAGAGGAGACCATCCTCCCAGTAGACATGGTAGTTACCAGTCTCTGTTCCAACTGCTTGGGCTTCGGCCTGTTGCCGCATGCCTTCAAGCGTAGGGCACTCCTTCTGCGCCCGGCAAAATTCCTCCCGGGTAGGCCCTCCTTCCACCTGCCACTCTGCAGGGGTCGGCAGGTCCCCCACGGGAACACCAACCACCTCAGCGGACTCCGGGGTCACCTCCGCGGGCTCCCCATCCATCTCACCGGGTGTCTCCTCCTGGACATCTCCTCGTCCAGCAGTGGGCTGGGCCATTATTTCAGGCTCCAACCCCAGCTGAGTTCCTTGTCGGGCAGCCATGGACCGCGTGACGACGCAAGTCCATCCTGGTAATCCCAACATCTCAGCATGGGCATTGAACTCTACCTCCCTCCAGGCAGTATGTTCCAAGTCGTTGCCCAGCAGACAGTCAACTGGCATGGCAGGGCTCACCGCAACCTTCAACAGACCTGATACTCCTCCCCACTTAAAGGGAACTTGGGCCACGGGGTAATGACCCAGGCTATTATCAGCCATAACAACCGGGTGGAATTCCTCAGGAATCACCTGCTCTGGGGACACCAGCTGACGTCTCACCATCGTCATGCTGGCACCTGTGTCCCTCAGAGCCTCCACCTCCTCCCCGTTCACCAGGACCCTCTGCCGATACTTGGCAGTGTTCGCGGGTACCTGAACCCGTGGGATGATCTCTCTATCCCCCAGGGAAACTAAGGTCAAGCCTGTCCACTCACCTCCCCTACCTAGGGACAACTCCTCCCCAAGCGCTACACTGGCCACCCCGGGGCTCTTACCTCCTGTGGGGGCTGGGGTTCTCTTGCGACACTGGGGATCCCCCTTGTAATGTCCAACCTCCCCGCACTCGTAGCACCGGACAGTTCTGGGCTGCTGACTCCTGTCAGGATAAGTGGGTTTCTGGGATCCAGATTGGGATGGGGAACCTACCCCTCTCCCAGGCGGTCTATTTTGGGGACCTTTAAAGAACTCCCTCTTTTTATCTCCCCCTCTTTCTTCTGGGGGAGCCCCTGTCCACCTTTCGGGGGGTCCGCCCCGGCTCCCTTGTGGGACACCCGAGTGCTGACCCACGTGTCTGCCTCCTCTGCAAGCTCCCTAGGATTGGTCAGCTTGCGGTCCACCAAGTACTGGCGCAGCTCCGGAAAACATTTCTCTAGGAGGTGCTCTCTCAAGAATAGGTCGTACAGCCCTTTGTAATTGTCAACGTTGCTGCCACGCACCCAACCCTCCAATGCCTTCCGGGCATAGTCAAAAAAATCCACCCAGTTTTGTGTGTGAAGCTTGTGGCTGTTGCGGAACTTTTGGCGGTACTTCTCTGGGGTGAGGCCAAACTTCTTGAGCAGGGCCTCCTTCATGATAGGGTAGTTAGTCTGCTCCCCTTATCCAAAGTTAAAAGTGTGTCCCTTACTAGTGGAGGTATGTACCTATAAAGACCTCCCCCCAGTAGCTCTCAGGAACTCTATGGGCCACCAGAGCCACCTCGTAGGCCGCCAACCACTTGTCGATGTCATCACCTACACTAAAACTGGCCATCACCTCTCTGGGTAAATAGAATTTGGGCTCCTGTGGAACCCCAGCAGGTACGCTGCCACCATTCATTTTGCCCTGCATCTCCATCTGCAAGGTCCTGAGCTCTAGTTCCTTCAGGCTAAGCTCATGTACAAGCTTCCTTTCCTCCATGGCTAGCCTTGCCTGTTCTCGCTCCCTTTCCATTCTAGCAAGTTCTAATGTTAATTGCCTTTGCTCCCTTCTGTCCTCAAATTCCTCTGGCGACAAACTTCCCCCTGACGCACTACTGCCTGCCCTGGAACGTCTTCCTGGCAACACATTCTCGCTAACATCAATGTGCAGTAGGTCCAGTTCTCCTGGGTTGTCTGCCTCCCCTGCTCCTCATCCCCTCTTCCCTCCGGGTGGGCCATTACCCATGCCCTCAAAGCTTTCTGAAGCACCTCCTTCCTGGCGCCTCGCTTGACGGCCACCCCCTCTCTAGGCAGAACTCCTTGAGCTGTGTCACCGTATACCGTTCTAGGTTGGCCAACTCAAACTCCATCCTCCTAGGTGGGGTCCCAGACAATTTAAGGAAGGGGTTCTAAACTGTAGGTAACAGGTCTAACGCAGGAATGTACACAATCGGCAATTACCAAAGAATTCCTAGCACTTTCATTACCATAGGTGTCTAATTGCGGCGCACACTGAGTCACTGTAGGGTGCTGCACAAGCACCAGTCCTTATCCAACCGCTGAACACCAATTTGTTGGAACCGGGTTTACCGAGTCCGCCATGGTAGCATGGCGCGAAGCGGGAAAGCACGCGAAGGCAATGTGTAAGGCAGTTGTGCAGCACACTCTTACTTTGACTCAGAAATGCGAACGCAATAACATGACACCACACCAGGCTTTTGTATTTAAAATCAAGATCTTTTATAAATAAATTAAGTTGGCATCAGATGAGGCAGATTAATTCAGATCTACATTCACATTCATTGCATTACTCAATTGGTGCACATTTTAAATAAAGCATCATAGCTCATCAACATTTTAGGCCACTAAGAGGCCGCAGGAATTATCTCCTACACGTAGCACTTAATAATGATCTCAAGGTACGTTAATAAAACAGGGGCCTAGACATGCAGTTCACTTTAACATATTCAATTACTTAAAAGAAGGCTTTTCACTTTACATTTAAATAGGCCTGCATTAATCTAGGCGCGCCCACATTCAGTACAGTGGGCGTCGCAATTCCAGTACACCTGTAACATAAAACACTTCAACTCAATTCAATTAAATACTTTCCCCCTGTGGTAAAAGACTTCGCAGTTAAAAGCATGGCCTAGGCAGTAATTACAATAGGCATCTGCAATAAGTTATTAAATACTGTAGGGAACCCCTCGACATGTCCAGTATCCTGGGGCTTCTATGACCCTTAGGGGTTAACTCTAGGCTAGGCCCACTCCTCTCCGGGGCCTCGCCTCATGGGGAAAGTGTACCCAATTAATTATAGGGTTAATGGTGGCCCCCGGCCCCCAGTGGCGTTTTGTGGGCCCTAGGGGCCTCCTGGGCTCACCTGTCGCTGGTTTGTTGGTCGCGCTTCCTTTGCGACTGGCACTCCCCCAGGCCCGGCCCGTGTTCTGGAGGGCGGGGCCCGGTCGGGGTGCCTCGGCCTTCAGGCCGGACTGTCGGGACGTTGCGGGGGCCGGGATCACCTTCCTCCGGCCCCCGGGATCAAGGGGATGCAGCTGCGGCACGTTGCGGGGGCCGGGATCACCTTCCTCCGGCCCCCGGGTTCAGGTAAGGTCTTGTGCGCAGGCTCGGGGTCTTGGGGAAGGGAGCGGGAGCCGGCAGTCCTCTCCGGCCGGCTCCCCGTCTCCCTCCTCACTGCCGGGGCTCTTCCCGGGCTTCCGTCGGCGCTGGGGGCGTGACTGGGGCCGGCGCCCAATCGTTGCGCGGCCTTCCTGGGGTCACGCCCGGCGACCCCGGTTGCCTGGAGACGGCGTCGGTGGGGCCTGGAGGCCTCGTAGATCGCACTGGCGATTTCTTGGTCCGCGACGGCGGCGGGGGCAATTTCTTCGGCCGCGACGGCGGCGGGGACAATTTCTTCGGCCGCGACGGCGGCGATGAGGGCCCAGGGCCCAGTGGCAATTTCTTCGGCTGCGACGGCGGCGATGGGGGCAATCTGTGGAGGCTTCGGTGAGGGCGCGGACGGCGCACCTCACCACAGAGACTCGAGGGGCTTCCCTCACCTCAGCGCTCCCTTCGGTGAGGGCGCGACGGCGCACCTCACGGCACTTCTCCTCAGGCGGCGACGGCCGCGGCGGTGATCTCTACACAAGGTCAGTGACCTGGGGGTGCCAGAAAGCAGGACGCACCAGCAGCCTGTGGGCAGGGCTGACTGGAAAAGTACTTGGGGGCAGCCCACTATTAGGCAGGAATAGTGAGGGGGTGAAGGTCTAGCGCTTCAGGGTACGGCGCTTTACCTGGTGATCCCCAGTTGGGCAGTTTAGGCTTCAGGCCTGGCTGGACGGTCAGGCCTCCTCAAATGAAGGCGTCTTGCGACTGCTCCAGCTTGGTTGCTTCTTAGGCGCATCTGGTTAGGAGTTTCTTGTCAGAAGTTCCTTATTATAAGTTTCTTGTCAAAGTTTCTTGTCAGAAGTTTCTTGTCATGAGGGGGGGGATGAGTTGGTGGTCTGGGAGTGCTTGATGTTCCTCCCCGCACGCTGAAGGTGGTTCCCTGGGTCCCCTCACACTGGGCAAGGTCAGTGGGTGGTGGGCGTTCCTCAGCTATCTTACTACAGCAGGGCCTCAGCCCTGTCAGCAGCAGTAGTGTAGGTCTCCCCCTAGGCCCTAAAGCCTATACTCCGGCGGAGGTTCTCCCAGGTTCAGTGGTGCCTCATCAACTGACTAGAAAGTTTTCCCTCCAAGCCTTTTATACTCCTAGGTCAGGTGACTCTCCCAAAGGCGGCAAAACATAACTCCTCCCACAGCCCGGAAGGTTCTGGAACCTTCTACATGCCTGGCTATGTGGCCCAGAGGCGGGGATGGAATGGATACTGTATCCCTATACCCCAGCCTGACCCTGGCTACTAGTGTGTATGCGTGTAAGGCCCCTCTGCAGTAGCAGGGGCCTGTGGCAGCCATCTTGAGTGAGAGAGAGCACCTGCACCTCAGCACTGGCTAGCAGTGGCAAGGTGCCCAGAGACCTAGGTCCAGTAAAAATATGGTGGCAAAAATGAGGCGCAAAAGGGAAAAAAAACAGGGAAGGACCACCCTAGGGCTGACAGGTCTAACACCCTCATTTGCGTAGTCTCCACTGGCTGCCTGTCAAGAGAAGAACTGAATTTAAGGCACTAACTCTTGCATACAGAGCACTTAATGATATTGGCCCACAATATCTAAAGAAGAGAGTTCGCAAATATCATCAGTCCAGGACCCTAAGATCTAATCATCGTGAGTGCCTTGTCATCCCCCGTTTTTCTAAGTCCAGAACAGGAGGACGGTCCTTTTCTGTCAAAACCGCGACCTTGTGGAACTCCATGCCTGATCACATCAGAAAAGCCAAATCGGAACTTATCTTCCGGAAGGATTTGAAGACTTGGCTCTTCAGCCTCCCTTAGCAACCTAGGGCTCGACAACTCTAACCTGCCCTCACCTTCTACTGTATCCGCAAGCGCTGGGACACCCCCGTTGGGGGTAGCTGAGCGCTATATAAGCTTAAATACATAAATACATACATACATATGGTCTGCAGGGTTTGTCGGTCCAGCCTGAATTTGCGGATGATATCCTCATTCTCCATGTCTGCCAGGACTGTGAACGGACGATGGATATTGTGCCTCCTCCTCCTAGGACAGATCAAAGTGCACAGATGTCAATGCAGAAGACCATGAAATGTGCATTACATCAATTTTTTCTAGAGACACATTCCCAAGTTTTACAACATGCACCATTAACCGACAGGGCACTTCACAAGTAGGTACACATCAGGCACACTACTCGTACACCTGTCCCCTTACCAGCAGCAATTATCTGTGCACCCCTCCGGCTCATTCGCATGCACAGTGTGATATACTAACAGATATGTGTGCACACCTGTGAGTATGACCCCCAGCATATGTTACTAATTGCAATACTAACTAGCCTAACACACCATGTTGCTGGCCCAGATACACCTCCCAACACAGGTTGCACATGGCACACATCAACTACACACTGACCACCGGCTGAGCGTGGGGGACACGTGTGTGCATGTGCATTACACAATGTGCCAGTTGCTGATGCCCCTAGTTCAGTGAATGAGACAACATTGTGCGTTACATTGCACACACAGACATTGACCATTATCTACATATGCAATGCAACACATTAACTGGATAGTCTACATTTCATTACACAGCACATGTGACATGTGCGAATGTATGTGCCCATGCAATGTATTGGCGACCCATATATGGAATGTGTTGGTGACGTGGAGTGACATGTCCCTTTTTTGCATTTGCCCTCATGAGGACCCTTCAATTGTTGAGACACTGGGCACTGTACATGTTTGCCTATGCATAGAGCTGGAGGACACGTTCGGTGCAGCAAAGCTACTCCACAACTCCATTAACGCTCACTCCAGGCACTGTCTGGCACACATATGGCGGTGCCTACCGCTTGACACCTGCGGACTGGCACCGCCCATACCCCAGGCCCGATCGCGGTAGACACCGCCAGACATGTATGTGACAATGGCAGTCACTATGCACCGCTACCTAAATCACGGTCACTCCAGGCACTGTCTGGCACACATTTGGCGGTGCCTACCGCTAGACACCTGCGAACTGGCACCGCCCATACCCCAGGCCCGATCGCGGTAGACACTGCCAGATATGTATGCGACAATGGCGGTCACTATGCACCGCTACCCAAATCACGGTCACTGCAGGCACTGTCTGGCACACATTTGGCTGTGCCTACCGCTAGACACCTGCGGACTGGCACCGCCCATACCCCAGGCCCGATCGCGGTAGACACCGCCAGATATGTATGTGACAATGGCGGTCACTATGCACCGCTACCCAAATCACGGTCACTCCAGGCACTGTCTGGCACACATTTGGCGGTGCCTACCGCCTGGCCCCTGTGGTGTGTCACCGCCATGGACCATGCCCTTGCAGCCAATGGGAAGCACCCTCGCGGTAGCCTGATGCGGATTTGAAAATCGCGGTAGGCGTGCACCGCCACCGCGGATGCAGTCACTGGAAGCATTCAAAAGATGCACCACCGCGGTAGCGCGCGCCTGGCCCCTGCGGTGTGTCACCGTCATGGACCATGCCCCTGCAGCCAATGGGAAGCACCCTCGCGGTAGCCTGATGCAAGTTTGAAAATCGCGGTAGGCGTGCACCGCCACCGCGGAGGCGGACATTGGATGTTTTTGAATGAGGCAGACCTGGTATACCAATTGCAGCACCCTGGGACCACTGACACAGCCCCAGGGGCCTATATATGTGTGGGAGGGTGCCCCACATTCTCACAGCTACCAGGGATTGCTGACTGACAACCCTCACCTGCTGCTGCTGCCTCCAGGGACTGCTGTCTGCCGCCCTCCACCTGCTGCTGCTGCCTCCAGGGACTGCTGTCTGCCACCCTCCACCTGCTGCTGCTGCCTCCAGGGACTGCTGTCTGCCACCCTCCACCTGCTGCTGCTGCCTCCAGGGACTGCTGTCTGCCACCCTCCACCTGCTGCTGCTGCCTCCAGGGACTGCTGTCTGCCACCCTCCACCTGCTGCTGCTGCCACCTGTCCATTGTGATGTCGAGGACTCAGAAGATCCGTGCCAGTCCCTTCACCAGCGAGGAGCTTGAGGTCCTGGTAGACGGGGTACTTGAACAGTACCCAAGGCTTTATGGTGCCCCTAATGTTGTGGTAAGTCTCCATGACTGTGAGTGAGAGTGCAGGGTGGCCACACGTGGGGTGGAGGTGCTTCTGTATGTGTCAGTGGGTGTGTGGCTCTGACATGCACTGCCTTGCATGCTGACTTCAGCGGGAAGGGCTTTCTGTGCTCTTTCACACGTTTCCCTGCATGCACATCCTGAGTTGAGGGTAATGTGTTGTAGTGTCAGCCATACAGTGCAGCAGCATTTTGGTGATGCAGGAGTCAGGCCAGTGATTGCTTGTGTGAATGGCTGTGTTGCTCCCAATTTTCCCTCTCAGTGTCCGACCACCTGGCCTGCACAGTCCCCGCAGAATGGCACATGTACACATCACATGTGTTGTTTCTTCACGCCTCTTCATCTGAGTCCCATCTCAGACCTGTAGATTGCACAAGAGCAGCCGTGTGGGAAGGGTGTGTGTATGACAGTTGTTGTCACTCTATGTGGGTTCCAAGACACAGTGG
This sequence comes from Calotriton arnoldi, assembly GCA_963921515.1. Lineage (NCBI taxonomy): Eukaryota > Metazoa > Chordata > Amphibia > Caudata > Salamandridae > Calotriton > Calotriton arnoldi. Next base: position 1,329,849 of record CAWUFW010003203.1, on the reverse strand, counting down.
GTCTTCCACAGGGCTAGGACACTTAGGTCTGCGCAGTGTCGGACACAGTGAGTCCCACAACACTACCCATGTGTTACTATCTTATCTATGTCTAGTTGCAGGTGACTATGGACAGTAGATGTGGGCAGACTACACGTTGCTTGCTGTGTTGATATCCTGCATGTGAATGGGATGTGGAGGTACTGTGTCCACCATCCCACATGCATGCATGTACGGCTGTATGTCCAATGACATTGTACCATGTTCAAAGCATTTTTGCATCTGTTACAGTTGTTGCTGGAGTTAGGGATGAGTCACTGTCGTACTACTGCATTTCCTTTGTGTTGGCATTGTACACTGTGTCACTGATGTTTTACCCCTCTTGTCTCCCATGCCTGCAGCTGAAGGTCCACCAGCGTAAAGCCGTGTGGAGGGCCATTGCCTCCAGAGTGCGAGATCTGGGTGTGTCAAACCGAAGGCGCACCCACTGTCATAAGAGGTGGGACGACATCTGCCGGCTGAGCAAGAACGTGGCCGAGATGACGCTGGGGCTGCTCCCTCAGACTGGCAGGTTGTATAGGCGCAGCATGACACCACTGATGGCCCGCATCCTGGCTGTCACACAACCGGAGCTGGACAGGCAATTGAAGGAGCATCAGCAGCAAGCTAGGGGTGAGTATGTGTTGCAGGCTGCCTTTGGCTGGGGGTGGGTGCATGTATCCACAGACTGTGCAAATTGTCAGATATGTGACGTTCACACATTGTGGTGCAATGTTTTGTCAGTGGCCTCTGTGCTGGGTGTATCTGCCATGCATTTGCCCTACCTGTGCTTCATGTAGTCATGTTAGCACTGTGCATCTCTCTTGCATTTGGAGTTGTGGCCCTCAGGTACCTTCTGCAGTGGGGTAGTGTGTGAATTCACATGGATGGAAATGGCAGTGTGCCTATTATGAGTGTGTTTCAATGAATACGTACAATGCCTGTCCTCAGATTCCTGCCGCTCAGTCACCTGAGGCCAATGTGGAACAGTACTTGTGCCCGTGAACACGACATGGTGGATGGCATGAGCGCAGGGCCATTGTGGAATGTTATGTTGTGGTCTGCGTGGTCCCCTACCGCTCCATCCATGTAGGTAATTGGCACCATGTTGTGGTGTTCATCCTTGCCCCATCAGGACAGTGTGTGTGCACAGGGCATCTTGTGGATGTGTCTGAAGTGTGCCACCGGCAGTAAGGTGTGCTGTGTGAGTCACATGGATCACTCATGGCTGGATTTGTGTTTGACATGCACCGTTAGCTTGATAATTGGGGTGGCAAGATATATATTTTCACAGGGTGTCATGCAACCTGGTGTACTAATCTTCTGTAATGCAGATTTGCTTGCACATGTTACTTCTGTTGATGCCACTTAACTAACAGCATGCAGCATCTCCCGTGTGCACAGAGGGACAGGGGACGGACACCAGTGGTGAGGCATCCAGTACAACAGCCGCACCGGAGCAGACTGACACAGATGTGACCAGCGCAGAGGAGGGGGACAGGAGTATGCTAGAGGATTCACAGCCGGAGACACAAAGCTCTACATCATCAGACGCCAGCGGTGACGCATCCATGTTGGGGGGTACAGGGAACGGGGACTCAGCCTCCTCTTAGGCCACACAGCGTCCAGTGCCCAGCCTCCCTTCAACCTCCACTGGTGCTGCCCGTGTCAGCATGGTTAGGAAGAGAAGAGTCACCTTCACCACAGGCACTGCTGCCCCAGCCCATGTGAGCCCTGCTGCCCTCAGTGCTGAGTCAGTCGAGCTATTGCGCCAGCTGTGTGTGGGGCAGACAGCACTTCTCAATGCCTTCCAAGACCACGACAAAAAGTTGGGGCAGGTGCTAGCTTTCATGGAGGGCATACATTCCGATGTGGGTGGGCTCCACCGGACTGTGCAGTCATTATCCTCAACTGTGACAGCAGCCCTGCAACAGGCACATAGTCAGAGTGCGGCGCCCGTCCCTTTGTCCGGCCCTGTGTCACTGTGCACCTCTGACGACAGTGACAATGCTAAACAGACCCCAAAGTCCCGATACAGCACACGCAGCAAACAGGAGCAGCAGCAGCACAGGCAGACTAGGGCGCAGACACCATCACCACATAAGAGTAAGGCCACCCCAGAGCGCAGGGAGAAAAGTCCGTCAGGCGACAGCAAGGGCCACAAAGCAAAGAAGCAAGCCTCAGGGTCACAGGCCTCACCGTCCTCCCCCGCCAAAGACTCCCCTGTCCCAAAGCCAGCTCACAGAGGCAAGATGAACGTTTCTGCACCCACTGACAAGGTGTTGCCTGCAAACATTACACAGGATGAGGGCCCCATGGGTGATCCACCCTTGACCTCCACTCCCATCCCAAGCCCTGTGAAGCCAGCACGGGAGGACACTGTAGGGGGCAAACCGAGTACACAGGGGAAGGCAAGGCGGCGGAAAGCCCCCGGCAAGCGCACAGCGGGATCCAGCATGTCCCCAGAGGGAGGGTCACCATCCGCACCAGCAGCAGCTTTGGTGGTGGGCTCACCTGTTGTGTCCACACCAGTTCCCATTGATACCCAGGCAGGGAAGCCTTTCAGGATCCCCAAGAAGTGGAAAGGCACCCCTCCACAATCTCCTGCACACACTGTGTCTCAGCAGAGCATGAGTCCACCTCCCCGTGCCACTACCCCACCTGGTCCAAGCAGCCCCCCAGCTTCCCACAGCAGAGATGGCTCTTCCACAGTTGTTCCTACCACTGCCCAGGGCAGCCCTCCAACTGACCCCAACACACAGTCAGCTCCAAGCCGAACACACAGCCCCATCTGAGTGGTGGTCACCCTCAGACACCTGTGTGTCCACAGCGGTGCCTGTGGTGGCCATTGTCAGCCCCATGACTCAGTGGCTGGGCATGGCATGGTACAGTTGCACACATTCCCTGTGCAGCTTCTGATGTCCCCACTCTGCACATTGTACTGGCCACTGGCCTTGTTGTTCTCTGCTATTTGCTCCCTGGCTGTGCAGCTTCTCATGTACCTCACCTGCACTGTGTCCTGGCCACTGGCCTTTTTGTTCACTGCTGTTTGCCCCCTGCCTGTGCAGCTTCTCATGGACTTCATCTGCACATTGGACTGGCCACTGGCCTTGCTGTTCACTGCTGTTTGCCCCTTGCCTGTGCAGCTTCTCATGTACCTCACCTGCACTGTGTCCTGGCCACTGGCATTGCTGTTCCCTGCTGTTTGCCCCATGCCTGTGCAGCTTCTCATGTACCTCACCTGCACTTTGGACTGGCCACTGGCCTTGTTGTTCACTGCTATTTGCCCCTTGCCTGTGCAGCTTCTCATGTACCTCACCTGCACTTTGGACTGGCCACTGGCCTTGTTGTTCACTGCTGTTTGCCCCTTGCCTGTGCAGCTTCTCATGTACCTCACCTGCACTTTGGACTGGCCACTGGCCTTTTTGTTCACTGCTGTTTGCCCCCTGCCTGTGCAGCTTCTCATGGACTTCATCTGCACATTGGACTGGCCACTGGCCTTGCTGTTCACTGCTGTTTGCCCCTTGCCTGTGCAGCATCTCATGTACCTCACCTGCACTGTGTCCTGGCCACTGGCCTTGCTGTTCACTGCTGTTTGCTCCCTGGCTGTGCAGCTTCTCATGTACCTCACCTGCACTTTGGACTGGCCATTGGCCTTGTTGTTCACTGCTATTTGCCCCCTGCCTGTGCATCTTCTCATGTACCTCACCTGCACTGTGTCCTGGCCACTGGCCTTGCTGTTCACTGCTGTTTGCTCCCTGGCTGTGCAGCTTCTCATGTACCTCACCTGCACTTTGGACTGGCCACTGGCCTTGTTGTTCACTGCTATTTGCCCCCTGCCTGTGCAGCTTCTCATGTACCTCACCTGCACATTGGACTGGCCACTGGCCTTGCTGTTCACTGCTGTTTGCCCCTTGCCTGTGCAGCTTCTCATGTACCTCACCTGCACTGTGTCCTGGCCACTGGCCTTGCTGTTCACTGCTGTTTGCCCCTTGCCTATGCAGCTTCTCATGTACCTCACCTGCACTTTGGACTGGCCACTGGCCTTGTTGTTCACTACTGTTTGCTCCCTGCCTGTGCAGCTTCTCATGTAAATACTGTGCATATTGAAATGCCCACTGGCCTTGCTGTTGCCCAAATTTGTTGTCTCAATATGCAAATTGTGAATAAACACAGTTGGTCCTGCTGTGAGTTGTCAGTGTCTTTCCTGAATGAAGTTGTTTCTGTGTGTGCATGGTTTACTGTGTCACATGCTCAGTATGCCACTTCAACATTGCCAATAGGTTGTCTCACATTTCATTTTTTTTGCAGGGGTGGGAGGCACTTCATTTCTACCTGACTGTGATACTTATGAGTGCAGTGCAGGTGGTTGGCAATGAATTGTTGTCATCATCCTTCTTTGCTCATGTTATCTATGGTGGACACATGTCAGGTTTGTGGGCAATGGCAGCACAGGGTGGGAGTTTGGGCACAGGCTTACAGGCAGGCAGGCCAGGGTCATGGGTCTGTGTGAGCTTCCTTTCTGTGTGCCAATCAGTGTAGGTGTATGGACATCTTGTGGTGTTGAGTTATCCAGGTCCCATGGCTTACTTCCAATGTGTGCACTAGGGTGGTGGGGAGGTGTATGGTGTGAAGGGGGTGACTTTGTTGTGACTGTGGATATGTGTGCACCTGCATTGTCAACTACTGCCATGTGTCACCCTGGAGTGGTGTGCCTGTATGTGTACTTGTTGAGCCCTGTGGTTGTGTTTTGTGCACTTGGCAGTATTGTGTGGTGCTGTTGTGAGAGGAGGTATGTGTGACATATCCTACTTGTGCTTGGCTGTCATGTAGTGTGTCACTGGGCCCTGTGTGTTGTGCAGCAGACATTCTCTTGTCCAGTATTTGGATGCCTATGTGTGGCTGGTCAGTGTTTGAGTTCAGGGCCTTCCTTTCATCCCTGTGCCTATACATGGGTGTCTTTGCTGTCTCCAGGAGTTGTTGCATTGAGGTGACCGTGGTTTGTGTTGACTGACTGTGTCAGCCATGTGTGCTGTGATGGGCTGTGTGTGTTCTCACATGTGTCTTGTCTTGCATTAGCATCACACATGCTTGATGGTTGTGTCACTGCCCTTCCATTTGTGGGCACCTCACTTTGGCTTTCCTATATGTTGTCCTCCATTACTGCTGGCATGTGGTGTGTGTATGTGGCTGTGAGTCAGGGTGGTGTGTGTGTGTGACTTGTCAGGTAGTGTGTGCAGTGAAGTGTTTGGTCCTCATCTGTGTGTGTGTACATTTTGTGCCTGGCCTCAGTGTTCTTGGCTTGTGTGTGATGTTGCTGTGGTGTGTGTGTTGGCTGGGGCCTGGGCTTTGGTGCTATGTGTTCCTGTGCAAAGGGTCCTGCTGTGGCTGTATATGCAGTTGTTGGGACGTGGGGCATGGTGTGGCTTTAGTTGTGTGGTTGTTGTGCAGTAGTGGCACTTGAGAGGCACATGTTGTGTCCCTTCAGGGAGGTAGCTAGTGTGTTGTGGTTGGAGTTGTGGCTCTGTGCTATTTGTACGCTGCCCTTGGCAGGCGCTGGCCCTGGGCTCTGCGTTGTGTGAATGGTTTCCTGCATACTGACCGCGGCGGTGACGTGACCGGGAATTTTGTTCATGATGGCGGAACATGGGTGGGCAGTATGTGGCGAGGTGTGTTTGTGACAGGTGGGACATGTGTGTGTGCAGTGATGGCTGTGTGCCTGTCCCCACAGGGGTGTGTGGTGTTCCCATGCGACGTTTCCCACCCTGGAGCTGTGTATTGTGTTACTTGCACTGTTGTGTCTGTACGTACCTGCGGTGGCGTCTGCGGCGGACGATGGCTTGCAGGTGGTTTATCATGTACAGCACCGGGATGGCGTGTAGGGCAGGATCCATCACGATGTGTACCGGGTGTCTCTTTTCTGTCTCCGCTGTGGTGTCTCCGCCGTCTCTCGCTGTGCGGTTTCTCCGTCGCGGTGCGCTGCCATGTTTCCGGCATCGTAATCTCTTCGGCGTACGGGACGTCATTCCGCACGGCGGTGTGTGGTGATTGGCTCACTCCGCCGCGGTGGCGGGAGCACTTTGATGGCGGTCGGCATCGCACCGCGGCGGACGGGAAATGGGCAATGTGTGGCCATCCTAATATGGCGGGCGTGTAGACCGCTGGCGGCGTGCGGTAAATGGGTGTTACCGCCACCGCCGGCCCCTTAGTTTGGTTTCTTCAATGTTGATGGGCTTGTTTTGGTTATTGTGGTTGAGGATGTGTTCCTCTACTTTGGTTGGTTTATATGGTTTAATCTGTTGAGAATTGTATAGAAAAAAAACTGTTTGATTGTATGCTTGATAAAGAACAGAAATTAAAATGTGAAATTTACAGTTCAAACTTTAACATTTTAATTTAAGTACAATCAATTTGCCTCCACCTCCATCCATCACTTTCCCTGAGGCAAGCACCTGTCGGAGTAGGAATAGTAAATTTGCCCCACCACCATCCAACACTTTCCCTGAGGCAAGCACCAGTCGGAGTAGGAATAGTAAATTTTCCCCCACCACTATCCAGCACTTTCCCTGAGGCAAGCACCTGTCGGAGTAGGAATAGTAAATTTGCCCCCACCACCATCCAACACTTTCCCTGAGGCAAGCACCGGTCAGAATAGGAATAGTAAATTTGCCCCCACCACCATCCAGCACTTTCCCTGAGGCAAGCACTTGTCAGAGTAGGAATAGTAAATTTACCCCCACCACCATCCACCACTTTCCCCGAGGCAAGCACCGGTCGGAGTAGGAATAGTAAATCTGCGCCCACCACCATCCAGCACTTTACCCGAGGCAAGCTCCTGTCTGAGTAGGAATAGTAAATTTGCCCCCACCACCACTTTCCCCGAGGCAAGCACCTGTCGGAGTAGGAATAGTAAATTTGCCCCACCACCATCCAACACTTTCCCCGAGGCAAGCACCTGTCGGAGTAGGAATAGTAAATTTGCCCCACCACCATCCAACACTTTCCCCGAGGCAAGCACCTGTCGGAGTAGGAATAATAAATTTGCCCCACCACCATCCAACACTTTCCCCGAGGCAAGCACCTGTCTGAGTAGGAATAGTAAATTTGCCCCCACCACCATCCACCACTTTCCCCGAGGCAAGCACCTGTTGGAGTAGGAATAGTAAATTTGCCCCCACCACCATCCAACACTTTCCCCGAGGCAAGCACCTGTCTGAGTAGGAATAGTAAATTTGCCCCCACCACCATCCACCTCTTTCCCCGAGGCAAGCACCTGTCGGAGTAGGAATAGTGAATTTGCCCCCACCACCATCCAGCACTTTCCCCGAGGCAAGCACCTGTCGGAGTAGGAATAGTGAATTTGCCCCCACCACCATCCAGCACTTTCCCCGAGGCAAGCACCGGTTGGAGTAGGAATAGTACATTTGCCCCCACCACCATCCAGCACTTTCCCCGAGGCAAGCATCTGTCGGAGTAGGAATAGTAAATTTGCCCCCACCACCATCCAGCACTTTCCCTGAGCATGTTCCCTGAAGCAAAGTCATGAAGGTGATAAAATAGTAATTTTAAAACATATCACTGATCAGTGTCTGCGAATATATTATTTCTGATATCAATAAAGTTGTTTTTTTGGTTCAGATCATTTTTTACAGTTTACTTACATTTGATTCTGTAAAGGTTTGTTTGTTCTAGGTAGGTCTTTGGTGTTGATTTATGTCCAATCTCTGTTAATATCAAAAGTAAAAAAAATGTAATCTTTTTTTTTTGCTTATTGACATTTTACTTTTAAATACATGTTGTTCTTTTTTTCACTTACTTGTCAATGGAAAGATAATTTCATCAATATCTGCTTTAGATTAGGGGCTGTTTTTCAAAATCAGTAAATGCTGTAAATAAGTTAAAAATATATTGTAAGTACTTGTGAATTAGGTGTATTATTTGGAAGCTGTTTACTTATAAACGTACACTTACTTCGGTCTGTAGATGGCAGTGTTCAACTGGAAAATCGGCAAAATTATCCTGCTACTCCTGCTGTGTGTGGTCACCATGGAAGTCAGTTTACCACTGAGCACAAAATGATGGACGGCTTCTTTTATACGTTTTTTAGGGGTAAACGAGAATTTAAAAGAAAATATGTTTTGGAAACAGTTTTTTCGCGTGATTCACGACCTGACAGAATGTATATTTATTTTGTCATGAGTAAAAATTTTCATTTAGACCTTCCTTCTCGGAATGTCAGCCATTTTGAGTAGATGCTGGCTCAGGGGCTGTAATAAAAATAGTTGAAGGACTGCCGTTTTATGTGTTTCAAAATGATTGTATGTATAATCTCTTTTAGACTCTGACATTAGTCTGGTTTTTTTTTTAAATGCTAGAAATATGTTTCATTTTCGCCTTTTTTTGAAAAAATTTCTAGATTTTTATTATTAATACCCAGGTATTTTAATGGATAAGTACTATAAAAATACCCTGGTATTAAAATTAATACCTGGGTATTAATAATCTCCCACACCCAAAACCCCTCATTCCCTTGCATCCCGTCCAAGGGGATGGATGCAAAAAAAAATAACTAACTGAAAATGTAATTATAAAAATCAAAACATATTATGCATTGTAATGGTATGCGTAGTATTAGTATGCATTGTAATGGAATGCGTTGTTATGGTAGTTTTAATATATCTCAATGAACATGCGTTGTAATAGTATGCGTTGTAAAGGTATTTGCATTGTAAAAACTGCGATGTAAAAGTATGCATTGTAATGGTATGCGTTGTAACGTCATATATTCATCTATGAGGCCTGGGGATGTCTCTTGGAGCATGGTTGGGTATGGGGGAAATGGCTGGGTACGTATGTTTGTTGATCTGTTGCCTCTGAACCATATTATACAACCTTTTTGGCGTGTATAGTGGTTCACTGCAGTATCACTTTCTACTTGTGTCATGTTGTACCTTCTATGCAAAAATTCAATAATGTATGTTTATCAAAAAAATCTGGAGTTTTCCCACCTGAATTGGGTCTGTTAGCATGTATGGCTAAATAGCACACATTCAGAATTTAACACATGCACTAAAAACTGATTCTTGGAGCACAGTATTGTAATAGTCTGAGTTGTACCTGCATTAACTATGGAACAGTACTTTATTGTTCCATGGAATGCGGCTGCACTCACAAGAGCCGGGGTTTCCAAAGTTGGCAGTTGGAATCCGTGAGCTGTGTGCTGGCTGCGCTGCGTCGCAGCTTTGTTTTATTTAAAATAAACTTGAACAAATTTCTCTGCCCACGTTTGTTTATTGCGATGAATTTATCACAATTTTGTTGACGCCGATCTTAGCGGGGCTGCGGCTGTACCCACGATGAAGGAAACAGCAGAGACAATGGGAACTGGAGAAACGTACCTTATCTTCTCATTGGATACCCATGAGCTGCTGCTTTGCGAACAGTTTGTACAGGATTACTGCCATCAGGTCAGACTGCCGATTCAGTTATTTGGAGCCACTCGATATTGCGAAGCACAGGGAAAGGGAAGTTGAATGTGATGACGTTTTGACGTCCGACGTGAATTCCAGTAACGCCCATTTTCCCAAATCTTTGTCGTTTATACGTGCACTGTTCAGCTGATGGTGAGGAGTGCTGATTATTGAAAGAGATTCTCGTCGCACAAGCAAGCAGTTCCATTTTGAGACAGTGAAGTCAGCAGTTAATAACATTAGAGTCTGGTATTGAGATACTCATTTAAACATTGACAGTTTTTCAGGAAGGTTGTAGAGGTTGACAGTGATGCACATGTGATACAGCTGACAGGCTAACAGTGACACGCACACTTGGTACTAGCATGTGTATTTTAAAACATTTACTTGTACATTTGTAACGACAAGGACCACTGTATGGATTAGTCAAACCTGCGACAGTGACACGCACACTTTGCTTTAGCTTGTTTTCATTATTACAGGCAGTGGATATTTTTGATGCTCTTAATTATCAAAGTTTCCCTGTTCCAAAACTAACATTATTTAAAAAAAAAAAAAAAAACCTTCATAATTTAGAAGTGCATTGGGACATAATGGTTGTTTCTTCCAGTTTTTATGTGTACTATTTTTTTTCTTGGAGATTGTGGTTGTTTAAGTTCATAACTATTGTCTCCACTAATTCTATATAACATGCTGTCAGTGGCACCACCACCGCCGTTTTTGGAGTCGCCAGGGGCACCACCTGTAACTTGGAGAAATTGGTTTGATGCCTTCCAGACCTATCTAGGATCCATTGGCGCATCAAGGTTTAGAGCAGAATGGAAGACATGCTTATTGTTACACTAAATTGGTTTCGAGGGACGATCAATATTCAAACACTTACCAGAGGTGACATGGCCAGAAGGGGAAGTTGTGGATGAGTATATGGTTGCTATAAAGAAACTTGAGACAAGGTTTGAGGTGCAACCCAGTACAGTCGTATTGCGCCACAAGTTTTTTATGAGGAAGCAGTTTCCGGGTGAAAATGTTGACACCTATGTGTCTGCACTTCGAAGACTGGTTGCAGAGTCTAATTTTGGGAACTTCACGGACCAATAGGTTTGTCAATCAATCAATCAATCAGGAACTTGTAGAGCGCACTACTCACCCGTGAGGGTCTCAAGGTGCTAGGGGGGAGGAGGGGTGCTGCTACTGCTCGAATAGCCAGGTCTTGAGTAGCTTCCTAAAGGTAAGAAGGTCTTGGGTCTGCCGTAGGAGGATGGGGAGGGTGTTCCAGGTCTTGGTGGCGAGAACGATCTGCCGCCGGAGGTCGCTCTTCGGATGCGGGGGACGGTAGCGAGGGCGCGGTCGGCGGAGCGGAGCTGGCGGTTCGGGGTGTAGAAGGTGAGTCGTCTGTTGAGGTATGCTGGTCCGGTGTCGTGGAGTGCTTTGTGTGCGTGGGTGTGGAGTTTGAAGGTGATCCTCTTGTTGACAGGCAGCCAGTGCAGGTCTCTCAGGTGGGGTGTGATGTGGCTGTGTCGAGGGATTTCGAGGATCAGGCGGGCCGAGGCGTTCTGTATGCGTTGCAGTCGTTTCAGCAGTTTGGCCGGGGCTCCCGCGTAGAGGGCGTTTCCGTAGTCCAGCCTGCTGCTGACGAGGGCCTGGGTGACCGTTCTTCTTGTGTCGGTGGGGATCCACCTGTAGATCTTGCGGAGCATGCAGAGGGTGTTGAAGCAGGAGGATGAGACGGCGTTGACTTGCTTGGTCATGGAGAGCGTTTAGTCGAGGATGAACCCCAGGTTGCGTGCGTGGTCGGTGGGTATCGGTAATGCTCCCAGGGCAGTCAGCCACCAGGAGTCGTCCCAGGCTGAGGGGGTGGAGCCGAGGATGAGGACCTCCGTCTTGTCTGAGTTCAGCTTCAGGCGACTGTTCTTCATCCATTCGGCGACGGCTTTCATTCCTTCGTGAGATTGGTTTTGGCGGTGAGGGGGTCCTTGGTGAGGGAGAGGATCAGCTGTGTGTCGTCGGCGTAGGAGATGATGTTGAGGTCGTGCAGTCGGGCGACGTGGGCGAGCGGGGCCATGTAGATGTTGAACAATGTCGGGCTGAGGGATGATCCTTGGGGTACGCCGCAGATGATCTCAGAGGCTTCGGAACGGAAAGGGGGGAGGCGGACGCTCTGGGTTCTGCCGGAGAGGAAGGAGATGGTCCAGTCCAGAGCCTTGTCTCGGATCCCTGCGTTGTGGAGGCGTGTGCGTAGGGTGCGGTGGCAGTGTCGAAGGCGGCTGATAGGTCCAGGAGGATGAGGGCCGCGGTTTCGCCGTTGTCCAGCAGGGCCCTGATGTCATCGGTGGCGGCGATGAGGGCAGTTTCGGGGATGTGGTTGCTGCGGAACCCAGACTGGGACGGGTCCAGGATGTTGTTCTCCTCGAGGTAGCGGGTCAGCTGTTTGTTGACGGTTTTCTCGATGACCTTTGCCGGGAACGGGAGTAGGGAGATGGGCCGGAGGTTCTTGAGGTCCCTCGGATCAGCCTTGGGTTTCTTGAGCAAGGCGTTGATCTCGGCGTGCTTCCAGCTCTCCGGGAAGGTCGCGGTCTCGAAGGAGATGTTGATGGCCTTGCGGAGATGGGGTGCGATGGTGGCGCTGGCTTTGTTGAAGATGTGATGTGGGCACGGGTCTGATGGGGAGCCGGAGTGGATGGTGTTCATGATTTTGATGATGTCGTCGTCGTTGATGTTAGTCCAGGTGAGCAGGGGGTCGTTGTGGGTGGTGGCCGTGGGGTCTGAAGTGTCGTTGGCTGTCGTGGTGGTCTGGTTGTCGAAGCTGTCGTGGATGTCTGCGATCTTGCGATGGAAGAAGGTGGCCAGGGAGTTGCACAGGTCTTGCGATGGTGGGATGTCGTTGGTGTTGGAGAGTTCCTTCACGATGTTGAAGAGCTCTTTGCTGTTGTGTGCGTTGTTGTCGAGGCGGTCCTTGAAGGAGGTCCTTTTGGCGGATCTGATGAGGTGATGGTGTTGGCGCATGGCGTTCTTGTGAGCTGCGTGGTTCTCCGGTGTCTGTTCGCGGTGCCATTTCTTCTCTAGTTTTCGGCAGGTTTGTTTGGAAGTCTGGAGGTCCGCAGAAAACCAGCTGGCATTCTTGTTGGTGCGTCTGTTGGAGGGTTTCTTGATCGGGCGAGAGTGTTGGCGCAGTCGTCGATCCAGCGCCTGAGGTTGCTGGCGGCGATGTCGGGGTCGGCGGGTGGGCTTTGGGCGAGGGCGGTGTTTAGCTGGTCTTCAGTGATTTTGCTCCAGCAGCGGCGGGGGATCTGTTGGGTGCGGTGGTGCGTGGTGGGTTTCCGGAAGGTGAAGTGGATGCAGAGATGGTCGGTCCAGTGGAGTTCGGTGGTGTGGCTGAAGGAGACGTGGGAGCTTGCGGAGAAGATGGGGTCGAGCGTGTGTCCGGCGGAGTGGGTGGGCGTTGTGACGAGCTGTCTGAGTCCGAGGTTGGCGAGGTTGTCGATCAGGGTGATGGAGTTGGTGTCGTTGTTGTTCTCGAGGTGGAAGTTCAGGTCTCCGAGGAGGATGTAGTCCGTGGAGGCAAGGGCGTGCGTGCTGACGAAGTCGGCGATGGAGTCGCTGAACTGAGGCCGGGGGATCTGTAGATCAGAGTTCCTCTGAGGGTGGTGTTGGGATCAGTGTGGATCTGGAAGTGCAGGTGTTCGGCGGTGCTGAGGGTGTCATCGGCGTTGGTCGAGACCTTGAGGGTGTACTTGTGGATGATGGCGATTCCACCTCCTACTCCGTTGGTGCGGTCTCTGCGGGTGATCTTGTAGCCGTCCGGGATGGCTATGGCGATGTCCGGTGCCGAGGAGTCGTTCATCCAGGTCTCTGTCAGGAAGGCGACGTCCGGGGAGGATGTGTCGAGTAGGTCCCAGAGTTCAACAGCGTGTTTGCGTGCGGAGCGGTGTTCAGTAGTATGCATCTGAGGTGGTTGCGTCCTGTCCTGGTTGGCGGGTTGGCGGCTTGGAGACTGGTGAAGCTGCAGCTCTGGCAGGAGAAGGGACCTTTGGTGTGCTTCGGGTCGGCCAGGAAGCGAGTGTGCAGTCGTCCGGTGTTGAGTGCGTGGAGGGTGCTGGCGTCGTAGCGGCGTCGGGAGTCGTGGCGTTTGCGGGGGCCAGGGGGTCTGGCGCTGGGCGCGGTCCAGGCGCGGACGGGTGCAGACGGGCTTGTCTTAGGCGCGCCTTCGTCGCGCCAGCAGCGCGGCCGCCATATAAGGGGAGGTGGGAGGGAGGAGCAGCTAGGAGGCGGGAGCGGGGCGGCGAATGGGCTAGCAGGGGGGCGGGGCCGCAGGGGATGCAGCGGCGGGAGAAACGGGCGGAGAAATCAACAGAAGGGCACAGTACAGTACGAGAGGAAAAACGGGGGAATAAAAATAGAATGAAACAGAATAAAAACACAGAATGAGACACAATACAACACAGTAAAGGAGGCAAAATTACAGCAAGGCAAACAGGCACAGAACCTACGGCCTACCACTGGCCTCGAACTTCTGGCAGCGGCAGCAGCGGGCTAGGGGGGCGCGGACACACAGGTGGTGCTGTGTGGCGTGAGGAGCGACCTGCCTGAGAACAGGGTCAAGGGTCGCTCTCCTCACCGCGCAGCGGCCGCCATATAAGGGGAGGTGGGAGGGAGGAGCAGCTGGGAGGCGGGAGCGGGGCGGCGAATGGGCTAGCAGGGGGGCGGGGCCGCAGGGGACGCAGCGGCGGGAGAAACGGGCGGAGAAATCAACAGAAGGGCACAGTACAGTACGAGAGGAAAAACGGGGGAATAAAAATAGAATGAAACAGAATAAAAACACAGATTGAGACACAATACAACACAGTAAAGGAGGCAAAATTACAGCAAGGCAAACAGGCACAGAACCTACGGCCTACCACTGGCCTCAAACTTCTGGCAGCGGCAGCAGCGGGCTAGGGGGGCGCGGACACACAGGTGGTGCTGTGCGGCGTGGGGAGCGACCTGCCTGAGAACAGGGTCAAGGGTCGCTCTCCTCACCGCGCAGCGGGCGCCATATAAGGGGAGGTGGGAGGGAGGAGCAGCTGGGAGGCAGGAGCGGGGCGGCGAATGGGCTAGCAGGGGGCGGGGCCGCAGGGGACGCAGCGGTGGGAAAAACGGGCTGAGAAATCAACAGAAGGGCACAGTACAGTACGAGAGGAAAAACGGGGGAATAAAAATAGAATGAAATAGAATAAAAACACAGAATGAGACACAATACAACACAGTAAAGGATGCAAAATTACAGCAAGGCAAACAGGCACAGAACCTACGGCCTACCACTGGCCTCGAACTTCTGGCAGCGGGCTAGGGGGGCGCGGACACACAGGTGGTGCTGTGCGGCGTGGGGAGCGACCTGCCTGAGAACAGGGTCAAGGGTCGCTCTCCTCACCGCGCAGCGGCCGCCATATAAGCGACGCAGCGGCGGGAGAAACGGGCAGAGAAATCAACAGAAGGGCACAGTACAGTACGAGAGGAAAAACGGGGGAATAAAAATAGAATGAAACAGAATAAAAACACAGAATGAGACACAATACAACACAGTAAAGTAGGCAAAATTACAGCAAGGCAAACAGGCACAGAACCTACGGCCTACCACTGGCCTCGAACTTCTGGCAGCGGCAGCAGCGGGCTAGGGGGGCGCGGACACACAGGTGGTGCTGTGCGGCGTGGGGAGCGACCTGCCTGAGAACCGGGTCAGGGTCGCTCCCTAATTTATAAGTCATGGTACAAATAAGGCCATCCAACAGAATTTGTTGTCTTTGGAAGATCCAACATTGGAAGAGACATTACGCATTGCCAAGAGCATTGAGACGTCCCAGATATCAGTGAAAGAATTGGAAGAGAAGAGTGATGCTGTGAACGTCTTGAAGGGAAAAGAGAGTAGTGACTCTAGAGTTATTAGGAGCAAAGATAACAGAGAATCAGGAATGCAAGGAACATCAAATAGAAACAGATTTTTTAGCCAGACTAATATTTGTTTTAGATGTGGCTACTCTGGGAGGTAGTGGGTGCCCTGCAAAGTCTGTTTCTTGCGGGTTATGCAACAAAGTTGGTCATTTCGCAAAGGTGTGTCAGAGGTTCAAGAAAGGGTTAGGAAAAAGTGTAAATGTGGTTATGGATAATTCATGTGATGCATCCGAAGATTGTCTTGATCAAATACAGAATGATTTACGGGATATGGTTGTGGTGGCTGGTGATGAGAAGGTGGAGAATGTCGACTCATCTTAGTGAGTGGATCCTTATGTTGATGTGTTGGTGGGAACCAGAGTGATCAAGTCAATCACTGAAGAGCCCTTTAATGAAAACTGGCCAGACAGACTCTTAGAACCTCCAGACCATGCTCCTATTTCCTATGAGGGCAGGAAAATTGAACTTGCAAGGTTTTTTGAAGAAACCATGGTTTTCAGAGGAAGAACCATTTTGGGGGAAATGTATGTGGCAATTAAAGGTTTGTCAATTCTTGGATGGTTTCATCATGCTCTATTCAAAATGGTTCTGAGACCGGGTACTAAAGACCAAGTTTCAGTCATTTGTGAAGGCAATATCCAAGAGTTAAAAGAGAAATACCCTTTAGTATTTTGAGAGGACATGGGCATTATCAAAGGGTTTTGCGACAGAATCAAGGCATAGGAGGGTTCCATTCCTGTGAAAAATAAATTACGCAGTGTTCCGTTTTCCATCAGGGGGATCTGGAAAAAGAATTGAAAGGGTTGTGTGACAGAGGAATCATACAACCAATTGAGTCCTCACTTTGGTTGTCTCCGTTGGTCGTTGCATGCAAACGGAATGGAGATTTGAGAGTTTGTGTAGATTTACGCAGTTTGAGCAAGGCCATTTGGGTAGATTCTCATCCCCTACCCAAGATTTCAGATTTGTTAGCTCTCATTACTGGGGCAAAATGGTTTAGTAAGTTGGATCTCGCTTCAGCATACAACCAGGTGGTATTAGAGCCTAGTTCAAGACATTACACTGCTTTTGGGTCTCCACTGGGAACATTCCAATATTGCAGGATGCCGTTCTGCTTGGCTTCAGCCGCGGCAGACTTCCATAGGGTGATGTATCAACTTCTGAAGGAGGTCCAAGGGGTAGCAGCGTTTCAGGACGATGGTTTGATTTATGCACCATCTGTTGCTGATCATAACAAAATTCTCGAGCAAGTATTGAGTATTTTCCAGGAAAATGGGGTGCTCAGGATTGAAAAGTGTGAATTTCTCAAGGACAAGGTTGAATATCAGGGCCATGTGGTGTTGGGTGATGGTATTAAACCAAGACCAGCGCTGGTTGATGCCATCATCAATGATGTAGCACCAGTGGACAAGACAACACTGAAGTCTTTTATGGGATTGTGTGAATTCTATGCTAAGTTAATTCCTGATTATGCCACTCATGTAAATGTTTTAAATGGTCTGGTGAACAAAAATGTTGCTTATGTGTGGGACAAGCAAGTGTCAAGAGGCGTTTGTCTAGCTCAAATGCCAGTTGGCGAGCTCAAAAGTGCTTAAGCCTTTCGACCCGAAGTTATCTTGCTGTATCACAGTGGATGCTAGCAATTGTGGTTTAGGTGCTGTTCTCACACAGAACAGAGAAGGTGTTGAGAGTACCATAGCTTATGCTTCAAGAACTCTCCGAGAACCAGAAATGCAATACTCCACTATTGGAAAAGAATTGTTGGCATGTTGGTGGGCGGTACAAAAGTTTAAACCATATGTGTGGGGCACCAGATTCATTGTCAGGACAGATCACAAACCGTTAGTTGGTATTTCAAGTGGAGACAAAGTGAAAGATCTAATGCCTCGCATTGCAAGGTTATCAAGCAAACTAAGTCCGTTTCAGTTTGATGTTGCGCACCTCCAACAGGTGAAAAATCCGAGGGTGGATTTTTGGTCAAGGTGTTCATCATCTGTTGAAGATGATGTCTAACATGAAGAGGATGAAGAAAGTTGTTTGGTTGCTGCAATTGATGTGGAAGACATGAGTGCCATTCCAGAGTCTGAATGGAGAAAAGAAATGGAGTCTGATGAGATCATGAAGTGTGAGGAAGCGCGGAATTCCAACATGGCCGACGCCCTCAGCCAGGTGTCAACCACGAAGAACGCTCCAGCTCTTCCTAACTCCAGGGCAGAAGTCTCACCACGCCCCTGGGGAGGAAGAGACAATGGACACGAGAAAGGGTGCGAGGAGAGAGGGCAGGAGAGAGGACGGACAAGAGGACCGGAGAGAAGGACGCCAAAACAGACAGCGAGAAACCGGAGGTGGCGACAGCAGCTCCTGAACTGGATTAGTCGGCCGGAGACCCTAACCCGGAGAGCCGAGCCTCGGAAGGGTCGAGGAGTTCCAGAGACGCCGGAGCAGAAGAGACTGAAAACGTGCAGCTATGCTGTGCAGGTTCCAGACCCACTGACGCCAGGGACGAGACAAACGCCTTGGATGCCCACACCACGACCCAGGAGACGGGTCGTGGTCAGAGGCAAGTACTGAGGAGCACACGGGGTCTTTGGTGGAATTGATGGAGCGCCGGGCTGTAAGCAGGCACTTGGGGCTGACAAACTGTCCATGGAGAAACGCATGTGGACGGGAGGGGAATCCTGACCCAAACACTCCCTTGCACGGTGATGGTGGCACTCTGGTGAGCCCCCCAGATAGAGTGATCCATTCTAATTCATTGCTTTTGGGATTTTTTTTTGTGCATCCAAACTGGGAGCCCATAAAAGAGGTGACGCCCCTGAGAGGAAGGAGACTGATCACTAACCACTGGACCCCTGAGAGACGAACTCGAGCAGACGCTTGCCCTTTGGTTCCTTATTCCTTTCATCCTTTGTTTGTTCTTCTTGAAGCTCATAAAACATATACCCGATACAAACCAACGCAGTGTGTCTCGCATATCCCTCCACTACTACATGAAGCATACCATCAAGTATGTCTCAAGGGGTTGGCCAAAGGAGAGAATGGTTGAGGAAGCTTTCCCAACCTTTTGGAAGATCGCTGATGATTTGTCAGTGGAGGAGAGTTTGCTACTTAGGGTTGATGAACTAGTGCCTCCTGTGGGTTTGAGGTTTAAACTCATAAAGCTAACTCATGAGGGATATCTTGGGTGTACATTCACAAAGCATAGATTGAGGCTGATGTTTTGGTGGCCATCAATGGACAGAGAGGTGGACAAGTTTGTGAGTAGTTGTGCTTCTGCAGAGAAAAGTTTTGTTGTGAGGAAGCCCCCTTTACAACCTATTGAATGTCCGTCTCACCCTTGGGAGATGATTGGCATAGATTTAGTGGGTCCTTTTCACACTCTACCCTGCTCGTGTCGCTATGCGCTGGTGTTAGTCGATTTGTACTCTAAGTGGCCGGAAGTTACGTTTGTGTCGGAGCCTAATGCCAAAACGGTTATTGAATTTTTGAAGGCTGTTTTCATGAGAGAGGGGTTTCCACGATTTTTATTATTTGACAATGGTGTTCAATTTGTGAATGAAGAAGTGAATGATTTTTTGAGATCATGAGATGTAAAGCACTTGAAAACATCCCTTTATCATCCCCAGAGCAATTGTCAGGTGGAACGTATGAATCGTGTGGTGGTGCAGTGTGTTCGGTGGCCTCTTGTGAATCATTGTGTGGTGGAGAATGCGGTAAGTTCTTTGATTTGGTTTTATCGCACCATGTAGGAAGCCTTCTCTGTAAATACTATACCAAAGTAAGGTACAGTGTGCACAGAGTCCAGTGGAACCCCACTGGTAGGCAGGTAGGCAGAGGTAAAAGTAGATAATACCTTACTCTTTATTTGTGGTAGTGTGGGCGAGCAGTAAGGCTTTATCAGAGGGTAGTGTTTAGCATTTATTGTACCCACTCAGGCAAGAAATAATTTCACACACTCAAAGACTGAACTCAGACCAGTTTGGTTGTATAAAAATATTATTTAGTTCTATTTTATTTTCTAGAACCAAGCCACGCCTGGTACAGGTAAGTATGATAATACTTTGCAAGATTTATGCAGTGAATTACAGTTGAATGCAAGTTAAATGCAGTTGGTTGATTTATTGGAAAGTCAACAGTCAAAATTACTTTCCAGTTACTTTGTAGATTACTGTGTACATTACTTCTTGGATAACTTTTTAAGTTACGTTTGCTAAACAGTGTGATATGCCTAGAAATCACACTGGGGCATCTCCAAGAAAAAAGGTAAGTAATTCAGTTTTTACACATATGCAGTTTCTTAGGGTTTTCATACAAGCCAACTCCACATTTAGATGATTTTTCACAGAACAGCAGTTAATGCAGTCCTATGGGAGAGATCAGTGTTATCGGTTTATCGGTAAGTACTTAGGTTTTGGAGTTGGTATTCTGGGGTTAGAACCACGGATCCCCCAGGGTCGGGGATGCACTCTCAAAGCACCCTCAGCGGCACTATGGCGGCCGTGTGCAGAGTGCTGAGGCCCAATGTTATCCAATGGGGGATAGGAGGCCTCCGGTTGGTGGCTGCTCACGAGCAGGCCACAAGGTTGAGGGAGCAAAGCTTCGGGACTTAAGATCAGGGCAACGGGGGATCCAGTTTAGCACCCAAGGTGCACCCACAGCGGTACTAGGGCAACCGGGTGCAGGGTGCTGGTTTGGCGTTGGGTACCCTGTTACTTTCAATGGGAATTCTCTGGTTTGCAAAAGCACCGCAGGCTCGAGACGAAGATCTTCTGGAGGCGACCACCACTTAGAGAGGTAAGTTGGGATGCTGGGTGTTGCCTGGACACCGTCGATTGGACCACCCAAGGCCGAGGGACTTCGGGTGCAGGGGCGTCCTTTGACTTCGGGTTTTCTTATCAGCTCCTGGTCGCTGTCGGGGGACCCTCCGGATTTAAGCTGCAGGCGTCAGCTGGAGGCTTGAGGCAGGTCAGGGGTCACTGGATCTCGGGTCAGGATCGCCAGGGAGACCTCCTGGGGGTGTTGGGCCACTCGAACTCAGGCCGTCGGGTGCAGAGTGGTACAGACTGGTGGATCTGGCTGGACCCAGAGTCTGTGGGTGAGCAAATGCAGTAAACACGGGAGACAAAGTCTGGTTTGGGAAGGCAGGGCAGGTCCTCCGGGTTCGTGGGGGCTGCTGGACACACCCGGATTTTGCTGTGGTCGGGACAGGCCGGTAGGGCTGGGGCCAAGTCAGTTGGTGCCCTCCTCTTCTTCCTCAGCACAGTTCTTCGGCCCTTCTTCTTCTTGTCTGTGGAGGCAACATTCAGGGTTGCCCCTAAATAGTATATTTAGGGGCGTTATAGGTAGGTACAGGTCCGAACCAATGGGTCCCTTCCTTGGGGTGGGTACACCCCTTATTATGCCACCCTCCAGTGGGAGGGGGGGGGTATAAGCCTCACTCCGGTTGGCTGGATCCCCCCATCTGCCAGATGGAGGGGACTGGGAGTTGTGCTTCACCTTGCCTCCCCCATCTGATGGGTGGGGTTGGTAAAGGTGGGCACACCTCTCCTCCTAACTTGGTTTTCCTGTCGATTCTCCCACCCTAAGTGGGGGTCAGAACCGGTGTGGGCCAGATGCTTGGAGCAGCAAATGGCTGGGGTAGCTCACAAAGGCGGCAAGTCTTTGAAGCTTCCCCTTCGTGGACTCAGCCCATTCTGGGGGAGGAGGCTTGGCACCTCGTCCCAGGATGTGCTTTGTTTCAGGATCCCGAGAGCGGCAGACTCTCAACCCAGGGGTCCAGAAACATGTCTGGGGGTGGCAGCTGGCAAGCAGCCACTCAGCCAGGACACTAGAGTTAGGTCGTTTTTCAGGGGGGATCTCTAAGATGCTCTCTGAGGGCATTTTTCATTAAATCCCACATTGGCATCAGTGTGGGTTTAATGTGCTGAGAAGTTTGATACCAAACTTTTCAGTTTTCAGTAAAGCCATTATGGTGCTGTGGAGTTCGTAATGACAAACTCCCAGACCATATACTCTTTATGGCAGCACTGCACTTACAATGTCTAAGAATTGACATATCTTTTAATCAGTAGGGGGAGAGAGAAGCTGAGATCCATTTGGCTTCCATTCAATAGACAAATAATCAGATGGGAATGGATCACTTGTCCTGTTTATACCAGGGTATAAACAGGACAAGTGATCCATTCCCTCTGATTATTTGTCTTAAGAATGGACTTAGACACTGTAGCGGTACAGGGCTCATGCACCAGTACCCTTACCACTGGTGTAGTGCACCCAGCTAGAGGGGTGGCTTACCTATGCCAGGGCAGTGGATTGTAGGCATGGCACAGAGGGATGTGTGCCTTGTCGACTCTTCACTTTGTTCTGCACCAAAAACATGCAGCCTGCAATGGCAGTGTGTGTGTGTAAATGTGCAGGGCCTCTAAGGGTGGCACATAAGTGCTGCAGCCCTTAGAGGCCGTCCCTGATCACAGTGCCCTTGGTACCTATGGTACCTTTTACAAGGGACTTACATGTGGCCAGAGAATAGCCAATTGGGTTTTGCAACAGTACAGTTTAGGGAAAGAACATAGGCCCTGGTTACCTGGTTGGCAGGAACCCCGGGCACACTCAGTCAAAGTACATCAACATTAGGCAAAAAGTGGGGGGCAACCATGCAAAAAGGGGCACTTTCCTACACACCAGCCCTCAAAGTTCGACTCTTGTCTCTCCTTTTGAATTGCTGAGGGGTAGGAACCCTTCTACAAACGTGTGCTCGAGTTGGATGGCAAGATGGGTCAAGTTTGGTGTTTCTTTAGGAGATCTTGATCTCACAGTTAGGAGTAATGCCTCCGTAGCTAAGTCCAAACAAAAAAAAACTATGATGCACGTTCAAGAGTGAAGGATGTTGTTTTCAAGGAAGATGATGTTGTGCTCAACTGCAAGGGTGTTCATGTAAGGAAAGGAGGGGAGAAATTCAGTAGACCTGTTGTAATTGACAAAGTTTGTGGTAATGCGGTGAAGAGTCAATGGAAAGAACTGGTGGAACATTGGGAAGGAGGTGAAGTGCAGGAGTGAACTAAGTATACGGACACCGCAAGACGATTTGGTTGTGGAACCAAAGGGCCAAGGTGGTCTCAGCCGTCACAGTTCTATGGGTGTCAATAACTAGGTCAGCCGCCCGGTTTTACGTGAGGCTGGGATACATAGGAGTGTCTGCATTAAGGGATTACCTATTAGATTCAGATGAGTTTCCTGTCTTTTGTTTTCCTGTTGTTTATTTGCCCTGTTTTGTGTTTTTGTCATTTATAATTTTTTTTTTTTTTTAGAACTGCACTGTTTACAATTTTAATTGTTATTGTTTTCATTTGTTATTCATATAAGGAAAGAAGTAATGTAAAAGTCTGAGTCGTACCTGCATTAACCATGGAACAATACTTTATTGTTCCTTGGAATGCGGCTGCACTCACGAGAGCCGGGGTTTCCACAGTTGGAACTCGTGAGCTGTGTGCTGGCTGCGTCGCAGCTCCGTTTTATTTAAAATAAACTTGAACACATTTCTCTGCCCACGTTTGTTGATCGCAACGAATTTATCACAAGCATATTCTGTGTTAACACATTTGTTATTTAGAAAGCCCTATTTTGGCTCGTTTGTTTAAACTTGGGAAGGGCACTTGTCTCAATTTCGTAGATTCCAACATTTTAGAAGAGGAAAGTGGGAGATTTAAAAAATAATCTGTAGATTGTATTTCTCTTATTCACTTCAATAGAATCAGAGCCAATTTCAGGAGTGAGGCAGGTAAAACAAAGCCACTTTTAGCAGCAAGAATATGGAGCCTCCCATATTGGTGTGTATGTTGTTTACAAGGCTGGCACCAGCCCGCACCGATTCCTGGGCTATTTTTGAAAAGGGTCTGTCCCGGAAGTGCCTCGCTGCTCACGAGCTCCCGCGTCACAGGCCAGTTTAAAGAAACACACCAACAAACAATTGCATATGCGTCACTATTGCCACGTCAGCTGAGATGTCACTGCGCGGGGAGGAGGGGCGGGGCTCAGAATGAGCGTCCGTGTTAACCAATACGCAAGAGGGCGTATTCTCTCCGACGGACAAACATCCAATCATTGAAATTTTTATGTGGGACTATTTTGTTAAGCGGAGGGAGCGAGAAGAAAATATAAATGCCTCTGAACATAAAAGTGTGACGTACTTCAGGAATGTTTAGGTGCAGGTAGTAGATGGTGCGGGAGGAGATTTAGGTTTGTTGGGGGGTAGCGGATGGCTGTTTGCGGGTGTAGTAGATTTTTTGTGCGGTCCGTGTTCTGAAGAGCCGCTCGAGGGTTGAGGCTGCACAATCGTTACCGACTTTAACGGACGGTGCCGGGTGAGAGGATCGAGGGCAGGCCGGTAAGATGGCGGCGGCTGGTGGGTCCCACTGCACCCTCCGGAGTGTAAGAGTCTTCGGGGTCGGCTGGAGGACCGTTCTGTGCATTGGCAGGTTGATCTCTCGCCTGGGCCTCGACGGGAGGGCAATCTTATATAATGACGGCAGCCCAACTTGGGTTCTTCAGTGTTAAAAGTGAAAAGCCTGTGGTGTGGCCCTTTTAGTCGGCTCGGATCAAGTCCGGTGTGAGACTGGCGGCTACGGAGGGTGGTGTGACCGGGGGTAGAGTGGGTACGGAGGTTCGTGTGACTGGCGACTCCCGGGGGTAGGGCGGGTACAGATGGTGGTGTGAGCGGGGTTAGGGTGGGTGCGGAGGGTGGAGTGACGGGCGTGTATGGCTCGGGGGTACGGAGGGTCATGTGACTGGCGGCTCCGGGGTACGGAGGGTCGTGTGACTGGCGGCTCCGGGGTACGGAGGGTCGTGTGACTGGCGGCTCCGGGGTACGGAGGGTCGTGTGACTGGCGGCTCCGGGGTACGGAGGGTCGTGTGACTGGCGGGTACGGGGTACGGAGGGTCGTTTGACTGGCGGGTACGGAGGGTCGTATGACTGGCGGCTCCGGGGTACGGAGGGTCGTGTCTGGCGGCTCCGGGGTATCGCGGCGGGTACAGAGGATCGTGTGTCTGGCGGCTCCGGGGTACGGAGGGTCGTGTGTCTGGCGGCTCCGGGGTACGGAGGGTCGTGTGTCTGGCGGCTCCGGGGTACGGAGGGTCGTGTGTCTGGCGGCTCCGGGGTACGGAGGGTCGTGTGACTGGCGGCTCCGGGGTACGGAGGGTCGTGTGTCTGGCGGCTCCGGGGTACAGAGGGTCGTGTGTCTGGCGGCTCCGGGGTACGGAGGGTCGTGTGACTGGCGGCTCCGGGGTACGGAGGGTCGTGTGTCTGGCGGCTCCGGGGTACGGAGGGTCGTGTGTCTGGCGGCTCCGGGGTACGGAGGGTCGTGTGACTGGCGGCTCCGGGGTACGGAGGGTCGTGTGACTGGCGGCTCCGGGGTACGGAGGGTCGTGTGACTGGCGGCTCCGGGGTACGGAGGGTCGTGTGTCTGGCGGCTCCGGGGTACGGAGGGTCGTGTGTCTGGCGGCTCCGGGGTACGGAGGGTCGTGTCTGGCGGCTCCGGGGTATCGCGGCGGGTACAGAGGGTCGTGTGTCTGGCGGCTCCGGGGTACAGAGGGTCGTGTGTCTGGCGGCTCCGGGGTACGGAGGGTCGTGTGACTGGCGGCTCCGGGGTACGGAGGGTCGTGTGTCTGGCGGCTCCGGGGTACGGAGGGTCGTGTGTCTGGCGGCTCCGGGGTACGGAGGGTCGTGTGTCTGGCGGCTCCGGGGTACGGAGGGTCGTGTGTCTGGCGGCTCCGGAGTACGGAGGGTCGTGTGACTGGCGGCTCTGGGGTACGGAGGGTCGTGTCTGGCGGCTCCGGGGTATCGCGGCGGGTACAGAGGGTCGTGTCTGGCGGCTCCGGGGTACGGAGGGTCGTGTGTCTGGCGGCTCCGGGGTACGGAGGGTCGTGTGTCTGGCGGCTCCGGAGTACGGAGGGTCGTGTGACTGGTGGCTCCGGGGTATCGCGGCGGGTACGGAGGGTCGTGTCGGGCGGGTACGGAGGCTCGTGATCTCGGCGGGCGGTGCTGTAAGCTGGCGCCCTGGGCGCGGGCGCCATGTTGTGCGGCCCTGGCTCGCATTAAAGAGTTACTGGGGCGCAGCTTCACAGCCGGTACACGAGGGAGTGGAGTGCAGGGCGGGTGCTACAATCCGAGCACGAACCGACTGCGGGACCGACCTCCGCCCTGGACCAACTGACTAACACGGACACCGCTGCTCGCCACTGCGGACGGCTCGTGCCTGAAAACTGGACCCTGTCTCAAGAGCCTCAAAAGCCAATTGTTACCCGTCGCTGATTCACTGGCTTCCTCCCGTAGCCTTGGCCAATGTGACTGATGGAGATGAACATGTTTAGGGATGCTGCCCTCGGGGCACATGTGTTGATTCTTCTGTGGTTCGTTTACCCTCTCATATCCGTCATTTGACATTACCGGACCTTGCATGGCATTTGTTGAGGGGGGGGGGGTGTTGGGAATCGCTTTCGTGAAAGATATTCACTTAACTTTTGCCGTTTGCAGGGCTATTAACGTGATCAGGCAATGTTGGGAAACTGACTGCATCATCGTAGTAGAAGGTTGCCGATAAGGACAGTCGTGAGTCCCAGACTAGCCACTAGAAAGGACAATTAAAAACCTGGACGTGTTCGTTGCCTTCAGAGTCCGGACCCGATTTAACACTTAAACAAGTTAAGTTCTCTTATATAGCTCTCAACATCCACCAAGCATGCATCGTTACGAAAAATGCTATGTTTAGATGTGGTGTCTCGCTTTGTTTGCCCTTACAATGGGTTGCCTGTTTTCCCATCTTCGACCTGCTTCCACCAGATCCCTACACCCTGCATAAATATCCTTACAATGTCGTTGGTCTTCACTTTTGGTTATCTAGGGCGATTAATGTGAATAGAAACACAACGGATATGACTAAAGGAAACTCCTGCTGTTAAGAACTTGTTTACATATTAAGATATGTTTGTTGTATAAAATGTGCACACGACTTTCCTAATGTTTCATGCTTTCAGGACTGAAATGGATTCTTTGTCAATAAAGAAATAAAAATTGGATTTTTAACTATTACATGTTTTTGTGTGTATTATCTAGTTAAATGTGGCTGGCAATGCCAGTTGTTTGTATTAACAGTTTTTTCTTTCTTGGTTCCAACAGCGCTGGTATTTCAGGTCTGCCAGAAAAGCAGCGTGTAAAAGGTCAGGTTAAGCGCCATTTGAATCCTGTTGTGCTCATAGGGGCAGGGGATTCTTCTGGGAGTATTTTCCATATGGATTAATAAAGGTAAAGCACTCTGCTATCTCGCCCACTTCATCTCATTAGCACCGGCTCACGTGTTTGTTAATCGCAACTTTTTTCTTTTTTGGTTTAATTAGTTGGAATGTATCGATCCACCATGAGTCGGTGCACTGATGTGCCGTCATTAAACTACCACTCTGGTAATCTCGTTGAATAATTTAGTAGAAGTTGTCGAGTGCTTTTGGAGACTTCTTCCATGATTAGACGAACCGAGACAGGTAAAAGGAAATCCTCTTTGACCATTCATACTACTGTACACAGGAAGCTGCTGCAAGCTTTCACTTTTTTCCCCATTCAGTTTTTAGGCTTCAGTGCTTAGTCAGAAAGCAACATGTAAGGTAAGCACACCCTTCAAAGGCTACATTTACCTGTAGATTAAATAAGATATACTGTGAGTACGACAGGCTTCAACTGAAACTCCCGAAACCAGCTGAATGAGTAAAACCTGCACAGCCCCCTCAATTCAAACATTTGCTGCCAAATTAAGCAGAATGCCTTAATCTCCGTTTAATTTATTTGAACATGTCGGCATTGGATGACCTAAACTGCACATCATTTGCCATTTTCACATTGAGTTGCCATTAACATGGCTGTAGAGTTGCCGATTTTTCCGCATAATTAATGCTTATTTTAGCCATAAAGTTTCTAGATCATAAGGTACTAAAATTGCACGTACTGTTATTCAGCAAAACGCTTTATGCGAAAGTTGGCAGGTCTCCGTTCAGTTGCTTACTAGTGTATTTGGATATGAAACTGCCACGAATGCGATTAACCCTTTCACCAGACAATGTTAAGTAAGGTTTGAATATTACAAACTTATGCACGTCGTGCATTTAGCTTTTTCTTACCATAACATCTATTCAACTCTGCCTCATAATTTGCCCCAACCCCTCTCTCCGTGCATAATATCATTGGCCTTGGCTATTAAGTTTGCTCCAGTGCCAGTGTGCATATAGTGTTAAGGCTGCCGTGTTTCCCAGTATTCCATGACCTGTAGTTAATGGTTTTCTAGGCCGATCAAGTTGAACTCCCAGTTTATTGAGCTTTCATGTTAGTGGGTGGATGGTCCTACAGTAACCGAGAATAAAGTGGTAGGTGGCAATTCTTAAAGTGGGCAAGGCCGCTAGTGGTAAGCGTACGTTTGCAAAGAACTGTCTGGAGCTAGTCTAGTGCCGATGGTAACTGTCCGAGGTCGGAATAACTCATGAGTTAATCAACGATATCATTGTGCTTCACACCAAATCTGCTTGCCGTGCTAATTATTGGCCATTTGCTGAAATATGTTGGGAAACTGCCGTGTGCGCCCCAGAACTCCATGAATTTTGCAGCAAAACTAGTTTTGGATAAGCACTCAACCACAACTTAATATTCCCATCCTCCTTAAGAACACTGCATTTTTGATTTGCAGGCACTTTCTATGCCATGTTTGGCAGGTGATTTGTTCTACTCACATTCGCATACCTGTAGCAACATATTCCCAAATGCAGCGAGTCATAATGGGTTCTTCTCACTGGCGATATATCTTTCCATTCTTTGTCAACTTGAAGTCCTGCTTGTAGAAATGTTCAAAGATGGGAGTGAAAACGGCCTATCTTTTTGTAATTAAATTCTTTCTTGCTTAACTATGCAAATGAAATGCAACAGCTCTAAACTCAAATAGAGATGCTTAACCATAAATCTTTTATGTGCATCAGAAAGAAATCTGTGGTGCTTGAATTTTTTTTAATTTTTTAATTTTTTTACTTTTTTTAATTTGGGTAACTTGACTAGTCCAAGTGAGATGATGTTTTAAAGCATCCAGAAACGCTGCTTGCGTTCAGTGCAGAAATCAAGACGGCAAGGCTGCATACGTGGCTATTTGAGTCACTGGGTATGATAGCAAAGTAATCACATAAGATAAGGCATACATTTGAAATAGTTAAGCTATGTGATATAAAATGACCAATATTATGTGCAATAATGTAGAAATTAAAATAAGCTATGACTCCTGACTATTAAGCAGGCTCCTGCAACATGGTAGATTTGTGCTATATGTCAAGGAGTACCTAGTATCTCCCTGGCTAATATTATCCAGCTAAACCTAAAACTACACATCAAGCTGTACGTAGGTTAATGTGCAGTAATATAGGTTAGTCGGCCCGTAAAAGAAAATGTGAATACTCTAAAAGGCTCCTATAATATAAAATAGTGTTGTGCATCTCATTCTCCAACAATTGTAAATTACCGTTATATTGTTCGCCACTATACACATTTTATGGGAGATGGTCTTGTGCCTTATCCTCCACAGACCCATCAGAAAAGGAGACAGCAAAAATTACCAATCATGTACAGTATTTCAGAATCCTGAGTATTTCTTTGTATTATAACTCACCATACCAGAAGGACTGAAAACCACCCCCAAAAACAGAATATATATATTGGGAGGAAGAGCCTACTGAAAAACCCATAGGGTTGGGTTGTTGCCCTCGCCCACTAAATAGTGGCATGCTTCACCTTGGGGCTGCTGGCTCAGACCAACAATAGTTGAGCGCAAGTTGTTTGAAGAATTTTTTTTATGGAAGGGATCCCAGAAAAAAACTGTCTAAAATCTGTCAGTGGATGCCCCTATTTAATCTGGGCCACCATTGACCAGATTTTAAGATGGGTATATCGGAGGGATTATGTTTCCATTACCCTATCTGCCGGCCTTTTTCAGGATACAGACCTCTTATGTTAGTCGCACCCCCTCCTCGTAAATTGTAGGGATGACATTTTGGGCTGTACTTGCCTATTTGTAGACACACTCAAGATGTGTTCCAGAGTTTCACAATTGCTGCTCCTACCTCGGGTTAAGAGTGGGACTGTCCTCCATTAGTCGCACTTCCCTCAAGGAGTGATGTCGCCGTCCGCGCCACGCTGCACCCTCCGGCTTCTTTGTATTGCCTAGTTCCTGGCAGAGCGGAATTACCGAACATCTATGGGGCGCGCATAAGTTGGTTAAAAGAAAACGTGCTCACTAGTTTCTTTTGGCGAGGTTCCATACGGAAATTGCTTTTACAGTCGCCTAGATCTGATGAGGTTGTATTTCATCCAGAAAGTCCTCCTGTTCAAGGGAGCCCTTAACTGCAAAGAAAGCATTTGTTAAAGATTCATAACTCTACTGACTGTATTGATTATCTCTTTGGTGCCAATATGCAGCTTAAATAAGTGAGTTAGAAATGGGTCTATCCTGATCCTGGGTACCCCATAGACCACGGAGGCCAATGTCTGACAGTATACCCTCACATGCTTTAGCCATGGCATTCTGCAAGAGCCTGCTTGAGGCAAAAGTTCCTCTAACCCATGTCGATAAACAACTCTGGGATATCCCAGATCCTCCAATTAAGTACGGGGCGCAATGCCAATATGTCATATGTTTCTGACCCCAAAGTCCAGCCTAAGTGGAAGCAAAGGAGGACTTGCAGGCAGATCCCAGCAGCTGATGCATAAAGCTATTTCCTCCCCTCCCCCCCCCTTGAGGCCCCTCCCCGATGCCCCCTCAGTTCAGCACCATAGTCGGCTGTCCCCAGGGCCATAAGGTTATAGATCTGAATCGCTGGCAGGATGGGGGGATACTGTTAGCTCCTACTAGTTTGTATTTATTCGTTGCTCCATAATGTGAGCTTGCCACCTCAGTTCAAAGTGACGCTTCAATAGACAAATGTACACACACGTTCTATCGGGGCCCCTGCTAGAGTGAGGTGTGTCCTATTCGAAAACCCAGGATTCAGGACCATGTGCTTAACTTTACTCGCATTGATCTCCAGTCCCCTCATCTGGCAGAAGCATCAAACTGATGCAGATGCTTCTGAAGTCCCATTGGGGTTTTGAAGAGTAATAAGGGATCATCGGCAAACATGAGGGCAGGAACCCTCATGTTTGCTAATCTGGGTGTGGCATTTTCACACTGGTCCAGTAATTTAACAAGGCCATTAATGTAAAGTGTAAAGAGCGTGGGTGCTGACACGCACCCCTGTCTGTTTCCCTCTAGTTACAGGGAAGGGATCGGTCAGCTCACCTGCGCTACTGTCTAACCTGCGCAAATGACTTCGCATCCCCATCTCGAAAAGTACCTGCCAAAGCTTTTACCCTGTGGCTGATAAGATTTCCCCAGGCCCCAACTGTCTCCCCATGTTGTCTTACTGATCTCCCTTTTGTATATATATACTGGAGAAGTGAGCCACCCAAGCTTCAGCTGCAATGTTATTTTCTATGGTGCTGAATCCATCCCTGCTGCCTGTTACCAAGTTCAGGTCTTTCGCTTTGGCAGCATTTAGGAGGGCCTCCCAAGTTTCCTGCTCCCATTTCTTTTTTTGGCCCTTGCAAGCTTATAACACCGTCTGGTGGTCTGAATCGATGGTCTGTTACTCTCTCTGATCACAACAATCAGAGCAGGCTTTGATTCCAGACACTAATACCAAGATTTGAAACTTCCTTTCTACTAAGTGCCCCGTTTCAACTAGAAAAAAGCTCCTCAGATTCATGTACATCAGTGCATGGGATTCAATTATCCCCTCAAATGACGAGGGTACTCCCACACAGATCAGTGGTATCATACCCTCCATACATGTGGCAACCATCTTGTATATCTCACTAGTAGACTCATGAATGCTTTATTTTACTCCATTTGACTCGAAGGCTAGTAACTAAGTCTTCTGTCAAAGGGCTCCCTGGGGTTTTATGTTGTACACTAATGGACAAACTTAGCTTGAGAGTCGGGGCATTGCCGTCACTGTCAGATAGTGTTGCCTTATCCACCAAAAATGGTCTAAGCTTAACGTTAAACATATCAATTAAGGTGGTATGGTTCACCCTATTAAACGTGATTGCCTATTTTATCGGAGACTGACCTGCCCTTACAAGCACAGATTTGATATAAGGTAGTTGCTTTGTACTGCTAAGTGTGACCCTTTCTTGATGGAGAGGATTTCCAACTCTGGTATGAACCGGCTAGCGTC
Source organism: Calotriton arnoldi (assembly GCA_963921515.1). Taxonomy (NCBI): domain Eukaryota; kingdom Metazoa; phylum Chordata; class Amphibia; order Caudata; family Salamandridae; genus Calotriton; species Calotriton arnoldi. The sequence goes on along the minus strand of CAWUFW010003203.1, from coordinate 1,298,149 downwards.
CTCATCTGCTGTCAAGGCTATCTATATACTTAGTGGTTCGAATTGACAATTAAAATAGCCCACCCTACTATTTTCCTTACTGTAGCTGGAGGTAAAAGCTAAATTTTCATTCCAGTGATCTACAACAATAGATTCCGTCCTGTTCCTGATAGGTCTGTAGTATACATTATATATTATCCGAGAATACAGCCAAGACGAGGCATATGATGTCGGGAATTTACTATAACCTCCTTCAACAGGCCTGAAATGGTAGTTTTTACCCACAGTGTAAGGCCCCCTGAAGGCCAGCCCTCCTCTGGAGATGTGGCTGCCTTATAAAAATGCAAATATCCTATATGGTAGAGGGGCTGCAGAGACCATGTGTCTTAAAAGAAAATTGGGACAGCGTAATCTGCAGCATTCTGTTGTTGACTCGCAGACCTAACTACTCGACTGGATGAGTGGAATTGGTCTGTAAAAGAACCCAAGCGGAACAGTGCTGAATACAGCATCTGACTTGCTCAGCCTACATTCAGTTTTAATCAACTGATGTGCCTAGCCTGGATATCTGCAGTTTATAATCACACAGTTCCCTCCTGTGGTTATGGAGGTATGACCAATCCATCTGGTTCTCCTTACTAATAGGACATCCTCATACTCAGTAATGGAAAATTTACTGTTCCTGTTTAGCCAGTGGTGCACTCAGTTTTTCAGTCTTATGTAAACCACCTACCCGCCTCTTCTTGGTCCGGTTTCTCCCTACCTTCAGAGGTCCTGCAAAATACAGATTGGCACACTGGCAATGTGTCTGATGTGAATGGTTTTTCAGACCAACCAAATGGAAGTGCTGGGACATAAAGGAACTGAGAGCTGAGATATCTGATCCACTGGATTGGTGGCGATGTTTTCACTACTCCGCATTGGCCAACGCTTTTCCAGGGATCTGCTTAAGAGCTGGGGGTGCCAACAAAAGGCTCTATTTTAGATGACAAGACCCTTACTGCGCCTTTCAAGGCATGCAACCTATTCAGTAGAGGAGCAATGGCAGATCTTACTATCGTTATTACTTGATCCAGGACACAGTCACTGACCCATCCCGTTATTGACTCCCCTTCTTTCCCATTATCAATAGGAGCCAATTCTGCCTTGACCTCTTTGGAGTGTGGGCCTGTTGGTTTGGCAGCGCGGGTAAAATGATGAGCAATGGTCCTCTGCTTTTTTGAGTGGCAAGTTACTGGGCCTTGTTTTGCTTTCCTATTTCTTCTGACCACCGCCTTGCTAGGTGACTTATCACATTATCTTCCAAGGTTGAAGTCCCTTCCATCATCACTGGTTCACCTGGGTTATTGGTCTTAGACCCCTCCATGTGCAACACCCTTTTCTTGGCCAGTGAGGAAGGGATTCAATCAGTGACTGATACCCACTCGGGGCGAAGGCTATGTGCCCCTCCTAGACAAAGGGATATCTTTTATGCCTGTCTGCCAGGTCTATCTCCTTAGCGACTGTGCTCACTATCCGTGTCCGAAAGGAGTTCAGGGTGGTTCAGCTTTGCGTTTTAATAGAGGTGCAGTCCCCTCCACCGGCCTATTTTTTTTTCTTTCTTCTTCTTACACATATCTCGGCCGAATAAGTGAGCAGACTTTTGGTATTATTAATGTCAATGACAGCACGCACTGCGCTACCAGATCAATGTTCAGGAGACTTGTGGGGAGAGGTGTGGCGCCGCGGCCAGGGCGACTGACGGTGGGGATCACGGTTCGATCCCTGGCTCCGGCAGCAGGGGTCTGCCCAGCACCATGCGAATCTGGGCAATAGCTCGCTTAATCTTCCCAACGGCCCCCAGCGCCGAGATACCCCTTCGGGGGTGATTCGTGCGCTATACAAGTACTGGATTTACATTTTTTACTTGCAGGAAGGACCAGCAGCTCTCTGTGGGATTTATCCGGTGCTTGCTCTATAACACCAGAATGCCACCTGTACTGCGACATGCCCAACCAATAGTAGACTGAGGAGGTGTTCCTGTCCAGTTTGGCTCAACTGAAGTGACCAGGCAAATCGGACAGACGGCCAATGGCTTTTCAATGACGGCCAGACCGATAATAAGTTCAGCAACAAAGATGTACAGTTTCGGTAGCGGGTAACAACAGGCAACAGGTAGAATAGTGGCACAATGATGCTGTAGTGTGGCTACGCAACTTAATCTACCAGCGGTACCACTGCCCTCATCCCCCAGGTCCTGCTGCCCCCTCCACCCACACAGAACGTACAATGGTTAAAACGGTTTAGTAGTAGTTACCTCGACAGACTCAAGTGCGAAGGGCACAAGAAGACACGAGAAAGCATTTCACCTCAGCACAGCTCAGCCCTCACCCCCTTCTCAGCAACTTCTCTGTCCGCCACCCTGTTGTACACCCGAACCCCCCCGCCTCTGCAGGTGAGCCAGATGCAGTGGTGGTGAACAGGAGCTAGGCTAAGCCGATTTGGAATGGCGTTGCATCACGCTGTTGCTGTCAGCTGGCATGGCAGTTCAGCAGTGGGACCCGCATAAAGGGAAGGAAAGTCCGTTAGGTGCTGGCCTGCAAAAGAGTCGAATTGGCTGGTCCCACCAGCATGTCCCCATTACTGTCGTTCTGCTACTCAGGCTGCCATCATGCAAGGCTTCCCGGCTCATAGTTCGCAGCTCCCTCTCCTCTCCCGTGACTTGTGGTGCACGGTGTTGAGGCGTAGTGGGCAGGAGGACAGTCCAGGAAAACCTACAGAAGTGTATTTCGGTTTTGCTACTTCAAAGCCCACTGAATGTTGACATTGCTTTAACTTGAAAGATACCACGCCCTAAGAGATGACGTTTTTCAGAGATGACTTATACCACAAAATTGGCCAAGAGGATGCACATGAAGAAGCTAATATCAGGTGTTTTGATGCGTAAAGCCAATTGATATTCGAGATGCAAACAGTATTTAAAACGCAAACAAGTGGGGCTATCATTCAAATACTAGCTGCCGTACGAGTTTGCCAGAAGCAGTGGCACGACTGTAGATCTTGAATGTCACATGACCACCTCCAAAAGAGATGTGGATGCTTGATCACTCGCAGAATTTGGAATGATCCTAAGAAGGGAATATTTGGATGAATAGAAGTGGACGCCAAGTTAGATTTGAGATCGCATCACCATGGAATGATAAATGTAAAAAGTGGATGAGAGTTACGACCAGGAATGGATGCATGCGTGACTCAGCCTTACACAGGAGTGTATTTCTGTTTTGCTACTTGACCCCACAGAATGTTTACATCGCTTAAACATGAAAGGTACCGCGCCCTAGGAGATGAGGTAATGTTAATGGCAGGTAATCAAAATCCATCCTTGCTGAATGTTGTGATTGTCGCCAATGTGATGACAAGATTGCTATGCATGTAAGAATGCCTTTTCCCTGAATGCTTGTTTGTGAAGTTGCTAATCATAATAATTTTTTATTAGATTTCCTAATATCATGTAATTCAAGTTGCAAGAATCGATTTGGCAGTGCATTTATCCAAAAGAAATAGATGTGTGGAAAATTCATTGTTAATCGTGTCTGCATAGTAGAGCATATTTTGTTGGTGCCTGAAAAGGAAGTGTTTATTTTTTTTAAATTAAAATATCCCAATACATTTGTCTTCACGATAGGTGTGTTTGCTGATGGTTTATCAATTTGCCTTGGGAGAAATGTGCGTCTTCTCTTATCGAATTCCAGCCAAGTGCAGTGTGTGTCTTGTGTTTTTTTCTTCTTTTTTTGTAGGTTTCTGTTTGTTTTTTCTCCGTAGGAAAGAGCAAACGAAAGGCAAGCATCAATTTGTGTTGTGATGGACAACATGATTTGAGTAAGGCTCTTCTCTTTACCCGTATTGCAGTTACTGGCCTAGCTGACAATGAAACTTTACCTCAGCAGTACATGAAATCTATGGGTTCCTACGCCTTTTTAGGGCATCTTGGGTTTAACTTGTTCAGGTGCCAAGCTTCTTGATGCTCTCTACAAATGCTGTTGCTTATAATAGCCTTCATGATTAAATGGGATCTTACTCTTTGAACGCATATTGTGGAATAGGCTGGGGTTTTGCGACAACATTCTTTGTCATTTTTCAGAGAGCACTTATACCACAAAACCACCAACAAGATGCACATGGAGAGGCTAATATCACATATTCTGAAGCAAAGTTTTGTGACCAGTAAAATCCAAGTATCATTCAAGATGCGAATGTAATCCAGAACAACTGTGAGAACACAAGTGCCGATATCATTCAGATACTAGGAATGCTACCAGTTTGTTCCAAGCAGCAGCAGCAGGACTGTAGATGTTAAATGGCTAATCTAGATGCCTAAAGGATGCAAATTCTGGATCCGGATCAGAATTTAGAATTATCCAAAGAAAGTGACACTTGCATGAATAAAAGTAGGTACGTAATGTGGTGTTCACCTTCTATTGATGAATTGAAAATTGAATGACTTGCTACCATGAATGGATGCGAGTAGGCATTGTGCGCAACTCTTTGCTCTAGAGAGAAGATTTGGCTTTTTTCCTACTGCGAAGCACAGCGAATGCTTGCATCTCTGAGATGTGAAATGTCGTGCGCCATAAGATGAGGTACTGTTATTACAACGTTCTGAAAATTCTTCATTACTACTAAATGTGTGAATTGAAAACAATGTAATGAACGAAAGGTTGATTTGGATGTAGTGTCTTGTTCCTGAATGTTTTTTGTGTGAATATGCTAATGAGGTTTAATTATGAGTTTTTGAAAGCGCTGAATGGAAATACATGAAGTAATGGCTGTGTTTTCATCATAACTCAATAGCTGTCTAATAAAGAGCATAGTGTATTTTTGGTGACGGGTTAGAGTTGCTTGTTTCCTAATCTCTTGCAATTCAGTTATGAAGAAACAGTCTGGAAAAAGGCTAGTTGCTAGTTAAATATTTTATTGCGTTTATTTTGTGTTGGGTATGCTTTTTCTATTTCCAACAGGAAACGTCAAGGTAGCATTTTGTTTTCCTCTATGTTGTGATGGGTCTCAAACTGCCAGACCGTGAAAATTCCTCAAGTTGAATTATGAATTGGATCCAAGAGCTCTTACGTCTAGTTGAGACATACACGTTTGTTTGGACTTCGGCTGTGACGAGAGTTGCTGGCATTGGGTTCAACATATTTCAGTGGAAGAATTGATGCGGCTTGAGATGTGATGTGATAAGTACTTATTTGTGTGGATTACCAGTATACAAAAACAATCGTTAAGTGTTTGATTTTGGGCCAAAAATATAATAAGAAAAAGGAAGAGGGAATGCTTGGTTGTGCAGGTGCAATATCTTTGGGGATAGGTTTTAGCTAGGGAGAGGCAGGGTGATACGTTTTTTGCTTTGTTTGTTCACAGCCTCCGGATAATGAGGTGTGTCCACCTGTTTGTGAGCTAGGCCTTTGGAAGCGTAGCGTATTTTGTGTTCCTAGAGAAGGTACATGTTTTATTTATTTCCCTTGTAGCTCAAGGTATAATGTTTTTTCTCTCTACAGTTGTAATTGGGCAAATTTATGCATGTTTTTGATGATGTGAATGGTTACTTTTTAGAATATATGCAGCTTCTCTCATCTAATTGCAGCCATACGCGCCGTGTCCTTTTATTTGTCTTTTTTCATTTGGGTGTTTTTGTTCATCTTTGCTTTTCGGTAGAGTTCCTTTTTCTCTCTCTTCTCCTAGTAGGAAACAGCAATAGAAAGGCTAGCACCCGTGTGTGTTATGGTGAACAATAAGTTGAATGAGACAGATCCTTTAACAGATGGATGTTAATTGCTATAGCTGGCTAATAAAATGTATCTAATGGAGGTGGATGTGGCATTTACTAGCTCTTCACAGTGTATCCAGCCCTGAAAAAGATGGCAAGTATGTGATAAATAACCTAAGTGCTATGATTGCCTACTCCTTTTTTAGAGGGGGACATGGGTTCAATTTGAAAGTACCAAACATATTGAGATTTTTTTTGTGCTGATTTTGGAATGCTCTACACATACTTTTGCTTCCAGCTGCATTCATGATTAAAATAAGATTTTACTCTTTTATTGTGTAGTATGGATTGGGTTGGGGTATTGCAACGACTTTCTTTGTCACATTTTTCAGAGAGGACTTCTACCACAAAATTGGCCAAGAGGATGCACATGAAGAAGCTAATATCAGGTGTTTTGATGCGTAAAGCCAATTGATATTCGAGATGCAAACAGTATTTAAAACGCAAACAAGTGGGTCTATCATTCAAATACTAGCTGCCGTACGAGTTTGCCAGAAGCAGTGGCACGACTGTAGATCTTGAATGTCACATGACCACCTCCAAAAGAGATGTGAATGCTTGATCACTCGCAGAATTTGGAATGATCCTAAGAAGGGAATATTTGGATGAATAGAAGTGGACGCCAAGTTAGATTTGAGATCGCATCACCATGGAATGATAAATGTAAAAAGTGGATGAGAGTTACGACCAGGAATGGATGCATGCGTGACTCAGCCTTACACAGGAGTGTATTTCTGTTTTGCTACTTGACCCCACAGAATGTTTACATCGCTTAAACATGAAAGGTACCGCGCCCTAGGAGATGAGGTAATGTTAATGGCAGGTAATCAAAATCCATCCTTGCTGAATGTTGTGATTGTCGCCAATGTGATGACAAGATTGCTATGCATGTAAGAATGCCTTTTCCCTGAATGCTTGTTTGTGAAGTTGCTAATCATAATAATTTTTTATTAGATTTCCTAATATCATGTAATTCAAGTTGCAAGAATCGATTTGGCAGTGCATTTATCCAAAAGAAATAGATGTGTGGAAAATTCATTGTTAATCGTTAATCGTGTCTGCATAGTAGAGCATATTTTGTTGGTGCCTGAAAAGGAAGTGTTTATTTTTTTTAAATTAAAATATCCCAATACATTTGTCTTCACGATAGGTGTGTTTGCTGATGGTTTATCAATTTGCCTTGGGAGAAATGTGCGTCTTCTCTTATCGAATTCCAGCCAAGTGCAGTGTGTGTCTTGTGTTTTTTTCTTCTTTTTTTGTAGGTTTCTGTTTGTTTTTTCTCCGTAGGAAAGAGCAAACGAAAGGCAAGCATCAATTTGTGTTGTGATGGACAACATGATTTGAGTAAGGCTCTTCTCTTTACCCGTATTGCAGTTACTGGCCTAGCTGACAATGAAAATTTACCTCAGCAGTACATGAAATCTATGGGTTCCTACGCCTTTTTAGGGCATCTTGGGTTTAACTTGTTCAGGTGCCAAGCTTCTTGATGCTCTCTACAAATGCTGTTGCTTATAATAGCCTTCATGATTAAATGGGATCTTACTCTTTGAACGCATATTGTGGAATAGGCTGGGGTTTTGCGACAACATTCTTTGTCATTTTTCAGAGAGCACTTATACCACAAAACCACCAACAAGATGCACATGGAGAGGCTAATATCACATATTCTGAAGCAAAGTTTTGTGACCAGTAAAATCCAAGTATCATTCAAGATGCGAATGTAATCCAGAACAACTGTGAGAACACAAGTGCCGATATCATTCAGATACTAGGAATGCTACCAGTTTGTTCCAAGCAGCAGCAGCAGGACTGTAGATGTTAAATGGCTAATCTAGATGCCTAAAGGATGCAAATTCTGGATCAGGATCAGAATTTAGAATTATCCAAAGAAAGTGACACTTGCATGAATAAAAGTAGGTACGTAATGTGGTGTTCACCTTCTATTGATGAATTGAAAATTGAATGACTTGCTACCATGAATGGATGCGAGTAGGCATTGTGCGCAACTCTTTGCTCTAGAGAGAAGATTTGGCTTTTTTCCTACTGCGAAGCACAGCGAATGCTTGCATCTCTGAGATGTGAAATGTCGTGCGCCATAAGATGAGGTACTGTTATTGCAACGTTCTGAAAATTCTTCATTACTACTAAATGTGTGAATTGAAAACAATGTAATGAACGAAAGGTTGATTTGGATGTAGTGTCTTGTTCCTGAATGTTTTTTGTGTGAATATGCTAATGAGGTTTAATTATGAGTTTTTGAAAGCGCTGAATGGAAATACATGAAGTAATGGCTGTGTTTTCATCATAACTCAATAGCTGTCTAATAAAGAGCATAGTGTATTTTTGGTGACGGGTTAGAGTTGCTTGTTTCCTAATCTCTTGCAATTCAGTTATGAAGAAACCGTCTGGAAAAAGGCTAGTTGCTAGTTAAATATTTTATTGCGTTTATTTTGTGTTGGGTATGCTTTTTCTATTTCCAACAGGAAACGTCAAGGTAGCATTTTGTTTTCCTCTATGTTGTGATGGGTCTCAAACTGCCAGACCGTGAAAATTCCTCAAGTTGAATTATGAATTGGATCCAAGAGCTCTTACGTCTAGTTGAGACATACACGTTTGTTTGGACTTCGGCTGTGACGAGAGTTGCTGGCATTGGGTTCAACATATTTCAGTGGAAGAATTGATGCGGCTTGAGATGTGATGTGATAAGTACTTATTTGTGTGGATTACCAGTATACAAAAACAATCGTTAAGTGTTTGATTTTGGGCCAAAAATATAATAAGAAAAAGGAAGAGGGAATGCTTGGTTGTGCAGGTGCAATATCTTTGGGGATAGGTTTTAGCTAGGGAGAGGCAGGGTGATACGTTTTTTGCTTTGTTTGTTCACAGCCTCCGGATAATGAGGTGTGTCCACCTGTTTGTGAGCTAGGCCTTTGGAAGCGTAGCGTATTTTGTGTTCCTAGAGAAGGTACATGTTTTATTTATTTCCCTTGTAGCTCAAGGTATAATGTTTTTTCTCTCTACAGTTGTAATTGGCAAATTTATGCATGTTTTTGATGATGTGAATGGTTACTTTTTAGAATATATGCAGCTTCTCTCATCTAATTGCAGCCATACGCGCCGTGTCCTTTTATTTGTCTTTTTTCATTTGGGTGTTTTTGTTCATCTTTGCTTTTCGGTAGAGTTCCTTTTTCTCTCTCTTCTCCTAGTAGGAAACAGCAATAGAAAGGCTAGCACCCGTGTGTGTTATGGTGAACAATAAGTTGAATGAGACAGATCCTTTAACAGATGGATGTTAATTGCTATAGCTGGCTAATAAAATGTATCTAATGGAGGTGGATGTGGCATTTACTAGCTCTTCACAGTGTATCCAGCCCTGAAAAAGATGGCAAGTATGTGATAAATAACCTAAGTGCTATGATTGCCTACTCCTTTTTTAGAGGGGGACATGGGTTCAATTTGAAAGTACCAAACATATTGAGATTTTTTTTTTGCTGATTTTGGAATGCTCTACACATACTTTTGCTTCCAGCTGCATTCATGATTAAAATAAGATTTTACTCTTTTATTGTGTAGTATGGATTGGGTTGGGGTATTGCAACGACTTTCTTTGTCACATTTTTCAGAGAGGACTTCTACCACAAAATTGGCCAAGAGGATGCACATGAAGAAGCTAATATCAGGTGTTTTGATGCGTAAAGCCAATTGATATTCGAGATGCAAACAGTATTTAAAACGCAAACAAGTGGGGCTATCATTCAAATACTAGCTGCTGAACGAGTTTGCCAGAAGCAGTGGCACGACTGTAGATCTTGAATGTCACATGACCACCTCCAAAAGAGATGTGGATGCTTGATCACTCGCAGAATTTGGAATGATCCTAAGAAGGGAATATTTGGATGAATAGAAGTGGACGCCAAGTTAGATTTGAGATCGCATCACCATGGAATGATAAATGTAAAAAGTGGATGAGAGTTACGACCAGGAATGGATGCATGCGTGACTCAGCCTTACACAGGAGTGTATTTCTGTTTTGCTACTTGACCCCACAGAATGTTTACATCGCTTAAACATGAAAGGTACCGCGCCCTAGGAGATGAGGTAATGTTAATGGCAGGTAATCAAAATCCATCCTTGCTGAATGTTGTGATTGTCGCCAATGTGATGACAAGATTGCTATGCATGTAAGAATGCCTTTTCCCTGAATGCTTGTTTGTGAAGTTGCTAATCATAATAATTTTTTATTAGATTTCCTAATATCATGTAATTCAAGTTGCAAGAATCGATTTGGCAGTGCATTTATCCAAAAGAAATAGATGTGTGGAAAATTCATTGTTAATCGTTAATCGTGTCTGCATAGTAGAGCATATTTTGTTGGTGCCTGAAAAGGAAGTGTTTATTTTTTTTAAATTAAAATATCCCAATACATTTGTCTTCACGATAGGTGTGTTTGCTGATGGTTTATCAATTTGCCTTGGGAGAAATGTGCGTCTTCTCTTATCGAATTCCAGCCAAGTGCAGTGTGTGTCTTGTGTTTTTTTCTTCTTTTTTTGTAGGTTTCTGTTTGTTTTTTCTCCGTAGGAAAGAGCAAACGAAAGGCAAGCATCAATTTGTGTTGTGATGGACAACATGATTTGAGTAAGGCTCTTCTCTTTACCCGTATTGCAGTTACTGGCCTAGCTGACAATGAAAATTTACCTCAGCAGTACATGAAATCTATGGGTTCCTACGCCTTTTTAGGGCATCTTGGGTTTAACTTGTTCAGGTGCCAAGCTTCTTGATGCTCTCTACAAATGCTGTTGCTTATAATAGCCTTCATGATTAAATGGGATCTTACTCTTTGAACGCATATTGTGGAATAGGCTGGGGTTTTGCGACAACATTCTTTGTCATTTTTCAGAGAGCACTTATACCACAAAACCACCAACAAGATGCACATGGAGAGGCTAATATCACATATTCTGAAGCAAAGTTTTGTGACCAGTAAAATCCAAGTATCATTCAAGATGCGAATGTAATCCAGAACAACTGTGAGAACACAAGTGCCGATATCATTCAGATACTAGGAATGCTACCAGTTTGTTCCAAGCAGCAGCAGCAGGACTGTAGATGTTAAATGGCTAATCTAGATGCCTAAAGGATGCAAATTCTGGATCCGGATCAGAATTTAGAATTATCCAAAGAAAGTGACACTTGCATGAATAAAAGTAGGTACGTAATGTGGTGTTCACCTTCTATTGATGAATTGAAAATTGAATGACTTGCTACCATGAATGGATGCGAGTAGGCATTGTGCGCAACTCTTTGCTCTAGAGAGAAGATTTGGCTTTTTTCCTACTGCGAAGCACAGCGAATGCTTGCATCTCTGAGATGTGAAATGTCGTGCGCCATAAGATGAGGTACTGTTATTGCAACGTTCTGAAAATTCTTCATTACTACTAAATGTGTGAATTGAAAACAATGTAATGAACGAAAGGTTGATTTGGATGTAGTGTCTTGTTCCTGAATGTTTTTTGTGTGAATATGCTAATGAGGTTTAATTATGAGTTTTTGAAAGCGCTGAATGGAAATACATGAAGTAATGGCTGTGTTTTCATCATAACTCAATAGCTGTCTAATAAAGAGCATAGTGTATTTTTGGTGACGGGTTAGAGTTGCTTGTTTCCTAATCTCTTGCAATTCAGTTATGAAGAAACAGTCTGGAAAAAGGCTAGTTGCTAGTTAAATATTTTATTGCGTTTATTTTGTGTTGGGTATGCTTTTTCTATTTCCAACAGGAAACGTCAAGGTAGCATTTTGTTTTCCTCTATGTTGTGATGGGTCTCAAACTGCCAGACCGTGAAAATTCCTCAAGTTGAATTATGAATTGGATCCAAGAGCTCTTACGTCTAGTTGAGACATACACGTTTGTTTGGACTTCGGCTGTGACGAGAGTTGCTGGCATTGGGTTCAACATATTTCAGTGGAAGAATTGATGCGGCTTGAGATGTGATGTGATAAGTACTTATTTGTGTGGATTACCAGTATACAAAAACAATCGTTAAGTGTTTGATTTTGGGCCAAAAATATAATAAGAAAAAGGAAGAGGGAATGCTTGGTTGTGCAGGTGCAATATCTTTGGGGATAGGTTTTAGCTAGGGAGAGGCAGGGTGATACGTTTTTTGCTTTGTTTGTTCACAGCCTCCGGATAATGAGGTGTGTCCACCTGTTTGTGAGCTAGGCCTTTGGAAGCGTAGCGTATTTTGTGTTCCTAGAGAAGGTACATGTTTTATTTATTTCCCTTGTAGCTCAAGGTATAATGTTTTTTCTCTCTACAGTTGTAATTGGCAAATTTATGCATGTTTTTGATGATGTGAATGGTTACTTTTTAGAATATATGCAGCTTCTCTCATCTAATTGCAGCCATACGCGCCGTGTCCTTTTATTTGTCTTTTTTCATTTGGGTGTTTTTGTTCATCTTTGCTTTTCGGTAGAGTTCCTTTTTCTCTCTCTTCTCCTAGTAGGAAACAGCAATAGAAAGGCTAGCACCCGTGTGTGTTATGGTGAACAATAAGTTGAATGAGACAGATCCTTTAACAGATGGATGTTAATTGCTATAGCTGGCTAATAAAATGTATCTAATGGAGGTGGATGTGGCATTTACTAGCTCTTCACAGTGTATCCAGCCCTGAAAAAGATGGCAAGTATGTGATAAATAACCTAAGTGCTATGATTGCCTACTCCTTTTTTAGAGGGGGACATGGGTTCAATTTGAAAGTACCAAACATATTGAGATTTTTTTTGTGCTGATTTTGGAATGCTCTACACATACTTTTGCTTCCAGCTGCATTCATGATTAAAATAAGATTTTACTCTTTTATTGTGTAGTATGGATTGGGTTGGGGTATTGCAACGACTTTCTTTGTCACATTTTTCAGAGAGGACTTCTACCACAAAATTGGCCAAGAGGATGCACATGAAGAAGCTAATATCAGGTGTTTTGATGCGTAAAGCCAATTGATATTCGAGATGCAAACAGTATTTAAAACGCAAACAAGTGGGGCTATCATTCAAATACTAGCTGCTGTACGAGTTTGCCAGAAGCAGTGGCACGACTGTAGATCTTGAATGTCACATGACCACCTCCAAAAGAGATGTGAATGCTTGATCACTCGCAGAATTTGGAATGATCCTAAGAAGGGAATATTTGGATGAATAGAAGTGGACGCCAAGTTAGATTTGAGATCGCATCACCATGGAATGATAAATGTAAAAAGTGGATGAGAGTTACGACCAGGAATGGATGCATGCGTGACTCAGCCTTACACAGGAGTGTATTTCTGTTTTGCTACTTGACCCCACAGAATGTTTACATCGCTTAAACATGAAAGGTACCGCGCCCTAGGAGATGAGGTAATGTTAATGGCAGGTAATCAAAATCCATCCTTGCTGAATGTTGTGATTGTCGCCAATGTGATGACAAGATTGCTATGCATGTAAGAATGCCTTTTCCCTGAATGCTTGTTTGTGAAGTTGCTAATCATAATAATTTTTTATTAGATTTCCTAATATCATGTAATTCAAGTTGCAAGAATCGATTTGGCAGTGCATTTATCCAAAAGAAATAGATGTGTGGAAAATTCATTGTTAATCGTGTCTGCATAGTAGAGCATATTTTGTTGGTGCCTGAAAAGGAAGTGTTTATTTTTTTTAAATTAAAATATCCCAATACATTTGTCTTCACGATAGGTGTGTTTGCTGATGGTTTATCAATTTGCCTTGGGAGAAATGTGCGTCTTCTCTTATCGAATTCCAGCCAAGTGCAGTGTGTGTCTTGTGTTTTTTTCTTCTTTTTTTGTAGGTTTCTGTTTGTTTTTTCTCCGTAGGAAAGAGCAAACGAAAGGCAAGCATCAATTTGTGTTGTGATGGACAACATGATTTGAGTAAGGCTCTTCTCTTTACCCGTATTGCAGTTACTGGCCTAGCTGACAATGAAAATTTACCTCAGCAGTACATGAAATCTATGGGTTCCTACGCCTTTTTAGGGCATCTTGGGTTTAACTTGTTCAGGTGCCAAGCTTCTTGATGCTCTCTACAAATGCTGTTGCTTATAATAGCCTTCATGATTAAATGGGATCTTACTCTTTGAACGCATATTGTGGAATAGGCTGGGGTTTTGCGACAACATTCTTTGTCATTTTTCAGAGAGCACTTATACCACAAAACCACCAACAAGATGCACATGGAGAGGCTAATATCACATATTCTGAAGCAAAGTTTTGTGACCAGTAAAATCCAAGTATCATTCAAGATGCGAATGTAATCCAGAACAACTGTGAGAACACAAGTGCCGATATCATTCAGATACTAGGAATGCTACCAGTTTGTTCCAAGCAGCAGCAGCAGGACTGTAGATGTTAAATGGCTAATCTAGATGCCTAAAGGATGCAAATTCTGGATCAGGATCAGAATTTAGAATTATCCAAAGAAAGTGACACTTGCATGAATAAAAGTAGGTACGTAATGTGGTGTTCACCTTCTATTGATGAATTGAAAATTGAATGACTTGCTACCATGAATGGATGCGAGTAGGCATTGTGCGCAACTCTTTGCTCTAGAGAGAAGATTTGGCTTTTTTCCTACTGCGAAGCACAGCGAATGCTTGCATCTCTGAGATGTGAAATGTCGTGCGCCATAAGATGAGGTACTGTTATTGCAACGTTCTGAAAATTCTTCATTACTACTAAATGTGTGAATTGAAAACAATGTAATGAACGAAAGGTTGATTTGGATGTAGTGTCTTGTTCCTGAATGTTTTTTGTGTGAATATGCTAATGAGGTTTAATTATGAGTTTTTGAAAGCGCTGAATGGAAATACATGAAGTAATGGCTGTGTTTTCATCATAACTCAATAGCTGTCTAATAAAGAGCATAGTGTATTTTTGGTGACGGGTTAGAGTTGCTTGTTTCCTAATCTCTTGCAATTCAGTTATGAAGAAACAGTCTGGAAAAAGGCTAGTTGCTAGTTAAATATTTTATTGCGTTTATTTTGTGTTGGGTATGCTTTTTCTATTTCCAACAGGAAACGTCAAGGTAGCATTTTGTTTTCCTCTATGTTGTGATGGGTCTCAAACTGCCAGACCGTGAAAATTCCTCAAGTTGAATTATGAATTGGATCCAAGAGCTCTTACGTCTAGTTGAGACATACACGTTTGTTTGGACTTCGGCTGTGACGAGAGTTGCTGGCATTGGGTTCAACATATTTCAGTGGAAGAATTGATGCGGCTTGAGATGTGATGTGATAAGTACTTATTTGTGTGGATTACCAGTATACAAAAACAATCGTTAAGTGTTTGATTTTGGGCCAAAAATATAATAAGAAAAAGGAAGAGGGAATGCTTGGTTGTGCAGGTGCAATATCTTTGGGGATAGGTTTTAGCTAGGGAGAGGCAGGGTGATACGTTTTTTGCTTTGTTTGTTCACAGCCTCCGGATAATGAGGTGTGTCCACCTGTTTGTGAGCTAGGCCTTTGGAAGCGTAGCGTATTTTGTGTTCCTAGAGAAGGTACATGTTTTATTTATTTCCCTTGTAGCTCAAGGTATAATGTTTTTTCTCTCTACAGTTGTAATTGGCAAATTTATGCATGTTTTTGATGATGTGAATGGTTACTTTTTAGAATATATGCAGCTTCTCTCATCTAATTGCAGCCATACGCGCCGTGTCCTTTTATTTGTCTTTTTTCATTTGGGTGTTTTTGTTCATCTTTGCTTTTCGGTAGAGTTCCTTTTTCTCTCTCTTCTCCTAGTAGGAAACAGCAATAGAAAGGCTAGCACCCGTGTGTGTTATGGTGAACAATAAGTTGAATGAGACAGATCCTTTAACAGATGGATGTTAATTGCTATAGCTGGCTAATAAAATGTATCTAATGGAGGTGGATGTGGCATTTACTAGCTCTTCACAGTGTATCCAGCCCTGAAAAAGATGGCAAGTATGTGATAAATAACCTAAGTGCTATGATTGCCTACTCCTTTTTTAGAGGGGGACATGGGTTCAATTTGAAAGTACCAAACATATTGAGATTTTTTTTTTGCTGATTTTGGAATGCTCTACACATACTTTTGCTTCCAGCTGCATTCATGATTAAAATAAGATTTTACTCTTTTATTGTGTAGTATGGATTGGGTTGGGGTATTGCAACGACTTTCTTTGTCACATTTTTCAGAGAGGACTTCTACCACAAAATTGGCCAAGAGGATGCACATGAAGAAGCTAATATCAGGTGTTTTGATGCGTAAAGCCAATTGATATTCGAGATGCAAACAGTATTTAAAACGCAAACAAGTGGGGCTATCATTCAAATACTAGCTGCTGAACGAGTTTGCCAGAAGCAGTGGCACGACTGTAGATCTTGAATGTCACATGACCACCTCCAAAAGAGATGTGGATGCTTGATCACTCGCAGAATTTGGAATGATCCTAAGAAGGGAATATTTGGATGAATAGAAGTGGACGCCAAGTTAGATTTGAGATCGCATCACCATGGAATGATAAATGTAAAAAGTGGATGAGAGTTACGACCAGGAATGGATGCATGCGTGACTCAGCCTTACACAGGAGTGTATTTCTGTTTTGCTACTTGACCCCACAGAATGTTTACATCGCTTAAACATGAAAGGTACCGCGCCCTAGGAGATGAGGTAATGTTAATGGCAGGTAATCAAAATCCATCCTTGCTGAATGTTGTGATTGTCGCCAATGTGATGACAAGATTGCTATGCATGTAAGAATGCCTTTTCCCTGAATGCTTGTTTGTGAAGTTGCTAATCATAATAATTTTTTATTAGATTTCCTAATATCATGTAATTCAAGTTGCAAGAATCGATTTGGCAGTGCATTTATCCAAAAGAAATAGATGTGTGGAAAATTCATTGTTAATCGTTAATCGTGTCTGCATAGTAGAGCATATTTTGTTGGTGCCTGAAAAGGAAGTGTTTATTTTTTTTAAATTAAAATATCCCAATACATTTGTCTTCACGATAGGTGTGTTTGCTGATGGTTTATCAATTTGCCTTGGGAGAAATGTGCGTCTTCTCTTATCGAATTCCAGCCAAGTGCAGTGTGTGTCTTGTGTTTTTTTCTTCTTTTTTTGTAGGTTTCTGTTTGTTTTTTCTCCGTAGGAAAGAGCAAACGAAAGGCAAGCATCAATTTGTGTTGTGATGGACAACATGATTTGAGTAAGGCTCTTCTCTTTACCCGTATTGCAGTTACTGGCCTAGCTGACAATGAAAATTTACCTCAGCAGTACATGAAATCTATGGGTTCCTACGCCTTTTTAGGGCATCTTGGGTTTAACTTGTTCAGGTGCCAAGCTTCTTGATGCTCTCTACAAATGCTGTTGCTTATAATAGCCTTCATGATTAAATGGGATCTTACTCTTTGAACGCATATTGTGGAATAGGCTGGGGTTTTGCGACAACATTCTTTGTCATTTTTCAGAGAGCACTTATACCACAAAACCACCAACAAGATGCACATGGAGAGGCTAATATCACATATTCTGAAGCAAAGTTTTGTGACCAGTAAAATCCAAGTATCATTCAAGATGCGAATGTAATCCAGAACAACTGTGAGAACACAAGTGCCGATATCATTCAGATACTAGGAATGCTACCAGTTTGTTCCAAGCAGCAGCAGCAGGACTGTAGATGTTAAATGGCTAATCTAGATGCCTAAAGGATGCAAATTCTGGATCAGGATCAGAATTTAGAATTATCCAAAGAAAGTGACACTTGCATGAATAAAAGTAGGTACGTAATGTGGTGTTCACCTTCTATTGATGAATTGAAAATTGAATGACTTGCTACCATGAATGGATGCGAGTAGGCATTGTGCGCAACTCTTTGCTCTAGAGAGAAGATTTGGCTTTTTTCCTACTGCGAAGCACAGCGAATGCTTGCATCTCTGAGATGTGAAATGTCGTGCGCCATAAGATGAGGTACTGTTATTGCAACGTTCTGAAAATTCTTCATTACTACTAAATGTGTGAATTGAAAACAATGTAATGAACGAAAGGTTGATTTGGATGTAGTGTCTTGTTCCTGAATGTTTTTTGTGTGAATATGCTAATGAGGTTTAATTATGAGTTTTTGAAAGCGCTGAATGGAAATACATGAAGTAATGGCTGTGTTTTCATCATAACTCAATAGCTGTCTAATAAAGAGCATAGTGTATTTTTGGTGACGGGTTAGAGTTGCTTGTTTCCTAATCTCTTGCAATTCAGTTATGAAGAAACAGTCTGGAAAAAGGCTAGTTGCTAGTTAAATATTTTATTGCGTTTATTTTGTGTTGGGTATGCTTTTTCTATTTCCAACAGGAAACGTCAAGGTAGCATTTTGTTTTCCTCTATGTTGTGATGGGTCTCAAACTGCCAGACCGTGAAAATTCCTCAAGTTGAATTATGAATTGGATCCAAGAGCTCTTACGTCTAGTTGAGACATACACGTTTGTTTGGACTTCGGCTGTGACGAGAGTTGCTGGCATTGGGTTCAACATATTTCAGTGGAAGAATTGATGCGGCTTGAGATGTGATGTGATAAGTACTTATTTGTGTGGATTACCAGTATACAAAAACAATCGTTAAGTGTTTGATTTTGGGCCAAAAATATAATAAGAAAAAGGAAGAGGGAATGCTTGGTTGTGCAGGTGCAATATCTTTGGGGATAGGTTTTAGCTAGGGAGAGGCAGGGTGATACGTTTTTTGCTTTGTTTGTTCACAGCCTCCGGATAATGAGGTGTGTCCACCTGTTTGTGAGCTAGGCCTTTGGAAGCGTAGCGTATTTTGTGTTCCTAGAGAAGGTACATGTTTTATTTATTTCCCTTGTAGCTCAAGGTATAATGTTTTTTCTCTCTACAGTTGTAATTGGCAAATTTATGCATGTTTTTGATGATGTGAATGGTTACTTTTTAGAATATATGCAGCTTCTCTCATCTAATTGCAGCCATACGCGCCGTGTCCTTTTATTTGTCTTTTTTCATTTGGGTGTTTTTGTTCATCTTTGCTTTTCGGTAGAGTTCCTTTTTTCTCTCTCTTCTCCTAGTAGGAAACAGCAATAGAAAGGCTAGCACCCGTGTGTGTTATGGTGAACAATAAGTTGAATGAGACAGATCCTTTAACAGATGGATGTTAATTGCTATAGCTGGCTAATAAAATGTATCTAATGGAGGTGGATGTGGCATTTACTAGCTCTTCACAGTGTATCCAGCCCTGAAAAAGATGGCAAGTATGTGATAAATAACCTAAGTGCTATGATTGCCTACTCCTTTTTTAGAGGGGGACATGGGTTCAATTTGAAAGTACCAAACATATTGAGATTTTTTTTTTGCTGATTTTGGAATGCTCTACACATACTTTTGCTTCCAGCTGCATTCATGATTAAAATAAGATTTTACTCTTTTATTGTGTAGTATGGATTGGGTTGGGGTATTGCAACGACTTTCTTTGTCACATTTTTCAGAGAGGACTTCTACCACAAAATTGGCCAAGAGGATGCACATGAAGAAGCTAATATCAGGTGTTTTGATGCGTAAAGCCAATTGATATTCGAGATGCAAACAGTATTTAAAACGCAAACAAGTGGGGCTATCATTCAAATACTAGCTGCTGAACGAGTTTGCCAGAAGCAGTGGCACGACTGTAGATCTTGAATGTCACATGACCACCTCCAAAAGAGATGTGGATGCTTGATCACTCGCAGAATTTGGAATGATCCTAAGAAGGGAATATTTGGATGAATAGAAGTGGACGCCAAGTTAGATTTGAGATCGCATCACCATGGAATGATAAATGTAAAAAGTGGATGAGAGTTACGACCAGGAATGGATGCATGCGTGACTCAGCCTTACACAGGAGTGTATTTCTGTTTTGCTACTTGACCCCACAGAATGTTTACATCGCTTAAACATGAAAGGTACCGCGCCCTAGGAGATGAGGTAATGTTAATGGCAGGTAATCAAAATCCATCCTTGCTGAATGTTGTGATTGTCGCCAATGTGATGACAAGATTGCTATGCATGTAAGAATGCCTTTTCCCTGAATGCTTGTTTGTGAAGTTGCTAATCATAATAATTTTTTATTAGATTTCCTAATATCATGTAATTCAAGTTGCAAGAATCGATTTGGCAGTGCATTTATCCAAAAGAAATAGATGTGTGGAAAATTCATTGTTAATCGTGTCTGCATAGTAGAGCATATTTTGTTGGTGCCTGAAAAGGAAGTGTTTATTTTTTTTAAATTAAAATATCCCAATACATTTGTCTTCACGATAGGTGTGTTTGCTGATGGTTTATCAATTTGCCTTGGGAGAAATGTGCGTCTTCTCTTATCGAATTCCAGCCAAGTGCAGTGTGTGTCTTGTGTTTTTTTCTTCTTTTTTTGTAGGTTTCTGTTTGTTTTTTCTCCGTAGGAAAGAGCAAACGAAAGGCAAGCATCAATTTGTGTTGTGATGGACAACATGATTTGAGTAAGGCTCTTCTCTTTACCCGTATTGCAGTTACTGGCCTAGCTGACAATGAAAATTTACCTCAGCAGTACATGAAATCTATGGGTTCCTACGCCTTTTTAGGGCATCTTGGGTTTAACTTGTTCAGGTGCCAAGCTTCTTGATGCTCTCTACAAATGCTGTTGCTTATAATAGCCTTCATGATTAAATGGGATCTTACTCTTTGAACGCATATTGTGGAATAGGCTGGGGTTTTGCGACAACATTCTTTGTCATTTTTCAGAGAGCACTTATACCACAAAACCACCAACAAGATGCACATGGAGAGGCTAATATCACATATTCTGAAGCAAAGTTTTGTGACCAGTAAAATCCAAGTATCATTCAAGATGCGAATGTAATCCAGAACAACTGTGAGAACACAAGTGCCGATATCATTCAGATACTAGGAATGCTACCAGTTTGTTCCAAGCAGCAGCAGCAGGACTGTAGATGTTAAATGGCTAATCTAGATGCCTAAAGGATGCAAATTCTGGATCCGGATCAGAATTTAGAATTATCCAAAGAAAGTGACACTTGCATGAATAAAAGTAGGTACGTAATGTGGTGTTCACCTTCTATTGATGAATTGAAAATTGAATGACTTGCTACCATGAATGGATGCGAGTAGGCATTGTGCGCAACTCTTTGCTCTAGAGAGAAGATTTGGCTTTTTTCCTACTGCGAAGCACAGCGAATGCTTGCATCTCTGAGATGTGAAATGTCGTGCGCCATAAGATGAGGTACTGTTATTGCAACGTTCTGAAAATTCTTCATTACTACTAAATGTGTGAATTGAAAACAATGTAATGAACGAAAGGTTGATTTGGATGTAGTGTCTTGTTCCTGAATGTTTTTTGTGTGAATATGCTAATGAGGTTTAATTATGAGTTTTTGAAAGCGCTGAATGGAAATACATGAAGTAATGGCTGTGTTTTCATCATAACTCAATAGCTGTCTAATAAAGAGCATAGTGTATTTTTGGTGACGGGTTAGAGTTGCTTGTTTCCTAATCTCTTGCAATTCAGTTATGAAGAAACAGTCTGGAAAAAGGCTAGTTGCTAGTTAAATATTTTATTGCGTTTATTTTGTGTTGGGTATGCTTTTTCTATTTCCAACAGGAAACGTCAAGGTAGCATTTTGTTTTCCTCTATGTTGTGATGGGTCTCAAACTGCCAGACCGTGAAAATTCCTCAAGTTGAATTATGAATTGGATCCAAGAGCTCTTACGTCTAGTTGAGACATACACGTTTGTTTGGACTTCGGCTGTGACGAGAGTTGCTGGCATTGGGTTCAACATATTTCAGTGGAAGAATTGATGCGGCTTGAGATGTGATGTGATAAGTACTTATTTGTGTGGATTACCAGTATACAAAAACAATCGTTAAGTGTTTGATTTTGGGCCAAAAATATAATAAGAAAAAGGAAGAGGGAATGCTTGGTTGTGCAGGTGCAATATCTTTGGGGATAGGTTTTAGCTAGGGAGAGGCAGGGTGATACGTTTTTTGCTTTGTTTGTTCACAGCCTCCGGATAATGAGGTGTGTCCACCTGTTTGTGAGCTAGGCCTTTGGAAGCGTAGCGTATTTTGTGTTCCTAGAGAAGGTACATGTTTTATTTATTTCCCTTGTAGCTCAAGGTATAATGTTTTTTCTCTCTACAGTTGTAATTGGCAAATTTATGCATGTTTTTGATGATGTGAATGGTTACTTTTTAGAATATATGCAGCTTCTCTCATCTAATTGCAGCCATACGCGCCGTGTCCTTTTATTTGTCTTTTTTCATTTGGGTGTTTTTGTTCATCTTTGCTTTTCGGTAGAGTTCCTTTTTCTCTCTCTTCTCCTAGTAGGAAACAGCAATAGAAAGGCTAGCACCCGTGTGTGTTATGGTGAACAATAAGTTGAATGAGACAGATCCTTTAACAGATGGATGTTAATTGCTATAGCTGGCTAATAAAATGTATCTAATGGAGGTGGATGTGGCATTTACTAGCTCTTCACAGTGTATCCAGCCCTGAAAAAGATGGCAAGTATGTGATAAATAACCTAAGTGCTATGATTGCCTACTCCTTTTTTAGAGGGGGGACATGGGTTCAATTTGAAAGTACCAAACATATTGAGATTTTTTTTGTGCTGATTTTGGAATGCTCTACACATACTTTTGCTTCCAGCTGCATTCATGATTAAAATAAGATTTTACTCTTTTATTGTGTAGTATGGATTGGGTTGGGGTATTGCAACGACTTTCTTTGTCACATTTTTCAGAGAGGACTTCTACCACAAAATTGGCCAAGAGGATGCACATGAAGAAGCTAATATCAGGTGTTTTGATGCGTAAAGCCAATTGATATTCGAGATGCAAACAGTATTTAAAACGCAAACAAGTGGGGCTATCATTCAAATACTAGCTGCTGAACGAGTTTGCCAGAAGCAGTGGCACGACTGTAGATCTTGAATGTCACATGACCACCTCCAAAAGAGATGTGGATGCTTGATCACTCGCAGAATTTGGAATGATCCTAAGAAGGGAATATTTGGATGAATAGAAGTGGACGCCAAGTTAGATTTGAGATCGCATCACCATGGAATGATAAATGTAAAAAGTGGATGAGAGTTACGACCAGGAATGGATGCATGCGTGACTCAGCCTTACACAGGAGTGTATTTCTGTTTTGCTACTTGACCCCACAGAATGTTTACATCGCTTAAACATGAAAGGTACCGCGCCCTAGGAGATGAGGTAATGTTAATGGCAGGTAATCAAAATCCATCCTTGCTGAATGTTGTGATTGTCGCCAATGTGATGACAAGATTGCTATGCATGTAAGAATGCCTTTTCCCTGAATGCTTGTTTGTGAAGTTGCTAATCATAATAATTTTTTATTAGATTTCCTAATATCATGTAATTCAAGTTGCAAGAATCGATTTGGCAGTGCATTTATCCAAAAGAAATAGATGTGTGGAAAATTCATTGTTAATCGTTAATCGTGTCTGCATAGTAGAGCATATTTTGTTGGTGCCTGAAAAGGAAGTGTTTATTTTTTTTAAATTAAAATATCCCAATACATTTGTCTTCACGATAGGTGTGTTTGCTGATGGTTTATCAATTTGCCTTGGGAGAAATGTGCGTCTTCTCTTATCGAATTCCAGCCAAGTGCAGTGTGTGTCTTGTGTTTTTTTCTTCTTTTTTTGTAGGTTTCTGTTTGTTTTTTCTCCGTAGGAAAGAGCAAACGAAAGGCAAGCATCAATTTGTGTTGTGATGGACAACATGATTTGAGTAAGGCTCTTCTCTTTACCCGTATTGCAGTTACTGGCCTAGCTGACAATGAAAATTTACCTCAGCAGTACATGAAATCTATGGGTTCCTACGCCTTTTTAGGGCATCTTGGGTTTAACTTGTTCAGGTGCCAAGCTTCTTGATGCTCTCTACAAATGCTGTTGCTTATAATAGCCTTCATGATTAAATGGGATCTTACTCTTTGAACGCATATTGTGGAATAGGCTGGGGTTTTGCGACAACATTCTTTGTCATTTTTCAGAGAGCACTTATACCACAAAACCACCAACAAGATGCACATGGAGAGGCTAATATCACATATTCTGAAGCAAAGTTTTGTGACCAGTAAAATCCAAGTATCATTCAAGATGCGAATGTAATCCAGAACAACTGTGAGAACACAAGTGCCGATATCATTCAGATACTAGGAATGCTACCAGTTTGTTCCAAGCAGCAGCAGCAGGACTGTAGATGTTAAATGGCTAATCTAGATGCCTAAAGGATGCAAATTCTGGATCAGGATCAGAATTTAGAATTATCCAAAGAAAGTGACACTTGCATGAATAAAAGTAGGTACGTAATGTGGTGTTCACCTTCTATTGATGAATTGAAAATTGAATGACTTGCTACCATGAATGGATGCGAGTAGGCATTGTGCGCAACTCTTTGCTCTAGAGAGAAGATTTGGCTTTTTTCCTACTGCGAAGCACAGCGAATGCTTGCATCTCTGAGATGTGAAATGTCGTGCGCCATAAGATGAGGTACTGTTATTGCAACGTTCTGAAAATTCTTCATTACTACTAAATGTGTGAATTGAAAACAATGTAATGAACGAAAGGTTGATTTGGATGTAGTGTCTTGTTCCTGAATGTTTTTTGTGTGAATATGCTAATGAGGTTTAATTATGAGTTTTTGAAAGCGCTGAATGGAAATACATGAAGTAATGGCTGTGTTTTCATCATAACTCAATAGCTGTCTAATAAAGAGCATAGTGTATTTTTGGTGACGGGTTAGAGTTGCTTGTTTCCTAATCTCTTGCAATTCAGTTATGAAGAAACAGTCTGGAAAAAGGCTAGTTGCTAGTTAAATATTTTATTGCGTTTATTTTGTGTTGGGTATGCTTTTTCTATTTCCAACAGGAAACGTCAAGGTAGCATTTTGTTTTCCTCTATGTTGTGATGGGTCTCAAACTGCCAGACCGTGAAAATTCCTCAAGTTGAATTATGAATTGGATCCAAGAGCTCTTACGTCTAGTTGAGACATACACGTTTGTTTGGACTTCGGCTGTGACGAGAGTTGCTGGCATTGGGTTCAACATATTTCAGTGGAAGAATTGATGCGGCTTGAGATGTGATGTGATAAGTACTTATTTGTGTGGATTACCAGTATACAAAAACAATCGTTAAGTGTTTGATTTTGGGCCAAAAATATAATAAGAAAAAGGAAGAGGGAATGCTTGGTTGTGCAGGTGCAATATCTTTGGGGATAGGTTTTAGCTAGGGAGAGGCAGGGTGATACGTTTTTTGCTTTGTTTGTTCACAGCCTCCGGATAATGAGGTGTGTCCACCTGTTTGTGAGCTAGGCCTTTGGAAGCGTAGCGTATTTTGTGTTCCTAGAGAAGGTACATGTTTTATTTATTTCCCTTGTAGCTCAAGGTATAATGTTTTTTCTCTCTACAGTTGTAATTGGCAAATTTATGCATGTTTTTGATGATGTGAATGGTTACTTTTTAGAATATATGCAGCTTCTCTCATCTAATTGCAGCCATACGCGCCGTGTCCTTTTATTTGTCTTTTTTCATTTGGGTGTTTTTGTTCATCTTTGCTTTTCGGTAGAGTTCCTTTTTTCTCTCTCTTCTCCTAGTAGGAAACAGCAATAGAAAGGCTAGCACCCGTGTGTGTTATGGTGAACAATAAGTTGAATGAGACAGATCCTTTAACAGATGGATGTTAATTGCTATAGCTGGCTAATAAAATGTATCTAATGGAGGTGGATGTGGCATTTACTAGCTCTTCACAGTGTATCCAGCCCTGAAAAAGATGGCAAGTATGTGATAAATAACCTAAGTGCTATGATTGCCTCCTCCTTTTTTAGAGGGGGGACATGGGTTCAATTTGAAAGTACCAAACATATTGAGATTTTTTTTTTGCTGCTTTTGGAATGCTCTACACATACTTTTGCTTCCAGCTGCATTCATGATTAAAATAAGATTTTACTCTTTTATTGTGTAGTATGGATTGGGTTGGGGTATTGCAACGACTTTCTTTGTCACATTTTTCAGAGAGGACTTCTACCACAAAATTGGCCAAGAGGATGCAGATGAAGAAGCTAATATCAGGTGTTTTGATGCGTAAAGCCAATTGATATTCGAGATGCAAACAGTATTTAAAACGCAAACAAGTGGGGCTATCATTCAAATACTAGCTGCTGAACGAGTTTGCCAGAAGCAGTGGCACGACTGTAGATCTTGAATGTCACATGACCACCTCCAAAAGAGATGTGGATGCTTGATCACTCGCAGAATTTGGAATGATCCTAAGAAGGGAATATTTGGATGAATAGAAGTGGACGCCAAGTTAGATTTGAGATCGCATCACCATGGAATGATAAATGTAAAAAGTGGATGAGAGTTACGACCAGGAATGGATGCATGCGTGACTCAGCCTTACACAGGAGTGTATTTCTGTTTTGCTACTTGACCCCACAGAATGTTTACATCGCTTAAACATGAAAGGTACCGCGCCCTAGGAGATGAGGTAATGTTAATGGCAGGTAATCAAAATCCATCCTTGCTGAATGTTGTGATTGTCGCCAATGTGATGACAAGATTGCTATGCATGTAAGAATGCCTTTTCCCTGAATGCTTGTTTGTGAAGTTGCTAATCATAATAATTTTTTATTAGATTTCCTAATATCATGTAATTCAAGTTGCAAGAATCGATTTGGCAGTGCATTTATCCAAAAGAAATAGATGTGTGGAAAATTCATTGTTAATCGTGTCTGCATAGTAGAGCATATTTTGTTGGTGCCTGAAAAGGAAGTGTTTATTTTTTTTAAATTAAAATATCCCAATACATTTGTCTTCACGATAGGTGTGTTTGCTGATGGTTTATCAATTTGCCTTGGGAGAAATGTGCGTCTTCTCTTATCGAATTCCAGCCAAGTGCAGTGTGTGTCTTGTGTTTTTTTCTTTCTTTTTTTGTAGGTTTCTGTTTGTTTTTTCTCCGTAGGAAAGAGCAAACGAAAGGCAAGCATCAATTTGTGTTGTGATGGACAACATGATTTGAGTAAGGCTCTTCTCTTTACCCGTATTGCAGTTACTGGCCTAGCTGACAATGAAAATTTACCTCAGCAGTACATGAAATCTATGGGTTCCTACGCCTTTTTAGGGCATCTTGGGTTTAACTTGTTCAGGTGCCAAGCTTCTTGATGCTCTCTACAAATGCTGTTGCTTATAATAGCCTTCATGATTAAATGGGATCTTACTCTTTGAACGCATATTGTGGAATAGGCTGGGGTTTTGCGACAACATTCTTTGTCATTTTTCAGAGAGCACTTATACCACAAAACCACCAACAAGATGCACATGGAGAGGCTAATATCACATATTCTGAAGCAAAGTTTTGTGACCAGTAAAATCCAAGTATCATTCAAGATGCGAATGTAATCCAGAACAACTGTGAGAACACAAGTGCCGATATCATTCAGATACTAGGAATGCTACCAGTTTGTTCCAAGCAGCAGCAGCAGGACTGTAGATGTTAAATGGCTAATCTAGATGCCTAAAGGATGCAAATTCTGGATCCGGATCAGAATTTAGAATTATCCAAAGAAAGTGACACTTGCATGAATAAAAGTAGGTACGTAATGTGGTGTTCACCTTCTATTGATGAATTGAAAATTGAATGACTTGCTACCATGAATGGATGCGAGTAGGCATTGTGCGCAACTCTTTGCTCTAGAGAGAAGATTTGTTTTTTTTCCTACTGCGAAGCACAGCGAATGCTTGCATCTCTGAGATGTGAAATGTCGTGCGCCATAAGATGAGGTACTGTTATTGCAACGTTCTGAAAATTCTTCATTACTACTAAATGTGTGAATTGAAAACAAATGTAATGAACGAAAGGTTGATTTGGATGTAGTGTCTTGTTCCTGAATGTTTTTTGTGTGAATATGCTAATGAGGTTTAATTATGAGTTTTTGAAAGCGCTGAATGGAAATACATGAAGTAATGGCTGTGTTTTCATCATAACTCAATAGCTGTCTGATAAAGAGCATAGTGTATTTTTGGTGACGGGTTAGAGTTGCTTGTTTCCTAATCTCTTGCAATTCAGTTATGAAGAAACAGTCTGGAAAAAGGCTAGTTGCTAGTTAAATATTTTATTGCGTTTATTTTGTGTTGGGTATGCTTTTTCTATTTCCAACAGGAAACGTCAAGGTAGCATTTTGTTTTCCTCTATGTTGTGATGGGTCTCAAACTGCCAGACCGTGAAAATTCCTCAAGTTGAATTATGAATTGGATCCAAGAGCTCTTACGTCTAGTTGAGACATACACGTTTGTTTGGACTTCGGCTGTGACGAGAGTTGCTGGCATTGGGTTCAACATATTTCAGTGGAAGAATTGATGCGGCTTGAGATGTGATGTGATAAGTACTTATTTGTGTGGATTACTAGTATACAAAAACAATCGTTAAGTGTTTGATTTTGGGCCAAAAATATAATAAGAAAAAGGAAGAGGGAATGCTTGGTTGTGCAGGTGCAATATCTTTGGGGATAGGTTTTAGCTAGGGAGAGGCAGGGTGATACGTTTTTTGCTTTGTTTGTTCACAGCCTCCGGATAATGAGGTGTGTCCACCTGTTTGTGAGCTAGGCCTTTGGAAGCGTAGCATATTTTGTGTTCCTAGAGAAGGTACATGTTTTATTTATTTCCCTTGTAGCTCAAGGTATAATGTTTTTTCTCTCTACAGTTGTAATTGGCAAATTTATGCATGTTTTTGATGATGTGAATGGTTACTTTTTAGAATATATGCAGCTTCTCTCATCTAATTGCAGCCATACGCGCCGTGTCCTTTTATTTGTCTTTTTTCATTTGGGTGTTTTTGTTCATCTTTGCTTTTCGGTAGAGTTCCTTTTTTCTCTCTCTTCTCCTAGTAGGAAACAGCAATAGAAAGGCTAGCACCCGTGTGTGTTATGGTGAACAATAAGTTGAATGAGACAGATCCTTTAACAGATGGATGTTAATTGCTATAGCTGGCTAATAAAATGTATCTAATGGAGGTGGATGTGGCATTTACTAGCTCTTCACAGTGTATCCAGCCCTGAAAAAGATGGCAAGTATGTGATAAATAACCTAAGTGCTATGATTGCCTCCTCCTTTTTTAGAGGGGGGACATGGGTTCAATTTGAAAGTACCAAACATATTGAGATTTTTTTTTTGCTGCTTTTGGAATGCTCTACACATACTTTTGCTTCCAGCTGCATTCATGATTAAAATAAGATTTTACTCTTTTATTGTGTAGTATGGATTGGGTTGGGGTATTGCAACGACTTTCTTTGTCACATTTTTCAGAGAGGACTTCTACCACAAAATTGGCCAAGAGGATGCAGATGAAGAAGCTAATATCAGGTGTTTTGATGCGTAAAGCCAATTGATATTCGAGATGCAAACAGTATTTAAAACGCAAACAAGTGGGGCTATCATTCAAATACTAGCTGCTGAACGAGTTTGCCAGAAGCAGTGGCACGACTGTAGATCTTGAATGTCACATGACCACCTCCAAAAGAGATGTGGATGCTTGATCACTCGCAGAATTTGGAATGATCCTAAGAAGGGAATATTTGGATGAATAGAAGTGGACGCCAAGTTAGATTTGAGATCGCATCACCATGGAATGATAAATGTAAAAAGTGGATGAGAGTTACGACCAGGAATGGATGCATGCGTGACTCAGCCTTACACAGGAGTGTATTTCTGTTTTGCTACTTGACCCCACAGAATGTTTACATCGCTTAAACATGAAAGGTACCGCGCCCTAGGAGATGAGGTAATGTTAATGGCAGGTAATCAAAATCCATCCTTGCTGAATGTTGTGATTGTCGCCAATGTGATGACAAGATTGCTATGCATGTAAGAATGCCTTTTCCCTGAATGCTTGTTTGTGAAGTTGCTAATCATAATAATTTTTTATTAGATTTCCTAATATCATGTAATTCAAGTTGCAAGAATCGATTTGGCAGTGCATTTATCCAAAAGAAATAGATGTGTGGAAAATTCATTGTTAATCGTGTCTGCATAGTAGAGCATATTTTGTTGGTGCCTGAAAAGGAAGTGTTTATTTTTTTTAAATTAAAATATCCCAATACATTTGTCTTCACGATAGGTGTGTTTGCTGATGGTTTATCAATTTGCCTTGGGAGAAATGTGCGTCTTCTCTTATCGAATTCCAGCCAAGTGCAGTGTGTGTCTTGTGTTTTTTTCTTCTTTTTTTGTAGGTTTCTGTTTGTTTTTTCTCCGTAGGAAAGAGCAAACGAAAGGCAAGCATCAATTTGTGTTGTGATGGACAACATGATTTGAGTAAGGCTCTTCTCTTTACCCGTATTGCAGTTACTGGCCTAGCTGACAATGAAAATTTACCTCAGCAGTACATGAAATCTATGGGTTCCTACGCCTTTTTAGGGCATCTTGGGTTTAACTTGTTCAGGTGCCAAGCTTCTTGATGCTCTCTACAAATGCTGTTGCTTATAATAGCCTTCATGATTAAATGGGATCTTACTCTTTGAACGCATATTGTGGAATAGGCTGGGGTTTTGCGACAACATTCTTTGTCATTTTTCAGAGAGCACTTATACCACAAAACCACCAACAAGATGCACATGGAGAGGCTAATATCACATATTCTGAAGCAAAGTTTTGTGACCAGTAAAATCCAAGTATCATTCAAGATGCGAATGTAATCCAGAACAACTGTGAGAACACAAGTGCCGATATCATTCAGATACTAGGAATGCTACCAGTTTGTTCCAAGCAGCAGCAGCAGGACTGTAGATGTTAAATGGCTAATCTAGATGCCTAAAGGATGCAAATTCTGGATCCGGATCAGAATTTAGAATTATCCAAAGAAAGTGACACTTGCATGAATAAAAGTAGGTACGTAATGTGGTGTTCACCTTCTATTGATGAATTGAAAATTGAATGACTTGCTACCATGAATGGATGCGAGTAGGCATTGTGCGCAACTCTTTGCTCTAGAGAGAAGATTTGTTTTTTTTCCTACTGCGAAGCACAGCGAATGCTTGCATCTCTGAGATGTGAAATGTCGTGCGCCATAAGATGAGGTACTGTTATTGCAACGTTCTGAAAATTCTTCATTACTACTAAATGTGTGAATTGAAAACAAATGTAATGAACGAAAGGTTGATTTGGATGTAGTGTCTTGTTCCTGAATGTTTTTTGTGTGAATATGCTAATGAGGTTTAATTATGAGTTTTTGAAAGCGCTGAATGGAAATACATGAAGTAATGGCTGTGTTTTCATCATAACTCAATAGCTGTCTGATAAAGAGCATAGTGTATTTTTGGTGACGGGTTAGAGTTGCTTGTTTCCTAATCTCTTGCAATTCAGTTATGAAGAAACAGTCTGGAAAAAGGCTAGTTGCTAGTTAAATATTTTATTGCGTTTATTTTGTGTTGGGTATGCTTTTTCTATTTCCAACAGGAAACGTCAAGGTAGCATTTTGTTTTCCTCTATGTTGTGATGGGTCTCAAACTGCCAGACCGTGAAAATTCCTCAAGTTGAATTATGAATTGGATCCAAGAGCTCTTACGTCTAGTTGAGACATACACGTTTGTTTGGACTTCGGCTGTGACGAGAGTTGCTGGCATTGGGTTCAACATATTTCAGTGGAAGAATTGATGCGGCTTGAGATGTGATGTGATAAGTACTTATTTGTGTGGATTACTAGTATACAAAAACAATCGTTAAGTGTTTGATTTTGGGCCAAAAATATAATAAGAAAAAGGAAGAGGGAATGCTTGGTTGTGCAGGTGCAATATCTTTGGGGATAGGTTTTAGCTAGGGAGAGGCAGGGTGATACGTTTTTTGCTTTGTTTGTTCACAGCCTCCGGATAATGAGGTGTGTCCACCTGTTTGTGAGCTAGGCCTTTGGAAGCGTAGCATATTTTGTGTTCCTAGAGAAGGTACATGTTTTATTTATTTCCCTTGTAGCTCAAGGTATAATGTTTTTTCTCTCTACAGTTGTAATTGGCAAATTTATGCATGTTTTTGATGATGTGAATGGTTACTTTTTAGAATATATGCAGCTTCTCTCATCTAATTGCAGCCATACGCGCCGTGTCCTTTTATTTGTCTTTTTTCATTTGGGTGTTTTTGTTCATCTTTGCTTTTCGGTAGAGTTCCTTTTTTCTCTCTCTTCTCCTAGTAGGAAACAGCAATAGAAAGGCTAGCACCCGTGTGTGTTATGGTGAACAATAAGTTGAATGAGACAGATCCTTTAACAGATGGATGTTAATTGCTATAGCTGGCTAATAAAATGTATCTAATGGAGGTGGATGTGGCATTTACTAGCTCTTCACAGTGTATCCAGCCCTGAAAAAGATGGCAAGTATGTGATAAATAACCTAAGTGCTATGATTGCCTCCTCCTTTTTTAGAGGGGGGACATGGGTTCAATTTGAAAGTACCAAACATATTGAGATTTTTTTTTTGCTGCTTTTGGAATGCTCTACACATACTTTTGCTTCCAGCTGCATTCATGATTAAAATAAGATTTGACTCTTTTATTGTGTAGTATGGATTGGGTTGGGGTATTGCAACGACTTTCTTTGTCACATTTTTCAGAGAGGACTTCTACCACAAAATTGGCCAAGAGGATGCAGATGAAGAAGCTAATATCAGGTGTTTTGATGCGTAAAGCCAATTGATATTCGAGATGCAAACAGTATTTAAAACGCAAACAAGTGGGGCTATCATTCAAATACTAGCTGCTGAACGAGTTTGCCAGAAGCAGTGGCACGACTGTAGATCTTGAATGTCACATGACCACCTCCAAAAGAGATGTGGATGCTTGATCACTCGCAGAATTTGGAATGATCCTAAGAAGGGAATATTTGGATGAATAGAAGTGGACGCCAAGTTAGATTTGAGATCGCATCACCATGGAATGATAAATGTAAAAAGTGGATGAGAGTTACGACCAGGAATGGATGCATGCGTGACTCAGCCTTACACAGGAGTGTATTTCTGTTTTGCTACTTGACCCCACAGAATGTTTACATCGCTTAAACATGAAAGGTACCGCGCCCTAGGAGATGAGGTAATGTTAATGGCAGGTAATCAAAATCCATCCTTGCTGAATGTTGTGATTGTCGCCAATGTGATGACAAGATTGCTATGCATGTAAGAATGCCTTTTCCCTGAATGCTTGTTTGTGAAGTTGCTAATCATAATAATTTTTTATTAGATTTCCTAATATCATGTAATTCAAGTTGCAAGAATCGATTTGGCAGTGCATTTATCCAAAAGAAATAGATGTGTGGAAAATTCATTGTTAATCGTGTCTGCATAGTAGAGCATATTTTGTTGGTGCCTGAAAAGGAAGTGTTTATTTTTTTTAAATTAAAATATCCCAATACATTTGTCTTCACGATAGGTGTGTTTGCTGATGGTTTATCAATTTGCCTTGGGAGAAATGTGCGTCTTCTCTTATCGAATTCCAGCCAAGTGCAGTGTGTCTTGTGTTTTTTTCTTCTTTTTTTGTAGGTTTCTGTTTGTTTTTTCTCCGTAGGAAAGAGCAAACGAAAGGCAAGCATCAAATCTGAAAGAGACACGTTAGTGATAGATTCCTTACCTTAGAATATCCCCAGGCGTCAGGCTGGATCCGGAAAGTTTTGCGTAGCAGTACCCTTGCGCGTCGGTAGGCGGCGCCGTGCGGCTCCGCGTCCGTCGTCCGGCGTCGTGATCGCCGGGATGACGTCGCGGGCAGTACTTAGGCGCCGCCCCTGCGCGCTGACGTCAG
This sequence comes from Calotriton arnoldi, assembly GCA_963921515.1. Classification (NCBI taxonomy): domain Eukaryota; kingdom Metazoa; phylum Chordata; class Amphibia; order Caudata; family Salamandridae; genus Calotriton; species Calotriton arnoldi. Next base: position 1,264,544 of record CAWUFW010003203.1, on the reverse strand, counting down.
TTCTTCTTTTTCCGCGCCAGTAAGCGCAGATCCGGGAAGAGCAGTGCCCTGGTCAATTTTTGACCTTACTTTTTGGTGATTTTTTCACTGTCTTTTTCCACCTTCAGGTGTCGTAGGGATGCCCGGCTTCAAGCGATGCGGCGCCTGTGCGCGGATGATGTCCGTCACCGACCCGCATTGGGAGTGTCTCTTCTGCCTCGGCCGAGGCCACGACACCGAGTCTTGTCCCGAATGCCAGGCCCTCAACCCGAAGGCTTTGCGAGAGCGGCTCCCGAAAGCTCCTCGAGGCCCGGCATTCGGCTCCGCGGAAGCCCCGGTCGCGTGAGAGGTCCAGGGGTCGCTCGCGGAGTGCACACCGGTCGTCGGCGTCGAAGTCTTCTTCGTCCGGTAAGTCTCGACACAAGAAGTCCAAGAAGCATCGTCGCTCTCGGACTTCGCCTCGCCGGTCTCGCGACTCGGCTGGAGGCCCCTCCCCGGCACCGTCCCCGCGGCCCCGGACTTGCCTGTGGAGTCGCCCCGTCATACCCGCCCTTCCCGGGTTCGGGGGCGGATCCGGCCAAGGTACAGGAGTTCCTGTCGGCCATGGCCCGCCTCTTCGGGCCTTCAGGCCCCTCCGGTGCGCCTTCGGGCCCCGCGGGCCCTGATGGGGCTGATCCGGCGGCCGCCGGCGGCTCCGGCCCCGGCGTCGCCCGAGCCTCCAGCCTCCGATCCCGGCTCCGGCTCCGGCCCCGGCCTCGATCCCGGCTCCACAACTCCCATCGACGCCGGTCGACCTTACGACACCTCCGCCGGCGCCGATGTCTCCGGTGCCGTTCTCGACGCCGCCCTGGGCTCCGGGCGGCGTCGTCCCCCAGTTCCTTCCGGCTCCGGACATGGACCCGGAGCGACGTCGCTCGACGCCGGCTCCGGCGCCGATGGGACCTTGGGTCCCAAATGTCCCTCCTCCTCCTTATTTTGAACCAGAGGAGGACCAGGAGGACTGGGAGGGGTCTGATGACCCTCTGACACGCAACTGTCAGTATGATGAGGACTGGACAGGGAGTCTAGGGGAGGCCAGTGGTCTGGATACTTCTCCTGACACTGGCATGCTGTCTCCTCCCGTGGCTACGGAGGAGGGGGCCAATTTTGGTACGGTGTTGCGTAGGGCTGCTGGGGCCTTACGTCTCCAGCTCCCTACTTTGACGGTCAAGACTAACATCTTGACAGAGGTGCTTCAGCCGGCAGCCTCCTCTGCGGAGACTGTGCTGCCGTTTAACGACGCCCTCACGGACGTTCTTTTGGGCGCCTGGTCCAAGCCCAACACAGGGGCTCCTGTGGATCGGAACGTGTCACGACGCCATCGCCCCGCTCCGGGCGACCCCCTGTTTCTTTCTGTCCACCCCACTCCTGAGAGCTTGGTTGTCCAAGCCTCCGCTTCCCAAACCGCCTTCCCTACCGCTCCTCCGGGATAGGGAATCCAAACGCCTGGATCCAGTTTGGGAAGAAAGGTTTTTCTTCCTCCAGTGCTGGCTTGCGGTCCGTTAACACCGCTTGTCTTTTGGGCCGATATACCCACTCCCTGTGGGATTCGGTGGCGGATGTTTTGCCCCAGTGCCCTGAGGAGGTCCAGGCACTGCTTTCCCGCGCCATTGCGGAAGGAAGGGATGCGGCCAAATACACTATCCGTTGTGGCCTTGACACCGCCGACTCGCTGGGCAGGTCGATTGCAACGACGGTGGCGCTCCGGCGCCACGCCTGGCTGAGAACCACTGGTTTTTCAGGGGATGTCCAGAATACTCTCATGGACATGCCCTTTGATGGAGTCGGTCTTTTTGGGTCCAAAGCAGACCATGCGTTGGAGCGCTTAAGGACTCACGGGCTACTGCAAAGTCCCTGGGCCTTTCTGCTACACGCCCTCCGCTGCCTTCTGCTTTTCGCCCCTATCGTGGCCACGGTAGGGGCGCCCCTTCACGTCAGCAGCCCAGCCACCGGCCCGCGCAGCAGGCGTCTTCGCGTGGCCGAGGACGTGGATTCCGCCGTGGCGGATCGGGCAACCAGCGTGCGGGTCAGGCCACCACCTCCAACCCGTCCGCGGCCTCCAAGCCCTCCCTAGTCCCTCCTTTCAGGTGCACGGCACGCCAGTAGGGGGCAGGGTCCGCCATCACCTTCCCCACTGGCGCACCATCACCTCGGACAGGTGGGTCTTGGACATTGTCCGAAGGGGCTACTCCCTCCCCTTCGAGACCACCCCCCAGCCATGCCACCTCAATTCCACCGCATGTCAGGGGATCACTTGGTGCTTCTACAGAAGGAAGTCACGGCCCTCTTGACCAAGAGGGCCATCGAGCATGTTCCGACCCCAGAAGTAGGGCGTGGTTGCTACTCCCACTACTTTCTGGTGCCCAAAAAGGACAAGGAGGACATGCGTCCTATCTTGGACCTCCGGAACGTCAATCGCTTCCTCCGGAAGGAGAAGTTCAAGATGCTCACCCTAGCTCAGGTCTTGACTGCCCTCGACCCTGGAGAATGGTTGGTAGCGTTGGACTTGCAGGACGCGTATTTCCACATCCCCGTCCTGCCGGCCCACCGGCGTTACCTTCGGTTCACGGTAGGCCCGAGCATTTTCAGTTCACCGTGCTCCCCTTTGGCCTTACCAGTGCCCCTCGGGTGTTCACGAAAGTGATGGCGGTGGTCGCAGCTCATCTGCGCCGGGCAGGGGTTTCAGTCTTCCCCTACCTCGACGACTGGCTGCTGAAGGCGGGCTCGTCCCAGGCAGTCGTCTCCCACCTCCAGACTACGGCCGAACTCCTGCACTCGCTGGGGTTCTCCATCAATGTGCCGAAGTCGCATCTAATTCCTTCTCCACAGCTCCTTTTCATCGGAGCAGTTCTGGACACGACGCAGTTTCGGGCCTATCCTCCCGCACGGCGAGTCCGGGATATTCAGGCTATGATTCCGATCTTTCGGCCTTTATCCTGGGTTTCGGTCACGGATGACCCTGAGGCTGCTGGGCCTCATGGCCTCCTGCATCCTGCTGGTCAATCATGCCAGATGGCATATGCGGGCTCTGCAGTGGGACCTGAAGTTCCAGTGGGCGCAGCACCAGGGCAACCTGTCCGATCACGTCCAGATCTCGGAGGGGACTGCAAAACAGTTGCAGTGGTGGCTCTCGAACCGGCAATGGGTCATGGGCAGATCCCTCTCCCTTCCCCAGCCAGAGCATACAGTTGTGACGGACGCGTCCCTTCTGGGATGGGGCGGTCACATGGGAGAGGCGGAGATCAGAGGCCTCTGGTCTCCGGCGGAATCCCGGCTCCATATCAACCTTCTGGAGCTCCGGGCGATCCGGCTTGCACTCAAGGCATTCCTTCCCTCTGTCAAAGGGAAGGTAGTGCAGGTGTTCACAGACAACACCACCGCCATGTGGTACTGCAACAAACAGGGCGGGGTGGGGTCTTGGACCCTTTGTCAGGAGGCTCTGCGCCTCTGGACATGGCTGGAACATCAGGGCATGTTCCTGATGGTTCAACACCTGGCAGGTTCTCTGAACGCCAGGGCGGACGAACTCAGCCGCAGGTGCATGATGGATCACGAATGGCGTCTTCACTCGGAAGTGGCGCAAGGACTCTTTCTACACTGGGGAGAGCCTTGGTTAGATCTATTCGCCACCGAAGAGAACGCGCAATGTCATCAGTTCTGCGCGTTGGAATTTCCAAGGCGGCACTCGCTCGGCGACGCTTTTCGTCGCGAGTGGAGTTGCGGTCTGTTGTACGCCTTTCCGCCTATACCACTTCTACCCAGAGTGTTGAAGAAGATTCGGCACGACCGGGCCCAAGTCATTCTTGTGGCTCCGGACTGGGCTCGAAGAGTTTGGTATCCCGAGCTACTCAATATGAGCATAGATCCCCCGATCCGTCTGCCTCTTCGGGAGGATCTTCTGTCGCAGCACCAGGGGACGGTCCTCCACCCGAACCTGTCCAGTCTACACCTGCTTGCGTGGAGATTGAGCGGCGGCAGTTGATTCCTTTCAACTTGCCTCCCGAAGTTTGTGATGTGATTCTGGCAGCCAGGCGTCCCTCCACTAAGGTGGTATACGCCTGCAGGTGGAACAAATTTGTGGCATGGTGCACAGCAAAGGCTGTGGATCCCCTTTCTGCCCCTCTTTCTGAGGTCCTTCTGTTCCTTCTCTCTCTGGCCCAACAGGGTTCTGCCCTGGGTACCATCAAGGGTTATCTTTGTGCTATCTCGGCCTTCCTCAGGCTCCCTGATCAGCCCTCCCTTTTCAAGTCCCCTGTTGTTAACAGGTTCTTAAAAGGCATTACTCACCTCTTCCTCCTGTTCCGTTTGTAATGCCTCAGTGGGACTTGAACTTGGTTCTTACCTTTTTAATGTGCGCTCCCTTTGAGCCTCTGCATAACTGTCCTCTTCGCCTTCTGACTCTAAAGGCAGCCTTTCTGGTGGCCATCACCTCCGCTTCGGCGGGTGAGTGAGCTCCAGGCTCTTTCTTGCACACCTCCCTTTCTGTCTGTTCATCCAGACAAGGTTGTTCTTCGGACGCGTCCGTCCTTCTTGCCAAAGGTGGTTACTGCTTTCCACATTGGGCAGACCATCACTTTGCCCACCTTCTTTCCGCCTCCGCATCCTTCCAGAGAGGAAGAGAGGCTCCACCGGTCTGGACCCAAAACGTGCGCTCTCCTTCTATATCGACCGCACGAAACACTTCCGGGTGGATGACCAGCTCTTTGTTGGCTACGTGGGCGCCAAAAAAGGTCGGGCGGTGCACAAGAGGACCATCTCCCGCTGGGTTACCCTGTGCATCAAGACCTGCTATTCTTTGGCTAAAAAGGAGCCTCCTGTTGGGCTGCGTGCCCATTCCACCAGGGCGACGGCTGCTACCACGGCCTTGGGCCGCGGTGTTCCGCTGCCGGTTATCTGTCAGGCAGCTACGTGGGCCTCGCTGCACACGTTTACTAAGCATTACTGCCTTGACAGTCAGGTCCGGAGGGACGGCTTCTTTGGCCGTTCTGTCCTCCAGGACTTCCTTGTCTGATCTTTGTTCGCAGACCCACCACCGGGGTTGGTATTGCTGGGGTATCTATTCTAAGGTAAGGAATCTATCACTAACGTGTCTTTTCAGATGCACAAGTTACTAACTCTGTGTAACGATATATCTGTAAGAGACAGTAGTTAGTGATAGATTCCTTACCGCCCACCCATCCTCCCCGTTCTGCGAACTGATTTCTAGGGTTAAGGACATCCCTTTCAGGGCCCTAGTATTTTTCAGACACCTGTGTCAGCTTCTTGCATGGCTCTGCGTTCCTGGCGCGGAAAGTCGTGTACAGAACTGACGTCAGCGCGCAGGGGCGGCGCCTAAGTACTGCCCGCGACGTCATCCCGGCGATCACGACGCCGACGACGGACGCGGAGCCGCACGACGCCGCCTACCGACGCGCAAGGGTACTGCTACGCAAAACTTTCCGGATCCAGCCTGACGCCTGGGGATATTCTAAGGTAAGGAATCTATCACTAACTACTGTCTCTTACAGATATATCGTTACACAAGTTAGTAACTTGTGCTTTGTGTTGTGATGGACAACATGATTTGAGTAAGGCTCTTCTCTTTACCCGTATTGCAGTTACTGGCCTAGCTGACAATGAAAATTTACCTCAGCAGTACATGAAATCTATGGGTTCCTACGCCTTTTTAGGGCATCTTGGGTTTAACTTGTTCAGGTGCCAAGCTTCTTGATGCTCTCTACAAATGCTGTTGCTTATAATAGCCTTCATGATTAAATGGGATCTTACTCTTTGAACGCATATTGTGGAATAGGCTGGGGTTTTGCGACAACATTCTTTGTCATTTTTCAGAGAGCACTTATACCACAAAACCACCAACAAGATGCACATGGAGAGGCTAATATCACATATTCTGAAGCAAAGTTTTGTGACCAGTAAAATCCAAGTATCATTCAAGATGCGAATGTAATCCAGAACAACTGTGAGAACACAAGTGCCGATATCATTCAGATACTAGGAATGCTACCAGTTTGTTCCAAGCAGCAGCAGCAGGACTGTAGATGTTAAATGGCTAATCTAGATGCCTAAAGGATGCAAATTCTGGATCAGGATCAGAATTTAGAATTATCCAAAGAAAGTGACACTTGCATGAATAAAAGTAGGTACGTAATGTGGTGTTCACCTTCTATTGATGAATTGAAAATTGAATGACTTGCTACCATGAATGGATGCGAGTAGGCATTGTGCGCAACTCTTTGCTCTAGAGAGAAGATTTGGCTTTTTTCCTACTGCGAAGCACAGCGAATGCTTGCATCTCTGAGATGTGAAATGTCGTGCGCCATAAGATGAGGTACTGTTATTACAACGTTCTGAAAATTCTTCATTACTACTAAATGTGTGAATTGAAAACAATGTAATGAACGAAAGGTTGATTTGGATGTAGTGTCTTGTTCCTGAATGTTTTTTGTGTGAATATGCTAATGAGGTTTAATTATGAGTTTTTGAAAGCGCTGAATGGAAATACATGAAGTAATGGCTGTGTTTTCATCATAACTCAATAGCTGTCTAATAAAGAGCATAGTGTATTTTTGGTGACGGGTTAGAGTTGCTTGTTTCCTAATCTCTTGCAATTCAGTTATGAAGAAACAGTCTGGAAAAAGGCTAGTTGCTAGTTAAATATTTTATTGCGTTTATTTTGTGTTGGGTATGCTTTTTCTATTTCCAACAGGAAACGTCAAGGTAGCATTTTGTTTTCCTCTATGTTGTGATGGGTCTCAAACTGCCAGACCGTGAAAATTCCTCAAGTTGAATTATGAATTGGATCCAAGAGCTCTTACGTCTAGTTGAGACATACACGTTTGTTTGGACTTCGGCTGTGACGAGAGTTGCTGGCATTGGGTTCAACATATTTCAGTGGAAGAATTGATGCGGCTTGAGATGTGATGTGATAAGTACTTATTTGTGTGGATTACCAGTATACAAAAACAATCGTTAAGTGTTTGATTTTGGGCCAAAAATATAATAAGAAAAAGGAAGAGGGAATGCTTGGTTGTGCAGGTGCAATATCTTTGGGGATAGGTTTTAGCTAGGGAGAGGCAGGGTGATACGTTTTTTGCTTTGTTTGTTCACAGCCTCCGGATAATGAGGTGTGTCCACCTGTTTGTGAGCTAGGCCTTTGGAAGCGTAGCGTATTTTGTGTTCCTAGAGAAGGTACATGTTTTATTTATTTCCCTTGTAGCTCAAGGTATAATGTTTTTTCTCTCTACAGTTGTAATTGGCAAATTTATGCATGTTTTTGATGATGTGAATGGTTACTTTTTAGAATATATGCAGCTTCTCTCATCTAATTGCAGCCATACGCGCCGTGTCCTTTTATTTGTCTTTTTTCATTTGGGTGTTTTTGTTCATCTTTGCTTTTCGGTAGAGTTCCTTTTTTCTCTCTCTTCTCCTAGTAGGAAACAGCAATAGAAAGGCTAGCACCCGTGTGTGTTATGGTGAACAATAAGTTGAATGAGACAGATCCTTTAACAGATGGATGTTAATTGCTATAGCTGGCTAATAAAATGTATCTAATGGAGGTGGATGTGGCATTTACTAGCTCTTCACAGTGTATCCGGCCCTGAAAAAGATGGCAAGTATGTGATAAATAACCTAAGTGCTATGATTGCCTACTCCTTTTTTAGAGGGGGACATGGGTTCAATTTGAAAGTACCAAACTTATTGAGATTTTTTTGTGCTGATTTTGGAATGCTCTACACATACTTTTGCTTCCAGCTGCATTCATGATTAAAATAAGATTTTACTCTTTTATTGTGTAGTATGGATTGGGTTGGGGTATTGCAACGACTTTCTTTGTCACATTTTTCAGAGAGGACTTCTACCACAAAATTGGCCAAGAGGATGCACATGAAGAAGCTAATATCAGGTGTTTTGATGCGTAAAGCCAATTGATATTCGAGATGCAAACAGTATTTAAAACGCAAACAAGTGGGTCTATCATTCAAATACTAGCTGCCGTACGAGTTTGCCAGAAGCAGTGGCACGACTGTAGATCTTGAATGTCACATGACCACCTCCAAAAGAGATGTGAATGCTTGATCACTCGCAGAATTTGGAATGATCCTAAGAAGGGAATATTTGGATGAATAGAAGTGGACGCCAAGTTAGATTTGAGATCGCATCACCATGGAATGATAAATGTAAAAAGTGGATGAGAGTTACGACCAGGAATGGATGCATGCGTGACTCAGCCTTACACAGGAGTGTATTTCTGTTTTGCTACTTGACCCCACAGAATGTTTACATCGCTTAAACATGAAAGGTACCGCGCCCTAGGAGATGAGGTAATGTTAATGGCAGGTAATCAAAATCCATCCTTGCTGAATGTTGTGATTGTCGCCAATGTGATGACAAGATTGCTATGCATGTAAGAATGCCTTTTCCCTGAATGCTTGTTTGTGAAGTTGCTAATCATAATAATTTTTTATTAGATTTCCTAATATCATGTAATTCAAGTTGCAAGAATCGATTTGGCAGTGCATTTATCCAAAAGAAATAGATGTGTGGAAAATTCATTGTTAATCGTTAATCGTGTCTGCATAGTAGAGCATATTTTGTTGGTGCCTGAAAAGGAAGTGTTTATTTTTTTAAAATTAAAATATCCCAATACATTTGTCTTCACGATAGGTGTGTTTGCTGATGGTTTATCAATTTGCCTTGGGAGAAATGTGCGTCTTCTCTTATCGAATTCCAGCCAAGTGCAGTGTGTGTCTTGTGTTTTTTTCTTCTTTTTTTGTAGGTTTCCGTTTGTTTTTTCTCCGTAGGAAAGAGCAAACGAAAGGCAAGCATCAATTTGTGTTGTGATGGACAACATGATTTGAGTAAGGCTCTTCTCTTTACCCGTATTGCAGTTACTGGCCTAGCTGACAATGAAAATTTACCTCAGCAGTACATGAAATCTATGGGTTCCTACGCCTTTTTAGGGCATCTTGGGTTTAACTTGTTCAGGTGCCAAGCTTCTTGATGCTCTCTACAAATGCTGTTGCTTATAATAGCCTTCATGATTAAATGGGATCTTACTCTTTGAACGCATATTGTGGAATAGGCTGGGGTTTTGCGACAACATTCTTTGTCATTTTTCAGAGAGCACTTATACCACAAAACCACCAACAAGATGCACATGGAGAGGCTAATATCACATATTCTGAAGCAAAGTTTTGTGACCAGTAAAATCCAAGTATCATTCAAGATGCGAATGTAATCCAGAACAACTGTGAGAACACAAGTGCCGATATCATTCAGATACTAGGAATGCTACCAGTTTGTTCCAAGCAGCAGCAGCAGGACTGTAGATGTTAAATGGCTAATCTAGATGCCTAAAGGATGCAAATTCTGGATCCGGATCAGAATTTAGAATTATCCAAAGAAAGTGACACTTGCATGAATAAAAGTAGGTACGTAATGTGGTGTTCACCTTCTATTGATGAATTGAAAATTGAATGACTTGCTACCATGAATGGATGCGAGTAGGCATTGTGCGCAACTCTTTGCTCTAGAGAGAAGATTTGGCTTTTTTCCTACTGCGAAGCACAGCGAATGCTTGCATCTCTGAGATGTGAAATGTCGTGCGCCATAAGATGAGGTACTGTTATTACAACGTTCTGAAAATTCTTCATTACTACTAAATGTGTGAATTGAAAACAATGTAATGAACGAAAGGTTGATTTGGATGTAGTGTCTTGTTCCTGAATGTTTTTTGTGTGAATATGCTAATGAGGTTTAATTATGAGTTTTTGAAAGCGCTGAATGGAAATACATGAAGTAATGGCTGTGTTTTCATCATAACTCAATAGCTGTCTAATAAAGAGCATAGTGTATTTTTGGTGACGGGTTAGAGTTGCTTGTTTCCTAATCTCTTGCAATTCAGTTATGAAGAAACAGTCTGGAAAAAGGCTAGTTGCTAGTTAAATATTTTATTGCGTTTATTTTGTGTTGGGTATGCTTTTTCTATTTCCAACAGGAAACGTCAAGGTAGCATTTTGTTTTCCTCTATGTTGTGATGGGTCTCAAACTGCCAGACCGTGAAAATTCCTCAAGTTGAATTATGAATTGGATCCAAGAGCTCTTACGTCTAGTTGAGACATACACGTTTGTTTGGACTTCGGCTGTGACGAGAGTTGCTGGCATTGGGTTCAACATATTTCAGTGGAAGAATTGATGCGGCTTGAGATGTGATGTGATAAGTACTTATTTGTGTGGATTACCAGTATACAAAAACAATCGTTAAGTGTTTGATTTTGGGCCAAAAATATAATAAGAAAAAGGAAGAGGGAATGCTTGGTTGTGCAGGTGCAATATCTTTGGGGATAGGTTTTAGCTAGGGAGAGGCAGGGTGATACGTTTTTTGCTTTGTTTGTTCACAGCCTCCGGATAATGAGGTGTGTCCACCTGTTTGTGAGCTAGGCCTTTGGAAGCGTAGCGTATTTTGTGTTCCTAGAGAAGGTACATGTTTTATTTATTTCCCTTGTAGCTCAAGGTATAATGTTTTTTCTCTCTACAGTTGTAATTGGCAAATTTATGCATGTTTTTGATGATGTGAATGGTTACTTTTTAGAATATATGCAGCTTCTCTCATCTAATTGCAGCCATACGCGCCGTGTCCTTTTATTTGTCTTTTTTCATTTGGGTGTTTTTGTTCATCTTTGCTTTTCGGTAGAGTTCCTTTTTCTCTCTCTTCTCCTAGTAGGAAACAGCAATAGAAAGGCTAGCACCCGTGTGTGTTATGGTGAACAATAAGTTGAATGAGACAGATCCTTTAACAGATGGATGTTAATTGCTATAGCTGGCTAATAAAATGTATCTAATGGAGGTGGATGTGGCATTTACTAGCTCTTCACAGTGTATCCGGCCCTGAAAAAGATGGCAAGTATGTGATAAATAACCTAAGTGCTATGATTGCCTACTCCTTTTTTAGAGGGGGACATGGGTTCAATTTGAAAGTACCAAACTTATTGAGATTTTTTTTTTGCTGATTTTGGAATGCTCTACACATACTTTTGCTTCCAGCTGCATTCATGATTAAAATAAGATTTTACTCTTTTATTGTGTAGTATGGATTGGGTTGGGGTATTGCAACGACTTTCTTTGTCACATTTTTCAGAGAGGACTTCTACCACAAAATTGGCCAAGAGGATGCACATGAAGAAGCTAATATCAGGTGTTTTGATGCGTAAAGCCAATTGATATTCGAGATGCAAACAGTATTTAAAACGCAAACAAGTGGGGCTATCATTCAAATACTAGCTGCTGAACGAGTTTGCCAGAAGCAGTGGCACGACTGTAGATCTTGAATGTCACATGACCACCTCCAAAAGAGATGTGGATGCTTGATCACTCGCAGAATTTGGAATGATCCTAAGAAGGGAATATTTGGATGAATAGAAGTGGACGCCAAGTTAGATTTGAGATCGCATCACCATGGAATGATAAATGTAAAAAGTGGATGAGAGTTACGACCAGGAATGGATGCATGCGTGACTCAGCCTTACACAGGAGTGTATTTCTGTTTTGCTACTTGACCCCACAGAATGTTTACATCGCTTAAACATGAAAGGTACCGCGCCCTAGGAGATGAGGTAATGTTAATGGCAGGTAATCAAAATCCATCCTTGCTGAATGTTGTGATTGTCGCCAATGTGATGACAAGATTGCTATGCATGTAAGAATGCCTTTTCCCTGAATGCTTGTTTGTGAAGTTGCTAATCATAATAATTTTTTATTAGATTTCCTAATATCATGTAATTCAAGTTGCAAGAATCGATTTGGCAGTGCATTTATCCAAAAGAAATAGATGTGTGGAAAATTCATTGTTAATCGTTAATCGTGTCTGCATAGTAGAGCATATTTTGTTGGTGCCTGAAAAGGAAGTGTTTATTTTTTTTAAATTAAAATATCCCAATACATTTGTCTTCACGATAGGTGTGTTTGCTGATGGTTTATCAATTTGCCTTGGGAGAAATGTGCGTCTTCTCTTATCGAATTCCAGCCAAGTGCAGTGTGTGTCTTGTGTTTTTTTCTTCTTTTTTTGTAGGTTTCTGTTTGTTTTTTCTCCGTAGGAAAGAGCAAACGAAAGGCAAGCATCAATGTGTGTTGTGATGGACAACATGATTTGAGTAAGGCTCTTCTCTTTACCCGTATTGCAGTTACTGGCCTAGCTGACAATGAAACTTTACCTCAGCAGTACATGAAATCTATGGGTTCCTACGCCTTTTTAGGGCATCTTGGGTTTAACTTGTTCAGGTGCCAAGCTTCTTGATGCTCTCTACAAATGCTGTTGCTTATAATAGCCTTCATGATTAAATGGGATCTTACTCTTTGAACGCATATTGTGGAATAGGCTGGGGTTTTGCGACAACATTCTTTGTCATTTTTCAGAGAGCACTTATACCACAAAACCACCAACAAGATGCACATGGAGAGGCTAATATCACATATTCTGAAGCAAAGTTTTGTGACCAGTAAAATCCAAGTATCATTCAAGATGCGAATGTAATCCAGAACAACTGTGAGAACACAAGTGCCGATATCATTCAGATACTAGGAATGCTACCAGTTTGTTCCAAGCAGCAGCAGCAGGACTGTAGATGTTAAATGGCTAATCTAGATGCCTAAAGGATGCAAATTCTGGATCAGGATCAGAATTTAGAATTATCCAAAGAAAGTGACACTTGCATGAATAAAAGTAGGTACGTAATGTGGTGTTCACCTTCTATTGATGAATTGAAAATTGAATGACTTGCTACCATGAATGGATGCGAGTAGGCATTGTGCGCAACTCTTTGCTCTAGAGAGAAGATTTGGCTTTTTTCCTACTGCGAAGCACAGCGAATGCTTGCATCTCTGAGATGTGAAATGTCGTGCGCCATAAGATGAGGTACTGTTATTGCAACGTTCTGAAAATTCTTCATTACTACTAAATGTGTGAATTGAAAACAATGTAATGAACGAAAGGTTGATTTGGATGTAGTGTCTTGTTCCTGAATGTTTTTTGTGTGAATATGCTAATGAGGTTTAATTATGAGTTTTTGAAAGCGCTGAATGGAAATACATGAAGTAATGGCTGTGTTTTCATCATAACTCAATAGCTGTCTAATAAAGAGCATAGTGTATTTTTGGTGACGGGTTAGAGTTGCTTGTTTCCTAATCTCTTGCAATTCAGTTATGAAGAAACCGTCTGGAAAAAGGCTAGTTGCTAGTTAAATATTTTATTGCGTTTATTTTGTGTTGGGTATGCTTTTTCTATTTCCAACAGGAAACGTCAAGGTAGCATTTTGTTTTCCTCTATGTTGTGATGGGTCTCAAACTGCCAGACCGTGAAAATTCCTCAAGTTGAATTATGAATTGGATCCAAGAGCTCTTACGTCTAGTTGAGACATACACGTTTGTTTGGACTTCGGCTGTGACGAGAGTTGCTGGCATTGGGTTCAACATATTTCAGTGGAAGAATTGATGCGGCTTGAGATGTGATGTGATAAGTACTTATTTGTGTGGATTACCAGTATACAAAAACAATCGTTAAGTGTTTGATTTTGGGCCAAAAATATAATAAGAAAAAGGAAGAGGGAATGCTTGGTTGTGCAGGTGCAATATCTTTGGGGATAGGTTTTAGCTAGGGAGAGGCAGGGTGATACGTTTTTTGCTTTGTTTGTTCACAGCCTCCGGATAATGAGGTGTGTCCACCTGTTTGTGAGCTAGGCCTTTGGAAGCGTAGCGTATTTTGTGTTCCTAGAGAAGGTACATGTTTTATTTATTTCCCTTGTAGCTCAAGGTATAATGTTTTTTCTCTCTACAGTTGTAATTGGCAAATTTATGCATGTTTTTGATGATGTGAATGGTTACTTTTTAGAATATATGCAGCTTCTCTCATCTAATTGCAGCCATACGCGCCGTGTCCTTTTATTTGTCTTTTTTCATTTGGGTGTTTTTGTTCATCTTTGCTTTTCGGTAGAGTTCCTTTTTCTCTCTCTTCTCCTAGTAGGAAACAGCAATAGAAAGGCTAGCACCCGTGTGTGTTATGGTGAACAATAAGTTGAATGAGACAGATCCTTTAACAGATGGATGTTAATTGCTATAGCTGGCTAATAAAATGTATCTAATGGAGGTGGATGTGGCATTTACTAGCTCTTCACAGTGTATCCAGCCCTGAAAAAGATGGCAAGTATGTGATAAATAACCTAAGTGCTATGATTGCCTACTCCTTTTTTAGAGGGGGACATGGGTTCAATTTGAAAGTACCAAACATATTGAGATTTTTTTTTTGCTGATTTTGGAATGCTCTACACATACTTTTGCTTCCAGCTGCATTCATGATTAAAATAAGATTTTACTCTTTTATTGTGTAGTATGGATTGGGTTGGGGTATTGCAACGACTTTCTTTGTCACATTTTTCAGAGAGGACTTCTACCACAAAATTGGCCAAGAGGATGCACATGAAGAAGCTAATATCAGGTGTTTTGATGCGTAAAGCCAATTGATATTCGAGATGCAAACAGTATTTAAAACGCAAACAAGTGGGGCTATCATTCAAATACTAGCTGCTGAACGAGTTTGCCAGAAGCAGTGGCACGACTGTAGATCTTGAATGTCACATGACCACCTCCAAAAGAGATGTGGATGCTTGATCACTCGCAGAATTTGGAATGATCCTAAGAAGGGAATATTTGGATGAATAGAAGTGGACGCCAAGTTAGATTTGAGATCGCATCACCATGGAATGATAAATGTAAAAAGTGGATGAGAGTTACGACCAGGAATGGATGCATGCGTGACTCAGCCTTACACAGGAGTGTATTTCTGTTTTGCTACTTGACCCCACAGAATGTTTACATCGCTTAAACATGAAAGGTACCGCGCCCTAGGAGATGAGGTAATGTTAATGGCAGGTAATCAAAATCCATCCTTGCTGAATGTTGTGATTGTCGCCAATGTGATGACAAGATTGCTATGCATGTAAGAATGCCTTTTCCCTGAATGCTTGTTTGTGAAGTTGCTAATCATAATAATTTTTTATTAGATTTCCTAATATCATGTAATTCAAGTTGCAAGAATCGATTTGGCAGTGCATTTATCCAAAAGAAATAGATGTGTGGAAAATTCATTGTTAATCGTGTCTGCATAGTAGAGCATATTTTGTTGGTGCCTGAAAAGGAAGTGTTTATTTTTTTTAAATTAAAATATCCCAATACATTTGTCTTCACGATAGGTGTGTTTGCTGATGGTTTATCAATTTGCCTTGGGAGAAATGTGCGTCTTCTCTTATCGAATTCCAGCCAAGTGCAGTGTGTGTCTTGTGTTTTTTTCTTCTTTTTTTGTAGGTTTCTGTTTGTTTTTTCTCCGTAGGAAAGAGCAAACGAAAGGCAAGCATCAATTTGTGTTGTGATGGACAACATGATTTGAGTAAGGCTCTTCTCTTTACCCGTATTGCAGTTACTGGCCTAGCTGACAATGAAAATTTACCTCAGCAGTACATGAAATCTATGGGTTCCTACGCCTTTTTAGGGCATCTTGGGTTTAACTTGTTCAGGTGCCAAGCTTCTTGATGCTCTCTACAAATGCTGTTGCTTATAATAGCCTTCATGATTAAATGGGATCTTACTCTTTGAACGCATATTGTGGAATAGGCTGGGGTTTTGCGACAACATTCTTTGTCATTTTTCAGAGAGCACTTATACCACAAAACCACCAACAAGATGCACATGGAGAGGCTAATATCACATATTCTGAAGCAAAGTTTTGTGACCAGTAAAATCCAAGTATCATTCAAGATGCGAATGTAATCCAGAACAACTGTGAGAACACAAGTGCCGATATCATTCAGATACTAGGAATGCTACCAGTTTGTTCCAAGCAGCAGCAGCAGGACTGTAGATGTTAAATGGCTAATCTAGATGCCTAAAGGATGCAAATTCTGGATCCGGATCAGAATTTAGAATTATCCAAAGAAAGTGACACTTGCATGAATAAAAGTAGGTACGTAATGTGGTGTTCACCTTCTATTGATGAATTGAAAATTGAATGACTTGCTACCATGAATGGATGCGAGTAGGCATTGTGCGCAACTCTTTGCTCTAGAGAGAAGATTTGGCTTTTTTCCTACTGCGAAGCACAGCGAATGCTTGCATCTCTGAGATGTGAAATGTCGTGCGCCATAAGATGAGGTACTGTTATTGCAACGTTCTGAAAATTCTTCATTACTACTAAATGTGTGAATTGAAAACAATGTAATGAACGAAAGGTTGATTTGGATGTAGTGTCTTGTTCCTGAATGTTTTTTGTGTGAATATGCTAATGAGGTTTAATTATGAGTTTTTGAAAGCGCTGAATGGAAATACATGAAGTAATGGCTGTGTTTTCATCATAACTCAATAGCTGTCTAATAAAGAGCATAGTGTATTTTTGGTGACGGGTTAGAGTTGCTTGTTTCCTAATCTCTTGCAATTCAGTTATGAAGAAACAGTCTGGAAAAAGGCTAGTTGCTAGTTAAATATTTTATTGCGTTTATTTTGTGTTGGGTATGCTTTTTCTATTTCCAACAGGAAACGTCAAGGTAGCATTTTGTTTTCCTCTATGTTGTGATGGGTCTCAAACTGCCAGACCGTGAAAATTCCTCAAGTTGAATTATGAATTGGATCCAAGAGCTCTTACGTCTAGTTGAGACATACACGTTTGTTTGGACTTCGGCTGTGACGAGAGTTGCTGGCATTGGGTTCAACATATTTCAGTGGAAGAATTGATGCGGCTTGAGATGTGATGTGATAAGTACTTATTTGTGTGGATTACCAGTATACAAAAACAATCGTTAAGTGTTTGATTTTGGGCCAAAAATATAATAAGAAAAAGGAAGAGGGAATGCTTGGTTGTGCAGGTGCAATATCTTTGGGGATAGGTTTTAGCTAGGGAGAGGCAGGGTGATACGTTTTTTGCTTTGTTTGTTCACAGCCTCCGGATAATGAGGTGTGTCCACCTGTTTGTGAGCTAGGCCTTTGGAAGCGTAGCGTATTTTGTGTTCCTAGAGAAGGTACATGTTTTATTTATTTCCCTTGTAGCTCAAGGTATAATGTTTTTTCTCTCTACAGTTGTAATTGGCAAATTTATGCATGTTTTTGATGATGTGAATGGTTACTTTTTAGAATATATGCAGCTTCTCTCATCTAATTGCAGCCATACGCGCCGTGTCCTTTTATTTGTCTTTTTTCATTTGGGTGTTTTTGTTCATCTTTGCTTTTCGGTAGAGTTCCTTTTTCTCTCTCTTCTCCTAGTAGGAAACAGCAATAGAAAGGCTAGCACCCGTGTGTGTTATGGTGAACAATAAGTTGAATGAGACAGATCCTTTAACAGATGGATGTTAATTGCTATAGCTGGCTAATAAAATGTATCTAATGGAGGTGGATGTGGCATTTACTAGCTCTTCACAGTGTATCCAGCCCTGAAAAAGATGGCAAGTATGTGATAAATAACCTAAGTGCTATGATTGCCTACTCCTTTTTTAGAGGGGGACATGGGTTCAATTTGAAAGTACCAAACATATTGAGATTTTTTTTTTGCTGATTTTGGAATGCTCTACACATACTTTTGCTTCCAGCTGCATTCATGATTAAAATAAGATTTTACTCTTTTATTGTGTAGTATGGATTGGGTTGGGGTATTGCAACGACTTTCTTTGTCACATTTTTCAGAGAGGACTTCTACCACAAAATTGGCCAAGAGGATGCAGATGAAGAAGCTAATATCAGGTGTTTTGATGCGTAAAGCCAATTGATATTCGAGATGCAAACAGTATTTAAAACGCAAACAAGTGGGGCTATCATTCAAATACTAGCTGCTGAACGAGTTTGCCAGAAGCAGTGGCACGACTGTAGATCTTGAATGTCACATGACCACCTCCAAAAGAGATGTGGATGCTTGATCACTCGCAGAATTTGGAATGATCCTAAGAAGGGAATATTTGGATGAATAGAAGTGGACGCCAAGTTAGATTTGAGATCGCATCACCATGGAATGATAAATGTAAAAAGTGGATGAGAGTTACGACCAGGAATGGATGCATGCGTGACTCAGCCTTACACAGGAGTGTATTTCTGTTTTGCTACTTGACCCCACAGAATGTTTACATCGCTTAAACATGAAAGGTACCGCGCCCTAGGAGATGAGGTAATGTTAATGGCAGGTAATCAAAATCCATCCTTGCTGAATGTTGTGATTGTCGCCAATGTGATGACAAGATTGCTATGCATGTAAGAATGCCTTTTCCCTGAATGCTTGTTTGTGAAGTTGCTAATCATAATAATTTTTTATTAGATTTCCTAATATCATGTAATTCAAGTTGCAAGAATCGATTTGGCAGTGCATTTATCCAAAAGAAATAGATGTGTGGAAAATTCATTGTTAATCGTTAATCGTGTCTGCATAGTAGAGCATATTTTGTTGGTGCCTGAAAAGGAAGTGTTTATTTTTTTTAAATTAAAATATCCCAATACATTTGTCTTCACGATAGGTGTGTTTGCTGATGGTTTATCAATTTGCCTTGGGAGAAATGTGCGTCTTCTCTTATCGAATTCCAGCCAAGTGCAGTGTGTGTCTTGTGTTTTTTTCTTCTTTTTTTGTAGGTTTCTGTTTGTTTTTTCTCCGTAGGAAAGAGCAAACGAAAGGCAAGCATCAATTTGTGTTGTGATGGACAACATGATTTGAGTAAGGCTCTTCTCTTTACCCGTATTGCAGTTACTGGCCTAGCTGACAATGAAAATTTACCTCAGCAGTACATGAAATCTATGGGTTCCTACGCCTTTTTAGGGCATCTTGGGTTTAACTTGTTCAGGTGCCAAGCTTCTTGATGCTCTCTACAAATGCTGTTGCTTATAATAGCCTTCATGATTAAATGGGATCTTACTCTTTGAACGCATATTGTGGAATAGGCTGGGGTTTTGCGACAACATTCTTTGTCATTTTTCAGAGAGCACTTATACCACAAAACCACCAACAAGATGCACATGGAGAGGCTAATATCACATATTCTGAAGCAAAGTTTTGTGACCAGTAAAATCCAAGTATCATTCAAGATGCGAATGTAATCCAGAACAACTGTGAGAACACAAGTGCCGATATCATTCAGATACTAGGAATGCTACCAGTTTGTTCCAAGCAGCAGCAGCAGGACTGTAGATGTTAAATGGCTAATCTAGATGCCTAAAGGATGCAAATTCTGGATCAGGATCAGAATTTAGAATTATCCAAAGAAAGTGACACTTGCATGAATAAAAGTAGGTACGTAATGTGGTGTTCACCTTCTATTGATGAATTGAAAATTGAATGACTTGCTACCATGAATGGATGCGAGTAGGCATTGTGCGCAACTCTTTGCTCTAGAGAGAAGATTTGGCTTTTTTCCTACTGCGAAGCACAGCGAATGCTTGCATCTCTGAGATGTGAAATGTCGTGCGCCATAAGATGAGGTACTGTTATTGCAACGTTCTGAAAATTCTTCATTACTACTAAATGTGTGAATTGAAAACAATGTAATGAACGAAAGGTTGATTTGGATGTAGTGTCTTGTTCCTGAATGTTTTTTGTGTGAATATGCTAATGAGGTTTAATTATGAGTTTTTGAAAGCGCTGAATGGAAATACATGAAGTAATGGCTGTGTTTTCATCATAACTCAATAGCTGTCTAATAAAGAGCATAGTGTATTTTTGGTGACGGGTTAGAGTTGCTTGTTTCCTAATCTCTTGCAATTCAGTTATGAAGAAACCGTCTGGAAAAAGGCTAGTTGCTAGTTAAATATTTTATTGCGTTTATTTTGTGTTGGGTATGCTTTTTCTATTTCCAACAGGAAACGTCAAGGTAGCATTTTGTTTTCCTCTATGTTGTGATGGGTCTCAAACTGCCAGACCGTGAAAATTCCTCAAGTTGAATTATGAATTGGATCCAAGAGCTCTTACGTCTAGTTGAGACATACACGTTTGTTTGGACTTCGGCTGTGACGAGAGTTGCTGGCATTGGGTTCAACATATTTCAGTGGAAGAATTGATGCGGCTTGAGATGTGATGTGATAAGTACTTATTTGTGTGGATTACCAGTATACAAAAACAATCGTTAAGTGTTTGATTTTGGGCCAAAAATATAATAAGAAAAAGGAAGAGGGAATGCTTGGTTGTGCAGGTGCAATATCTTTGGGGATAGGTTTTAGCTAGGGAGAGGCAGGGTGATACGTTTTTTGCTTTGTTTGTTCACAGCCTCCGGATAATGAGGTGTGTCCACCTGTTTGTGAGCTAGGCCTTTGGAAGCGTAGCGTATTTTGTGTTCCTAGAGAAGGTACATGTTTTATTTATTTCCCTTGTAGCTCAAGGTATAATGTTTTTTCTCTCTACAGTTGTAATTGGCAAATGTATGCATGTTTTTGATGATGTGAATGGTTACTTTTTAGAATATATGCAGCTTCTCTCATCTAATTGCAGCCATACGCGCCGTGTCCTTTTATTTGTCTTTTTTCATTTGGGTGTTTTTGTTCATCTTTGCTTTTCGGTAGAGTTCCTTTTTCTCTCTCTTCTCCTAGTAGGAAACAGCAATAGAAAGGCTAGCACCCGTGTGTGTTATGGTGAACAATAAGTTGAATGAGACAGATCCTTTAACAGATGGATGTTAATTGCTATAGCTGGCTAATAAAATGTATCTAATGGAGGTGGATGTGGCATTTACTAGCTCTTCACAGTGTATCCAGCCCTGAAAAAGATGGCAAGTATGTGATAAATAACCTAAGTGCTATGATTGCCTACTCCTTTTTTAGAGGGGGACATGGGTTCAATTTGAAAGTACCAAACATATTGAGATTTTTTTTTTGCTGATTTTGGAATGCTCTACACATACTTTTGCTTCCAGCTGCATTCATGATTAAAATAAGATTTTACTCTTTTATTGTGTAGTATGGATTGGGTTGGGGTATTGCAACGACTTTCTTTGTCACATTTTTCAGAGAGGACTTCTACCACAAAATTGGCCAAGAGGATGCAGATGAAGAAGCTAATATCAGGTGTTTTGATGCGTAAAGCCAATTGATATTCGAGATGCAAACAGTATTTAAAACGCAAACAAGTGGGGCTATCATTCAAATACTAGCTGCTGAACGAGTTTGCCAGAAGCAGTGGCACGACTGTAGATCTTGAATGTCACATGACCACCTCCAAAAGAGATGTGGATGCTTGATCACTCGCAGAATTTGGAATGATCCTAAGAAGGGAATATTTGGATGAATAGAAGTGGACGCCAAGTTAGATTTGAGATCGCATCACCATGGAATGATAAATGTAAAAAGTGGATGAGAGTTACGACCAGGAATGGATGCATGCGTGACTCAGCCTTACACAGGAGTGTATTTCTGTTTTGCTACTTGACCCCACAGAATGTTTACATCGCTTAAACATGAAAGGTACCGCGCCCTAGGAGATGAGGTAATGTTAATGGCAGGTAATCAAAATCCATCCTTGCTGAATGTTGTGATTGTCGCCAATGTGATGACAAGATTGCTATGCATGTAAGAATGCCTTTTCCCTGAATGCTTGTTTGTGAAGTTGCTAATCATAATAATTTTTTATTAGATTTCCTAATATCATGTAATTCAAGTTGCAAGAATCGATTTGGCAGTGCATTTATCCAAAAGAAATAGATGTGTGGAAAATTCATTGTTAATCGTGTCTGCATAGTAGAGCATATTTTGTTGGTGCCTGAAAAGGAAGTGTTTATTTTTTTTAAATTAAAATATCCCAATACATTTGTCTTCACGATAGGTGTGTTTGCTGATGGTTTATCAATTTGCCTTGGGAGAAATGTGCGTCTTCTCTTATCGAATTCCAGCCAAGTGCAGTGTGTGTCTTGTGTTTTTTTCTTCTTTTTTTGTAGGTTTCTGTTTGTTTTTTCTCCGTAGGAAAGAGCAAACGAAAGGCAAGCATCAATTTGTGTTGTGATGGACAACATGATTTGAGTAAGGCTCTTCTCTTTACCCGTATTGCAGTTACTGGCCTAGCTGACAATGAAAATTTACCTCAGCAGTACATGAAATCTATGGGTTCCTACGCCTTTTTAGGGCATCTTGGGTTTAACTTGTTCAGGTGCCAAGCTTCTTGATGCTCTCTACAAATGCTGTTGCTTATAATAGCCTTCATGATTAAATGGGATCTTACTCTTTGAACGCATATTGTGGAATAGGCTGGGGTTTTGCGACAACATTCTTTGTCATTTTTCAGAGAGCACTTATACCACAAAACCACCAACAAGATGCACATGGAGAGGCTAATATCACATATTCTGAAGCAAAGTTTTGTGACCAGTAAAATCCAAGTATCATTCAAGATGCGAATGTAATCCAGAACAACTGTGAGAACACAAGTGCCGATATCATTCAGATACTAGGAATGCTACCAGTTTGTTCCAAGCAGCAGCAGCAGGACTGTAGATGTTAAATGGCTAATCTAGATGCCTAAAGGATGCAAATTCTGGATCCGGATCAGAATTTAGAATTATCCAAAGAAAGTGACACTTGCATGA
The DNA here is from genome assembly GCA_963921515.1 of Calotriton arnoldi. Classification (NCBI taxonomy): domain Eukaryota; kingdom Metazoa; phylum Chordata; class Amphibia; order Caudata; family Salamandridae; genus Calotriton; species Calotriton arnoldi. The sequence continues at coordinate 1,241,955 of CAWUFW010003203.1, read as the reverse complement.
ATAAAAGTAGGTACGTAATGTGGTGTTCACCTTCTATTGATGAATTGAAAATTGAATGACTTGCTACCATGAATGGATGCGAGTAGGCATTGTGCGCAACTCTTTGCTCTAGAGAGAAGATTTGGTTTTTTTCCTACTGCGAAGCACAGCGAATGCTTGCATCTCTGAGATGTGAAATGTCGTGCGCCATAAGATGAGGTACTGTTATTGCAACGTTCTGAAAATTCTTCATTACTACTAAATGTGTGAATTGAAAACAAATGTAATGAACGAAAGGTTGATTTGGATGTAGTGTCTTGTTCCTGAATGTTTTTTGTGTGAATATGCTAATGAGGTTTAATTATGAGTTTTTGAAAGCGCTGAATGGAAATACATGAAGTAATGGCTGTGTTTTCATCATAACTCAATAGCTGTCTGATAAAGAGCATAGTGTATTTTTGGTGACGGGTTAGAGTTGCTTGTTTCCTAATCTCTTGCAATTCAGTTATGAAGAAACAGTCTGGAAAAAGGCTAGTTGCTAGTTAAATATTTTATTGCGTTTATTTTGTGTTGGGTATGCTTTTTCTATTTCCAACAGGAAACGTCAAGGTAGCATTTTGTTTTCCTCTATGTTGTGATGGGTCTCAAACTGCCAGACCGTGAAAATTCCTCAAGTTGAATTATGAATTGGATCCAAGAGCTCTTACGTCTAGTTGAGACATACACGTTTGTTTGGACTTCGGCTGTGACGAGAGTTGCTGGCATTGGGTTCAACATATTTCAGTGGAAGAATTGATGCGGCTTGAGATGTGATGTGATAAGTACTTATTTGTGTGGATTACTAGTATACAAAAACAATCGTTAAGTGTTTGATTTTGGGCCAAAAATATAATAAGAAAAAGGAAGAGGGAATGCTTGGTTGTGCAGGTGCAATATCTTTGGGGATAGGTTTTAGCTAGGGAGAGGCAGGGTGATACGTTTTTTGCTTTGTTTGTTCACAGCCTCCGGATAATGAGGTGTGTCCACCTGTTTGTGAGCTAGGCCTTTGGAAGCGTAGCATATTTTGTGTTCCTAGAGAAGGTACATGTTTTATTTATTTCCCTTGTAGCTCAAGGTATAATGTTTTTTCTCTCTACAGTTGTAATTGGCAAATTTATGCATGTTTTTGATGATGTGAATGGTTACTTTTTAGAATATATGCAGCTTCTCTCATCTAATTGCAGCCATACGCGCCGTGTCCTTTTATTTGTCTTTTTTCATTTGGGTGTTTTTGTTCATCTTTGCTTTTCGGTAGAGTTCCTTTTTTCTCTCTCTTCTCCTAGTAGGAAACAGCAATAGAAAGGCTAGCACCCGTGTGTGTTATGGTGAACAATAAGTTGAATGAGACAGATCCTTTAACAGATGGATGTTAATTGCTATAGCTGGCTAATAAAATGTATCTAATGGAGGTGGATGTGGCATTTACTAGCTCTTCACAGTGTATCCAGCCCTGAAAAAGATGGCAAGTATGTGATAAATAACCTAAGTGCTATGATTGCCTCCTCCTTTTTTAGAGGGGGGACATGGGTTCAATTTGAAAGTACCAAACATATTGAGATTTTTTTTTTGCTGCTTTTGGAATGCTCTACACATACTTTTGCTTCCAGCTGCATTCATGATTAAAATAAGATTTTACTCTTTTATTGTGTAGTATGGATTGGGTTGGGGTATTGCAACGACTTTCTTTGTCACATTTTTCAGAGAGGACTTCTACCACAAAATTGGCCAAGAGGATGCACATGAAGAAGCTAATATCAGGTGTTTTGATGCGTAAAGCCAATTGATATTCGAGATGCAAACAGTATTTAAAACGCAAACAAGTGGGGCTATCATTCAAATACTAGCTGCCGAACGAGTTTGCCAGAAGCAGTGGCACGACTGTAGATCTTGAATGTCACATGACCACCTCCAAAAGAGATGTGAATGCTTGATCACTCGCAGAATTTGGAATGATCCTAAGAAGGGAATATTTGGATGAATAGAAGTGGACGCCAAGTTAGATTTGAGATCGCATCACCATGGAATGATAAATGTAAAAAGTGGATGAGAGTTACGACCAGGAATGGATGCATGCGTGACTCAGCCTTACACAGGAGTGTATTTCTGTTTTGCTACTTGACCCCACAGAATGTTTACATCGCTTAAACATGAAAGGTACCGCGCCCTAGGAGATGAGGTAATGTTAATGGCAGGTAATCAAAATCCATCCTTGCTGAATGTTGTGATTGTCGCCAATGTGATGACAAGATTGCTATGCATGTAAGAATGCCTTTTCCCTGAATGCTTGTTTGTGAAGTTGCTAATCATAATAATTTTTTATTAGATTTCCTAATATCATGTAATTCAAGTTGCAAGAATCGATTTGGCAGTGCATTTATCCAAAAGAAATAGATGTGTGGAAAATTCATTGTTAATCGTTAATCGTGTCTGCATAGTAGAGCATATTTTGTTGGTGCCTGAAAAGGAAGTGTTTATTTTTTTTAAATTAAAATATCCCAATACATTTGTCTTCACGATAGGTGTGTTTGCTGATGGTTTATCAATTTGCCTTGGGAGAAATGTGCGTCTTCTCTTATCGAATTCCAGCCAAGTGCAGTGTGTGTCTTGTGTTTTTTTCTTCTTTTTTTGTAGGTTTCTGTTTGTTTTTTCTCCGTAGGAAAGAGCAAACGAAAGGCAAGCATCAATTTGTGTTGTGATGGACAACATGATTTGAGTAAGGCTCTTCTCTTTACCCGTATTGCAGTTACTGGCCTAGCTGACAATGAAAATTTACCTCAGCAGTACATGAAATCTATGGGTTCCTACGCCTTTTTAGGGCATCTTGGGTTTAACTTGTTCAGGTGCCAAGCTTCTTGATGCTCTCTACAAATGCTGTTGCTTATAATAGCCTTCATGATTAAATGGGATCTTACTCTTTGAACGCATATTGTGGAATAGGCTGGGGTTTTGCGACAACATTCTTTGTCATTTTTCAGAGAGCACTTATACCACAAAACCACCAACAAGATGCACATGGAGAGGCTAATATCACATATTCTGAAGCAAAGTTTTGTGACCAGTAAAATCCAAGTATCATTCAAGATGCGAATGTAATCCAGAACAACTGTGAGAACACAAGTGCCGATATCATTCAGATACTAGGAATGCTACCAGTTTGTTCCAAGCAGCAGCAGCAGGACTGTAGATGTTAAATGGCTAATCTAGATGCCTAAAGGATGCAAATTCTGGATCAGGATCAGAATTTAGAATTATCCAAAGAAAGTGACACTTGCATGAATAAAAGTAGGTACGTAATGTGGTGTTCACCTTCTATTGATGAATTGAAAATTGAATGACTTGCTACCATGAATGGATGCGAGTAGGCATTGTGCGCAACTCTTTGCTCTAGAGAGAAGATTTGGCTTTTTTCCTACTGCGAAGCACAGCGAATGCTTGCATCTCTGAGATGTGAAATGTCGTGCGCCATAAGATGAGGTACTGTTATTGCAACGTTCTGAAAATTCTTCATTACTACTAAATGTGTGAATTGAAAACAATGTAATGAACGAAAGGTTGATTTGGATGTAGTGTCTTGTTCCTGAATGTTTTTTGTGTGAATATGCTAATGAGGTTTAATTATGAGTTTTTGAAAGCGCTGAATGGAAATACATGAAGTAATGGCTGTGTTTTCATCATAACTCAATAGCTGTCTAATAAAGAGCATAGTGTATTTTTGGTGACGGGTTAGAGTTGCTTGTTTCCTAATCTCTTGCAATTCAGTTATGAAGAAACCGTCTGGAAAAAGGCTAGTTGCTAGTTAAATATTTTATTGCGTTTATTTTGTGTTGGGTATGCTTTTTCTATTTCCAACAGGAAACGTCAAGGTAGCATTTTGTTTTCCTCTATGTTGTGATGGGTCTCAAACTGCCAGACCGTGAAAATTCCTCAAGTTGAATTATGGATTGGATCCAAGAGCTCTTACGTCTAGTTGAGACATACACGTTTGTTTGGACTTCGGCTGTGACGAGAGTTGCTGGCATTGGGTTCAACATATTTCAGTGGAAGAATTGATGCGGCTTGAGATGTGATGTGATAAGTACTTATTTGTGTGGATTACCAGTATACAAAAACAATCGTTAAGTGTTTGATTTTGGGCCAAAAATATAATAAGAAAAAGGAAGAGGGAATGCTTGGTTGTGCAGGTGCAATATCTTTGGGGATAGGTTTTAGCTAGGGAGAGGCAGGGTGATACGTTTTTTGCTTTGTTTGTTCACAGCCTCCGGATAATGAGGTGTGTCCACCTGTTTGTGAGCTAGGCCTTTGGAAGCGTAGCGTATTTTGTGTTCCTAGAGAAGGTACATGTTTTATTTATTTCCCTTGTAGCTCAAGGTATAATGTTTTTTCTCTCTACAGTTGTAATTGGCAAATTTATGCATGTTTTTGATGATGTGAATGGTTACTTTTTAGAATATATGCAGCTTCTCTCATCTAATTGCAGCCATACGCGCCGTGTCCTTTTATTTGTCTTTTTTCATTTGGGTGTTTTTGTTCATCTTTGCTTTTCGGTAGAGTTCCTTTTTTCTCTCTCTTCTCCTAGTAGGAAACAGCAATAGAAAGATCTGAAAGAGACACGTTAGTGATAGATTCCTTACCTTAGAATATCCCCAGGCGTCAGGCTGGATCCGGAAAGTTTTGCGTAGCAGTACCCTTGCGCGTCGGTAGGCGGCGTCGTGCGGCTCCGCGTCCGTCGTCGGCGTCGTGATCGCCGGGATGACGTCGCGGGCAGTACTTAGACGCCGCCCCTGCGCGCTGACGTCAGTTCTTCTTTTTCCGCGCCAGCAAGCGCAGATCCGGGAAGAGCAGTGCCCTGGTCAATTTTTGACCATACTTTTTGGTGATTTTTTCACTGTTTTTTCCATCTTTAAGGTGTCGTAGGGATGCCCGGCTTCAAGCGATGCGGCGCCTGTGCGCGGATGATGTCCGTCACCGACCCGCATTGGGAGTGTCTCTTCTGCCTCGGCCGAGGCCACGACACCGAGTCTTGTCCCGAATGCCAGGCCCTCAACCCGAAAGCTTTGCGAGAGCGGTCTCGAAAGCTCCTCGAGGCCCGGCATTCGGCTCCACGGAGGCCCCGGTCGCGTGAGAGGTCCAGGGGTCGCTCGCGGAGTGCACACCGGTCGTCGGCGTCGAAGTCTTCTTCGTCCGGTAAGTCTAAGCACAAGAAGTCCAAGAAGCATCGTCGCTCTCGGACTTCGCCTCGCCGGTCTCGCGACTCGGCTGAGGCCCCTCCCGGCACCGTCCCCGCCCCGCGGCCCCGGACTTGCCTGTGGAGTCGCCCCCGTCATACCCGCCCTTCCCGGGTTCGGGGGCGGATCCGGCCAAGGTACAGGAGTTCCTGTCGGCCATGGCCCGCCTCTTCGGGCCTTCAGGCCCCTCCGGTGTGCCTTCGGGCCCCGCGGGCCCTGATGGGGTTGCTCCGGCGTCGCCGGCGGCTCCAGCCTCGATCCCGGCTCCGGCCCCGGCCTCGATCCCGGCTCCACAACACCCATCGACGCCGGTCGACCTCACGACACCTCCGCCGGCGCCGATGTCTCCGGTGCCGTTCTCGACGCCGCCCTGGGCTCCGGGCGGCGTCGTCCCCCAGTTCCTTCCGGCTCCGGACATGGACCCGGAGCGACGTCGCTCGACGCCGGCTCCGCGCCGATGGGACCTTGGGTCCCAAATGTCCCTCCTCCTCCTTATTTTGAACCAGAGGAGGACCAGGAGGACTGGGAGGGGTCTGATGACCCTCTGACACGCAACTGTCAGTATGATGAGGACTGGACAGAGAGTCTAGGGGAGGCCAGTGGTCTGGATACTTCTCCTGACACTGGCATGCTGTCTCCCTCCCGTGGCTACGGAGGAGGGGGCCAATTTTGGTACGGTGTTGCGTAGGGCTGCTGGGGCCTTACGTCTCCAGCTCCCTACTTTGACGGTCAAGCCTAACATCTTGACAGAGGTGCTTTCAGCCGGCAGCCTCCTCTGCGGAGACTGTGCTGCCGTTTAACGACGCCCTCACGGACGTTCTTTGGGCGCCTGGTCCAAGCCCAACACAGGGGCTCCTGTGGATCGGAACGTGTCACGACGCCATCGCCCCGCTCCGGGCGACCCCCTGTTTCTTTCTGTCCACCCCACTCCTGAGAGCTTGGTTGTCCAAGCCTCCGCTTCCCAAACCGCCTTCCCTACCGCTCCTCCGGATAGGGAATCCAAACGCCTGGATCAGTTTGGGAAGAAAGGTTTTTCTTCCTCCAGTGCTGGCTTGCGGTCCGTTAACACCGCTTGTCTTTTGGGCCGATATACCCACTCTCTGTGGGATTCGGTGGCGGATGTTTTGCCCCAGTGCCCTGAGGAGGTCCAGGCACTGCTTTCCCGCGCCATTGCGGAAGGAAGGGATGCGGCCAAATACACTATCCGTTGTGGCCTTGACACCGCCGACTCGCTGGGCAGGTCGATTGCAACGACGGTGGCGCTCCGACGCCACGCCTGGCTGAGAACCACTGGTTTTTCAGGGGATGTCCAGAATACTCTCATGGACATGCCCTTTGATGGAGTCGGTCTTTTTGGGTCCAAAGCAGACCATGCGTTGGAGCGCTTTAAGGACTCACGGGCTACTGCCAAGTCCCTGGGCCTTTCTGCTACACGCCCTCCGCTGCCTTCTGCTTTTCGCCCCTATCGTGGCCACGGTAGGGCGCCCCTTCACGTCAGCAGCCCAGCCACCGGCCCGCGCAGCAGGCGTCTTCGCGTGGCCGAGGACGTGGATTCCGCCGTGGCGGATCGGGCAACCAGCGTGCGGGTCAGGCCACCACCTCCAACCCGTCCGCGGCCTCCAAGCCCTCCTAGTCCCTCCTTTCAGGTGCACGGCACGCCAGTAGGGGGCAGGGTCCGCCATCACCTTCCCCACTGGCGCACCATCACCTCGGACAGGTGGGTCTTGGACATTGTCCGAAGGGGCTACTCCCTCCCCTTCGAGACCACCCCCAGCCATGCCACCTCAATTCCACCGCATGTCAGGGGATCACTTGGTGCTTCTACAGAAGGAAGTCACGGCCCTCTTGACCAAGAGGGCCATCGAGCATGTTCCGACCCCAGAAGTAGGGCGTGGTTGCTACTCCCACTACTTTCTGGTGCCCAAAAGGACAAGGAGGACATGCGTCCTATCTTGGACCTCCGGAACGTCAATCGCTTCCTCCGGAAGGAGAAGTTCAAGATGCTCACCCTAGCTCAGGTCTTGACTGCCCTCGACCCTGGAGACTGGTTGGTAGCGTTGGACTTGCAGGACGCGTATTTCCACATCCCCGTCCTGCCGGCCCACCGGCGTTACCTTCGGTTCACGGTAGGCCCCGAGCATTTTCAGTTCACCGTGCTCCCCTTTGGCCTTACCAGTGCCCCTCGGGTGTTCACGAAAGTGATGGCGGTGGTCGCAGCTCATCTGCGCCGGGCAGGGGTTTCAGTCTTCCCCTACCTCGACGACTGGCTGCTGAAGGCGGGCTCGTCCCAGGCAGTCGTCTCCCACCTCCAGACTACGGCCGAACTCCTGCACTCGCTGGGGTTCTCCATCAATGTGCCGAAGTCGCATCTAATTCCTTCTCCACAGCTCCTTTTCATCGGAGCAGTTCTGGACACGACGCAGTTTCGGGCCTATCCTCCCGAACGGCGAGTCCGGGATATTCAGGCTATGATTCCGATCTTTCGGCCTTTATCCTGGGTTTCGGTACGGATGACCCTGAGGCTGCTGGGCCTCATGGCCTCCTGCATCCTGCTGGTCAATCATGCCAGATGGCATATGCGGGCTCTGCAGTGGGACCTGAAGTTCCAGTGGGCGCAGCACCAGGGCAACCTGTCCGATCACGTCCAGATCTCGGAGGGGACTGCAAAACAGTTGCAGTGGTGGCTCTCGAACCGGCAATGGGTCATGGGCAGATCCCTCTCCCTTCCCCAGCCAGAGCATACAGTTGTGACGGACGCGTCCCTTCTGGGATGGGGCGGTCACATGGGAGAGGCGGAGATCAGAGGCCTCTGGTCTCCGGGCGGAGTCCCGGCTCCATATCAACCTTCTGGAGCTCCGGGCGATCCGGCTTGCACTCAAGGCATTCCTTCCCTCTGTCAAAGGGAAGGTAGTGCAGGTGTTCACAGACAACACCACCGCCATGTGGTACTGCAACAAACAGGGCGGGGTGGGGTCTTGGACCCTTTGTCAGGAGGCTCTGCGCCTCTGGACATGGCTGGAACATCAGGGCATGTTCCTGATGGTTCAACACCTGGCAGGTTCTCTGAACGCCAGGGCGGACGAACTCAGCCGCAGGTGCATGATGGATCACGAATGGCGTCTTCACTCGGAAGTGGCGCAAGGACTCTTTCTACAGTGGGGAGAGCCTTGGTTAGATCTATTCGCCACCGAAGAGAACGCGCAATGTCATCAGTTCTGCGCGTTGGAATTTCCAAGGCGGCACTCGCTCGGCGACGCTTTTCGTCGCGAGTGGAGTTGCGGTCTGTTGTACGCCTTTCCGCCTATACCACTTCTACCCAGAGTGTTGAAGAAGATTCGGCACGACCGGGCCCAAGTCATTCTTGTGGCTCCGGACTGGGCTCGAAGAGTTTGGTATCCCGAGCTACTCAATATGAGCATAGATCCCCCGATCCGTCTGCCTCTTCGGGAGGATCTTCTGTCGCAGCAGCAGGGGACGGTCCTCCACCCGAACCTGTCCAGTCTACACCTGCTTGCGTGGAGATTGAGCGGCGGCAGTTGATTCCTTTCGACTTGCCTCCCGAAGTTTGTGATGTGATTCTGGCAGCCAGGCGTCCCTCCACTAAGGTGGTATACGCCTGCAGGTGGAACAAATTTGTGGCATGGTGCACAGCAAAGGCTGTGGATCCCCTTTCTGCCCCTCTTTCTGAGGTCCTTCTGTTCCTTCTCTCTCTGGCCCAACAGGGTTCTGCCCTGGGTACCATCAAGGGTTATCTTTGTGCTATCTCGGCCTTCCTCAGGCTCCCTGATCAGCCCTCCCTTTTCAAGTCCCCTGTTGTTAACAGGTTCTTAAAAGGCATTACTCACCTCTTCCCTCCTGTTCCGTTTGTAATGCCTCAGTGGGACTTGAACTTGGTTCTTACCTTTTTAATGTGCGCTCCCTTTGAGCCTCTGCATAACTGTCCTCTTCGTCTTCTGACTCTAAAGGCAGCCTTTCTGGTGGCCATCACCTCCGCTCGGCGGGTGAGTGAGCTCCAGGCTCTTTCTTGCAAACCTCCCTTTCTGTCTGTTCATCCAGACAAGGTTGTTCTTCGGACGCGTCCGTCCTTCTTGCCAAAGGTGGTTACTGCTTTCCACATTGGGCAGACCATCACTTTGCCCACCTTCTTTCCGCCTCCTTCCAGAGAGGAAGAGAGGCTCCACCGTCTGGACCCAAAACGTGCGCTCTCCTTCTATATCGACCGCACGAAACACTTCCGGGTGGATGACCAGCTCTTTGTTGGCTACGTGGGCGCCAAAAGGTCGGGCGGTGCACAAGAGGACCATCTCCCGCTGGGTTACCTTGTGCATCAAGACCTGCTATTCTTTGGCTAAGAAGGAGCCTCCTGTTGGGCTGCGTGCCCATTCCACCAGGGCAACGGCTGCTACCACGGCCTTGGGCCGCGGTGTTCCGCTGCCGGTTATCTGTCAGGCAGCTACGTGGGCCTCGCTGCACACGTTTACTAAGCATTACTGCCTTGACAGTCAGGTCCGGAGGGACGGCTTCTTTGGCCGTTCTGTCCTCCAGGACTTCCTTGTCTGATCTTTGTTCGCAGACCCACCACCGGGGTTGGTATTGCTGGGGTATCTATTCTAAGGTAAGGAATCTATCACTAACGTGTCTCTTTCAGATGCACAAGTTACTAACTTGTGTAACGATATATCTGTAAGAGACAGTAGTTAGTGATAGATTCCTACCGCCCCACCCATCCTCCCCGTTCTGCGAACTGATTTCTAGGGTTAAGGACATCCCTTTCAGGGCCCTAGTATTTTTCAGACACCTGTGTCAGCTTCTTGCATGGCTCTGCGTTCCTGGCGCGGAAAGTCGTGTACAGAACTGACGTCAGCGCGCAGGGGCGGCGTCTAAGTACTGCCCGCGACGTCATCCCGGCGATCACGACGCCGACGACGGACGCGGAGCCGCACGACGCCGCCTACCGACGCGCAAGGGTACTGCTACGCAAAACTTTCCGGATCCAGCCTGACGCCTGGGGATATTCTAAGGTAAGGAATCTATCACTAACTACTGTCTCTTACAGATATATCGTTACACAAGTTAGTAACTTGTGCGCTAGCACCCGTGTGTGTTATGGTGAACAATAAGTTGAATGAGACAGATCCTTTAACAGATGGATGTTAATTGCTATAGCTGGCTAATAAAATGTATCTAATGGAGGTGGATGTGGCATTTACTAGCTCTTCACAGTGTATCCAGCCCTGAAAAAGATGGCAAGTATGTGATAAATAACCTAAGTGCTATGATTGCCTACTCCTTTTTTAGAGGGGGACATGGGTTCAATTTGAAAGTACCAAACATATTGAGATTTTTTTGTGCTGATTTTGGAATGCTCTACACATACTTTTGCTTCCAGCTGCATTCATGATTAAAATAAGATTTTACTCTTTTATTGTGTAGTATGGATTGGGTTGGGGTATTGCAACGACTTTCTTTGTCACATTTTTCAGAGAGGACTTCTACCACAAAATTGGCCAAGAGGATGCACATGAAGAAGCTAATATCAGGTGTTTTGATGCGTAAAGCCAATTGATATTCGAGATGCAAACAGTATTTAAAACGCAAATAAGTGGGGCTATCATTCAAATACTAGCTGCTGTACGAGTTTGCCAGAAGCAGTGGCACGACTGTAGATCTTGAATGTCACATGACCACCTCCAAAAGAGATGCGAATGCTTGATCACTCGCAGAACTTGGAATGATCCTAAGAAGGGAATATTTGGATGAATAGAAGTGGACGCCAAGTTAGATTTGAGATCGCATCACCATGGAATGATAAATGTAAAAAGTGGATGAGAGTTACGACCAGGAATGGATGCATGCGTGACTCAGCCTTACACAGGAGTGTATTTCTGTTTTGCTACTTGACCCCACAGAATGTTTACATCGCTTAAACATGAAAGGTACCGCGCCCTAGGAGATGAGGTAATGTTAATGGCAGGTAATCAAAATCCATCCTTGCTGAATGTTGTGATTGTCGCCAATGTGATGACAAGATTGCTATGCATGTAAGAATGCCTTTTCCCTGAATGCTTGTTTGTGAAGTTGCTAATCATAATAATTTTTTATTAGATTTCCTAATATCATGTAATTCAAGTTGCAAGAATCGATTTGGCAGTGCATTTATCCAAAAGAAATAGATGTGTGGAAAATTCATTGTTAATCGTTAATCGTGTCTGCATAGTAGAGCATATTTTGTTGGTGCCTGAAAAGGAAGTGTTTATTTTTTTAAATTAAAATATCCCAATACATTTGTCTTCACGATAGGTGTGTTTGCTGATGGTTTATCAATTTGCCTTGGGAGAAATGTGCGTCTTCTCTTATCGAATTCCAGCCAAGTGCAGTGTGTGTCTTGTGTTTTTTTCTTCTTTTTTTGTAGGTTTCTGTTTGTTTTTTCTCCGTAGGAAAGAGCAAACGAAAGGCAAGCATCAATTTGTGTTGTGATGGACAACATGATTTGAGTAAGGCTCTTCTCTTTACCCGTATTGCAGTTACTGGCCTAGCTGACAATGAAAATTTACCTCAGCAGTACATGAAATCTATGGGTTCCTACGCCTTTTAGGGCATCTTGGGTTTAACTTGTTCAGGTGCCAAGCTTCTTGATGCTCTCTACAAATGCTGTTGCTTATAATAGCCTTCATGATTAAATGGGATCCTACTCTTTGAACGCATATTGTGGAATAGGCTGGGGTTTTGCGACAACATTCTTTGTCATTTTTTAGAGAGCACTTATACCACAAAACCACCAACAAGATGCACATGGAGAGGCTAATATCACATATTCTGAAGCAAAGTTTTGTGACCAGTAAAATCCAAGTATCATTCAAGATGCGAATGTAATCCAGAACAACTGTGAGAACACAAGTGCCGATATCATTCAGATAGTAGGAATGCTACCAGTTTGTTCCAAGCAGCAGCTGCAGGACTGTAGATGTTAAATGGCTAATCTAGATGCCTAAAGGATGCAAATTCTGGATCAGGATCAGAATTTAGAATTATCCAAAGAAAGTGACACTTGCATGAATAAAAGTAGGTACGTAATGTGGTGTTCACCTTCTATTGATGAATTGAAAATTGAATGACTTGCTACCATGAATGGATGCGAGTAGGCATTGTGCGCAACTCTTTGCTCTAGAGAGAAGATTTGGCTTTTTTCCTACTGCGAAGCACAGCGAATGCTTGCATCTCTGAGATGTGAAATGTCGTGCGCCATAAGATGAGGTACTGTTATTACAACGTTCTGAAAATTCTTCATTACTACTAAATGTGTGAATTGAAAACAATGTAATGAACGAAAGGTTGATTTGGATGTAGTGTCTTGTTCCTGAATGTTTTTTGTGTGAATATGCTAATGAGGTTTAATTATGAGTTTTTGAAAGCGCTGAATGGAAATACATGAAGTAATGGCTGTGTTTTCATCATAACTCAATAGCTGTCTAATAAAGAGCATAGTGTATTTTTGGTGACGGGTTAGAGTTGCTTGTTTCCTAATCTCTTGCAATTCAGTTATGAAGAAACAGCCTGGAAAAAGGCTAGTTGCTAGTTAAATATTTTATTGCGTTTATTTTGTGTTGGGTATGCTTTTTCTATTTCCAACAGGAAACGTCAAGGTAGCATTTTGTTTTCCTCTATGTTGTGATGGGTCTCAAACTGCCAGACCGTGAAAATTCCTCAAGTTGAATTATGAATTGGATCCAAGAGCTCTTACGTCTAGTTGAGACATACACGTTTGTTTGGACTTCGGCTGTGACGAGAGTTGCTGGCATTGGGTTCAACATATTTCAGTGGAAGAATTGATGCGGCTTGAGATGTGATGTGATAAGTACTTATTTGTGTGGATTACCAGTATACAAAAACAATCGTTAAGTGTTTGATTTTGGGCCAAAAATATAATAAGAAAAAGGAAGAGGGAATGCTTGGTTGTGCAGGTGCAATATCTTTGGGGATAGGTTTTAGCTAGGGAGAGGCAGGGTGATACGTTTTTTGCTTTGTTTGTTCACAGCCTCCGGATAATGAGGTGTGTCCACCTGTTTGTGAGCTAGGCCTTTGGAAGCGTAGCGTATTTTGTGTTCCTAGAGAAGGTACATGTTTTATTTATTTCCCTTGTAGCTCAAGGTATAATGTTTCTTCTCTCTACACTTGTAATTGGCAAATTTATGCATGTTTTTGATGATGTGAATGGTTACTTTTTAGAATATATGCAGCTTCTCTCATCTAATTGCAGCCATACGCGCCGTGTCCTTTTATTTGTCTTTTTTCATTTGGGTGTTTTTGTTCATCTTTGCTTTTCGGTAGTGTTCCTTTTTTCTCTCTCTTCTCCTAGTAGGAAACAGCAATAGAAAGGCTAGCACCTGTGTGTGTTATGGTGAACAATAAGTTGAATGAGACAGATCCTTTAACAGATGGATGTTAATTGCTATAGCTGGCTAATAAAATTTATCTAATGGAGGTGGATGTGGCATTTACTAGCTCTTCACAGTGTATCCAGCCCTGAAAAAGATGGCAAGTATGTGATAAATAACCTAAGTGCTATGATTGCCTACTCCTTTTTTAGAGGGGGACATGGGTTCAATTTGAAAGTACCAAACATATTGAGATTTTTTTTGTGCTGATTTTGGAATGCTCTACACATACTTTTGCTTCCAGCTGCATTCATGATTAAAATAAGATTTTACTCTTTTATTGTGTAGTATGGATTGGGTTGGGGTATTGCAACGACTTTCTTTGTCACATTTTTCAGAGAGGACTTCTACCACAAAATTGGCCAAGAGGATGCACATGAAGAAGCTAATATCAGGTGTTTTGATGCGTAAAGCCAATTGATATTCGAGATGCAAACAGTATTTAAAACGCAAACAAGTGGGGCTATCATTCAAATACTAGCTGCTGAACGAGTTTGCCAGAAGCAGTGGCACGACTGTAGATCTTGAATGTCACATGACCACCTCCAAAAGAGATGTGGATGCTTGATCACTCGCAGAATTTGGAATGATCCTAAGAAGGGAATATTTGGATGAATAGAAGTGGACGCCAAGTTAGATTTGAGATCGCATCACCATGGAATGATAAATGTAAAAAGTGGATGAGAGTTACGACCAGGAATGGATGCATGCGTGACTCAGCCTTACACAGGAGTGTATTTCTGTTTTGCTACTTGACCCCACAGAATGTTTACATCGCTTAAACATGAAAGGTACCGCGCCCTAGGAGATGAGGTAATGTTAATGGCAGGTAATCAAAATCCATCCTTGCTGAATGTTGTGATTGTCGCCAATGTGATGACAAGATTGCTATGCATGTAAGAATGCCTTTTCCCTGAATGCTTGTTTGTGAAGTTGCTAATCATAATAATTTTTTATTAGATTTCCTAATATCATGTAATTCAAGTTGCAAGAATCGATTTGGCAGTGCATTTATCCAAAAGAAATAGATGTGTGGAAAATTCATTGTTAATCGTTAATCGTGTCTGCATAGTAGAGCATATTTTGTTGGTGCCTGAAAAGGAAGTGTTTATTTTTTTAAATTAAAATATCCCAATACATTTGTCTTCACGATAGGTGTGTTTGCTGATGGTTTATCAATTTGCCTTGGGAGAAATGTGCGTCTTCTCTTATCGAATTCCAGCCAAGTGCAGTGTGTGTCTTGTGTTTTTTCTTCTTTTTTGTAGGTTTCTGTTTGTTTTTTCTCCGTAGGAAAGAGCAAACGAAAGGCAAGCATCAATGTGTGTTGTGATGGACAACATGATTTGAGTAAGGCTCTTCTCTTTACCCGTATTGCAGTTACTGGCCTAGCTGACAATGAAACTTTACCTCAGCAGTACATGAAATCTATGGGTTCCTACGCCTTTTAGGGCATCTTGGGTTTAACTTGTTCAGGTGCCAAGCTTCTTGATGCTCTCTACAAATGCTGTTGCTTATAATAGCCTTCATGATTAAATGGGATCTTACTCTTTGAACGCATATTGTGGAATAGGCTGGGGTTTTGCGACAACATTCTTTGTCATTTTTCAGAGAGCACTTATACCACAAAACCACCAACAAGATGCACATGGAGAGGCTAATATCACATATTCTGAAGCAAAGTTTTGTGACCAGTAAAATCCAAGTATCATTCAAGATGCGAATGTAATCCAGAACAACTGTGAGAACACAAGTGCCGATATCATTCAGATACTAGGAATGCTACCAGTTTGTTCCAAGCAGCAGCAGCAGGACTGTAGATGTTAAATGGCTAATCTAGATGCCTAAAGGATGCAAATTCTGGATCAGGATCAGAATTTAGAATTATCCAAAGAAAGTGACACTTGCATGAATAAAAGTAGGTACGTAATGTGGTGTTCACCTTCTATTGATGAATTGAAAATTGAATGACTTGCTACCATGAATGGATGCGAGTAGGCATTGTGCGCAACTCTTTGCTCTAGAGAGAAGATTTGGCTTTTTTCCTACTGCGAAGCACAGCGAATGCTTGCATCTCTGAGATGTGAAATGTCGTGCGCCATAAGATGAGGTACTGTTATTGCAACGTTCTGAAAATTCTTCATTACTACTAAATGTGTGAATTGAAAACAATGTAATGAACGAAAGGTTGATTTGGATGTAGTGTCTTGTTCCTGAATGTTTTTGTGTGAATATGCTAATGAGGTTTAATTATGAGTTTTTGAAAGCGCTGAATGGAAATACATGAAGTAATGGCTGTGTTTTCATCATAACTCAATAGCTGTCTAATAAAGAGCATAGTGTATTTTTGGTGACGGGTTAGAGTTGCTTGTTTCCTAATCTCTTGCAATTCAGTTATGAAGAAACCGTCTGGAAAAAGGCTAGTTGCTAGTTAAATATTTTATTGCGTTTATTTTGTGTTGGGTATGCTTTTTCTATTTCCAACAGGAAACGTCAAGGTAGCATTTTGTTTTCCTCTATGTTGTGATGGGTCTCAAACTGCCAGACCGTGAAAATTCCTCAAGTTGAATTATGGATTGGATCCAAGAGCTCTTACGTCTAGTTGAGACATACACGTTTGTTTGGACTTCGGCTGTGACGAGAGTTGCTGGCATTGGGTTCAACATATTTCAGTGGAAGAATTGATGCGGCTTGAGATGTGATGTGATAAGTACTTATTTGTGTGGATTACCAGTATACAAAAACAATCGTTAAGTGTTTGATTTTGGGCCAAAAATATAATAAGAAAAAGGAAGAGGGAATGCTTGGTTGTGGAGGTGCAATATCTTTGGGGATAGGTTTTAGCTAGGGAGAGGCAGGGTGATACGTTTTTTGCTTTGTTTGTTCACAGCCTCCGGATAATGAGGTGTGTCCACCTGTTTGTGAGCTAGGCCTTTGGAAGCGTAGCGTATTTTGTGTTCCTAGAGAAGGTACATGTTTTATTTATTTCCCTTGTAGCTCAAGGTATAATGTTTTTTTTCTCTACACTTGTAATTGGCAAATTTATGCATGTTTTTGATGATGTGAATGGTTACTTTTTAGAATATATGCAGCTTCTCTCATCTAATTGCAGCCATACGCGCCGTGTCCTTTTATTTGTCTTTTTTCATTTGGGTGTTTTTGTTCATCTTTGCTTTTCGGTAGAGTTCCTTTTTCTCTCTCTTCTCCTAGTAGGAAACAGCAATAGAAAGATCTGAAAGAGACACGTTAGTGATAGATTCCTTACCTTAGAATATCCCCAGGCGTCAGGCTGGATCCGGAAAGTTTTGCGTAGCAGTACCCTTGCGCGTCGGTAGGCGGCGTCGTGCGGCTCCGCGTCCGTCGTCGGCGTCGTGATCGCCGGGATGACGTCGCGGGCAGTACTTAGACGCCGCCCCTGCGCGCTGACGTCAGTTCTTCTTTTCCGCGCCAGCAAGCGCAGATCCGGGAAGAGCAGTGCCCTGGTCAATTTTTGACCATACTTTTTGGTGATTTTTTCACTGTTTTTTCCATCTTTAAGGTGTCGTAGGGATGCCCGGCTTCAAGCGATGCGGCGCCTGTGCGCGGATGATGTCCGTCACCGACCCGCATTGGGAGTGTCTCTTCTGCCTCGGCCGAGGCCACGACACCGAGTCTTGTCCCGAATGCCAGGCCCTCAACCCGAAAGCTTTGCGAGAGCGGTCTCGAAAGCTCCTCGAGGCCCGGCATTCGGCTCCACGGAGGCCCCGGTCGCGTGAGAGGTCCAGGGGTCGCTCGCGGAGTGCACACCGGTCGTCGGCGTCGAAGTCTTCTTCGTCCGGTAAGTCTAAGCACAAGAAGTCCAAGAAGCATCGTCGCTCTCGGACTTCGCCTCGCCGGTCTCGCGACTCGGCTGAGGCCCCTCCCGGCACCGTCCCCGCGGCCCCGGACTTGCCTGTGGAGTCGCCCCGTCATACCCGCCCTTCCCGGGTTCGGGGCGGATCCGGCCAAGGTACAGGAGTTCCTGTCGGCCATGGCCCGCCTCTTCGGGCCTTCAGGCCCCTCCGGTGTGCCTTCGGGCCCCGCGGGCCCTGATGGGGTTGCTCCGGCGCCGCCGGCGGCTCCGGCCCCGGCGTCGCCCGGGCCTCCAGCCTCGATCCCGGCTCCGGCTTCGGCCCCGGCCTCGATCCCGGCTCCACAACACCCATCGACGCCGGTCGACCTCACGACACCTCCGCCGGCGCCGATGTCTCCGGTGCCGTTCTCGACGCCGCCCTGGGCTCCGGGCGGCGTCGTCCCCAGTTCCTTCCGGCTCCGGACATGGACCCGGAGCGACGTCGCTCGACGCCGGCTCCGCGCCGATGGGACCTTGGGTCCCAAATGTCCCTCCTCCTCCTTATTTTGAACCAGAGGAGGACCAGGAGGACTGGGAGGGGTCTGATGACCCTCTGACACGCAACTGTCAGTATGATGAGGACTGGACAGAGAGTCTAGGGAGGCCAGTGGTCTGGATACTTCTCCTGACACTGGCATGCTGTCTCCCTCCCGTGGCTACGGAGGAGGGGGCCAATTTTGGTACGGTGTTGCGTAGGGCTGCTGGGGCCTTACGTCTCCAGCTCCCTACTTTGACGGTCAAGCCTAACATCTTGACAGAGGTGCTTCAGCCGGCAGCCTCCTCTGCGGAGACTGTGCTGCCGTTTAACGACGCCCTCACGGACGTTCTTTTGGGCGCCTGGTCCAAGCCCAACACAGGGGCTCCTGTGGATCGGAACGTGTCACGACGCCATCGCCCCGCTCCGGGCGACCCCCTGTTTCTTTCTGTCCACCCCACTCCTGAGAGCTTGGTTGTCCAAGCCTCCGCTTCCCAAACCGCCTTCCCTACCGCTCCTCCGGATAGGGAATCCAAACGCCTGGATCAGTTTGGGAAGAAAGGTTTTTCTTCCTCCAGTGCTGGCTTGCGGTCCGTTAACACCGCTTGTCTTTTGGGCCGATATACCCACTCTCTGTGGGATTCGGTGGCGGATGTTTTGCCCCAGTGCCCTGAGGAGGTCCAGGCACTGCTTTCCCGCGCCATTGCGGAAGGAAGGGATGCGGCCAAATACACTATCCGTTGTGGCCTTGACACCGCCGACTCGCTGGGCAGGTCGATTGCAACGACGGTGGCGCTCCGACGCCACGCCTGGCTGAGAACCACTGGTTTTTCAGGGGATGTCCAGAATACTCTCATGGACATGCCCTTTGATGGAGTCGGTCTTTTTGGGTCCAAAGCAGACCATGCGTTGGAGCGCTTTAAGGACTCACGGGCTACTGCCAAGTCCCTGGGCCTTTCTGCTACACGCCCTCCGCTGCCTTCTGCTTTTCGCCCCTATCGTGGCCACGGTAGGGCGCCCCTTCACGTCAGCAGCCCAGCCACCGGCCCGCGCAGCAGGCGTCTTCGCGTGGCCGAGGACGTGGATTCCGCCGTGGCGGATCGGGCAACCAGCGTGCGGGTCAGGCCACCACCTCCAACCCGTCCGCGGCCTCCAAGCCCTCCTAGTCCCTCCTTTCAGGTGCACGGCACGCCAGTAGGGGCAGGGTCCGCCATCACCTTCCCCACTGGCGCACCATCACCTCGGACAGGTGGGTCTTGGACATTGTCCGAAGGGGCTACTCCCTCCCCTTCGAGACCACCCCCAGCCATGCCACCTCAATTCCACCGCATGTCAGGGGATCACTTGGTGCTTCTACAGAAGGAAGTCACGGCCCTCTTGACCAAGAGGGCCATCGAGCATGTTCCGACCCCAGAAGTAGGGCGTGGTTGCTACTCCCACTACTTTCTGGTGCCCAAAAGGACAAGGAGGACATGCGTCCTATCTTGGACCTCCGGAACGTCAATCGCTTCCTCCGGAAGGAGAAGTTCAAGATGCTCACCCTAGCTCAGGTCTTGACTGCCCTCGACCCTGGAGACTGGTTGGTAGCGTTGGACTTGCAGGACGCGTATTTCCACATCCCCGTCCTGCCGGCCCACCGGCGTTACCTTCGGTTCACGGTAGGCCCCGAGCATTTTCAGTTCACCGTGCTCCCCTTTGGCCTTACCAGTGCCCCTCGGGTGTTCACGAAAGTGATGGCGGTGGTCGCAGCTCATCTGCGCCGGGCAGGGGTTTCAGTCTTCCCCTACCTCGACGACTGGCTGCTGAAGGCGGGCTCGTCCCAGGCAGTCGTCTCCCACCTCCAGACTACGGCCGAACTCCTGCACTCGCTGGGGTTCTCCATCAATGTGCCGAAGTCGCATCTAATTCCTTCTCCACAGCTCCTTTTCATCGGAGCAGTTCTGGACACGACGCAGTTTCGGGCCTATCCTCCCGAACGGCGAGTCCGGGATATTCAGGCTATGATTCCGATCTTTCGGCCTTTATCCTGGGTTTCGGTACGGATGACCCTGAGGCTGCTGGGCCTCATGGCCTCCTGCATCCTGCTGGTCAATCATGCCAGATGGCATATGCGGGCTCTGCAGTGGGACCTGAAGTTCCAGTGGGCGCAGCACCAGGGCAACCTGTCCGATCACGTCCAGATCTCGGAGGGGACTGCAAAACAGTTGCAGTGGTGGCTCTCGAACCGGCAATGGGTCATGGGCAGATCCCTCTCCCTTCCCCAGCCAGAGCATACAGTTGTGACGGACGCGTCCCTTCTGGGATGGGGCGGTCACATGGGAGAGGCGGAGATCAGAGGCCTCTGGTCTCCGGGCGGAGTCCCGGCTCCATATCAACCTTCTGGAGCTCCGGGCGATCCGGCTTGCACTCAAGGCATTCCTTCCCTCTGTCAAAGGGAAGGTAGTGCAGGTGTTCACAGACAACACCACCGCCATGTGGTACTGCAACAAACAGGGCGGGGTGGGGTCTTGGACCCTTTGTCAGGAGGCTCTGCGCCTCTGGACATGGCTGGAACATCAGGGCATGTTCCTGATGGTTCAACACCTGGCAGGTTCTCTGAACGCCAGGGCGGACGAACTCAGCCGCAGGTGCATGATGGATCACGAATGGCGTCTTCACTCGGAAGTGGCGCAAGGACTCTTTCTACAGTGGGGAGAGCCTTGGTTAGATCTATTCGCCACCGAAGAGAACGCGCAATGTCATCAGTTCTGCGCGTTGGAATTTCCAAGGCGGCACTCGCTCGGCGACGCTTTTCGTCGCGAGTGGAGTTGCGGTCTGTTGTACGCCTTTCCGCCTATACCACTTCTACCCAGAGTGTTGAAGAAGATTCGGCACGACCGGGCCCAAGTCATTCTTGTGGCTCCGGACTGGGCTCGAAGAGTTTGGTATCCCGAGCTACTCAATATGAGCATAGATCCCCCGATCCGTCTGCCTCTTCGGGAGGATCTTCTGTCGCAGCAGCAGGGGACGGTCCTCCACCCGAACCTGTCCAGTCTACACCTGCTTGCGTGGAGATTGAGCGGCGGCAGTTGATTCCTTTCGACTTGCCTCCCGAAGTTTGTGATGTGATTCTGGCAGCCAGGCGTCCCTCCACTAAGGTGGTATACGCCTGCAGGTGGAACAAATTTGTGGCATGGTGCACAGCAAAGGCTGTGGATCCCCTTTCTGCCCCTCTTTCTGAGGTCCTTCTGTTCCTTCTCTCTCTGGCCCAACAGGGTTCTGCCCTGGGTACCATCAAGGGTTATCTTTGTGCTATCTCGGCCTTCCTCAGGCTCCCTGATCAGCCCTCCCTTTTCAAGTCCCCTGTTGTTAACAGGTTCTTAAAAGGCATTACTCACCTCTTCCCTCCTGTTCCGTTTGTAATGCCTCAGTGGGACTTGAACTTGGTTCTTACCTTTTTAATGTGCGCTCCCTTTGAGCCTCTGCATAACTGTCCTCTTCGTCTTCTGACTCTAAAGGCAGCCTTTCTGGTGGCCATCACCTCCGCTCGGCGGGTGAGTGAGCTCCAGGCTCTTTCTTGCAAACCTCCCTTTCTGTCTGTTCATCCAGACAAGGTTGTTCTTCGGACGCGTCCGTCCTTCTTGCCAAAGGTGGTTACTGCTTTCCACATTGGGCAGACCATCACTTTGCCCACCTTCTTTCCGCCTCCGCATCCTTCCAGAGAGGAAGAGAGGCTCCACCGTCTGGACCCAAAACGTGCGCTCTCCTTCTATATCGACCGCACGAAACACTTCCGGGTGGATGACCAGCTCTTTGTTGGCTACGTGGGCGCCAAAAAGGTCGGGCGGTGCACAAGAGGACCATCTCCCGCTGGGTTACCTTGTGCATCAAGACCTGCTATTCTTTGGCTAAGAAGGAGCCTCCTGTTGGGCTGCGTGCCCATTCCACCAGGGCAACGGCTGCTACCACGGCCTTGGGCCGCGGTGTTCCGCTGCCGGTTATCTGTCAGGCAGCTACGTGGGCCTCGCTGCACACGTTTACTAAGCATTACTGCCTTGACAGTCAGGTCCGGAGGGACGGCTTCTTTGGCCGTTCTGTCCTCCAGGACTTCCTTGTCTGATCTTTGTTCGCAGACCCACCACCGGGGTTGGTATTGCTGGGGTATCTATTCTAAGGTAAGGAATCTATCACTAACGTGTCTCTTTCAGATGCACAAGTTACTAACTTGTGTAACGATATATCTGTAAGAGACAGTAGTTAGTGATAGATTCCTACCGCCCCACCCATCCTCCCCGTTCTGCGAACTGATTTCTAGGGTTAAGGACATCCCTTTCAGGGCCCTAGTATTTTTCAGACACCTGTGTCAGCTTCTTGCATGGCTCTGCGTTCCTGGCGCGGAAAGTCGTGTACAGAACTGACGTCAGCGCGCAGGGGCGGCGTCTAAGTACTGCCCGCGACGTCATCCCGGCGATCACGACGCCGACGACGGACGCGGAGCCGCACGACGCCGCCTACCGACGCGCAAGGGTACTGCTACGCAAAACTTTTCCGGATCCAGCCTGACGCCTGGGGATATTCTAAGGTAAGGAATCTATCACTAACTACTGTCTCTTACAGATATATCGTTACACAAGTTAGTAACTTGTGCGCTAGCACCCGTGTGTGTTATGGTGAACAATAAGTTGAATGAGACAGATCCTTTAACAGATGGATGTTAATTGCTATAGCTGGCTAATAAAATGTATCTAATGGAGGTGGATGTGGCATTTACTAGCTCTTCACAGTGTATCCAGCCCTGAAAAAGATGGCAAGTATGTGATAAATAACCTAAGTGCTATGATTGCCTACTCCTTTTTTAGAGGGGGACATGGGTTCAATTTGAAAGTACCAAACATATTGAGATTTTTTTGTGCTGATTTTGGAATGCTCTACACATACTTTTGCTTCCAGCTGCATTCATGATTAAAATAAGATTTTACTCTTTTATTGTGTAGTATGGATTGGGTTGGGGTATTGCAACGACTTTCTTTGTCACATTTTTCAGAGAGGACTTCTACCACAAAATTGGCCAAGAGGATGCACATGAAGAAGCTAATATCAGGTGTTTTGATGCGTAAAGCCAATTGATATTCGAGATGCAAACAGTATTTAAAACGCAAATAAGTGGGGCTATCATTCAAATACTAGCTGCTGTACGAGTTTGCCAGAAGCAGTGGCACGACTGTAGATCTTGAATGTCACATGACCACCTCCAAAAGAGATGCGAATGCTTGATCACTCGCAGAACTTGGAATGATCCTAAGAAGGGAATATTTGGATGAATAGAAGTGGACGCCAAGTTAGATTTGAGATCGCATCACCATGGAATGATAAATGTAAAAAGTGGATGAGAGTTACGACCAGGAATGGATGCATGCGTGACTCAGCCTTACACAGGAGTGTATTTCTGTTTTGCTACTTGACCCCACAGAATGTTTACATCGCTTAAACATGAAAGGTACCGCGCCCTAGGAGATGAGGTAATGTTAATGGCAGGTAATCAAAATCCATCCTTGCTGAATGTTGTGATTGTCGCCAATGTGATGACAAGATTGCTATGCATGTAAGAATGCCTTTTCCCTGAATGCTTGTTTGTGAAGTTGCTAATCATAATAATTTTTTATTAGATTTCCTAATATCATGTAATTCAAGTTGCAAGAATCGATTTGGCAGTGCATTTATCCAAAAGAAATAGATGTGTGGAAAATTCATTGTTAATCGTTAATCGTGTCTGCATAGTAGAGCATATTTTGTTGGTGCCTGAAAAGGAAGTGTTTATTTTTTTAAATTAAAATATCCCAATACATTTGTCTTCACGATAGGTGTGTTTGCTGATGGTTTATCAATTTGCCTTGGGAGAAATGTGCGTCTTCTCTTATCGAATTCCAGCCAAGTGCAGTGTGTGTCTTGTGTTTTTTCTTCTTTTTTTGTAGGTTTCTGTTTGTTTTTTCTCCGTAGGAAAGAGCAAACGAAAGGCAAGCATCAATTTGTGTTGTGATGGACAACATGATTTGAGTAAGGCTCTTCTCTTTACCCGTATTGCAGTTACTGGCCTAGCTGACAATGAAAATTTACCTCAGCAGTACATGAAATCTATGGGTTCCTACGCCTTTTTAGGGCATCTTGGGTTTAACTTGTTCAGGTGCCAAGCTTCTTGATGCTCTCTACAAATGCTGTTGCTTATAATAGCCTTCATGATTAAATGGGATCCTACTCTTTGAACGCATATTGTGGAATAGGCTGGGGTTTTGCGACAACATTCTTTGTCATTTTTTAGAGAGCACTTATACCACAAAACCACCAACAAGATGCACATGGAGAGGCTAATATCACATATTCTGAAGCAAAGTTTTGTGACCAGTAAAATCCAAGTATCATTCAAGATGCGAATGTAATCCAGAACAACTGTGAGAACACAAGTGCCGATATCATTCAGATAGTAGGAATGCTACCAGTTTGTTCCAAGCAGCAGCTGCAGGACTGTAGATGTTAAATGGCTAATCTAGATGCCTAAAGGATGCAAATTCTGGATCAGGATCAGAATTTAGAATTATCCAAAGAAAGTGACACTTGCATGAATAAAAGTAGGTACGTAATGTGGTGTTCACCTTCTATTGATGAATTGAAAATTGAATGACTTGCTACCATGAATGGATGCGAGTAGGCATTGTGCGCAACTCTTTGCTCTAGAGAGAAGATTTGGCTTTTTTCCTACTGCGAAGCACAGCGAATGCTTGCATCTCTGAGATGTGAAATGTCGTGCGCCATAAGATGAGGTACTGTTATTGCAACGTTCTGAAAATTCTTCATTACTACTAAATGTGTGAATTGAAAACAATGTAATGAACGAAAGGTTGATTTGGATGTAGTGTCTTGTTCCTGAATGTTTTTTGTGTGAATATGCTAATGAGGTTTAATTATGAGTTTTTGAAAGCGCTGAATGGAAATACATGAAGTAATGGCTGTGTTTTCATCATAACTCAATAGCTGTCTAATAAAGAGCATAGTGTATTTTTGGTGACGGGTTAGAGTTGCTTGTTTCCTAATCTCTTGCAATTCAGTTATGAAGAAACAGCCTGGAAAAAGGCTAGTTGCTAGTTAAATATTTTATTGCGTTTATTTTGTGTTGGGTATGCTTTTTCTATTTCCAACAGGAAACGTCAAGGTAGCATTTTGTTTTCCTCTATGTTGTGATGGGTCTCAAACTGCCAGACCGTGAAAATTCCTCAAGTTGAATTATGAATTGGATCCAAGAGCTCTTACGTCTAGTTGAGACATACACGTTTGTTTGGACTTCGGCTGTGACGAGAGTTGCTGGCATTGGGTTCAACATATTTCAGTGGAAGAATTGATGCGGCTTGAGATGTGATGTGATAAGTACTTATTTGTGTGGATTACCAGTATACAAAAACAATCGTTAAGTGTTTGATTTTGGGCCAAAAATATAATAAGAAAAAGGAAGAGGGAATGCTTGGTTGTGCAGGTGCAATATCTTTGGGGATAGGTTTTAGCTAGGGAGAGGCAGGGTGATACGTTTTTGCTTTGTTTGTTCACAGCCTCCGGATAATGAGGTGTGTCCACCTGTTTGTGAGCTAGGCCTTTGGAAGCGTAGCGTATTTTGTGTTCCTAGAGAAGGTACATGTTTTATTTATTTCCCTTGTAGCTCAAGGTATAATGTTTCTTCTCTCTACACTTGTAATTGGCAAATTTATGCATGTTTTTGATGATGTGAATGGTTACTTTTTAGAATATATGCAGCTTCTCTCATCTAATTGCAGCCATACGCGCCGTGTCCTTTTATTTGTCTTTTTTCATTTGGGTGTTTTTGTTCATCTTTGCTTTTCGGTAGAGTTCCTTTTTTCTCTCTCTTCTAGTAGGAAACAGCAATAGAAAGGCTAGCACCTGTGTGTGTTATGGTGAACAATAAGTTGAATGAGACAGATCCTTTAACAGATGGATGTTAATTGCTATAGCTGGCTAATAAAATTTATCTAATGGAGGTGGATGTGGCATTTACTAGCTCTTCACAGTGTATCCAGCCCTGAAAAAGATGGCAAGTATGTGATAAATAACCTAAGTGCTATGATTGCCTACTCCTTTTTTAGAGGGGGACATGGGTTCAATTTGAAAGTACCAAACATATTGAGATTTTTTTTGTGCTGCTTTTGGAATGCTCTACACATACTTTTGCTTCCAGCTGCATTCATGATTAAAATAAGATTTTACTCTTTTATTGTGTAGTATGGATTGGGTTGGGGTATTGCAACGACTTTCTTTGTCACATTTTTCAGAGAGGACTTCTACCACAAAATTGGCCAAGAGGATGCACATGAAGAAGCTAATATCAGGTGTTTTGATGCGTAAAGCCAATTGATATTCGAGATGCAAACAGTATTTAAAACGCAAACAAGTGGGGCTATCATTCAAATACTAGCTGCTGAACGAGTTTGCCGGAAGCAGTGGCACGACTGTAGATCTTGAATGTCACATGACCACCTCCAAAAGAGATGTGGATGCTTGATCACTCGCAGAATTTGGAATGATCCTAAGAAGGGAATATTTGGATGAATAGAAGTGGACGCCAAGTTAGATTTGAGATCGCATCACCATGGAATGATAAATGTAAAAAGTGGATGAGAGTTACGACCAGGAATGGATGCATGCGTGACTCAGCCTTACACAGGAGTGTATTTCTGTTTTGCTACTTGACCCCACAGAATGTTTACATCGCTTAAACATGAAAGGTACCGCGCCCTAGGAGATGAGGTAATGTTAATGGCAGGTAATCAAAATCCATCCTTGCTGAATGTTGTGATTGTCGCCAATGTGATGACAAGATTGCTATGCATGTAAGAATGCCTTTTCCCTGAATGCTTGTTTGTGAAGTTGCTAATCATAATAATTTTTTATTAGATTTCCTAATATCATGTAATTCAAGTTGCAAGAATCGATTTGGCAGTGCATTTATCCAAAAGAAATAGATGTGTGGAAAATTCATTGTTAATCGTTAATCGTGTCTGCATAGTAGAGCATATTTTGTTGGTGCCTGAAAAGGAAGTGTTTATTTTTTTAAATTAAAATATCCCAATACATTTGTCTTCACGATAGGTGTGTTTGCTGATGGTTTATCAATTTGCCTTGGGAGAAATGTGCGTCTTCTCTTATCGAATTCCAGCCAAGTGCAGTGTGTCTTGTGTTTTTTCTTCTTTTTTGTAGGTTTCTGTTTGTTTTTCTCCGTAGGAAAGAGCAAACGAAAGGCAAGCATCAATTTGTGTTGTGATGGACAACATGATTTGAGTAAGGCTCTTCTCTTTACCCGTATTGCAGTTACTGGCCTAGCTGACAATGAAAATTTACCTCAGCAGTACATGAAATCTATGGGTTCCTACGCCTTTTTAGGGCATCTTGGGTTTAACTTGTTCAGGTGCCAAGCTTCTTGATGCTCTCTACAAATGCTGTTGCTTATAATAGCCTTCATGATTAAATGGGATCCTACTCTTTGAACGCATATTGTGGAATAGGCTGGGGTTTTGCGACAACATTCTTTGTCATTTTTCAGAGAGCACTTATACCACAAAACCACCAACAAGATGCACATGGAGAGGCTAATATCACATATTCTGAAGCAAAGTTTTTCCAAGTATCATTCAAGATGCGAATGTAATCCAGAACAACTGTGAGAACACAAGTGCCGATATCATTCAGATACTAGGAATGCTACCAGTTTGTTCCAAGCAGCAGGACTGTAGATGTTAAATGGCTAATCTAGATGCCTAAAGGATGCAAATTCTGGATCAGGATCAGAATTTAGAATTATCCAAAGAAAGTGACACTTGCATGAATAAAAGTAGGTACGTAATGTGGTGTTCACCTTCTATTGATGAATTGAAAATTGAATGACTTGCTACCATGAATGGATGCGAGTAGGCATTGTGCGCAACTCTTTGCTCTAGAGAGAAGATTTGGCTTTTTTCCTACTGCGAAGCACAGCGAATGCTTGCATCTCTGAGATGTGAAATGTCGTGCGCCATAAGATGAGGTACTGTTATTGCAACGTTCTGAAAATTCTTCATT
Source organism: Calotriton arnoldi (assembly GCA_963921515.1). NCBI lineage: Eukaryota > Metazoa > Chordata > Amphibia > Caudata > Salamandridae > Calotriton > Calotriton arnoldi. The sequence goes on along the minus strand of CAWUFW010003203.1, from coordinate 1,213,842 downwards.
ACTACTAAATGTGTGAATTGAAAACAATGTAATGAACGAAAGGTTGATTTGGATGTAGTGTCTTGTTCCTGAATGTTTTTTGTGTGAATATGCTAATGAGGTTTAATTATGAGTTTTTGAAAGCGCTGAATGGAAATACATGAAGTAATGGCTGTGTTACTCCAGTATTGGAGCTTTCATAGATTCCCATGCTTAGAATCATTCCCCGTCGTCGAGATGGGAGTCTCGGTAAAATAAAATAGTAGTAAATAACTATTACAAAAGAGAAACAGGCCTAGGCCTGAACTCATTTTGCAACCAGACCATGTCTTTTTGTAAAAGAGACCAAAAAGAACAGGCAACCAATCAGAGTAGCCTCACCCTCTAGAACCTTGGTGAAAGAACCTCAGCCCCTCAGATTTTCTACCGCACGTTGTGCTACAGGGAGTCTCCTTGAGCTTTGCTCTATTTGAACTCTTTCAACTGTTTTTTCTAGCGTTTTTTCTTCAGGTTTTCTCTCTAAAGCCTGTGGAAATGTCTGATAAAGGGAAGAAAGCTTTATTTCAGGCTTGTGCCACTTGTGGCAAGAAGAGGCTATATGTTGAAGATAGACATAAGGACTGCATATATTGCCTCTACCCGGATCACAAGGCTGCGGAGTGCAAGATTTGCCGTACCTTTTCCACCAAGACTCTCCGGGACCGTGAGGGTCGTCTGTTAACCTGGCTCCACAGACTGAAGACCAGGAAAGATCCACTGTCAAGCGAGAGTGAGGAGTCGTCTTCTGTCGCCTCATCAAGAAGGTCAGTCAAAAGGGGTAGGAGTTCCCCTTCACCATCTGTGGATTTCCCCTCTAAGGCCTCAAAAAAGACCCTGAAGGAGTCTGAGGTTCAGGGTCCTATCAAATCTCCTCACTGCGGTGTAAAGGAGAGGGAAGGACTAAGTACACCACCTGCGACAGTCCCTGGCCAGGACAAATCTTTTAAAAACCCTCTTCACAGTCTTCTGGAAAGAGTGGTCATTCGTCATCGACGCTGCGCAAGCCCTCGACGACGAAGCCTCCAAAATCGCAGGCTAAAAGTGCTCCGGCGTCGACGGGAGGGTCGACGACCTCTTCTATTCCGGTGTCGACGGGCTCGTCGACGAGCACTTCTTCTAGAGCGACGAAAATTTCATCGACGATGGCGTCGACGACGATGGCGTCGACGACGATGGCGTCGACGATGGCGTCGACGACGAGAGTGTCGTCGACTATGGTGTCGACTACGAGAGTGTCGACGACGACTGCGTCTACACTGACGACGACTTCAGCAGGGACATTGACTGTCTCGTCGACGATGTCTACGACACCCATCATGTCGACGACGGTCTGCACACCTCTTCCGGCGACGGTGGCTCTATCTGCATCCTCGTCTACGGTGATTCCGTCGACACTGTCGTCGACGAAGAAATTCGCTTCGGCGTCGACGGATCCGTCGACGGCGTCGTCGACGGAAAAAATTTCCATCTTGGTGAGAAGAAGACAAATATCACCAGAAATGACGTCCCCTAGAATGGTGGATTCTTTACCTCCTGCATTACTTCTCGAGGAGGAGGAGGACTCTGATGGAGGCTATAGTCATTTTGGGGATGCCAATAGCCCTTCTCAGCTTATTGTCAAATGTCAGGAGACGGATTCGGAGGGTTATTATCAAGATCAGTCATACCAACAACCCTTTGCACGTCAAGAGAACACTCAACAAGAGATGATGTCTGTACCAACTTCTCTTTTGGCGGATTTACAGGGGATGCTTTTGGACTATCAACGGAGATGTTCAACTCGTACTCCACCTCCACAACCCGCTCTCTTGTCCTCAACTCTGCCTCCTCCTCCTGATACGGTGAGGAGTTCACCACCTCCATCTGCTCGACTGCATACCCAATTTCATGCATCTTCTGATGTCCTTCCTCCAGATCAACACCAGGATGTCTCCTCTGAGGAAGAAGAGGGAGAGCTGGTTAATCAAGATCAAGGTGATGAATGGGATGATTATGTAATCCCTGATCCCGCTTCTCCGGCTCCGGCCCCGATTGATTCTCCCCCGGCTGACATTGGGGGTTTTCACAAATTGATGGAGAGAGCGTCTCTACGTTTCGAGCTTGCTATGCCCTCACTCCAAACAGAGTGCTTTCTTTATGATTTTAAAGAACCAAGTAAGAGAGTGGTGCGATCTATTCCTATCGTGGGGCATGTCTGGGAAGAAGGCATTAAAGTCATGAAGAACCCGGCCACTGTAGTTCCAGTCTTGCCGCGTCTGGATAAGAAGTATAAGGCTCCAAATGACAGCCCAGCTTCCTTGACGGGTCAGCCACGACCCGACTCGGTCATTTCGCAAGCAGCGCAGAGGAAGTCAAGGAATCCTTCAGCGCCGTTATCTACACCACCGGACAAAGAGGGCAGACGCCTAGACAACGCGGGGAAAAGGTTCTCCTCCATGGCCAGCCTTGTCATCAGAGCTGCGAACGCTTTAGCAATTCTTGGAAGATACGACCGCCAGATGTGGTGTGACCTTGCGCCTTACCTGGACCAGTTATCTGATCCTTCCAAGTCGGAGGCAAAGAAGATCTTGCAAGAAGGGGAGGTTACGTCCACTGAGGTCATCGATTGCGCAATGGACATTGCCACAACAGCTTTCCGGTCCCTGGCTGGTGCAGCTGTGCTTCGTCGCCAGGGTTGGCTAAAGGCCACGTGGTTTCGTCCTGAGATCCAGAATAAGATCCTGGATCTTCCCTTTGACGGAGAGGAATTGTTCGGCAAGCACATAGACGATACCCTTCAAAACATCAAGAAGGATACGGAGACTGCTCGGTCCTTGGGGACCCTTCAATACAAAAAAGCGCCATTCCGTGGAGCGAGAGGCAGAGGAGCTCCATCCTATAGGGGATCTTACCAACAACAGAGATACTCCTCTTATGGCTCCACACAACAATCTTACCGTCCTTATCAGAGGCAAGGCCAGACGTCGACTTTCTCTAGAGCAAACACTAGAGGGAAGCAGAATCGTCCCGGACGGGACGCCCCTAAGAGACAATAGCGGCGATCTTGCTCTTTGCGCTGTGCCCTCCTCTTCCTCCAAGACATCTGTAGGAGGCAGGGTATCTCAATACCTCCAAAACTGGGAACGTATAACAACAGATCGTTGGGTCCTGAACATCATTCAGTGTGGTCACACTCTGGAGTTCACTCATCTTCCACCATCCAAGGCCCCTGCCGCCAACTCCGTAAAACACCTACATCTCCTCCGGCTGGAAGTCCATCAGCTTCTGATCAAGGGAGCAGTGGAGCCGGTCCCTCTCTCACAGAGAGGAAAGGGGTTTTATTCCAGATTTTTCTGGTGAAGAAAACATTGGAGAAATGGCGCCCCATTCTAGACCTCAGGGAGCTCAACACTTATCTCACGAAGCTATCGTTTCGGATGGTATCTCTCCAAGACATTCTACGTCTTCTCAACAAGGGAGATTTTATGGCCACTCTAGACCTAGAGGATGCGTATTTCCACATCCCCATTCATTCGGCCCACAGGAGGTTTCTACGTTTTACAGTCGCCAAGAGCCATTACCAGTTCAAAGTGCTGCCGTTTGGTCTTCGCTCAGCTCCGAGAGTTTTCTCCAAGGTGCTGGCACCAGTAGCAGCTTTCCTCAGGAAGCAGCATTTCCAGGTCTTTCCTTACCTGGACGATTGGTTGCTAAAAGCTTCGTCCAGGGAGGCAGCAGAGGAAGCGGTCAATGCTTGCACTGGTCTCTTCTCCAATCTGGGCCTCACTCTCAACAACGCCAAGTCTTCTCTCCTTCCGTCCAGGAAGGTTCAATTTCTGGGAGCAGTC